>OZ020618.1:41434911-42672308 GCA_963971575.1 Liopterus haemorrhoidalis | reverse complement strand
CGTATCGCATGAGTCCTGATAGTTGGTGTTTTGTTTGAGTGGCATGAAAGCCTCCTATCGAAAGGAAATCGAGTCCTTTCCCGCCTGTAGATCTTCTGCCAACTGTTTGATCTGCAGGATGCAGAAAGCAGTGCTGCTCGGGTCGCTCCGCATTGTGCGGGAACTGGATCTAGCGAAATTTCCGCGGCTGCATATCGCCAGGGTTTGGGATGCAGTCGTGTGTATTTAGCTCCACTAGTCTCTAGTATGACGCGGCTCAAAAAGTTGCTGAAGTTTGAGATTAGTGGACGCTTGTCAAGACCTGATAAACCCCAAAATAATTTTTTAAAAATGTATTTTATGTAGAGCCGCCGCTAGCTTTTTTGGCGCCCGGGGCAAACCCGCCATTTTGGCGCCCTTTTTTAGAATATGCATTGGAATACCGAAGAGGGGAGTTTAGGTGCTCGCAATCTTATTTCAAATATATTCTTTTGATTTAGATGGTTGCAATTTAAATATTTTAACATTTTAACCGAATACTAGTTATGGCTGAAAAGAACCGGACGACTGGAAGATAGGGATTGTAGTACCGATATACAAGAATAAGGGAGACAGCAGAGAATGCACTAATTATAGAGGTATTACTTTGCTAAGTACAATTGCAAAAATATATGAAGGAATAATGGAGAGGAGATTAAGAAAAGTAACAGAACACCAGCTAGAGGAAGCCCAGAGCGGATAGCACCCAAGATCATATATTTACAATAAAACAATTAATTGAGAAGCGAGCCCGTAGCACCCAAGATCATATATTTACAATAAAACAATTAATTGAGAAAACAAGAGCAAAAAGAACACCGTTATACTTAGCATTCCTCGATTTAGAATAACCATTCGACAGAGTATCACAAAAACTAATATGGAGAAGCTTAGAAAAAAGAGGCAAAAAACAGCCAAAACTGATAAGGGGAATAAGAGTTTATATGAAAACAATAGAAATTACGTGAGGAAAGGTAATTTGCAATCAGAAGATTTCCAAATCAACGACGGACTGAGACAAGGAGGGGTGCTCAGTCCAATGTTATTCATAATAAAAATGGACGACGTAATAAAAGAAGCAAAAAAGAAAATTCGGAAGATGTATATTGGACACTAAAAAATGAAAGCGATTGGAATATCAGAATGTGCCTTTGCCGATGACCTAATGATCTGCGCTCCAGAAGAAAAACATCTACAAAGAAACCTGGAGATATGGAGACAGGGACTGGCAAAGAGAAAGATGAAAATAAATACTACCAAAACAAAGGTAATGGTCACTGGCGATGAAAACGCGAAGACCAAAATAGTAATCAACGGGAAAAAAATAGATCAAATAGAAAGGACTCATGGAAAATGAAATAAACGAAAGGATAACAAATGCCTCAAGAATGTACCAAGCTCTATCAAACTCTTTTATAGGAGAGAAGGAAATATCAAGGAAAACCAAGATGGTTATTTATAAAACAGTATATAGGTCAATACTTACTTATGGGAGTGAAAGCTGGGTCCTATCAAAGGCAGAAAACAGCAGATTACAAGCCATGGAGATGAAGTATCTAAGAAAAGTGAAAGGTATTACACGCAGAGATAGAATAAGAAATGAAAATATAAGGAAATAATTGGAGATAGAACCATTAAGTAAAAGAATCGAACAACATCATTTAAAATGGTTCGGACATCTCGTAAGAATGACAGACAACAGGCCAATAAAAGAAATTTGGGGAATAGAGTACAGAAGAAAAGAACGAGAGGAAGACAGATGAAAACTTGGAACGACGTGGTGGCAGAAATATTAAATAAAAGAGAAATAAACTGGACAGAAGCAAAGATTATGGCGAAAAGCAGAAAAGATTGGAAAAAAATCGTAAACGAGTTAGATAAATAGAACAAAAACAACCTTACACCTGGTAGACAAGGTTTACGATATATATATATATATATATATATATATATATATATATATATATATATATATATATATACTAGTTATGGCTAAGTAAATTTGCTAATACAGTGGTACCTCTACTTACAAATCTCTCAATATATGAACTTTTCGAGATACAAACTATTTTCATATCCTATTTTGCCCTCTAGATACGAACCGTGATGTTTTTCTTTTCAAATGAACTAAAGCCTGTTAACATTGTACTTTTTTTCCCTAGTACTAGAAACAGGCTACTACTACAGGTAGACAACAAATCGAAAACTCCTGAGCCACAAAACCAGACACAAGAAAATTGTCCTTTTTTACAATTTAATAGAAGATAATTTTCATACTATTCAAGTAAAACAGAAAATTTTATAAATAAAAATTAATATGTAATGGTATACAAAATGCATATTCATAGTGGAAAAATGTTCTTTCTCACTCATTCTCCATTTTTTTTGCATGTGTGTGTCTGTGTGTATGTATACACGAAAACTCAAGTTTCAACTTAAAGAGTTCGTTCTGGTACTAAAAAATTCTCCTATTAATTGGGAATAAGACTATTGTTTTTTATGAAGACCCTAAACCGGAAACGAAACTTACCAATTTTAAAAAAATCATAACTATACCTTTTACAGTATGATTTCACACTTATGAAATATAATTTCACATTAACGAAAACTGATTTTACACTTATGAAATATAATATCACATTAACGAAAACAGATTTCTCACAAATGAAATATAATTTCACAATAACAAAAACTGATCTCACACAAATGAAATATAATTTCACATTAATGAAAACTGAATTCACATGTACGAAAATTAATTTATCTGGTGTGAAATTAATTTCAACAAATGAATCAGATTCAAAGGTTTTTTATTCCTTATAATATTAAATATAGTTTTTAATTATATTACATATCAATAAGGACTTCTGCACGTAATGATGCAGCATAATATCGTTCAACATGGTTTACATATCTAGGAAGATGTTGTTGTGAAATCTCTTGAACTGCTACATTAGCAATGTCTTCCAAAATACGCGTTCGAAATTCTGAAATGTTTGGTGCTTGATTATTTACACGTGTATAGTTCAATATGTCATGCATTCTGCCCTGAATATGTCATTTTACTGACGATTTAAAGGAACTCCACATCAATCCAATTGGATTAAGTAGGTAAGAGTACAGAGCACGACGCACTATTTCTATGTCTTCTCCTAGTCTAAGCATACTCTCAAGATTTGAATGGACAGGTGCGTTATCAATAATAAATTTTGGATGTTGAATTCCTTCATCATCACATGTTTGTATTACCTGACGCAGCCACGCTTTGCAGTCTTCCGCTCTGTAAGAACCACGTCGGTGCTCAAACACCAAAACGCGTGCGGAACTTACTGCACCAATGCAATGAAGGTTGCTTCCTTTATTTGCCGGTATGACTATTCTTGCTCTATGACCAATTTTGACTTACCTTCCTTTCTGCGGCAGTATAGGTTGAAATTAGTTTCGTCAATCCAAATTAATGTTCGACCATTCGCTCTGTTTTACAAAATTTGGTCAACATAATTTCTTTGCTTTTCTTTATTTTCATTGGAATTCATATTTCCAATATGTGGCCTAAGAGCTTTCACCGAAAATAATTTACCATCCAGCCAGTTTTTGATAGTGTTATGGCAAACATGAACTTGGAACTCATTATTAACATGATCACATATATTTTTTAATGTTAACGTGCAATCTTCCTCAATCCATCTTACCAATGCATCTTCAATTATTGGCGTTTTTTTTTTTTTTTTTTTGTCGACGCAATACCACCTTTGTTTTTAGGAAGAACTTGCCCTTTTTTTATCCATTTATAGGCTGTACGTATATTCACACCTAATGCATTTGCTGTTTCTTTCCAATCTTTGTCTTCTTCACAAGCTTTAATAATCCTGGCTCTGTCATCTGCCAAAATTTTATTATATTTACCACGAGGCATTTTATTAACTGTTATTCAAGTTAGGCCTGGAAGTAATTATTATTATTAGTGTTTTGTTTTTATTGACGGAAGCTTACTATGCAAAATCAGTTTTCATTTGTGTGAAATCAGATTTCTTTAATGTGAAATTATATTTCATTTGTGTGAAGTTAGTTTTCTTTAATGTGAAATTATATTTCATTTGTATGAAATAAGTTTTCGTTAATGTGAAATTATATTTCATTTGTATGAAATAAGTTTTCGTTAATGTGAAATTATATTTCATAAGTGTGAAATCATACTGTAAAAGGTATAGTAAACCAAGCCTTGAACAAAAATTTGTATAAAACGTAAGGACCTCGGTTCTTCACAAAGTGTTGGCAACACTGTCATTACCTTTACTTCTTTACCATTAATTAGCAGAATTTAAAATTAAAACGCCGATCTTATTGCGTACCAAGTTATTACAAAACTATTCCAACTTCGTCATTTTAACTGATATTAAATTTCTGTATTATTAAGGTAACCTAATTTGATGAATCCAGGAGTAAATATTTTTCTTTTCCTGTAGAACCAATGTTCATATTTCCTTCACGGTTTGTTTACGAATGTCACAACAATAACATACTTTAGTGAGAATTGCAGAGCAGAACAATTATGTACATAGCGCGTAATTGTCGTAAAATATGAGTGGTTATGACAAGGTATGACGTAGTGTTGCATTATGTCGTCTCAGCCCGTCCGTTATCCTTGTAACAATTTCTGTAAATACAGACATGACGTAACAAGATACGATAAAACCAATATTAACGACACTAACGTTTGATATCGCGTAGCAGCAGGAACTAATAGCCCTATTAGTACTCGCAAATGATGATTTATTTTTATGCTCACATAAATACTAAAAAACTATATATTTAAACAGCTTAAAACTTTCTTTATGTTCTTAACATTTTAAAATTGGAAAATAAAGGTTTAAAGAGCAATAGTGAATATTTTCCCAACTTAAGTTTGGATGATAATAGATTCTAGAAATGTTTTTTATCTGTATACGGCCACTAATTTATTAAGTAAATGTAAAAATGTAGAAATAAAAAACTAATTTATGCAGTAAATGAATTCAGCAAAATATATCGTCTTTGATTAAATTTTAAGAGACCACACTCTCTTGCTCATGGAAATTCAGACGTATTTTTTTAATTTATTTTTTTTAATTTTATTTATTTTAAAACAATTCAGCTGCTTTGCTGTTAGTGTCTGAAATTACTGTGGTTACATAATTGATACATAATTAGTATAGTGATACATTATTAATTTTTAAACTTATATTAGATGACGAATATTGGTTGCCTGTAAGAAGTTGAGTACGTTATTAGTCATTATTGAGTCTAGTCTTAAGTTGTCTTTAAGGTTTTGTTGTAAATTTTAGTTTGTACGTAAGTTAGTATAGAGTTGGTAGTTAATTAGAATGTGGTTAACGGAGAGTTGTTCGTTACATGCCTCACATAGTTCGTTATCTAGTCTTGCCATGAGGTGTTCGTGTGTGTGTCTGGTGTGTCCGTTTCTGAGTCTTGTCATTATTACTTGGTGTCGTCTGTTGGTGCCTGAGTTCCAGTTTTGTATGTCGTCTTTAACTATTCGTAGTTTGTTGTTGGTAGTTTCGCGCCACTTTGTCAGTCAGCTCGTGTGGAGTCTGTCTTATGTAGGTTTTGTTGGGGGGTAGGTAGAGTGTATCTTCATGACGGGTGCAATCTCAGGCGGCTGTGTTTGTACGTTCGTTGCTTTCTATGCCAATGTGGGCAGGAACCCAGATGAGGTGAACCGTTTTCGTTGGTTCCGTTATCATTTGGTGTACTTGGTCTTGAATTTGTTGTATGACTGTTTCTTTTGAGTGGGTGTTTGTTGAGGGCTTGTAGTACACTCAGAGAGCCAGTGAAAACGGCTGTGTTTCGGTAGGTGGTATCTGATGCCATTACGAGTGCTTTCAGAATTGCTACCGCTTCTGCTTCGAACACATTACTGGTTGTTGGTAACTGGTACGTTTTGCTCTCCTTGTTATGTACAGCAGCAATAGTACAGTTGTTGTCAGTATTTGACGCGTCTGTGTAATAAAACTGACATTCGTGCAGTTGACGCTGTAGTTCCGCTAACTTGGTTTTAAACATTGTAGATTCTGATTTTTTATATTTACTTAGACCTGTGTGTGTGTGTGTGTGTGTTTATTTTCCCAAAAAGCCAGGGTTGGGTATGATGGAATGTGGTTGGTTGAATCGGAGGCTTTAGAGTATTGTTAGATTGTAGGATGGTGCTAATATATTGTTGTAACTTGGTATTGTTATGTATGTTCAGTATATTCTGATTATTTGAATGTTTGAAAAAAAGACGTAAATTAAAATTAAAGAAAATCGTGCAAATTTTAAATACGATAAATTTCTCCAAAAAACTATTTTCTGACCTTCTATTCACCAATTTCGATACAATTATATCTACTGAAGTCTTTTACCCTTTTGTTCCCACGAAACAACGATTTTCGTTAACCAATTCGATCATTTTCTTGAAATTCACAATCCTCACACAAATATCTTGTTCCTGGCGCAAATTAAATTGTAAATTACTTTTTGGTACGATTAATTTTCGATTACATATATTTTTAATACTACATAGTATGTATTAAAATTAACATTGTCTGCAAATCAAATTTTATATTTTATAAATTTCCGAATTTCCACGAGCGGGAGTGTGCACGGCAATTGCAAATAAAACCACTGGAGATCCAATACTGAATTTTCATTTAGGTATTATTATTTATGGCGGTATTCTGAAGTTAAGATTGATAATTAAAAATTATGACTTTTTCAAAATTTCAGAATCTATGTCACAACTGATCAAAATGCTCATCTAGTAGATAAACAAGCAAGTCTCTGATAAAGATGTAGATATCTTTAACGACAACCACAGAAATTTTGTTAATATAAAAATAAATTAGACTAGTTATATTGTATATTATTGTTTTATTCTTTATTTTATTCATTATTAGTATTTCTATATTATTGTTATGATAATTGTATTATATTTTTTCCCCCAGTACTATGTAACTGGACTTGTGCATTACTGTACAAATCTGTCACTGGTTAAATAAATAAATAAATAAATAAACTTAACACCAATGAAAATAGCATTGCTCTATTAAAACAGATTTAACATCGTTGAAAAAATCTGTATTCTGAACAACCAGATGTAAATCCCGATGTTATAGATTGTTTCCGGTGTAAAATTAACATTGGGGCTATCTTCACGATTGTTGTAATATCTGTCAGAATTAGGTTAGTGTTTTTAAAAACAGTTGAAATACTATTCAAAAATAAGAATGAGAAACGGCGTCCCAATAGGACAAACAATAATATACCTATAATCATTCTGGCAATATAAAGAAGGTTTAATAAATTGTTTTATTTGTAAATTTTATTGAGGTACTAAAGCAGGAAACAAATTTGCCATGATCTTCAGTATTTCTTTCAATAAAATAGTTTATAACCTCTAGTACGGTATTGTATGGTTTAGAACGAATAAAATTTAACAATAGAAAACTTGAAGAGGCACTAGAACTAGTAAAAGTTGGCATTATCTAAAATATTTTATGGACATCTGAATTATAGTTTTCTATATATGTAATCGTAAAAGAGTAATGTGTAACGTGCGATACCTTGTGTTGGTTACGTACAGAAGGTGTAGTTATTTTACTTAAAATTCATTACAATTGTTGCTGAAAAACCTCTATAGCACTAATATCATTATATAGCGATACCGACTTTATGGCGTTTTTCGATGTTGCCGGGTTCCAGTCGCTACTGTTGATGATAATTCCAATTGTCTAGAGTAGCGGTTCTCAAACTATGGTACACGTACCACTAGTGGTACGCGAAGCATCTAGTGGTGGTACGCAAGCAGACACGACCATAAACCATTTATACGAGTTATTTTTTAATTGTTCAAAATTAGAAATTCATTTGAAAATTTTTAAACTTATTTTTCTTTTTAAATTAGCGCCTTTTGGTTGATTTTAAGTAAATGATAAAATAAACGCCTTTATCAAGAAATGTCAAATGATGGAAAGCAGTGTTTCAAATGAAAATCTGCAATCTTTTCCAAATCAAAGTTTTGTGTTGGAGCACAAAATTAAAGTTAAATGTGAGTTCATTAATAACATCAAACTCCATTGTCAAATGCTTACTGAAGCTTTTAAAAAATATTTCCAAAAAGACTATTCCGAAAAGCTGTGGATAAGGAACCCATTTATTATTGAAAATATTCCTAACCATCAGTAATAACGATAAAGAGTCGTTGATAGAACTATCTTGCGATGGAGGTTTGAAAATTGAGTTTAGTGAATCAAAACTTGATGAGTTTGTAAGGCTAAAACTAAATATCCCAAATTGACCAGAAAAGCATTGTTGTGTTTGATGCTCTTTTCAACAACCTATCTCTGCGAAACCGGATTTTCTTCCATGGTTTGACAATAAAAAACAGATTTCGCAATAAATTAACTATCGACTCCGATTTGTGTTTAAAATTAAGTACAACGGAGCCCAACCTCTCATCACATGTTTCAAGCTTGCAGCTTCATCCTTCTCACTAAATTTGGTAAGTGTATTATCATAAAATATATAAAAAAAAATTGAATTAATTCTGTTTTGTCCAGCGATTTCCAAACTGGGAGGCGCGTCGAGGATTAGTGCGCGAAGTTTAACGAAACTTAAAAACCTTATTATTTTCTGATATGCGTATTTCTTGTAGTAATATATTTTTTACCATTTAAAAATGTGTCAGTATTACTTTATAAAATAAGGGAGGGAGGCGCCAAGATTATTTGCTTTTAAATGGAGGCATAGTAACCTGTTATTTGGAAACTTTTTGAAATGTGAATTAGTTTGTAGGTATGTACGACCGTTTTATTTTTTAGACAATATTGTCAAAATGTGACTTGATCCAGACCTGTCAATGATACGCGACTGTTCCATTATTCACATTAGTGGTACGCGAATAAAAAAGTTTGAGAACCTCTAGTCTAGAGCAAGATTCCGTTCAGATATAACCTGCTACATTTTTTTTACCCATATGCACAGAAAATTACTTGACGAGCAGGCGGAAGAAATTCGGAAAATCGCTTGAGGAGCGAAAGAGCGGAATTATAGTAAATCACTTGAAGGCTGGAGAGCAATAATCGAGGAAAATCACTTGAGGAGCAGTAGGTATTCGGAAAGACACTTGTGTGAGGATTTTTTTGTATAAGAATTAAAATCATGTGATGTGTTTTAGTGTTTTAGGTGCCTTCAATAATTTCTGGAAATCAAAAATTAAATGGTGCAGCATCTATCTTTAATAATAAAGCTAAAATTGATTAATATTATTAAAAATTTATTTACTTTTAATAATTCTCTTATAAAATTTATTTTATATATTTTTAATAAAATAGCAAATAAAAAATAGTTGAAGCTGTATCTTGTACTAAAAAATATTTTATAGAGGATTTAAAGGAATGTGATTTTTTGTTTTTTCTTAATAAAGAAATGTATAGTAAAAGAAAGGAAATTAAATTAATTTCTAATCCAATTCATGCCCTTCTTCATGAAATTGAAAAAATAGAGAATATTGTTCCTGTAAATAAAGTTGATAATAAAAAATAGATATTAAAAAGAGAACCTTTATATTTGGGGTATGTACCTAAAAGCTTAATTAGCATATTTTGTTATTAATTACATTTTAGTAGATGATGTACAAAGTTTTTTGATACTTTTGATACTAAAAAATAGTTTAATTCTATTAAATGTACTTACTAAAATAATATAATAATTTTATTTTAGGTTCTACTTTCTATCGAACATCGTTTTAATTTCGGTGTGCTAACAAATTTTCAAAAATATCACGAAGAGCGCCCGTTGCTCTCCTGATTGTTTCATGCCTTTCGTTAATATCGACTGCAGTATTTCTAATTCGTCTTAAATAAAAGACAATCGCACAACAACATTAGAGTTTTTTTTACTTATTTTTACATGTTACAATACATTCCTGAAGTTCGGCTCATTCCTGCCCACTGTATATTTTATTTTTAAATTGAATTAAATTTAAATTAATTAATTATTTTTAATAAAATTTAAAAAAAATATGGTTAATAGGTTGCTAATTTTCTAAATTTGGGGGTATACAACATTTCACATTCCACAAAATTTCCCGGAGTTCGTACAAGCCGATTAATTTATTTATTTCCTCCGGTGATCAATTTTTGAACATCTTGTAAGCAGACACCTCTCGATAGCACTGTCAGAATTCGAACACAGTTCGTATTTGGCGAGCTACTATCGGAGAGGGTAGGGAGCACGTGTCGACTAGCGAGCACGTTGAGCGAAGTTAGCTCTCAGGGAGTAGTTCGCCACTTTCCGCGTGTTACTCTCAGAGATGTGTCCATTGGCGAGTAACTGCTATCGAGAGGTTCTCACCACTACTTACTCTCAAGTAGACAGGCACCTTAAGTGGTGTTACTTACGAGCTGAGTAGGCGAAGGTGACGACGACAATGGGAGTAGTTAAGTTAAAGACTCTTCACCTTGAGGAGCTGTTCTCGAGGACAACACAAGAGGTGGTTTGCTCTGGGAAGAACAAGGTAGCAAATAGGCCCACAGTTATGATCTTGGAGGATGTCTGTTTAGGTTTAACTATTATAATTCAATTTATTGGTAATAATTTAGATATAATGATCTATCTATTAGAAATATAACTAAAACTTATTATTATTTTCAAGACAGAGATTAATTGTTATTTAGATATGTTCTCGATAATGTGGTATGTAATATCATAATCATTGGAATCCGGAGAAATAATCAAACCCGGAACCCTGACACAAGCCTTCAACACCCTGAATCTCCGGGTCAAACCCGAAGAAGCGCCAACCCTAAATATACTGCATATAAAATGTGGAGTTGCTAGAGTACTTTTCATGAAACAACATAGTTACCTTAATAATAAAAAATATATCAAGCCTTAGGATCTTTTTTTCCCTAATAAAAATAAATCGGCCGTCAAAAAGCGGTAATAAAACATTTTTATAAATTAATATATAAACTACTATTTCTATCGGTCAGTAAGATAACCGTCCAATAAAATACTCCAACAGAATACAAACTAAGTAAAATCGATAAAATCCTACACTTTTCTATCGTATTTAGAAGATTGTTGCTTATCTAAAGCCCCTTCATACGTGACGTTATATTAAGTTGCCAGTGCAACGAACCAATAAGATTCATGGTAGAATTTATCTAAGATTCAAACCAAGGTAGGTTTGAGTCAATGATTAGGATAGATTGTTTTAAAAACATACGATGAATAACAAGTCTAAAGTCGAGTAAAATGAGGAAAATTACCAAGACTTATCGTCTTACGTAGTGGTTTACGGACTTTATAAATGCGTGAATGGCGGTGAAAAAACTGGTTTAGAATACAAATGTTGTTGAACAAAAAATTAGATAAATTTTAGTGAGGTAGATGGTGTCAATCCATGAATAACAAGGTCCAATGGAAGTTTCTTTTATAAAGGACCCCTAGCATTATTTAAATCCTTTTAACCCTGGTCGTTTACGGTCATAAAATCTCTTTATAGAAGACTTTCCATTGTAAAGAATTGTATAAGGACACAAACTGCGTAATCTTAAAAAAATAAAATGGCTTTAGGTTGTTTTTTGGTTTTAATAAAAAATTGTATGCAATGAATTTAAATCAGATATATTCTATGCATGGGATTGAAAAAAACAATATGGATGGCGAGGTAGAAAAACTATAAACATTGTTAAATAATAATAATAATAATAATAATAATAATAATAACAATTTTATTGGTCCAGAAGATTATATATTGTACATACATAATATTGGACAAGTCATTATTTTACATATGTAAAAATATTCGATTATTATTATGGTCAAAAAAGTTTAAGATTACTATTATCTGTCTCAATTTGTAATACGAAACTAAGAGGAAATTTTCATTTTTTATGTTGTCTATTTAAAATATCTTAGGGTGGTACTGCTGAAATGACACCTTTCAAAACATTTGACAATTCATATTTGACATTAAATTATATGTCAATTTATTTTTTTAATTGAAAAGTATTTTTATACAACCAAAATAAGAACATAACATCAGAAAATATGCATAAGAGACAACAATTAGATAAATATACAAAAAAACACATATATAACGCTTATGGAAAACTTTTAGAAAAAAATGGAACAAAATTAAAAAGAAGTGAAATTATAGACCTTGTGGCAGATATTTTTTCAGTAAATCTTGGTGTCCTTTTTGTTGTGAAATATAAAATAATTTCTTTAGATTTCTGAAGGAGAAGTAAGAAAAATTTTAAATGAAGGTGTAGAAAATTTAAGACCGACGAACATGAGAAGATGTAATAATAAGAAAACAGATAGAACCACAGACTACATGTTTCGGAAAGATTTGCAGACAAAAATTTGGGATTTACATTCAAAAAATGAATATTTTTATTTAAATATGTTATTAAATTTTGCAAAACAAGAATTAGATTTTAAGGGCAGCACAATAAAATGATAAATTATTATTATATAATATGTATTTTTGTTTTTTATATTTTATCACGATATTTCATTGATAATCGTAATATTTTTTTTCTATTATACGAGTAATAATCGAAAGTTTGATGAAATAAATATTAATATATACATTCAAAATATTTGACATGTCAGTCACAATTTTGACATGTCAATTTAGTAATAACCTCAATATGATTAAACTTAACCATACTTATAAAAGCCAGATTTACAAGTTCACATGATTCTACAAAAGTCTATTTACACCACAACAGTCACTAAAGTAACCAGATCTATGGTCTATTTCAAAGTAGAAAAATTTGTGTAAGAAGATAGGAGCTGTTTGTCCTTGCTTCGGATTGGTTTAGATCGTCATCCCTATTACACTGTAAAAATATTGTTTTTAGTCCAAGTTGACAGATGTTCAGTGTCGTAGCTTGGAAATATATATTATTTATATTATTTAATTTTTCTCATGTATTTTGTTATTATTTACATATTTAGACTTTTATTTATATTCTTGGCGTTGATTTTATGGAAAAAATTCTCCATGTAATTTGTTTTTACGCAGTTATATATATTTTTAGGTTATCTGACATATAAATATTTTTTGACAGTTGACAATTAACAGATCAAGAAAGAGGACTAATGTGAGGCCAAAAGACAGCCCAGCTGATTGTGCCCAAAGAAGAAGTTATTGATATAATTTTTAGACCTTCATATATACATATATTTTTAATTTTTATTTACAATAATTATTTAAATAAGAATCTTTAGCTCTGAAGATATATTGTTTGTTTTATTGCTTTGTTTAAACTCTTTTAGCCAAATCTCTTTTTTTATATATAGCACATAATTTTTAAAATTAATATTTTTTTAACTTTTTCAAATTTCCCATTAAACTGAATTTATGTTGTATAAATAACGTAAGTGTATTATCTGCCTTGTTTATTTCAATATCTTATTAACCTTTTTTATATTAAAAAAAAATCACTTGCTAACCCAGTTGCTACGCCCATGCCCTAGTTGTAACTTATTTTAAATTTCCCGCTATACTTTATTTGATCAGTGTAAATCGTACTCGGTTCGCAGCGCTATCTACTTTTTTCTACTTTGAAATAGACCATAGTTTCGTATTTCAAATTGAGACAGATTATACTTTAAATATAAAAAAAAGCTGTGGCCAACACAGGACCGACCGCCATCATAAAGTACTTGTATAAAATACATTCTAACAGCAGAGTAGAAATAACTTGGCCTAATATTTTCTAACAGAGATATTATTTATCATGACCATGGAAAGATTGCAAAGTTTCGATACTGAACGTTTATAAAAAGTTAGTTTCGGAAGGTAATGACAAACCTATACTTAAAACTGCGGAATTAACTAGTGCTCCATACAGAACAATTCAACGTATCAATGTTCGTGGCCAAAATCAGTAGCGAAAACGACCTGATTTACAAGTTTTTAAGAAAATAGATAGTTTTATGTCTAAAACAATAATAAATAAAATATACGACTTTTTTTCGAAAAATATAGTGCCGACTGTGCATCTTTTAATAAAAAAGTTTTGAAGAAGGCAGAATAGAATTTCCATACAAAGTTAGCCATATGTAACTAATATGGAACCTATTAAAAGGTAATGTGCGCCCGAAAAATACTACACCGACAGAAAGTGACATTGTAGTACAATTAATTAAAGATGAAACAAGTGCAATAAGTAGTGATTTGTGGAAAAAATGTGTAGAACATGTAAAGACAATTGAAACAATTTTTTTTAAAAATCCACCAAATAAATCTTCAATAAAATTATTAATTTAAATGACAGTGGTACAAAGTGACACAGTGACACAAACTCTGATAGTGATATAAACAATGATAATAGTGATAATGATTAATATTTTAATAATTTTAAATTACCATAAATTGACAAGTTCAAAAAAAGAATGATTTTTGTTTGTGCAAATTTGAAGTATTTAATATAGACTATAAAGACTATAAAACAAAACGATTTCTAAACATGCCTATATTTATAATTCAAATATAGCCAGCCCTAAGCCTGATAAAAATGTGAAGGGATGCCATGTGAGTTCATTTTAAATAGCATATAAGAAAACACGTTTATTTTAAATAATTATTACGGTCCTGTCAACAACTATTAACAGAACCATAAACTCAGCAGGTATAATGGTTATACTGTCAGCCATTATTGGAATCAATAAGTTAGGGTGGCCATTTCGTATTGTAAATACTATATCTAAGCACTATAACGACTCTTTAATATTAGTATTTAAATCACTGTTAATTTTTTCTCTTGAATGATCTACTAGGTCATTGTTAATTTCCTTTTTACATACTTCCTACTTTAGCCTTTTCTAGAACATCACGTAGTTTTTCAAGTTACAAAACACGAGCTTTATAAAACTAATGGAACTTTAATTCTGAAAAGAATAAAATAAGAACGTTAAAATATGGATTTTTTACGAAGTTTCTAAAAAAGTAAAAAATAATTCAGGAGTGCTACTCTGCATTTGCTCGTAATATAATTATTTCCTACATAATGGAGCAGTAAAGAACGATAATATACAGCCAGGATTTAAGCACATTTTGCAAATATTTAGTGAATCAACTAAACTGTTTTCAGTGAAAGTAGGGATGGAGAGATTAATATTTCACCTATTATTTGCATTTATATTATTTGTTATTCAATATTCATCTTTAGCACCTAATCTTCATTAAAGAAAAAAGTTAGGAAAAATTAATGTGAAGTGTGAAATTTCACTAATTTCAGAGTTTCACAGGTATTTAATAAGTAAAAAGTTAGTTATTTAAAATTGTTGGTGCACAGCAACAAAGGCTATTTGCGCCTAACGCAGACCATTTAAATGACTACACTACACATTAAAAACAATAAATTAAACACTAAATAGATAAAATCCATAAAATACGCATACCCCTTTAAAAGAAATCTTGCACAGGCAAACACAAATAAATAAGATAAAAAGTCTGTTCGAAAATTTGAACAGACTCAGGATGATAGTAAGTGGCTGTAAAGGGGCCAATTACCATCGAATATCACAGCTTAGAAATAGAACACATTAAAATAAGGTGCACGACTTCACACACAAAACAGTAAGTTCGATTCTCTCCGGAAGAGTATCAGTCTGTCCATGAGTACTCTGTCGCCACCTAAAGCAACTGACAGGTCATAGCACAGGCCTAACCTCTCCCTGACATCCTCGAACTGTACACATTTAGTTATAAAGTGTAACACAGACAAATGTGTGTTACACGTCTCACAGATAGGGGACTCTTCACCTCGAAGGAGGTGTCCATGGGTCCACCAACAGTGGGCTATAAGGAGGCGTGTGATGGCGGTTTCCTCCCTGCGGTTAATCCTGCAGGAAGAACCCCATGGTTAATACCAACATGTCCCGGTATCCAAAACAGCTCTATCCTCACATTCTGAGCATTCAACTTGTGGAGTAGCAACCGGATCTTTAGTACAAGAAGATGCACTGGATCTGGATCTTGGATACTTTTTAGAGCGCTCAGCGAGTCCGTCAAGATAACACTTGACCGACTTTGCTCTGAGGAAACAAAACACAGGGCCTTGAAAATAGCGTACAGCTCAGCAGTGTAAACACTCGTTATGGGATGCAGATGGTACTGAAACTGTTGACGTGGATTCAAAACAACGAAGGCACACCCAACCCTGGATCCGGATTTTGACCCGTCAGTAAAAATGACAGTATCCTCGAACCTAGGGACCAGTGTTCTCTGTAACTCATGTTGGTATTCGATAGGCAACGTAGTATCTTTATCAAACCTAGTTAATGTGAGATTCAGAAGCGGACGCGACAGCGTCCACGGTGGAACAGAACACAAAACGAAACTTGCCATTTCTGGTATATTAAAATCAATGTCACTCAAAATGTCGAAAGTTTATAAAATATTTTTAAAATACCAAAAGACCTATTGGCTCTTGGTTTTCTGTCATAAGTCTCTGTATGCTTATTTTGTAGAATAGGGTCATACGCGGGATGATCTGGCTTGGCACTGAGTGTAGCCATATATCGCAGTGATAGATTTTACGACGATTGTACAGTGACAGTTTGCCTGCTTCACACAGCAGGCTTGGTATTGGGCTGATGCGAAATGCACCTGTGGCAAATCTAACCCCAGTGTGATGTACAGTTTAATAAGTAAAAACAAAAGTTTTTTTGGTAAACATAAAACACGAGTGTTGCTACATAAGTTTTGCGGTTTAGTTGTTCCTTGACAGATGTTGGAATCGACAAGTGGTTTTTTTAACTGTGCATGTTTTTTATGTTGGTTTATGTTAGCAAGTCTCAGATATAAGTCGTGTATGATTTTAGCAGGTATATAAATAAAACCATTTCTAACAGCTTCGGGCCATGATTTTTTATTATTTTAAAGATAACCTAACTCGACAACAATGTTTGCAAAAATTAAAGCGATATTTTGGCCATGAAGCATCATCCTTGACTACTTTAGAACGATGGTTCAACGAATTCCAGCGTGGGAGAATTTCTGTAAGGTGAAGATCGCGAATGTCGTCCTGTTAGTGTTGTCACTGCTAAAAATATGGACGCTGTCCGAAATATGTTAGAGGTGGATAACCGCTGCACTGACAAGGATATTGAGACATCCTTGGGCATATCCATGACCCGAACCAATACGATCTTCCATGAACATCTGGCTATCGGAAAGCTTTTTGCTCTGTGGATACCACACCAATTAACTGATGTTCAAAAGAAGGCGCGTGTGGAGTAAAGGAAGAAAGTGTTACTAAATTTAACACAGGCGAATCAAAAGGTGACTACGATATAATAACAGGTGACGAAACATGGTTTCATTACTACATACCAGTAAGTAAACGGCAGTTAGCTCAGTAGACTTCCCAGACAAAGGCAAACCAGTCAACGTGAAACGTACATGGAGTCCTGGCAAGAAAATTATTGCTTCATACTTCGTACATACAGGTCATAATACCATTGTTTCACTGGAACATTGTCGTACAGTCACTGCTGAATGGTATACCACAATTTGTGTGGACGTGTTGCAAAAAGTACGTGAAAAACGACCAGAAGAACCCTTCGTCATCATGATAATGCATGACCACATACTGCACCTAGGATTACCGAATTTCTGACAGCTTCAGGAGAGGAAGAAATGATTCATCCGCTTTATAGTTCTTAACTCCTCGTGACTTCTTCCTCTTCTTTTATAAAGGGTACAATGCGAAGATTAAAATGCAATATCTCTGAAGCGGCGAACAAAAAAATAATCAAAATTTTTCAGTGTATTCTGGTTCACATTACAATCGCTTCATAACTGTGTTGACATCTATCATCTCTGATGCCAGATCGGAATGGTGTACCACCCAGTGCCAGAGTTTGGGGTCATTGCGCTCTCCAGAACAGAAAATAATGCGTCTTTTACTGCACATTTTGTGTCCCGAAATTTTGCCTGCTCCACAGTCGCGTGGTCTGCGAACCCACATCTTCGACCTTAGTACCACTTCTGATCCGTGAAACAAATTACTTTGGGTTCGTCACAACATACTTTAAAAAAATCTTCTTATGTTTTCTACTTACTCCTGTAAGAACTTTTAAGATTCATTTTTGATATAATATTTTCTGTTTCAGATTTAAAGTTTCGGATATCTGCTTTCCATAATTCGGTAAGTTTTTTTTTCATATCGTATATGAGAGCCCTATAGATTTAACCTGTACTTTCAGATACAGCTACACCAAAAACAACATAATAATAATTAAACAAATATTATTTGTCAAAATAATGCTCTTGTTTTAATACACATCCCTAAGCTTCGACAACTTACGAATACCAACATAAAAAATGTTTTTTGGTTGTCTGCGAAACCAAATTTAAACGCTTTATCACTGGACTATCCGAATTGAATTTCTTGCCTCCTAAGTACTTTTACAGAGGTTGAAAAGGCCGATATTTGGGAGGCAACAAATTCAAGTTGGATGAGGAGGTGAACACCTCCCAATTAGCAAATTCGGCTTTGACGACAGCATACTTAAATTCGACGAGCATAAGCTTGATCTTGGCTGAACAGACCAATTCTGCATATAAATATTTGGTTACATATAGCTCAGAAATAGTTTTAGACAAAAATGTCCGGATAAAGTGTCAAACCTCAGCGGAAAATTAGTAGTGGGGATTTGAAGAGTTGACGAATTACATTCTTTCCTAGATTTGCGTCTACAGTCATAATGCATAAACTCATACTGAAATTTTATGTTATTGAAGTCAGCAGAAAACCGTCTCTATATTTTAACGAAGCATGTGAGTGGTACTTGCTTACAATCAACTTATAATTTGACGGGTGTCCGGATAATTAAGGTTCGCTACATTAAAAGACTGGAGAAAATAAATTGACATATATTAATATCATTATATCAATTAAAACCAATATATTTAAAAAAAATAATATTTATGTTTAAATTGTAAATCCATCAAATTTACGAGTTCTATAAATCTAGTACTAATTTAGATAGAATCTAAACCAGTGGCGTAACTGTGGCCCCTTTTCGATGGCAACCGTCAGGGGCACACCATTTCGGGGTCCATCAAACATCCAAATGCGTTTTGTTTTTTTTTTTTTTTTGTCCAAAGTTTTCTTGACAAAGTTAACAAACCAACTAGGGAGGAATTTTGCGCGGAGGGTCAAAGTTACGCTACTAACCTATACAGAATCAAAATACAGTTAACAGAGTAATATCGCAGCATAGTAATATGTTCTGTCCATGCTTAGTAATACCGTCTATAAGTCATAGAAAAGCCTGATAGTCATAGACTATGAGTATCAGGCTTTTCTCGTCTTCATTCAAAGGCATTACAAACAGAGTTGGGAGGAGTACAGCTAAAATGTACTTAAGTACTGAGTACTAAGTACTTTGGAAAAACTGGACTTGAGTACACGTACGAGTACAATACTCATGTACTTCAAGTACTTATTTTCGAGTACAAGTACAAGTACTAATACCTCATCCGGTAGTTTATCCGGATAAGTAAAAAAGTGATATGTATACATACTCGTATAAATTTTACTTATAGGTTATAGTTATATGATATAAAAACAACTGGTTAATTGTAATATAAAGAACAAATTTTTTATTTATTACATAAGTACATACATATATGTATATATATATTATTAGAATTAGAACAAGAAATAATACTGTGAAATATACGAGATTAAGATGTGAATTTAGAATTAGCCTTTAAGAGTACAAGTTTTTCAAAATTATCGTCAATTAGTGCATTTCTTCTTGGGGAATCTATTATAGATGCAAAGGAAAATAACCTCTCGACGGGCTCAGAAGAGGGCAAACATGTATTGCTTTTAAAGAAAAGTTTTTTTAAGATCTTGTAATCATTCAGCATATGGATATTTGTTCTTCTATCTTCCAAATATTTCAATAATTCTAATTCAATTTGATTATGAGAATTATTGTTTTTCTGTATTGTGGAAGTCATATTATCATCGTTTTCAGAAAAATCGAAAAAGCTATCTAAATCATCAGAAGAATAGTTACATTTTCATTACTTTCATTTTTTATTGAATTGTACCAACGTAAATTAAAATTTTGGCAAAACTGTGGCAATAATGGCATGTACTCGAGTACATTCCAAAAATACAAAGTACTAGGTACTACGAGTACAAGTACAAAGTACTAGGTAAAATATGCACTCGAATACGAGTACAGAGTACAGTAAAAGTACTTAATTACTGTACTCGAATACTTTTGTACTCGAGTACATCCCAGCTCTGATTACAAAGTTCATATAAGAAATTGACGTTTGTTTATTTTCATATTTCTTATGATATTGATATTTAGTTCTTGGGCTTAATAAATTACAGTAATTCTGTAAATTATATAATTATATTTGTCCTACAATAATTTCTCAATATCGCATTTCTGGTGATAATATACTAGTATTTAGTTGTCAATTTAATTCAAATTTATAGTTTCTAATAACACATGTTTAAAATATGTAAAAGAAACAATTTAACGGTTTACTTAAATGAGAGGCAAACAAACACAATGTATAAGGCACGTGATAAGGGTGAAAGAGGATAAAATATTAAAGATCGGTGTTAGCTTTTTGTTAGAGATACTTCTGGAATAACCCAAAATACAGTAAAATATTGATTGCAGTTATATTTTTTTAGCTCCTTTTTAGGGTTTTGTAGGTATGACCAAAAAACCCTTATACCGTCATTTTGTCGTCTGTCTCTCTGTCTGTCTGTCTGTCTGTCTGTCTGTCTGTCTGTCTGTCTGTCTGTCTGTCTGTCTGTCTGTCTGTCTGTCTGTCTGTTCGGTAAAAATTTTAGCCAAACGGCTAAACCTAGAGAGTTGAAATTTGGCATACTTATACAACTCTTTGACCCACACATAGAAAAAATACTAAAACATCTAAAAAACATTTCCCCTAAAAATATAAACAAATATATGCTCATCGAAAAAAAATATATTTTTTTACAATTCTGTGTAGGGTATCAAATGAAAGCCCTTGGTACGTGGATTAACGATCAAAATTTTATTTTTGCAAAATAAATTATTTTGAGGCGATTTATGCCAAAATTGTGCAAGAAAAAATTTGTCCCACACCCTGATGACCAGATTTAAACTAAAAATCTGAAAATATTCTCAGTAATGTACATTGGTGTGAACCGGAATAGTACAACAGGAATTTTTGATCAGATTATGTTTTCGGAAAATAACGCATTTTTTGTGTTTTTAAGTAAAATATGTAATATATTTAATCCACTATTTAACGTAGTAAACGACTGATCCTGTATAGCACAGTGGTAGCGTTCTCGCTTAGTGAGTTGAAATTAATGTAAGAAACTGTGTTCGAATCCCGTCAATTTTTATTTTTTCAGTTTTTTTTTTGCATTTTTATTTTGTTTAAATTATTTTGTCAAAATTCTAGTTATATTTTGGTAAATGTTGCATTTAATTTTTAAAAGCGTAAATTTAATAACCAGTGGGAAGTGTTGAAATTATAATTTAATTCTATATTTGAAGGTATCAGAGGGCGAGGCTTATGATTTAAGCAACCAATGGAAGCCATAGGCGCAATTTTCAAAATCTTAATGAACCTTGCTATATAAAAAAAATACTGCACATATTTAGAAACTTAAATAATGGTATTAGGCATTTGAATGAAAATTCATAAAAAAATATTTTGACATAAAATTTGTTTTGGCATCCCAAATAATCATCACATAGTTAATAAATACCTGCGAAACCCTGAAATGTGTTAAAATTCACACTTCACATAAATTTTTTATATTTACAATATATTTGCAACCGCTCTTTTTCTATTACTATAGTTTAAGGACGTCCTTAATGTAAGGGCAAATGGGAACGCTCCCCAAGAAAAAAAATAACTTTTTATATTTTTAATTATAAATAATATCCAAACTACTTACACGTTGTCCTAGAAACAAAGAAATTATATATGAAAACGAGTTAATCGCGTATTATGTGGTGGAATGACTTTTTTTAATTTACATTGGAGGTTATATTAAGCGAATTTATTTACTTTGTGCTTTAAAGCGCAACGTAGAAACAAAAATCTTGTTTTGGAACAAACTGTTTTATTTATTGCTTTTCAAAATATTCACTTTTAAGATATATACACTTTTGCATGCGTTCAAACCAATACTCGAAACATATTTTCCACTCTGAAGTTGGTATCTCAAAAACATGGTTTTCTACAGCTTCATGAGTTAAAAGTCGCTGTCCACGCATTTTTTTAATAAATCAGGTGAATACGGGCAATGAGAGATTAATTCGATGTTTTTCTCCTTCAAATAATAAATGTTTGATGTGCTGTGTGGGAGATTGTATTGTCATTATAAAGAATGATGCGACGTTTTTGATTGTTTTTCCTGATTTTGTCTATGACTTCTAGCAAACACATTGTTGTATACCATTCAGCATTAACTGTTCTCCAATCCTCTAAAGGAATGGTTGCGACATGTCCAGTACAATCGAAGAAACAAGCGATTAATTTCTTGGAAGTGCATCGTGAACGATTCAATTTTGTGGGTTTCGATTCATCTTGAAAGACCCAAACAGTGGATTGTTGCTTAGTTTCCGGTTCACATGAATAAATCCAAGTTTCGTCACCTGTAACGATGTTGTATACAAATTTTGCAGTGCCTAGGTTGAATTTTTTTAGCATTCTATTACACCAATCAACACAAGCCTTGTTTTGAACTTCGGTCAAATTATGCGGAATCCATCGGAAACAGATCTTTTTCACAGCTAAATGTTCATGCAAGATGAATTGCAGTCTGCGATATGCCAAAGTATGCCTCTATCTCACGGTAAGTCACATGCCGATCTTCTTCAATCATTATGCGCACAGCATCAATGTTTTTTTGAATCACGACCAATTTTGGTCAACCTTCATGAGATTCATCACCGACGGACGCACGACCATGACGAAATTCTGCAACCCAATTGTAAACAGTCTTTTCTGATGTGCTTCAATGCCAAAAATTGAACGAAGCGAATCTATGCATTGTTGTTGAGTTAGGCCTATACTAAAATCCAAAAAAATCATCCAACGAAAACCTTCAGGAGTAATATCCATTTTTTCACAAACTTGTTTTTTTTAACGCTCACTGTCAACAAAGTACTCGGTCAATTTATAAGCTGCCACTGATTTCACAATAACAAATTTAAAATTTTACGAATATAGTAATGACACATTTCAATATTGCCATCTAGTGGTCGTTTGTAAAAACATTAAAGGTAACCCTCGTATCTATATGTACAATTATCAGTAACCCATTTTTTTTTTTTTTTCAAAAATGTAGTTGTTTGGAACGTTCAAGTATTTTGTATTCTAAATTTCCCTAATTTTTTTCTAGCATTATCAATTTAACTGCGTAACCAAAAAACAAACATTAATTAGCCTCCGTACCCCATAAATAAATTCCACCCATAATGTATAAGCTTAATAATTAATTCAGTAACATTAAACTTTAACAAGTCCCATTTTATAAATTCATTTGTTTTCATTTGAAACTTGGAACTCACTAAAAACCTTTCTAATGAAATCCACATAAAACGAATATGATTGCATATAAATTATTTATAACGCGAATGTGATATTTGCTTTGTAAATTAGCATGCAGTTTGACATTTGTCAAATTAGAATTGCAATACCGTATTTCTGCTGTATTTAATTTTATTTCTTGATATAATAAAGGTTTTGTCTGATGACCAAATTGCGTGATTGTTGAAATTAATTATGCACTATAAATATGTTTAATTATCTCTAAATAAATGACGCTAGAATTGATTTGAAATTTGGAATACTAATTTATATAATTGTTTATCACTAATCATAGCATCAAATAGATGCATTGTAGTCCTCACTGTGAAATAATATACTTAGATTTCTGCCGAGTATTTGACAAGGTTCCAATTAAAAGACTTCTTCACAAACTGGAACATTATGGAATTAAAGGGAACCTTCTTAAGTGGATAAAATCATTCCTAAAGGAACTTAAGTTTCAAGTACGAGTTGGTGAACACTTCTCAGATCCTGAAAAAGTTTTCACTGGCATAGCACAGGGTTCAGTGCTTGGACCTCTTCTTTTCTTAATATATATTTCTGATCTAAAGCCTGCTATTGCATCTACATCTTCTTTCTACGCTGATGATTCTAAACTACACAACAATCCAACTAGTGATGTAATTACTATCTAAGATGACCTGAACAGAATTATTGGGTGGTCAGATGAATGACTCATTCCATTAAATCCTGATAAGACTACAATCCTTCACATTGGTGCCAAGAATCCATCTGTTCAATATTTTATAAATGGAGTTCCAATTAAGTCCGTCCCTAAACAAGTGGATCTTGGTATCATCATCACGTCTAATCTAAGCTGGTCTAGGCATGTACTTAAATGTGTAAAAAAAACAAATTCAATGTTATACTTTATTAGGATATCGTTTTATAAACCATCTCTAACGTTATTTCGTTCTCTATATAAAACGTATGTTCGTCCACATCTTGAATTTGGATTTTCCATCTGGTTTACATATCTTGCAAAAGATATGAAACTTATCGAAATTGTGCAAAGGAGAGCAACTCGAATCCCTTATGGAATTAACAGACCATCATATAAAGATCGACTACGCCAACTTAAGCTAATCAAGATGGAAGATCGTTATATACGCGGAACCTTGATTATTATGTTTCGACTTGTAACAAACTCATTTTCCTGTGACATGCCATCCTTATTTGTGCTTAACTACGATAGTAGATTACGTGGACACAAATATAAACTAAATAATGGTCGATTTATTAAACTTGTGCTTGCAAATTTTTTTACTAACCGTGTGTTTAGTGTGTGGACTTCCTTGCCGAACAATGTGCTAGACTCTATGTCCATCAACAGCTTTAAGAACAGTCTTGATTTACCAGGTCTACAAGTATGAAAAGCGGATTTTTTTAAAAAATAAATCACATTAATCTCAAAATAACAATAAATGTTTATTTCTTCAAAGTATGCTCCATTAGAAGTTATACATTTTTCCCATCTTTCAGGCAATTTGTGAATACCTCGCCAGTAGAACTCTTCCCCTTTCCCCGCAAACGATTCATTTAGCCATTCTTTCACATTTTCATATGAACAAAAGTGCTGCTCGGCAAGTGCGTGACCCATCGAAGTGGTAATTTGAAGGGGCCAAGTCGGGTGAGTAAGCGGCATAGGGTAGCACTTCCCACTTGAGTGCCTCCAATGTGTTGCAAACTGCTTTTGCCTTATGTGATGGAGCGTTATCGTGAAGAAAGATTACCTTGTGCTGTCTTCTTTCGTATTCTGGTCGTATTATGAGCAGCGAATGGTTCAATTCGATCAGTTGTTGTTGGTAGCGTTGGGTATTAACTATTTCACCAGGTTTTAACAATTCATAATAGACCACACCCTTTTGGTCCCACCAAGTACAGAGCAATGTCTTTTTGCCAAAGCGATTCGGTCTTGCAGTTGATGTGGATGGTGACCCTGGGTTCACCCATGATTTTTTGCGTTTGAGATTTTGAAAATAAATCCATTTTTCATCGCCAGTAATGATACGATGCAAAAAGACTTACTTTTGCATCGTGCAAGCAAAATTTCACAAGAGTTTTTGCGTTTTTCCATCTCCCTCTCATTCAATGCATGTGCAACCCATCTGCCGACTTTCTGGATCTTACCCATCTCTTGTAGGCGATTGGTAACAGCTTGTTGACTAACGCCTAACTGCTCTGCTAGTTGTTTTTGTGATTGGCTATCGTCTTCCTGTAGCAAAGTTTCCAATTTTGTATCTTCATATTTTTTTGGAGGTTTTCTCTGTTCTTTGTCTGTAAGATCAAAGTCACCACTTTTGAAACGCCGAAACTATCGTTCAAACGTATCTTGCGATGGAGCATATTCACCATAAGCTTCTCGAAGCAGTCGGTATGATTCAGCAGCAGTTTTTTTTCAAATGAAAACAAAACAGTAGTACTGTCCGCGAATGCTCTTTATTTGGCACAAAATTTGACATTTTTAACACAGTAAAACAAAACTATATGATCACTTTTCAAATTATAACCTATACGCATTTGACACTTAATGATAACTTAACAAAACGCCATATGTGTTTAAACTTTGAACATTACACACTGTTTGCGCGGCAAGTTTGAAAAAAATCCGCATTTCATACTTGTAGACCTGGTATACATGTTTGATCAACCTTCATAATTGTACATTACTTGATTTTACTCATTTTTTTCTGCAGAATTATTTCTATAATTATTTTTTTGTGATATGTGAATGCTTTGTTCTATTATATAATGTTGTGTTTTTGGTATTTGTATATATTTATTATTATGTCATTTAATGTTTTTTGTCATTCAATAAGAATTGCTGTAGATGCATCTACAATTTTGTTATTAAAATTTAGTAAGAAATCACGATCTCGCTGATGGCGGGTTCGTAAAAAGTCACATAAATGCATTTATTCCATCGTAGTTAGTTTTAAAAAAACATAGATGTCACAACATTCGGTACGCATTAATTTCTATAGCTATAAACGCTGTTATTAAACGTTAAAACTGTTTATTAAATTTATCCACAAAGCACATTGTATAGCAACTAATTTTAGAGCTGTGAACACAGTTTAAGTGTCTACATTTTAACAATCCTACATTGTTACAACTTATAGAAAAAATTAAAAAATAACCTTTCTAGGACCACACTGTTACAGTTCACTTGGATGAAACGCAGATGAAAACAATCTTTATACCTTTCCTTTCACTGTGGAGGAATCATTCACGATGCACATCCAAAGTCGCTTTAATGGGCAGTGATAGGCATTAATTGGAACTTATTAAAGAGTAGCATGCTAATAGAAGTATTTATAGCAGATTAAAAATCATTAGTGCATGTTATTATTCACTATTCTTCGAAATTTGACATTTATAAATAAAATTTTATGGAAAATTCTAAATCCATTTGGAGATGAATGTGGGTGTCAAAAAATATATCTAATATACATGTCACAAATATATTTATAAATAATATTTGCTTTCAATTTAATTTTGAAATACCTTTGAAAAAAATATTTTCATGTTTAATATTTGCCCCAGGAATTCAGTAATATTTTCTTATATAAAGATGATATTAAAAATGTCATGTAAAGTCATGACATGTAATTGAATACATTTTACAGACTTCCAAGAATATGGATTTATTTCAAAATACATTGAAAAGAAATGTATTTGTTTTTGTGCTTTTGTTTTTATTGGAAAGAATAAAACAAGGCTCAGGATAAATTAAAGAGGATACCTTACAATACTTGAAGAAAAATATTACAGAAAGCTTTTCTAGAAAAATCAAGCTTTATCCTGGTTTATTTTTATAGAATTAGTAATAGAGTTTTTTCAAATAATATTAAACCTGCTCTTTGCTATTTTGTCAAATAATATTGCTTTATTCTTCACAAAAAATTTAAGTAATAAAAATACTCGGTATTTCTGTCTACTAAGTAAATCTATTTATTATAATATTTTACTGTCATGATAAATCAGATAAATCGTATTTGAACAAAATACAATGGTTTTATGGAGATGTTACTGGAAAGTTGTAAATGTTAATATGTAGGAAGCTTAAATATATGAGGTATGTAAATCAAGTAACCGAGTTTTCAACATTTTTTTATTCGAATAAAATTACAATTCAATAGTGTCTCCCTCAAAATAATTTCCTTGGGAAGCCACACAACGCTGGAGATGGTTCATCCAATCCTCATAGCAGTGCTGGAACTCGGATACCGGAATAGCTTTCAGCTGGTTGGTTACGATCGTATAAATGTTTTCGAGTGTCCCAAAATGACGTCCTTTGAGGTGATTTTACAATCTTGGGAAGAGGAATAAGTCACAAGGACTCAAGTCAGCCGAATAAGGGCTGAGGAGCCACAGGTATGTTTTTACTGGCCAAAAACTCGTTTATTGAAATTGCTGTATGACTAGGCGCATTGTCACCCCAATTCATTGGTCAAAATCTGATTAACGGTAGTGTGAGTCAAATTCAACTCTTCCCCGTTCATTATGTTTGTACCGACGTTCTGAACGCACAAGATCCCGGATTCTGTCGATATTTTCATCGGTTCTTGAAGATGAAGGCCTTTCGCTGCGTGATTCATCTTCAATCAACTTTCTTCCTTCTGAAAATGCCTTAAACTACCAAAAAACCTGGGTCTTTGACAAAACACCGTCTCCGTAGGCCTGCTGAAGTTTTGCAAAAGGTTTCCGTTGCACTCTGCCCAAATCTGAAGCAAAACCTGATAGCAACACCGTTGCTCGAAATGAATGTCACTCATTTTTAGTACGCACTAAGAATTTCCAGAAAAGTAACGGAGACAGCGCCCACATAAGAGAGAGGATCAAGAAATCCAGGAGCATATTAGGCCAGGTATAGAGTATGGGGGAGAGAAAATTCGGAAATGACTTCCAAAATAGAATGTTCCTATTCGACTCTTTAATAAGAAGTATTCTAGTACACGGAGCCGAGATATGGGGATTAAAAGAACATGAAGAGCTAGAGAGAATCCAAAAACTTTTATTAGATGGACACTGGAATTCACAAAAGTACACTGAGCTCCATTATTCTTGAAGAAACGAAAAGAGATAAATTAAGGATAAGAACGGGAAGAACGGCGGTGAAATACGAAAACAAGATCAGAACAAGCAGCAACGCATTAATACAAGAATGTCGAAAAGAAAAGAAAAAAACTATAGAAGGGGAGAAGGCAGAAAAAAATATTTTGAAAGAAATGAATATAGCATACAGGAAGTAAGAAGAAGACAAGAAGAAGGAGAAGAATTAGAATATAAAATAGAGGATCGGGACAGATATGTACAGAGACAGGAGCAACAAAATAGAATAGAAAGATCACGGTTCAGCCAGGGATATAAACTCGTACAAGTTCCTACAGTGCCACTATGCCTCGCGAAGCCAAAAGAGTTGAAAGAAAAGATCATCACTAGATTCCGGTGCGGAAAAGAAGAAGGGGCTAACTGCTTCTCGAAACCAGAATACCAAAGAACATGTAGAACTTGCGGAGAAGCCAGAGAGATAATCCAACACCTATTGGCCTGTACCGGAGTAGGAGAAGAACTTCGTCCAATGCGCAGAGTGCTGGATGAGGCAGGCAGTGGGTACTTATGGATGAAAGAGGTCCTCGAAAGTAGAGAAAAATCACAAATGGAAAGAAATGTATATAATTCAAGGCCAAAAGGCACGAATAAAATAATTACTACTACTACTACTAAAGAATACACTTTAAAGAGTAGTTTGAAGTTTGAATTTTGTCTGATAATAATTGATATTCTTACCATCTTTTATTTTAATCTTTTAATAACATGACATTGGGAAAATAGGATCAACAATTTTTGCAAATTACCTTTTTTTTTCAGACCATAAGGTGCGTTGTTTCAAAAGTGTGCGATATTAGTATAGATACATTCGGAGCGCATAAAACAGAATCAACTAAATATAATATAAGCGAAAATATAATAGAAATGAACACAGAATTAGTAATTTCTGGAGGCCTTACAAGTCAACGACAACCCTTGAGTCGATTAATAAACCATTTAATAATTATATGCGGGAAGAGTGGAACAAACGAATAATAAAGCCAAATCGCGATGTTACAGCAACGGATGAAACGGACGACAATTTGAATAGTACCTGGGTAAAAAATTCATGGGAAGCTGTAAAAGAAAAGCCGATTATAAAGTCTTTTAAGAAATTCGGTATAAGCAACGCATTGGATAGTATGGAAGATGAGTTGGTTTTTGAAGAGATTGACTACAATAGTTCAGACGAAAATAATGCGAACAATGACAATAACGAGACGAGTGATAGTACAGAGAGATGAACAGAATGTTGCTGGTAAAAGTTATTGTAATAATAAATATTCTTTCTAAAAATTTTCTCATAAATTTGGGGTGCGTCTTATCGTCCGGTGCGTTTTATGGTTCGAAAAATACGGTAAACACCAGCGTTCACTTTTAAAGCCACAGTTTTGGTAGGTGTTTATTGTAGAAAATTAACAGGCAATTATAACGCCACCGCTTTAAAATTTTAACATAAATATGATTAGCGAATAGCATGTAAGTTTAAAATGGTGTTAAAAAAATACCGTTAGTTTTTGACATTAAGATTTTAACCTCTTGCTTAGAGAGTTGACCTATTTATGAGTTAGTTCCAGATTATCTAGGGATACTTAATGTTGTAATAATTATAATATTCCCCATAATTTAAAAAAATTATAACTATGAAAACTTATTAATGTACAGAGTTCGATATGGATGGTATTGAAAATATTTCTAATTAAAAATCACGTGACAATTATTTTCCAATTAATGACTGGAATTTTTAATAAAAATATTTTGATTTTCATGTATTTTTATTTTGATTTGAATTTTTCAATTATAAATAAATTATTTCAAAAGTTTTTAATTTCAACTACACCTTCTTCCATCCATATGTAAAAGGAAATTAGTAGAATTCTGGATGTTTTATTAGCTTTATTGGTGGAAATTGAATTTCTAAAAAGTTGGCAAAACTGAAATCGGCTTTGCCAATCGGTATAGTGTGGATGCGACTTTAGCTCTCTTTGAGATTCTTCAAATTTTTTCACTGTTTTTTCCATACTATTTATTTAACGACGCTTCAACATCTAGGTCTCTAGCTTCCTGAACAGAAAGGGGCCAGAGGAGACACTTGCCCATTCCTGGGATCTTCACTTCTAAGTGTTAAATTCCAAACTCTTATGCTTCTCAAATTTATTGTACTCAAATTTATTTATTATTATATTTGTCGAATTTCTTTATTATAACAATTTTTCTTATGTCTAATTTATATTTGCTTTCCAATGCTAAACAACTTTTAGTTTATTTGCATTTACTCGATTCAAGTTTACATAAAGGGGTCTCTCAACACTGAAGCACCTCGGGCATCGGAAAGGGTAAGCTAGGGTGCCGAGAGAGGGCCCAGGCCCGGGAAGATTATAATTTCCCTCCATTCCTCGGAAAACGATAATTACGGGCCTGATGACAGATGCTGCGTGTAGATAGAAACTGTACTTTATTTTTTCTGTAATGTACCTACCTATAATATCAGGTCTGGGAAAAAGTTCGTGGCATTTTTTTAGTAAAATTCAACTGGTTTTGTTATAGTGTGAAAACTAATCTATTTAAACCAAATATGCTCCATTATTATCGACAACGTTTCCCCATTTTTCGGGTAGAGCCATGATGCCATTGGTGAAAAACTTCTGTGGTTTCTGGTTGAAAAACTGAATCAAGTGGTTTTCACAGGCTTCTTTTGAAACCAGCATAATTCCATGGAGAGAAATCTGCAGAGATCGGAATAAGTGATAGTCAGAGAGTGCTATGTCTAGACTATACGGTGGATGCAACAAAATTTCTCAACCAAACTCGCGCAATTTTTGACGGGTCATTTCAAAGAAGTGTGCGGTCTTGCGTTGTCATGATGAAAGACAATACCTTTCCTATTATTCAATTCGCACCGTTCTTTTTCAATTGCCTGGCGTAATCTCTCTAGTTGTCCACAGTAGAGTTGAAAATCAATCGTCTGACCAACTGGAAGTAGCTCATTGTGGACGTTACCCTTCCAGTCCCTCCACACACACAGCATCACCTTGTTCCGCGTCAATCCTCTCTTTGCGAACGCTTGTGACGGCTCACCATCCCTTGTCCACGATCTTTTACGCTTCCGATTGTCGTACGTGATCCATTTTTCATCACCGGTTATGACACGTTTCAGAAATGGTTCTATTTCATTGCGTTTCAGCAGCGCATCGCAAATGTTAATTCGGTCTATCATGTTTCTCGCGCTCAACTCATTAGGAACCCATATATTGAGCTTCTTTTTGTAGCCAGCTTTCCGTAAATGGTTCAAAACAGTTTTGTGGTAAATGCCTAGCTCCGTACCAATATCGGTACTGGTCCAGTGCGAAATGACAGCACTGGCCCATTACTTTCAATGCCGGGGAGTATGTGCTTCAACAGTACTGGCCCGTATAAAAATGTTTGCTGGGTATATTTTTTTCAATGATTCCTTGGAACAGTTACACTAATAATAACGTAAATTCTTCAAAGTTGAATAACTAAAAATCTGAGGGTAGTACAAACTTTTTACTGACATTTTTGTGAATAGTAGGTTTTTTTTATCCTAAAACAATTAGTTTTACTCATGTTTGTTGCCTAATGTAATTAGATATTTAATAAAATCCTATTCGCAAGAAATATGGAGAGAACAATATGGAAGATGGAATCTCGCAATGGTATATAAACACAAAAAACTATTTGAGATTTAATCAGAGCATTATTCAACCGAGTCTTTACTGTATGTGTAATAATGCAAGCCTTTAATTATCCGCGCAGTTCGCTCCTATTAGACTTTAACATGCAACGTCAAAATCAGAGCTTCCAATATGTTTACCAACATAACTTGTTTTATTTGATTCACTAGAATTTTGCGAGCATTTAAACAATAATATCCTTTCACTGATTACACAGAACAACAATATATACGTGTATAAAAAAGTTAACAATTGAATTAAACAGAAGATATTTAGTTTTATTAGTTTGCTTTGTATTTTATTTTCATCAACTTCAGATAGGTCTTTGGTAGCCTACAGAAGCCATTTTAAAATATTGTATTTTTAATGCAATTCCAAGTGACTGTGTTCCGTATATTTTTTTCTTCTTTTTCTTTCAAACAAGAACTTGCATATGAAAATTAAAATTTCTTTTGTTTCCTATTGTGTTTTCTTTCATATGATAATGTATTCATGCTACTGTTCTTTATTATATCAGTGAAATAATTTATAAAAGTATTGTGGAATGTAAGTTAAAGCAATTAATTATGGAGAGATTTGGGTCGAGAAATATGGAGTACAGAAAATTTATTTTAAACTAGTGCACCCGTTGCCAACTCTGTTGGCAAACAAATCATTACGTTAATGTGGAACTTGCTCGACACCTCAGTCTTCTTTCTCTAGCCATACGCCTTACTTCATCCAATTCAAATTGAATCAACTCTTCGCCCATTATTAAAAACTGGACAAATAATGAGTATTATTCCGAATTATTTATTCATTAACTTTTGGAAAAACGATTCATTTTCACTCAGTGCATTACATTTATAATGTTAAAACTAAAAATGATTTGAGACGTTAAATTTAAAATATATTTATTAAAAGATAATTTTCAATTACTATCTAATATATTTTATAAAAATACGCACACGAAAAAAACGCACACGGCAAAAAGCGCACATGAAAAAATACACACAAGGAAAAAAGCGCACACAGAAAAATACACACACGGAAAAAAGCGCACACGGAAAAATAAACACGCGGAAAAAAGCGCACACGGGAAAATATACACACGGACAAAAGCGCACACGGTAAAATACTCACACGGAAAAATACACAGACGGAAAAAATCGTACATGGAATAAAAGCATACTTACACTATATCTCAAATCAATTTGAAATAAATCGCGAGAAACTATTACACTGGTTATTTTGGTTACTTTTATAGTAGAGTACTGACTTTTAAAAGTAAATTTGTCATTTCAAAATATTCTTTACGCTGTAAAACCTACTTCAGATTTGTTGGTTATGATCATTATAACTAAGATATCATTTATCGTTATGACATATGTCAAATGGAATGACATTTTAAGAAAATGACATTTTTTACCATGTTTTAATTCCAAAATGACATACAATTTCAAGGGTGCAAACTATTGAATGTATCAATTTGTAATTTTTACCAAAATATTTTAAATATTTCGAACCAATTTTAAATTGACACAAAAAAGTTGTCACCCAGTGGCGCTGATATGAATGACCAAACTCGGCCGGTAATTTTTGGTAAAAATAATTCATTGTTACCAAAGCGTGTTTTACTCACTGCAATATATTTACATTTTTGAAAATTTAAGACGTTAGATAATTTAAAACGTTAATCGTACAAATAAAAAAATAATAAAGCATTGAAAAAATAATAATAAAGAAAAGAAAGTCACATTTTTCTTACATATTTTCATCAAAACCAAATATTTTTTTAAATAATTATTTTTCTGTTACTAATATTTTTAATTTATAATATTTTTGTGTAAACATATCAATTAACAACTATTATTATTACGCGTTATATGTCAATATACAATTCGGTAAGCTTCGAAATATTTCCTTACATTTTGTAATCTCGCTTCCAATTTGTTTCAGACGACAAGCACGCACCCACGCAGGGACACACGTTGGCCTATTGTATTATAGATAGTGACAGCAATCGATTTTTCTCATTGGCCAGATCGGCAAATTTTTTGAGCCGGGTTTGGTGTGAAAGCATCAATTTGATTGCATTGTATCCAACGCCAGCACCGGCATCGGTTTTGCCAGTATGTATGTAATCTCCCGCATAGATTATGATTGAGATTAGGGTGACCATTTTCTTAAGAAGGCAATGCGGGACGGAGCAAAAAAAAGGTCCTCATCTCCCAAATCCAAGTGAAGAGCAAAAAAAAAAGGTTCTCACCTCCCAAATCCCAGTGAAGAGCAAAAAAAAGGTCCTCATCTCCCAAATCCAAGTGAAGAGCAAAAAAAAAGGTCCTCACTTCCCAAATCCAAGTGAAGAGCAAAAAAAAGGTCCTCATCTCCCAAAATCCATGAAGAGCAAAAAAAAATTGATGTGAAGTGTGAATTTTCACACATTTCAGGGTTTTGCAGGTATTTAGTAAGTGAATGATGATTATTTTGGATGCGAAAACAAATTTTATATTAAAATATTTTTTTTTGTTAATTTTAATTCGAACGCTTAATACCATTATTTAGGTTTCTAAATATGTGCAGTATTTTTTTTTATATACCAAGGTTCATTAAGAATTTTAAAAATTGCGCCTATGACTTCCATTGGTTGTTATAAGTTCCGCCCCTCTGATTTCGTGTACATTGAAACAGAATTAAATTATAATTTAAACAATTTCCACTGTTCCAATTAAATTTACGCTTTTAAAAATTAAATGCAACATTTGCCAAAATATAACTAGAATTTTGAAAAAATAATTTAAACAATATAAAAATTAAAAAAAAAAAACAAAAAATAATTTAGTCTCTTCCTTCTCACAGGGTTCGGTCCCTTTCGGATCGGGTTACTTGAATGAAAAATCACTGTGAAATTCCACTAGACCAGCACACACGTTCCAGTGTGGCGTGTTACAAAGCTATAACTTGTGTACATTATTAGCCAAAAATCACAAAAAATGCGTTTTTTTCCAAAAACCTAATCTGATTAAAAATTCCTGTTGAACTATTCCGGTTCACACCAATGTACATTACTTAGAATTTTTTCAGATTTTTAGTTTAAACCATCTGGGCTACAGGGTGTGAGACAAAAAATTTTTTGCACAATTTTGGCCAAAATCGCTTCAAAATAATTTATGTTGCAAAAATAAAAATTTGATCGTTAAGCCACGTACCAAGAGCTTTCATTTGATACCCTACTCATAATTATAAAAAAATATATTTTTTTTCGATGAGCACATATTTGTTTATATTTTTAGGCAGATATGTTTTTGAGATCTTTTAGTATTGTTCATATGTGCGGGTCAAAGAGTTGTATAAGCATGCCAAATTTCAACTCTCTAGGTTACGCCGTTACAATTTTTACCGAACAGACAGACAGACAGACAGATAGACAGACAGAAGACAAAATGACGGTATAAGGGTTTTTTAGTCATACCTACAAAACCCTAAAAAGGTCTTTACCTCCAAAATCCAAGCGAAGAGCAAAAAAAAGGTCCTCACCTCCAAAATGTTAAAATGCTGGACTTTTGCGGGACGCATCTTAATGCGGGACAAAATGTTAAAATGCGGGACATTCCCGCAAAATAGGGGACGAACGGTCACCCTAATTTAGATATAAAACAAGACGGCGTGAAATAACAAATATCTTTGTTCGGTTAAATGTCACATACTACTTAATCATTTTTCCGTTACACACGTGTATGTTATAACAATAATATAATTAGTGAAATATTATAAAAATCTATAGAACCATTGCATATAACGAATAATTTAATATTACGAAACGAAGTGAAATTAATACAATTTAATACATAATGTAGGTTATACAGAACTGGCATTTGTAATATGAAATTTTCAACTTAATCATATTAATTCTCTTTTTCATGAAACATATTTCGATCCAAATAATAATAAATAAATATAATGAATAATTATGAATAAATATGAGATTATAATGCCTCGTGAAATTAGTTAATAAAACTAGACAGTCCGGAAATTATTCTAAAAGAAGTTAATATCCACGGAATTTTCTAGATCTAAAATTAAATTTTAAAACATGAAAATAGCTTGAAACAGTTTAATTACAAAATCTAAAGCTTCATCTACATTAGAAAACTGATCCTGTAATGTACAAGGGTCATATCAAAAGTAAGTTACATTATTATTATTATTTTTTATTTAATAAATAAAAGTAAAATATTTAAAAAAAAAGTATATTTCGAAAAATATATATTAAACTTATTTTTCTACATAATCGCCTTGTTTTTCAATACATTTTTGGTACCGTGGTAAAAGTTTTTTCAATCCAGTGTCATACCATTCTGCCACCATACTGCTTAGCCATCTTTCAACTTCTTGTTTCAATTTATCCTCGTTTGTGAAGCGTCTTCCCCCAAGATGTTGCTTCAGCTGCGGAAACAGGTGAAGTCACTTGGTGCAAGGTCAGAGGAGTAAGGCGGATGTTCGAAAACATCCCATCGAAACTCATCAAGCAGGTCGTTGTTCATCGTGTAATGTTATTCTCCCTTCAATGAATGATTTGCGCCAACGAGAAACCATTGGTCTTGACATAACGTCTTCACCATAAACACTATACAACTCGCTATGAATTTCAGTAGCATTTTTATTTTTTGCCGTCAAAAAACGAATAACAACACCACGAACTTCGCTATCGGCGGTAGGAGCAAGTGGATCTATGCAGATTATCCTGGAGCAATCGGCAGAATTCCGTTCACCACTCTTTGCAGTTTTTATCGATTTAAAAAGAGCCTTCGAATCCTTGGCACACGATATGATCTGGATATCACTGAAGAAGTTAAATGTCCCACCTAAGATCATTAACCTCATCAAAGAATTATACCGCGAATCTACTTGCAAGGTTTTACTGTATTTACGGTTTATATCAGTGGTGGCGAACCTATGACCCGCGGGTCAAACACTGACCCACGAAGGCTTTTTAGGTGACCCACCCGTTGAATTTATAAAAAAAAATAATAGCATAAAAAAGAGAACAGGCAATCGAAAATATTAAAAAATTAAAGTATAAATAAATATCTAATGTCGAATTTATAAAAAAAATATTTCCAAGTGGACGTTGACTAACTGATTTTCTATCGTATCACTGTACCTGTATGTGAGTTATAAAATTTTCAAATATAAGGCGCTTTCCTTTTATCACTTTACTTAAGAAATCTAAGCTAAGCTAAGTTAATATAAGTTGTAAGAGCGTTCCATTTATGAGACACTGGCTAAGATACACTAAGTTTTTTCCTCCCCCCTTTCCCTTGCTAAGACATTTGACTAACTTCTTAGCTTAGCCAAGCATTTTAACTTGTAAAAGGAAAGCAGCTATAGATTGGTTAAATGATTTAATGTTCTTATGTGACATCACTCAGCATTTCAATGAACTGAATAAAAAACTTCAGGGAAATGGACAAGTTTTATTGATAATGTTTGAAAATATTAAAACATTTATGACGAAACTTAACATCTTTACAAAAGATTTGGAAATGAAAATGATGAAATATTTTCCTCAATTAAAAAAACATTTTCAAAACACAATAATTTTTGAAGATACGCTTGATATTCAAGAAAATGCAATTAAAAAATATTTAATTATTATACAGGAAATAAAACAAGCTTTTCAGGAGAGATACAATCAATTTAAAAGTTTGAAAAATATATTTCACTTTTATATCCATACAAAACAGAATTTACAACAATGGAGCTAACCGGATTTATGTGGCTAGGTATCCATGATTTAGAAATGGAATTAGTTGAATTTCAAAGCAGCATAGTGTGGAAAAATAAATTTGGAAACTTGGTTTCGGAAATAGAAGGAAAGTACTACAGATAATGATCCCAAACTAATAATATTATGTTAAACGTATGGGATTCTTTACCAAACAATTTTATATCAATGAAAAAGCTGGTTAATGCTCTGTTAACGATTTTTAGGTCCACATATTCGTGTGAAAAATTGTTTTCCTCAATGAATTTTGTAAAATCCTCCAACAGAAATAAACTTGGAAATGAATTGACTAATTTAAACTAATGAATACGGATTATGAACCTAATATTAATAAAATATCGGAAAATAATCAACAACAGATTTCACATTATATATATATATATATATATATGTGTGTACTTTTATCAACTTTATTATGTATACAAATATCTGTAACTATGTTTATAATAAAGAATACTTCATAATATATGTATGTGATGTTCTTTATTCCGTGTTCATTCAAATATTTAGTGCAGTGGTGCGATAATTCATGATATTACTCCATAGATGTCAGCTTTTTCTTGTCTTATTTGTTGCTCTTCACTTGCAAAAGTAAAAAATGTTAGACAAAAAAGAAACGTAAACCTTTTTAGTGATTTTAAAAGTGAGTCAACTGTCGAGTTTTTCTGTAAACAAATTTTCGGTGTTCCAAATTATTGGTACCCCTTTTACCACACCCCCTTCCAAGTGGCATCCATTGACTCAGTGACCCACGGACTAGTATTAAGAAAAATAATGAACAAAATTTGACCCACTCCTCAAAAATGTTCGCCATCCCTGGTTTATATTGTAAAATACAAAGGTGGCCGAAACAATTTCTAGGACGTGAAGTTAAAACGATATCGCACTAACCATAATGAGAGGTGTGCTGTGTTGTTCAGGCAGCTCGACACAAGAACAAGGATAATGGCGGGTTCCTGCAGGAGAACCATTATTCTCCCCCAGCCACGGCCGCTCATCTCCACGCCACTAACGCCCCAGAGACGACCCATTCATATATTATTCAAAATACGTTCACTCACGCTATAACATCATTTCTTTAAATGTTATTTTGTTCATTTAAAAGACATTTATGGTATTTGTTATTTCGTACATGTAAAATGTACTACTGAAAAAACGAGTATACAGGGTACTTTTGGGAACTGATTAGGCATTGGAAAGTTCTTTCTCATAATGCCGGGTTTACATTGGTAGAGTAAAAGAGCTAGTAACTAGCACAAGTAGAAACTAGAAACTAGTTACTATCCCTGTGTAACCGGTTGACAATGTGACTAGTAGAGTACTAGTTTCTAGTAGTTGGGCTAGGATAGCAGCTAGCTCGTCGACGTATTTACTAGCTACTATCTTTTCCCCCACTACACAAAATTGATTTATTTCAAATTGGCGGCAAGCGGTCACCTGTCATAACAAATATAAAGAAACCCATAAATTACGTAACATTGATTTATTAATAGATGATTTCTGAAATCATCTGTGAAAAGACTCTTGCTTTACATGAGTTGCTGCCAGCAAATCACAATAGATGAATTGTATATTGCCACTGGTTCCAACAAAACTTAATTAATAATGATGATTTGTTAAATTTATCGTTTTTTCCTGACGAGGCCTGTTTCACCCTTTCGGGGTTAATTCACAAAATATGAGGTTATGGAGTGTTCAAAATCCTCATACTTTTCGTGAAACTCCACTTTACACGTTAAAAGTTGGTGTTTGGATTGCTGTGTCTCGAAGACGTATTATCGGACCCATATTTTTCCACGAAACTGTTACTGCTCAGAGATACCGGAATATTGTACGTGAATTTATTAATCAGCTGCATTAGGACGAGCTCCAGCAAGGCTACTTCCAACAGGATGGTGCGACTGCCCACACCGCTCAAGAGACCATCAATTACCTTCGTGAAATTTTTGACGATCGAATAATTAATTTACTTTCAAATCCAGAATTTCCACCTAGATCACCAGACTTGACTATTTTAGATTACTTTATATTCCCTTATCTGAATAATACTGTATACAAGACTCCTATTAACAATATCGAAGAACTGCAAAACAGAATTACCGAACAGTGTGCCAATATAACTCCTCAAATTCTTATAAATGCTTTTAATAGTATGAAAAGACGAGTAAATTTGTGTCTGCAGGAAAAGGTGGTCATTTTGAACAGCATCTTTAGTTTTTTATGTTTATTTTTCTGTACCTGTGAAATCAAAAAATATATTGTATATAATGTATAAATTTGTATTTAGTTAGCTAATATGGTTCTATAGACTAATGGCCAATAAAACAATATAATTAAGAAAAATAAAAAATAATTTCCAATTTTAATAATTACAAAGGCTGTGCCTAAAACTTAATCGATTGTTACATAAAGCTTGCAATAGACATTATTTTATTTTTCCACAACCAACCCGTATGTAATTTCTTTTTGAACTCGTGATATTACCTCCATTACTTCCTAATAAATCGGTTAAATAATTTTTTATCAGCCTTAATATAACATTAAAGTATCATTTTCATGGTGGAGTCCAGCCTGTGAACAAGATTTGAAAGTTCGAATTTCATGGTGGCGTTATAGGCGTGATAACCTAAAATTTTATGCAAGTATTCGGCGTAAACGGTTATTCAGTTTCATTAAATATGTCATCAAATAGAATGAGATGTCTAGTTCTTTTATATACATATTTAGACTTACTGCGATATAAAGAAAAGTGATGGTGGGTACGTCCCATATATAAATAGAAACAGAAGGCAACAGGGAAATTATTTTAACTTATTGCAAGAAATGAGACACAAATACACAGACAGTTACTTCAATTACAAGGAAATAATTTAATACACAATCTTTTTTACTTGACATCACAGTTTAGAATGAAGATTCTGTTGGCCCCTGCTTGGGGGTGTATTACTAGTATACCCACTGCATGACATTCCTGCAGACCAGATATTTGAAACCGAATCCATAATAATAAACCTTAGGATTGCCGACAACAGTAAAAGTCGCTATTTCGCTACATCAATTTACGTTTTTTTAATTTTTTTTTTATTAGGAAATTAATATTAGTGTCTCGCTAAAGATCTCACCATTCCGAAAAAATATATCTGTTCCTATAGTTTCGACGGTGCGACCAGCGCTAGAGTTGAAATTTCTGAACTTGCGACACCGCGCTTGTAACACCACGTCTACGACACCATGGTATGGGTCTTTTCAAAATAGTGCGATCCTATTGGTTGAATTTCTTGTTCTACGCTTCCAACACCTGCATGAAAATGATACATAATAGTCTGTTTTTTAGGGTTTTGTAGGCATGACCAAAAAACCCTTATACCGTCATTTTGTCGTCTGTCTTTCTGTCTGTCTGTCTGTCTGCCTGTCTGTCTGTCTGTTCGGTAAAAATTGTAGCCAAACGGCTAAACCTAGCGAGTTGAAATTTGGCATGCTTATACAACTCTTTGACCCGCACATAGGAAAAATACTAAAACATCTAAAAACATATCCCCCTAAAAATATAAACAAATATGTGCTCATCGAAAAAAAAATATATTTTTTTTTCAAATTCAAATTCATTCAAATGAAAGCCCTTGGTTCGTGGATTGAGGATCAAATTTTTCTTTTTGCAAAATATAATATTTTGAAACGATTTTTGCCAAAATTCTGAAAAAAAATTTTTGTCCCACACCCTGTAGCCCAGATGGTTTAAACTAAAAATCTGAAAAAATTCTAAGTAATGTACATTGGTGTGAACCGGAATAGTACAACAGGAATTTTTGATCAGATTATGTTTTTGGAAAAAAACGCATTTTTTGTGATTTTTGACTAATAATGTACACAAGTTATAGCTTTGTAACACGCTAAACTGGAACGTGTGTGCTGGTGTAGTGGTTTTGCGCTGGCTCTTCACCTCGATCCGAAAGATATCGAACCCTACGAGAAGAGACAATATTATTTTTTGTTTTTTTTTTAAATTTTTATATTGTTTAAATTATTTTTTCAAAATTCTAGTTATATTTTGGCAAATGTTGCATTTAATTTTTAAAAGCGTAAATTTAATAACCAGTGGAAATTGTTTAAATTATAATTTAATTCTGTTTCAATGTACACGAAATCAGAGGGGGGGAACTTATAACAACCAATGGAAGCCATAGGCGCAATTTTTAAAATTCTTAATGAAACTTGATATATAAAAAAAAATACTGCACATATTTAGAAACCTAAATAATAGTATTAGACGCTCGAATTAAAATTAACAAAAAAAAAAAATTTAATATAAAATTTGTTTTCGCATCCCAAATAATCATCATTCACTTACTAAATACCTGCAAAATCCTGAAATGTGTGAAAATTCACACTTCACATCAATTTTTTACCGACCGCCAACATATATAAGGGAGGTGTGATCATACCGATTTTGACATTTCGAGATTTCGATGGATCTCCACGAATTGAGGTCCCTACAAAACGTTTCGACTATTTTTAGCATGATGTCTGTCGGTCTGTCTGTCCGTCTGTCTGTCTGTCTGTCTGTCCGTCTGTCTGTCTGTCCGTCTGTCCGTCTGTGTACACGTGCAGAGTAAATTCGGCTGAAAGGATTTTTATGAAACTTCATATTTAAGCTTCTGCTATCAATGGCACAAGTTGATTAACTTTTGGTAAAAATCGGTTGACTAAAAATAGGAGTTTACTCAGGTCGATTTTAAGATTTTTGTGAATATTTCACAACAGAAAAATATTTAGAAAAAATTTATTCGACAAAAGTTGCTATAAAAGCAATAATTAATAACTTTTATTTGAGACGTTTTTTGATAAAACGAAAAAATTTTAATAATTTTTGTAAAATTTTTCTCAATTTTTTCATACTTATATGTAACGTTTCCATGGTCATGATAAATAATATCTCTGTTAGAAAATATTAGGCCAAGTTATTTCTACTCTGCTGCTTAATAAATACATTATTTTATATAAGAACTTTATGATGGCGGTCGGTCCTGTGGTGGCCACAGCTGATTTTTATTTTTTTCGTCCAAAATATATCTTTTTTTATTTTTATTTCATAATCGATTATTTTCTACCCATTTAATCGAAAATCGATTATAATATTCCGATTAATCAAATGATTAATTAGTTTTTATTGCCATCTCTAGACAGATACATGAGTGACGTTAGGAGTCGTTACCGTCACTGGAACATGCGTGACGTATCCCAAAACAAACAGTCAAAAATCGCACTGAATCATCTTGATAAACATGCGACAGACGGAGGGTTAAAAAAATTAAAACATCTGTTCTTAAACTATATATTTTTATGTCTTATAAACAAATGTATAAGTGTTTATAATTTTGCTTCTGTAACTTTTAAACAGTGTAATTTATGTGTTTATTCAGTATTTAGTGTTGCGAACGGAACACTGGCATCTGCCTAACAGGCATGAAATAATTTGACATTTGACACATGACATTAAAATGCTATAGTATATAATCAATTAAACTGCACAAATGTCACAAATTAATTATAGAACTGACCGCAGCGTGGATAGTGCAACTTTTATGTAATTCAAGGCTAATATTATTATTGATCTCTTGTTAATGATATATATTTGGACAATGGAGTTGCAAATGTCATTGAATGATGCGAATATTAATCATTCTGTCGTATTTTTGATAATTACTAATGATGATGTTTTTTTTTTAACCATACAATTTTGTGCAAAATGTTTTGAAAATTTTGAGAAACATTTCTTGTTTCTTGAATAAGTAAATAATATCGTTAAGAAACAAATTGGTTTCCATCTGATGTAAAAAGAAAGAAAGGAAGACCTAGAAAAAGATGGGTGGATAGTGTAGTAGCGGAAGCAGGAAATTTCTGGAAAAGAAAGCGGCGAATAAACTACTACATAGCTACTGTTAGCTAAAGAGTAAGGATGCGAAAGTGTTCAAAATGGAAAGCAACTTGGAACAAGGGAACACTTGTAAATAAAAATACTTGCAAGCCATTATAGGTAATCGTAACAGATATTAAAAACATGTTTATGTAAAAGTTGATTTTTTTTCAAATTTTGATCCAATTATACCCAACACGCTATACGTTCCTATATAAAAAATCGAAGTTGTCCTTGATATCCTGTTTCCTCTATCTTGATACACCTTGAGATCCCTCCCTCGCTCCCCCCCCTCTCTCACTATATATATATCTCTATCGGATAGTTACCTAACGGATAATGAGACTGATGTATTGAATTCACTGCTTGGTAATGACATTTATTCAGAAGATAAAGTTCCAGATAACATTATCTGTCGGATAGTTGGTGGATAGTTGGTTACCTAGTGGTTTAAATGAAGGTGGAAAGACCGGGCCTTAAGGTCATAGTGCCCGGGGGGGGGACCTTAGCCATCCAAATGAACCCGTAAATAAAAAAATTAACCTGTATAGAATTCTCGAGAGATAACTCCATTATACTTCCAATAGTAATTTTCATCCCTTTTTGAGATCTCAGAATTATCATTGATAGCCCAAAAGTCATCCTATTATCAGCTCTATCCTCCCATTTTACCATATAGGCCGTGTCTCCAACGCTATAGCTCTGAAATTTTAATAAATCCTCAATCAAAATGTATAACTATTTATGTAAAGATACAAAGTAACAAATTTAAACTATTTTAGATCATGTAGTACCAAGTAATGTCCAAATTTAACGTTATACTTCATCTTCAATAATAAAAAATAGTGTATTGGGCCCGGTAGTTCAATTTCAACCACCTGTATACTATTGATAAAATATTAATATATGTGTTTATTCTCATAAAGAATTATTTTAAGCAATTCTGTTCCTTATTTATTAATTGTTAATGACTATATTCCTTAATGAGCTTTATCAGGATTATCCATCTTGATATGTAGTGATACGTGATGTTTGCAAGTGGCGTCTTCATTTTTTTCTGACGTCTTTAGTTATTTTTAAGTGATAAAAGTGCATAAAATACTTGAAATCGTGTGTTATAGTATGGACTTTGGTGTTTGGACTCCATGCAGACCAAAATTGGAGCGACTGGAAAGGTATTTGTAGAAATTTTTGTTAATTTTATAATGTAAGCCATTGTTATATGGAATATGCTTCTATTGACAATATAGAAACACATACATGCATTTATGTGTTTTATGTTGTTTATCGGCTATAACTAGAGAAACAAAACTATTTTTAAATCATTTTCATAAATACCGATTATTGACTAAATGAATATTGAATTATATTGTTATAGCAACAACAATTTATAAGTTAGAACCGGCTCTTAAAAATATTTGTTGTACCGGTACAATAAATAAAATAATTAACTTTCTGCTGCAGCAGACCATCTGCATATTTCTTTTGTAAGACTTAATAATAAAACAATTTTTTGTGGTTAAATTTTTTCCTTTGCCCTAGCTCCCGTTCTTGTCCCGACAGTATATATATATATATATAGGGGGGCCGCAGACAATATTTAAGTTATTTTGGGGGGTCCTATGCCAGAAAAGGTTGAGAAACACTGATCTAGGCTACAGCTGTGATACAATTTTTTTTTTGCACAATTTTGAAAATATCGCGTCAAAATAATTTATTTTGCAAAAATAAAATTTTGATCGTTAATCCACGTACTAAGGGCTTTCATTTGATACCTAAAATTAAAAAAAGAAATATTCCGATGAGCACATATTTGTTTAAATTTTTAGGGGAATAAGTTTTTAGATGTTTTAGTATTTTTTCTATGTGCGGATCAAAGAGTTGTATAAGCATGCCAAATTTCAACTCTCTAGGTTTAGCCGTTTGGCTACAATTTTTACCGAATAGACAGACAGACGACAAAATGACGGTATAAGGGTTTTTGGTCGTACCTACAAAACCCCAGCTGTAGCCTAGATCAGTGTTTCTCAACCTTTTCTGGCATAGGACCCCCCAAAATAACTTAAATATTGTCTGCGGCCCCCCTATATATATATATATATATATATATACAAAAAAGGAAGCTGACATTTAAATATAACTGCAATCAATATTTTAATGTAATTTTGGTTATACAAGAAGTTGAAAATCACCTCTCACTTCTTAGTTTTGGCGCACCCGGCATGTAATTTGTACCCCCCCCCCCTGCTACGCCACTGCATAAATGTCCCTCGCGCTGGAATCATGGGGCAATTTGTGTTACAAACATAATTTTGCACCAACTGCGAGATCAATCAGTGTTTCTATTATGTGAAATTAATGGGGCTATATATGGGGCAACAAGTAAACCTGACAGTCAGGCCCGACAAGAGGGGGAGGGGGTAGCTGGGAAAATTCCCGCCGTTCTGGGCAGTCGTAGGAAGTGAGGACCTTTTTTTGCTCATCACAAGACTTGTATTTTCGAAGCGAAGTCCTTATTTTTTTGCTCATCACTTGTAGTTTGGAAGTGAGGAATTTTTTTTTTCTTTTACTCATCACTTGTATTTTGGAAATGAGGACCCCTGGACCCCAGAAGTCCTCTCGGCGGCCCTGCCGACAGTGCCCAAAGTAGAAGAAAAAGTAATGGTATGGTACTAGTAACAATAAATCATAAATTTTTCATATTTGTAAAAAATCAATGCTGGGTATTAAAAAGTTGAAAAAATGGGTTGGAAAGGTCATGTATTTCTTCAAGTATGTGAATAAAACTGTCAGAATGAATGTGGAAAAGTACTCGTCTTCACCAAACAAATACAAAAACTTAAGTTGATTCAAAACTTTACCCTACTATAAATTTACAAACTGAGCCTACGGAAAAAAATTTAAAACTTTTTTTATTACATCGAAAAATACAACCAAACTTGTTCCATAAATTTATCAAGTGGAATCGTAAAGATGCAACTTAATTTAAAGTAGAAAATAAAATTTATTTATATGTGTAGATATTGCATAAAACAGCATATAAATGGAAATATGAATGTACATTTATATTTTGGAAAAATAATGGCAATTTTATTTCAAAATTGTAGTCCATATGATATCAGTAAGATATTGTCACGTGGGTGGCTTGATTGAAAGACAACTCCTGGTTTTAACAATACAAATTTATTAATTATAAATTCAAAATTACAAAATATGTTATGAATTTGCCCATGGAGTTGGGGAAATCTTCGGTCCACCCCGTGTCGGCCAAGATTGGCTTGGACCTATCTCCGAGGCGGGGGCTACCCACCAGGGAGTCGAGGAGTCTGGAGAAGTCTTCTCCCACTCACATGGTGACTTCTTTCTTGGCTCTCCAGCGGTACAAGTATCTAGCGTCGGTGTCTTGGCCGTCACCGTGTGGACTAGTACGTGTAGAAAAGTTGGCTACGTTCCTCTGCCTCAATACTCTTGACATCCATCTATTTGTACTGAAGGTTAACCCAGTTCCAATATTCATTCGTCATGAAAAATATTTCCTCATTACGAAAATGCGGCGTATGCATTTCGTAATCAGGCCACATACGTCAGACGCTGACAAATAGTTTTTTAATCAGACAACTGAGCGTCACAATGTTTAGATGTCCTAATCCTGACTTAGGATTACCTATGTAACAATATTGTTGAACGGTATCGATCATCGTGTGTCTAGTTCATTTTAATGAAGAATGCAGTGTATAAGAATAAAGGAGCTGTTTGAGTGCTTGTGGTTGGTTCACGCGTAGCCAAGTTTACAATTAGTGGCGTAACTAAAAAGCCGAGGGTCCATATGTTTTTTGTGGGCCCCCCTAAATCATATTAATAAATAAGAAAAAAATGTGTATGCTTAGTACCACACGGGAGAACTGAAACTTAGGTGGGAAACAGAATAATTTTAAACAAATAATTATTTAATTAAATAAGCTACGTCTATAGATTATAATATGACGAGGAAGTAATGGGATTCGGACTGGTCAGTAACTAAAACAATATTTTAATTTCGCTAACTTTACGATTTGTATTTTAATTATTCATCAGAGCTTTAAGAATTACTTATATATAATTTTATGTAATAATTTTAGTTAATAAAGAAAATGTTTACGTAATTATTATCAAACTATATTTTTACCATTTAGTTGTAGTTTGGGAAAATGAAAAAGCTACCAATTCATTGGTGCAAACGCTTAGATGTCTAGGGAAGCTATGTAGAAAAATAACTGATATGTAAGGTAGGTCAATAAGTCTTTACAAAATCTAAGAGATGGCGTTAGTAGTATCGAAACAAGTTTGTTTCTGAAAAGTACCATCTGTCAATAGACTGAAAACAACGAAAGAAATCAAAGCCAAGTTGGATGAAGTTCATGGCACATATGCACCAGCGTTTAAAACTGTTTACAATTGGTTGAAAGAGTTTAAACGTGTTCGTTTATCCACAAGTGATGAACATCGTTCAGGACGTCCACTTGAGGTGACTGCGCAAAAACTGATTGACAAAATCCACGATATGGTCTTGAGTGAGCGACGAGTCAAAGTACGCGAATTTGTTGAGGCTACGGGCATATCACATGGCTCAGTGGTTTCAATTTTGCATGAAAAATTGTGTGTGAAAACGATAGTGGTAAGATAGGTGCCGCGTTTGCTCACAGTGGAGAATAAACGCAATCGTACGGTCCATTCAGTGGCTAGTTTGGAGCTTTTCGTCGCAATCCTAACGAGTTTCGGCGTCGACACATAACCGTTGATGAAACATAGATCCACCACTACACTCCAGAGACAAAGGAACTGTCGAAACAGTGGGTTTCTGGATTCTGGAGGCGATCCGGTTGCAAAGAAGGCGAAGATGATGAAATCGACCGGCAAGGAGATGTGCATTGACTACTTGGAGAAAGGATGAACGATAAATGAGGAGTATGATGCGTTGTTATTGGACCGGTTGAGCGAATAAATCAAGAAAAAACTCCCACATTTTGCCATTAGGAAAGTGTTCATCCAAGACCAAGCACGGGTGCACATTTGTGCAGTTTAGATGGCGAAAATTCTAAGATCTCGCATGGACTGTTCAAGCGCAATAATGTCCCCTCTCACTAAGACCAGAATTCTACAACTTAACCGTATCCAGTTTCAAGCTTTACGTATCTGTTTGGGTGCTATGAAATCTGCCCCAACCAACGCTTTTCTTGTAGAAGCAGCGGAACTTCCTCTTTACCTCAGGGCACAAAGACTTATTTCGAAACACATTCTTCAACAGGCCTCCTTTTCCAATAACATTTTAATTCAAAATTTGTATGTCCTTTCTCATTTGTCTAACAAGCTATCTCGCCGTAGAATGATACCCCTACCTAACATTCTAATGCAGTTCAACAAGTTTCAACCGTACTTTTATCGCATGGCATCTTATCCTATTTTACCTTGCTATTCAACGCCCTATTTGGCACAGATAGATCTGATTCCCATACATCTCAACATAGGTATAAATAAGTCCTACAATAATAATATCCCTGACAATAATTCTGTCTTAAATAGCATCCTTCCCACTAAATTTCAAAACTTTTCCCATATATATACAGGTGGTAGCAAATTATCTTCTGCAGATGCTACTGGATATGGTATATATGTCCTATCTAAAAACTTAAAAATAGCCCATAAAAGCACATCTTATCTTCAGATCATGTCAGTTGAACTCCTTGCAATTAGATACTCTCTTTAATTCCACAATGGAATATCAAGAAAGCGCTTATTCTTACTGACTCTCTAAGCGCACTTCAAACAATCAATCAAGTCGGCATTTGTAACATAGACAAAACAGCTGGAATCATAAAATCCTTGATCCACACACTAAAATTGTCTAGCATTGAGATATATCTAGGTGGATACCGAGTCATACTGGTATTAAGGGAAATTAAACTGCTGATCAACTTGCAAGAAGTGGTGCAAGCCAACCAGGAGAGCTGCATGTTAATTATGTGCCATATAAAGATATCTTGCCGCTTATACAAAAATCTTTGCTATCAATATGGCAAAAAGAGTGGAGTACCACTTCCCAACATAAAGGCTCTTTCCATCACTCTATTCAACCTTCCATCTCTATTAAACCCTGGTTTCATAATCTTCACCTTCATAAAAGAACTATCTCCACAATTTGCCGGATGCGTTTTAATCATTATCTTTCCTTTGTGCACCTCCACAGAATACATGTACTAGATACAGCTCTGTGTGACTGCGGAGAACTTGGTACCGTAGACCATATGATTTTTAATTGCCCTATCCACTATAACAAGTCTTCTTTACTTTACCTGCATTTATCAAAACTTTTTCCCACTCCTATTTCTATTAAAACTATCCTAACCAACCCCTCCCCAGCAGTTTGCAAGAAAATTATTGATTTCTTCAAGGAAACCAATTTAAATTTATAAATAATTAAAAAGCTATGCACTGGTGGAATGGTGACCTCACCAAAGCCAACAAATAAGAAGAAGAAGATGGCGAAAATGCATGAATTACGCTTCGAATTGTTGCCGTATCCATCGATTTCACCAGATTTGGCCCCTAGCGAATTTTTTCTGTTTCCAAACATGAAGAAATGGCTTCTGCAATCTTCCTTTTTGGATAGCTTGAAAAAGTTGGTGAAGTGTATCGAGCTAAAAGGAGACTATGTTGAGAGAGAAAAAAAAATTAATCAACCCAAAATAACGTGTTTTTCTGTTGTTTTGTAAAGACTTTATGACCAACCCTCGTACATTAAAATTATTTTTACTGAATAAAGTTATTGGAAAATTTCGGTTTACATTTGACTGAATATTATATTACAAATACAACTAAAAAAAATATTACTGCCTATGCTTGGATGGTAACATTGTAGAACGTAGGATTTTACAGTTTTATATGGTATTATTATGAACTTCATAGCGTGGGATGTATCCATTATTTCAGGGAAACCTAGCGTAGGATTGGAAAACAAAATTCGTTACACGGAAAACGTAGGTGAGAAACAAGACTTGATTTTATACGCATATTGTATACGTCTAGTTTAGTTAGTATTTCTATTTTCACAAAAACCTAATGTGATCATTAGCCAACAAACTAACACAAATGACAACTATAATATAAATGATTATTTTTATAACTTCCTGTTGGCACAAGTATTCCTTTCAATAAGTGTTTCAAAATTACTTTTTTCTTTAGGACTTATAATATTCCTGGCAAAGTTTTCTTTAAGACCAAATTATGCAGAAGAAAAAACAATTACTTTGCAGTAAATTGGAAGCAAATTATTCCAGTGAATTTAATAATAATAATAATAATAATATTTATTGACCAAATTACAATTACAAAAAATGTTTTTAGTCAGTCAAATATACATAATATCAATAATACAATGTTTATAAAATTTAAAATTTAATCAAAGCTGACATTTTCAAACTCATCAATGACATAGATTGGATTATTTGTTAGTACGTTCTTAAGTTTAAATTTGAATTTGTCCAGTGGTAGTATACAGAGTCCCTCAGGCAAGAGATTATATAATTTAACAGCAAAATAATTTGAGCAATTTCTTGATTTATTTAGACGCAAAAATTTACCGCGGATATTATTTTTACTGCGAGTGTTGTGATCATGTGTCTCACCAAATGTACTGTAATTCGTTAAATTTTTGCGTATAAATAATAAACAATGATAAATAAATAATGAAGGCAAAGACATTATTTTGAGTTTCACAAAAAGATCTCGACAATCCGCTCTGAAAGGAGCACCGGCAATTATTCTTACAACTTTTCGTTGTAATGCAAAAATTCTGTTTGCTGCAGGTGAATGTCCCCAGATTATTAACCCATAGGTTAAGTGGGACTGAAAGAGGTAAAAATAGGCTTTTAAAACAACATCTGAGCTGACTTCATGCTTTAGATTCCTTATCAGATACACAGTTGAGCGTAGTTTACAGCTTATTATATCCACGTGTTGATCCCAACGAAGATGAGGATCAACGTGGATACCAAGATATTTTATGGAGGGGGGATTGGCAATATTATGTCTCCTGGTGCTCAGCAGTAGAGACTGAGTTTTTTATTTATTTAGACTTAGCTTATTACAGGCAAACCAAGAGTTTACACTGTTCACCAGAGAGACATTATCCTTAACAAGAGAATCTAAATCATGTTTACAATCTAATACTGTTGTATCGTCAGCGTAGAGTATTGTTTTGGCATTTGTAGAGAGAGGCAAGTCGTTTACAAATATTAGGAACAGTAGCGGTCCCAGAACTGAACCTTGAGGCACTCCAAAATGCAATGGAAGATACTGGGAAGTGCTACTGTTAAATTGGGTAAGCTGTTTACGGTTTGATAAATATGATTTAAGCAAGGCACGGCTCATGTCGTCGAAACCATAAAAAGATAGTTTGCTTAGCAAAATATCGTGAGATATACAATCGAAAGCCTTGCTTAAATCAAGAAAAATACTGAGGCAGTATTTTCCAGATTCCAACGCATCCGAGACATAAGTGACAAAATCCATAACTGCATCTATAGTACTCCTGTTACTCCGAAAACCATACTGACTGTTTGAGAATAAATTATTGCAGGTAAAATATTGCACAATTTGGTTGTATAGCACCTTTTCAAAAATCTTAGAAAACACTGGCAAAATGAATATGGGTTGGTAATTGCTGACATCATCAACATCACCCTTCTTGATTTTGCAATAACGATGCGATCGAGCTACAATAACAAATGTTAAATACAGAGCGTTTATTAATGATCGATAGGCATTTGAATTTAGCGATTTGCCATTTTAATAATTTCCATATCACAAAGTTTGTACCCTAGCCGTGCATCACAGAACAATAGACTCAAGAAGCGACATACCCATGTTAAAAATTTTGACCGTATGATCTGCACTCTACCAACACATTCTGAACTACAACCGTGGAACCGCGAAATTTGAATGCATCAGTATGTTCTTTCATTCTCAGTATTAATTCTACATTTTACGTACACATATATTGTTTAACATAAAATTTTGCTTCCGTTTTAATCTGTTTCCGAAACGTCCGAATATATTTTATATACTCATGAAGTATTATATCTTTTTGATTCTAATACTCATTATATTTTACATTCTAGCCTAGTACTATCAGCAATGGCAAACGTTCAAACTAACGGTGGCCGCATTAATATTGGACCATTGCAAAATAATTTCATATTACATATATTTAAAATTCAATATGATTGAAAAAAAATGTCTAGTAGGCCTTGAATTTAAAATGTACAGTGGACAATTTTGTTAATATAAAAATAAATTAATTCCTTGTCTATCTAGACACCTTTTCTTCTCGATCATATTGTATAGCAATGCTTCAGGCGCTTTCTAAATTTAAAAGGGGCAGATATTATATCATTTATTCCATGATGAATTAAAATTTATCTGACAAATTATAAAGATGTATATCTATAATCAGTGCTGGGGGAAATACTTTTCTGATGTATTCGAAGTAGGGGGGGGGGGCTGGGCGCACTAAGGAAAAAGCTGATTCCTTTTGTAGGGGGCGCAATTTATGGGCGAGGACTTTTTTTTTGCTCACATTTGGATTTTGAGATGTGAGGATCTTTTTTTTGGCTCAACACTTGGATTTTGAAAAGTGTGGACCTTTTTCGGACGCCAAAAATATTGCTACGGTTCTGCCCCTAGCGCAAGTTTGCCTTACTGCGGCTTTTTTGGTAATACCTACAAGGCCCTAAAAATGTTTTAAAGTCGAACCTACGTAATCTTGAAATACGTCAAAAACACAGTTTATATAAATTTTTCATGATAATTTTAAGTCAAATTTCGTATTTATTTATTTTTATGACACGTATACTTCCGATTTCAAAATCAAGTAAACCAGAGTTGCTCTCGCACAAAGTTAATTTTAAAACGGAAATATTATGTGCCAACAAATACAAACTTGAAAATAAATTTAATAAACCCTAATAATAACTCTATTATCATTTATCATTGTAATCTATCTCCCATTTAAAATTTGTATCCAAAATCCTTTCATCCTAAAAAAATCAATAAATATTCTTATCAGTTGTCTATCTTCTGTCAAGCACATATTAACTCAATGAGTCCCGGAGTTGAAAATTCCGGTAACGCGTGCGCTCTAAACTCCGGGTTTGATGTGGTGGGGTTCATGTAAGTAAATCCACGTGCGTACTCGCGCAGTCTTCATCGAGATACTGTTTGTTTATGTTGTGATGTTTCAGTTACGGATTTAGTTTTGTGTTTGCGTGTGTGGTTTTGATAATGCAAAAGTTTTTGTGGTTTTTGTGAGTTCAATCACCTGAAAGTTTAAAAGTAAGTTTTTATAAAAAACTATGTGTTATGGTCACGATTTTTTTATATTCGTGTAGTTTATGTTGTTTTTTGATAAAGTTTTGTGGAACTGAAATTGGGTTATTATGTCGGATTTTGTATTAAATAATAGAAAATTCGATAATAATTGGAGTAAGATTTGTTTTTGGAGGGATAATTTAGATTATGAAAAATATACTACTAATTTTTGTATCATTAAAATCAGGGATCGGGAGTCGGAGTCGGAGTAGAAGCTTTTTGTAGGAGTCAGAAAAAATTATCGACTCGCTACTCTTTGATTCAATTTTATCAAGGATAAAACTTAAAAAATAAAACAGCACCCGAGAACGATGAAATCACAAATCACTTTTTTTTTCTTTTATTTAATTTTGTTTGGTTTTGACTGCTGAGGTCATTAACCAGGTTACAAAGTCATTTATTACTACTATTATATTACATTATTATATTATTATTATTTATAAAATTGTAAATTATATCTAATATTCGTTCCGTTGGTTTGAAGAGTAACAACTGAAGTTTAGTCGGAAATTGAACATTTTCTTCTATAAGGCTGGAGATAAACTGTACTCTAGCTGTATTGTATACAGAACAATTGAAAATTAGATGGTCTGGATTTTCTATCGAGTTGTTGTCACATCTGCAGGTAGGGGATGACATCATGTTTAAGCAATGAAGATGTGATTTTGTTTTGGAATGATTGCAGCGAAGTCGGGTAATTAAACTAATAAATTTTCTTTTTTGGTTCGAGGTGAACCAAGGCACAAATCACTTAAAAACTTACAAAACAAAAGTTCACATAATTACATTCTGACTTAACCTATAAGAAATTTATTTTATTTTCTAATATTAATTAGGATTTGTGCCCCTTCGACGAAGACCTCCCCCAGACGTTTCCATTCTTTTCGATTATGAGCTATTGTAGTCCATGTTGGTCCTGCGAGTTGTCTTATTTCGTCCTTCCATCTTCTTGGCTGTCTTCCTCTGCTACTTTTATTCTCTAGTGGAATCCATTCAATAAGATCCTTGCTCCAGCTCTTTTCTTTCCTGATGGTGTGTCCAGTCCAGGTCAATTTCAAAGATCGTATGGTCGATATGATATCTGAGATTTTAGTTTTGTTTTTCATAGTTTTTATTGACATTTTATCCTTCCACGTAACTTCCACGTGAATATGTGTTTCAGAGACCAAAAATGTTTCCACGCATTTGTGATTCTTCTTTGTATTTCCCTGTCCATTCGATCATGGAAAGATATTATTTGCCCCAAGTAGGTGTATTCGTCTACATATTCTATTTCCTTGTTTTCAACTCTTACTGGCTGATTTGTTCTATTTGATAGTATTTTTGTTTTACTGAAATTTATTTTTTTTATTAAAAAAATAGTTAACGTTATATTTTTCAACATCTATTTTCCATATACATGGAAAGTGGTGAAAATCAGCCTTTCCAAAACCGGGCAAGATTCATCAAATTCCAAAAATGATCGGCCAATTAGTTTGTTATCCAATCTTAGCAAAGTAGTTGAAACAGTTACTGGTAAAACTTTACAAAACAATCTGAACCTCGATCACAGTAGTTTTTGTTGGCTATAACATTAAGTCAGAGTTTAGTTCAAAATACTTTTGAAGCTTAATTCGAGCAGTTCGGATTCTTCTGTACTGGATCCTTGTTATAATAACCTATCCTAATGTCCTTATAGTACGGAATTAAGAGTTACAGGTTGTTAAGTAAAGTTGAGCCCAGTTATTGTTAAAAGAATTATAGAGTACTCGCAAGATGTTAAATTATTAATATCAGATCAGTTCAGTTTTCGAAATACTCTTCAAATTAGTCGACTAACAGATCAAATAACCATAAATTTCATTTTAAAAAAGACACAGTTACTACTAGATGTTGGAAAAGCGTTTTACAATTTAATTATTTTACATATTTATTTATACTTGTTTGTTAAGCTGGTCTCACGGCCTTAGTTGTGACTGACCTACCGGAAATTCTCTTGGTGACCCGCTGGCCCAGTCCGCCAATGTAGATTTGCACCGATGTATTGGAAAATAATCAGTAATCGGCTTATTGATCAATTAATCTGTTTTGATAATCGGCTATTCTAATGTTTATTATTATTGTTAGACACGTATGCTGGAGCAAGAAAACCATGGCAGATAAAGAGATTTAAAAAACATTGGATTCAATGTGTTATAAATCTATAAAAAAAACTTTAAATTACACAATTTCATTTAGAAATTCTCTAAAAAGACAAAAATATATTTTTTCAGTTATACGCCTCTATGTTATTGTTGAAATTAAAATCGTGGCCGCCCATAAAAGAACGCCGTTTAATTAAACCAATATCCTATAATATAATCCTACATAATATTTTCTATATATGTTTCCATTTAGGCCCGGTCTTTCCACCTTCAGATAAAGTCCCAGGTAACTATCTGACAGATAAGGTTATTTTTAACTTCATCTGCTGAGTAAATGTCATCCCTTCTTTCTATACAAATGTATCTATCGGATAGTTATCTAACGGATAATGAGGCTGACGTATTGGATTCACTGACTGGTATTGACATTTATTCAGCAGATGAAGTTACAAATAACCTTATCTGTCAGATAGTTACCTGGGACTTTATCTGAAGGTGGAAAGACCGGGCCTTAATCATATAAAACGCAAGTGTCTGTCAGAATAAAAAATTATTTTATGATTAAGAAATTTCAGTTTTCTTTTTAGTTTAGTTCAAGTTTTATTGAAATTTATAAACACCGCTAAGCGTTTTTTTTTTTGATAACTCATAGAAATGTTTATTGCGCCCCATGATTTTGTTTTTCGTCACATATATGACCCAGATTTGATGACAGAAAAGAAAACAAAACGTTTTTTACTTTTTAGATTCTATATAAATGATTAATAACCAGCGGCTGAATAATCGGTAATCGGTTGATTGGTTTATCGGAACAACACTAATTAAAATTTATCATTAGTAGGGAACGGACGCAATTAATATTTTTAAGAAATAAGTTCTGTCCAAACAAATAACTGTCTTGAAATGTGTACTATGCCGATCTTCTTCAATCATTTTGCGCACAGCATCGATGTTTTTTTGAATCAACCGATGTAGCGATCTACATCTACCTTCACGAGATTGATCACTGACGGACGCACGACCACGACGAAATTCTGCAAACCAATTGTAAACAGTCAAAAATTGAACGAATGTAATCTATGCATTGTTGTTGAGTTAGGCTTTTACTAAAATCGTTAAACGAAAACCTTCACGAGTAATATCCATTTTTTCACAAACATGTTTTTTTAAACGCTCAACCTGTCAACAAACTACTCGGTCAATTTATAAGCTGCCATTGATTTCATAATAACAAATGTAAAATTTTACGAATATAGTAATGATACATTTCAATATTGCCATCTAGTGTTCGTTTGTAAAAACATAAAAGGTAACCCTCGTACTGGAACGAAACAATAACCGTATTCTACGTTAAAAATAAAACCATGTCGAAACTGATCAGATGTACAGGTTACCCCCGTTCAACATGGGGGATACATTCTGGACATGATCGCGTTAAGCAAAATTTCGCAATCAACGAGGGATTTTTGAAAAAAACATTGTAAACCTGAAAAACACTTTATTTATTAAATAAACATTAAGAATAACAAAAAGGCGTACGTTAAATAATTAATAATTTATTTATTTTGGTCCACGTTGCAAAAAGGAATCTAGATTCCCTTGTTTGGCCTCTTTACGTTTATTGCGCAAGATTTGCCGATAACTCCCAAGTAATGCATTACGCTCGTAATCTTCGTCGTTCTCTTCTAACATCTCCATGCATTGATTGTGAAGAGAAAGGGCGTTTTCGATGGTTTTAACAGTTAAATTTTGCACGGGAACAGGTTCATCATTTTCTAGGGACGTTTGGCAGTCCATTTCCTGCAGCTCTTCATTAGTCAAAGGTTCAACGTGTGATTTTAACAAAGTCTGAATATCATCTTCATCAAAATCTTCGATGCCTTCGGAAATGGCTATATGACTAATACCTTCGATGATATTTTCAACATAATTTTCATGATTACAGTGAACTTCAGCAACTTCACTGAACAATTTTTTCCAAACACCCTTCATACACGACTGGGTGACTTCATTCCAAGCTTTGTCGATGTGTCTGGTATTGCTTAAAAATCCTAAATTGTCGCTCGCATTATAACGAATCCGCACTAGCCGGGGTCGCAATGAACGGGGGTTACCTGTATATAGTTAGCATTATTTATACCCGAGACCCGTACAACCCTCCCCCAGTTATGAAATATGTAGCATAAGCTGAAAGGTGTGTTATTTAAAAATATTTGTATATAATTGAACTATAAGTATAATCATTTGTTACTTTCTTAAGAGTCGTGTTGAAGAAGTTCTTTCAAAGTAATTTAATCATGTACTCCAAACTTAATACACGAATAAAATAACACTTTTACCCGAAAACTGAAGAACATGATAGGCAGTTTGCACGCAACAGTCACGGCTAATATAAATTAATTTTGAGAAACAAATTTATTGCCTTTAGAACTTTTCTAACACACTTTTAGTAGCGTGGAGATCTTGAGTTAATATTTCTGTTATTTATTTGAGAAAATTAAGAGTTATTTGAAGTTTAATCCAACCAAATGACCTAAATTCGATTTGTTGATAATATGGATGTAATCAGGTATATCAAAATGCATAAATGCTATGTGGCACGATACAACTAAATTTCCAGTACTGCGTCGTGCGTTTTGCATCTCTGTGACAAGAGTTTCTAGTGGTTGTTTTCAAATATCTTGTTTTGGCGCCAATGTAAATGTAGTGACGCAGAAAGTACTGTATATGGGTATAACTATGTATAAAAATAACTTGTATGTACATTAGAAATATTTTAATTGAATAAAGAATGTTTGGAAAAGTTCGGTGTATATTTGACCGACCCTTGTATATATCTAGATGTAAAATTAGTACAGTTTCAACATGTTTCGATTAGTATACCATGAGTATCATATTACAGGACTTGAAAAACTTTCCGTCCGATTCATGGCAGGTAAAACTGTTATTAATCAAAACTGTACAGTTTTGACAGATTGATAGTGGTCTTATCAGTACATATTAATCTCAGTAATTAGGCAGAGTATGTCTAATTAATCAACTTCAGAACTTCACTATTTCAGAAAAAATAATTGTTGTTTTATTGTTGTACAATGCATTGCAAAAAATGTTTAATACAAAGGTTGGTACCACTACTAGTCGAAAGTTATCTTCAACTAACAGAAATTTCCCCAGTACGTAATGTGTCTCAGGTATTACCGTGTTTCGAAGCTCCATTCCATCTGTCATTACCGAATAATTTCTGCTTCAGCGATCATTCGTTTTTTATAAATCCACATCCGAATAATATGGAAAATTTATCTCTCATAGATAAAATTACACTAAAATGGCCAAATGCACACTATATTTACACTGATGGTTCTAAATCGAAAGATGGTGTAGGTTGCGCTTATTTAGATCCACAGTGCAACCATAATCATTAACTCAAACTCCCTGACCAAATGTTTATATACAATACCGAATTGATCGCTATAAAACTAAGTTTAGACTATTTAAAAAACCATATTCATAATGAATTCATAATACTTTGTGATAATAAGAACGTTGTCCAGAAACTAAAATACCCAAAATTTTCTAAGGATAATAACTCTTCAATTTATGATATATTAAAATCTGTACAAGATCTAACCTTTAGAGATAAATCGATAAAAATATGCTGGATCAAGGGTCACTCGAACTCCAAATTTAATAATCAAGTAGATATACTAGCAAAGGAGGCCGTTTTAAAAGGAATGCCGCTACAAATACCACCTAGCAACAATGAAATTTATTTAAAATTGAAAAAAATTGTTTTAAATCAATGGCAACATGATTTCCTACAATCACTTAAACATAAAGAATCACATTATGGTGAAATCCAGACAACACTACCAAAAAAACACTGGTTCTCCAAACAGGGCTTTCATCTGTACTATAATACGACTAAGATTTAATCACCTCTCACCTTCTCATCTGCATAGAATAAACTTGAAATCAACCCCGTATTGTCAATGTGATGGCCAGTCTATTGGTGACGTTAACCACTTACTTTTTAATGTCCATTACATTTCGGTAATCGTACAAAATTTTTAAATAAATTAATTTCAGAAAATATCCCATTTCCAACAAACATTCAAACACTTTTGGCCACAAACTTGATGAAAATTTATAATATAATCTTTGACTACATCAAAGTAGAAAAAATTAAAGTGTAATAAAATCGTATTTATACTTAACATTAATACTAATATATTCTGGCTAATAGTTTCTGCAACGAAGGACAAAAATTTTGGTAAAAATAAAAATGAAGAAGAGTAAATAAATTTTATATTTGTATTTTAATGTTTATTCTAACTCGTAATTGTAATTTTATTGTAACTTATATTATTGTATTGCTATATAATTTTATTGTATACATCACTGGTTAATATAGTCCGTGCAACTAAACCAATAAATACTAATTAAAAAAAAAAAAAAAGTTAGTACTTAAGCTTGGCGGATAATGAGAAAAACACCAAAATTTGGTTGTTTAAATATTTCTATTGTTTTTTAAAATATTCACCTTTATTTTCGTTGTAATAAGTAAGAGATAATTCAAAATTTTAGTTTTAGCCTTTCCCGTAATTTCCCAAATATTCATCCAATCGAAAAGGTGCAAAGAACAAAAAAGATTTGTTTTATTATTATACACAATTTTTGTTATATACGTTTTTGCTGTTAAGTCAATTATAAGGGAGATATTACAAAACTAACAACAACAATAGGACAATAGTTAAAAAGGGAGTAAGTCAAGGATTGTCACCGGTATTATTTAATATTTATAGCGAACAGATATTTAAATGTATACTGAAAATCGAAGGAGTAAAATTTGGAGGAAAAATATATAATAACATCAGGTATGCACATTACACGTTTCTCCTGGCGGAAAGTGAAGCAGATTTAATACAACTACAAATTGTACAGAGAAAGAGTGAAGAATGGGGTCTTCAACAGAATACTGAGAAAACAGTTTACATGGTAATATCAAAAAAAGTGAACAATTCCTACCAAAACTTAAAAATAAATAACACAGAAATAAAACATGTGAAACAATATAAATATTTGGGAAGTATTATATCAGAAAATGGCAAATCAGATGCAGAGATTAATACCAGAATAGGAATGACTAAAGCTGCATTTCATAAACTTAGTTTAATGTTAACAGAAATATTAATTCAGGTACTAAAAATCGTGTAATCAACTGCTATCTTTGGAGTATTTTGACGTATGGAAGTGAATGCTGGATGTTAAATAAAAGCCTGTGAAATGTGGGTGTATAGGAAATGTTTAAAAGTACTGTGGACTGACAGAGTGAATAACCTAGAGATATTAAATAAAATGAAAGTAAACAGACAGTTATTAAGTAAAATTAAAAGACAGCAGTTAACATTTTTTGGTCACATAGTGAGGGAAACAAATATTGAGTGGAACTTATGTAGTGGACCATGTAACAAAAAACGTGAAAGAGGACGAAGAAGAATAACTGTTGTTTCTAGTATTATAAGTGATTGATGTGAGTTTCATTTTTCCAGATGACGCAAAGAGTCATCTGAAACACCTGGTTTTAGACATATGGCAACATGAGTGTAGCCGCACACAGAACGTTAAGCTGCGACAGATTAAGGGAGATGTTAAACCATGGGGTTCTTCCTGCAGGATTAACCGCAGGAAGGAAACCGCCATCACACGCCTCCGTATAGGCCACTGTTGGTGGACCCATGGACACCTCCTTCGAGGTGAAGAGTCCCCTATCTGTGAGACGTGTAACACAGATTTGTCTGTGTTACACATTTTAACTGAATGTGTACAGTTCGAGGATGCCAGGGAGAGGTTAGGCCTGTGCTATGACCTGTCAGTTGCTTTAGGTGACGACAGAGTGCTAATGGACAGGCTGATACTCTTCCTGAGAGAATCGAACTTACTGTTTTATGTGTGAAGTCTTGCATCTTATTTTAATGTGTTCTATTTCTAAACTGTGATATTCGATGGCAATTGGCCCCTTTACAGACTCTTACCATCACCCTGAGTCTGTTCAAATTTTCGAACAGACTTTTTATCTGATTTATTTGTGTTTGTCAGTGCAAGATTTCTTTTATTGAGTATGCGTACTTTTATTAATTTTATCTTTTTATTGATTGTTTAATTTATTGTTTTTAATATGTAGTGTAGTCATTTAAATGGGCTGTGTACGGCGCAAATAGCCTTTGTTGCTGTGCGCCAAAAATTTTAACTAACTAAGTAACTAACTCTGGTATTATAAGTGAGACAGGAACTTAAAATTTTCAAAAACTTATTAGTGTAGTGGACGATAAAACCAAGTGGCGTTCCATGGTAGCCGATGTCTGTAGCAGATATGGCTTGATTCGATCTTTTTTTCGAATTTTGTAATGGAACGGAGATATTTGCAAAAAACACTTTTTTGCACGTTTTTCGTGGATTTTGAAGTTCCAGCAAAAAAATTTAGTCGCAAAATATGGCCACGAAACAGCACCTCAAACCTATTCATCCCACCTATTTCCAAAACTCCCGTAAAACTTGTTCCACAACCATTGGTTTGAACACCAATTTCCTGAACTAATTTGAGATTGTGGGTTTTGTATAAGAAACTTATAATCTGTGTGGGTTATACCTACCGTTAAGTGAATATTTAGTTTACTCAGGAAACATTTAACTTGCCAACAAACAATAAGGTTGATTTATTTTAAGATATATATAAATTTGTTGTGGAATGTTTATTTATAAAATAAATTGTATATTTTGTTATAAATTATAATTACCAGATACATGGAAAAGAAACCTCATTTATAAGTGGAATCTACAGGTTTTGAACCTACATTATCATCTAAATAAATAGTTTTATATCCATTTCGAAACATAACATATTTGGAAAATACCAAAGTTTATAGTTTTGTTTTATGATGTTTGATAAAAATGCACGTGATATGTTTAAAGTTTCCATATTTGAGGAAACATCTTATATGTCAAATTTGAATTGAAGCAATCCACTCGGTCTTGACGCTTTACGGAAACATTTGACAGACAAACGGAAATTGGTTATCGATCAGCTCAGACGTAAAGATGACTTAAAGTTATTCATTCATCCTTCGGTACGACATCCCCTTTATGCAAAAAAAAAAAATATTCCGGATATTTTGTTGAATACAAGCATATTTTTATTCAATTTTAAAATTATGTTTTACTAAAAGTAGAAGTTCGACTGATCTTTGTTGACTTTAATATAGAGATGGTTAGCTGTTCACAATATATCCATAGTTGACATCGATGGTAACCAAGGACAGCTTTTATGCAAGAGAAAATGTTTCTTTTTATGATTTTAAACCTTTTTTAACATCTTTTTTAAACATTTTTAAATTTTATATATTTTACCGTAAAGCACAAAGCCCAAAAAATATATAAATAAAAAATAGAACAGAACACATTTATACAAAAATATTACTAACCTCATTTGACATGATATGGCCAAGAAAACACATATAATGGATTATTTTAACATTAAGACCAATTAGGGCCGGTTTCTGAAAGATTAGTAAACTATAGGCTAATGGTTAACTACTGTCACAATATAAAAATCACATAAGTAACCATAAGAACCGTTTTCTAACTAATTGGTTATAGTTAACTAAGCTTTCAGAAACTCTGAGACATCATGAACGAATTTTGCATCCCTAGTGAACTTATCAAAATGACTATGGTGTGTGTGTCGATATCCATAAGCAAAGTTAAAGTAGGAAACCTTTTGTCACAGCATTTTGAAATTCATACTGGAGTCAAACAAGGAGACGCCACCTCACCTTTGCTGTTTAACCTCGTGCTGGAGATGGTGTTACGAAAAGCCCTAGATACCAACCAACGTAGTCTAGAGCTCAATGGGTACTACAAGATATTAGGGTATGCAGATGCCCTGGATATTATTTCAAAGGTTGAAGACGTAATATACCTTACTAACCTTATTAATGTCGAAGCTCGTAAAGTAGGACTCATCGTCAGTAATGAAAAAAAAAAAAAACAAGTATCTTATTGTTAGTAGACGCAGTCCTATGAACATGACCGACTTAAAAATTAATGACAACACTTTTGAGAGAGTTTCTACTTTGAAATACCTAGGCACCGTGATAAATCAAGTGAATTTGATACAGCAGGAAATTACGAATAGAATTAAAGATGCTAATGCATTGTATTTTGCACTTGATCCCCTCTTCAAAACGAAACTCTTGTCTAGGAACACCAAGATCAGATTATACCAAGTTATAGTGCATCCCATACTTATGTATGGCTCCGAAACATGGAACCTTAACAAAGCGAGATCGACAACACCTCATAATTGTTGTCAAAAATAAAATATTACGCAGAATCTTTGGTCCCATTCAATTTAATGGAGAATGGAGAATCCATAAGAACAAAGATATAACTTTACTCAGAACTTTTACAAGAACTCACAGGCAGACGATTACAGTGGATAGGACACGTTATGAGGATGAAAGAGGACAGAATGGTTAGGAAGATATGGGAAGGAAGATTGAATACCCGTCGACCAGTGGGAAGACCTCGCAAGATATCGAGGAATCAGCTAATCGAAGATCTAACAAGTATTGGTATACAGGGTACTTTGCAAGACCTGACAATGAATAGATCGAGATGGAGGGTTTATGTAAGTGAGGCCAAAAGTTAACCTGATTGATAGTGCCCGAAGAAGAACAAGAATAAGCTTTCAGAAACCGGCCTTTAATGAAACACTCGATACTGTGTATCTCTTATTATTTGGTTCTACTTGATAGATCAATAAATTATTGTTGTTTGATAGAAAATTAGGGTTTTCTATTGCCTTTCCCTAATGTAATATTAAAAAGGTTCCGAACATAAATTCTGTGTTCAAAATAAAACGTGTAAATTTATAATATTGGTTTGAGGTACATAATAATGAAAGAGGAACTCAAAAATTTAAATGTGTGTATGTGAATGTATTTGGTCTCTATGACAAAAAAATCATTTTATATTATATATTATATGGTTGGAAGGCAGTAAGTTCTATTTTCTTAACGTTGTGATCAAGTCCGTGTTGCAAGATTCACCAAGATTTTAATACAGGCATGTTTAAAAATCGAATACCCATTTAAACCTACCGTCCTTTTAAAAGGATTTACAAAATTCGCGCTAAATTAATTAGTAAAAACAAATTAATTGAGATGGCGTAATATGTTAGGATCACTGTGTTTATGAAACATCATTTATAGCAAGTTTCAAACAATTGTTGTCATTTTTGTAAATTTTATTGGCGTTTCAATCGCTTACGTTTTATGAGCATTGACAATGGCTAATTCTAGGAAAGTTATTTTATTATTATTCTTAAATTTTAAAATTATAAAATACATTTTATATTAGACTGTATATTTTTATATACTCATAACCTCAAAAACTTAAATTTTGTTGAAACCGGCAAACGATATTCAATGAATAAAGCCACCGTCCTTTTAAAAGGACGGTAGGATTATGTCCTACCATATTTTATTTATGAAGTTTTTGATACATTAGTGAATTTATGTTATTTAACTTTATTTACTCAAAATAACTGAAAGATGAAACAACTTATTATCGTAACACGGCCTTCCTGCTCCTGCCACGTCCTCGCGGCATCTCAGAATTTAATAACTGCAAAATAAAACAGAGTAAACGAAAACATAATGTTAGTTTTGCCCGTCTCCTTGAGGTTCCTGACCATCCAGAGTTTCACTGAACTCCTTGAGGTCCTTGAACATTCAGCGTCGAACAAAACAAACACATCTCCTTGAGGTCCCTGACTATCCAGAGTTCCTCTGAACTCCTTGAGGTCCCTGACCATCCAGAGTCAACAAGACAAACACGACCATTTTAGGTCCAACAACTCCTTGAGGTCCCTGACTATCCAGAGTTCCTCTGAACTACTTGAGGTCCCTGACCATACAAAGTCAACAAGACAAACACGACCATTTTAGGCCCAACAACTCCTTGAGGTCCCTGACCATCCAGAGTTCATCTGAACTCACAAAACACAAAACAAACCCAACTCTTTGAGGTCTCTGACCAACCATTTATTTTGCTCAGACGTTGCGCTGTTTGCAGCAAAAAAGCTAATTTTGTTTGTAAAAAATGTACCTAATGTAGGTTTACATCCTAAAAATTGTTTTTTGGACTATCATACAAGCAAACGATTTTATAGTTTAGTTTATATTAGAGTTTATAAAATAATTTTGAAATAATTTTGGAATTAATAAAGCATTTAAATAAATTGGTTGTTATTATTCTTATGGTAGTATATAGTCCTACCGTCCTTTAAAAATTACAGCATGTTATGGCTATTCTGATCAGTAAAAAAAAAAATTATACTCATTTTCATACATATTTATACACAATTAACTAAATTTTTATAAAAAAACAATTTTTTTTTTCAAAAAAAGTTTCAGGTTTAAATGGGTTAAATACTTTGCACAATCAAAAATCATTCTTTTTTGCAACAAAAATAAATCCTAACAACTTCAATTATACATACAGTGGTACCTTGACTTACGAGTGTCCCAACTAAAGAGTTTTTCGAGATACGAGCCGTCTCTCGGCCGATGTTTTGCTTTGAGTTGAGAGCTAAAACTCGAATTACGAGCGGAGGAGGTTATCTCTACAAGTGAGATGAACGAAATGTTGGGGATGTGGGAGAATATTTCAGACTTTATTCAAAAGAAACACCAGAATAAGTTACAACTGGGCATTCGTTTTAATGGAGATCGTCTAAACCATTTACGTTTCGCCGACGATATTCTTTTAATTACTGACGACTTAGGAGAAATGGACCAAATGATGGAAGAATTGAATAGTGAAGCCGAGGATATAGGACTCCAAATCAACATAAAAAAGACCAGAGTAATGACAAATTTAGTGCTGAGTGGTAATTTGTCAATCGCGGGTAGACCCATTGATCAAGTTTGTCACTACAAATACCTGGGACACGAAATCTCTATCGGCCGTGACAACCAAACTATAGAAATAAACAGAAGAATTGGTTTGGGATGGGCAGCCTTTGGAAATCTGAGGCACATTTTAAAAGGTGATTTCCCCATCTGCCTCAAGAGAAAGATATTTGATCAATGTGTCTTACCAGTCTTCACTTATGGTGCTGAGACTCTCACCCTCAGGTGAAAATCTGCAGAAAAACTACGAGTTGCTCAAAGATCAATGGAGAGAGCGATGATTGACCTTACACTTTTAGATCGAAAGACAAATTTGTGGATCAGACAGCAAACAAAAGTTTGTGATATAATTGGACGAGTTTCACGTCTGAAGTGGCAGTGGACAGGCTATGTTGCCAGAGTAAATGATGATAGATGGACCCGGAAAATACTGGAATGGTGGCCTAGAGATAATACAAGGAACCGAGGCAGACCTCCTACCCGTTGGACGGATGATATTAAGAGACTGGTCGGTAATTGGCTGCAGGTGGCACATAACAGAGAGACATGGAGAAGCAAAGGGGAGACCTATGTTCAGCAGTGGATGTCAATGGCTGAAAAATTATGATGATGATGATGGGCGTTTGACGACGCTATTTAATGACACTTGCCGAACTCATTCAGAAACATTGTGAAAGGGAGGATGAAACAGACTGCATTGGACAGGTTTTTATCGAAAACCCAGCAGATGAAAGTGAAGAAAGCGTGGCGAAAAGGACCAAAATCAGCGAATAAGATTCAGTTATGCAGTTCAACCTTTCTCCTCCACCTCTGTCAGTATCTTCAAGTAGTCTGATCTTCTTTACCTTGATGTACATAATACTTAATCAGTTTACTGCAGTAATTCTATTGTATTGCGCTTTTATACAATATTCCTTATTTATAAACACAATTTTCTTAACTAAAACATGTAACAAAAAAAATGCGGTGAGTTTTGAGGGACCGGAACGTATTGATGGCTTTTTAATTCATTCCAATGGGGACAATTAATTTGACATACGAGTAATTTGAGTTACGAGCTCCGTCACGGAACGAATTAAACTCGTAAATCAAGGTACCACTGTATTTCAATTTTATTAAAAGTTGCACAGTCGGCACTATATTTTTTCAATAAAAGTGGTATATTTTATTTATTATTGTTTTAGATATAAAACTATAATAACTATCTTGTAAATCGGGTTGATTTCGCTGCTGATTTTTGCCACGAACATTGATACTTTGATTTGTTCTGTATGGAACACTAGTTAATTCCGCAGTTCTAAGTATAGGTTTGTCATTACCTTCCGAAACTAACTTTTTATAAACGTTCAGTATCAGAACTTCAATCTTCTGACAAATTACAGTTTTCTTTAGTAGCCACGTCCACATTTTCGCACTCCAAATCACCTTGCACACCTATCACTATATGCACTATAGCATGGCTTATATATTGGTGATATCAATTTAATCCAAAATATTCGGCACATGATCTTGCCATTTGATTCTTAATATCGTGGGAAGATCAGTCGGTTTTAAGTTGGTACTATTCCGATTAGAGTAGCATAATCACATTTTTAGACCATTAATCTAAAAATAAAATAAAACAAGGAATTCAATAAAAGCTTTCAAACATTTCTTTTACGTTTATGTTAAAAATTCAAGGTTAACTTGTTACGAAATCCAAATTTCTTTCTAAAATAACTGAAATAGGTCCCTGTAATTATATTTGTGTGAATCATACAACCAAATTCCTCTTTTCAAACTGTATTCCTGTCAGAATGTATTGCATTAACATCCAGAGAATCTGAATTTATTTTTAGAGCAGTTGACAAAATTTTCTTTGATCGTATTTTATATGTTTATTTATCTCTAAATAATTATCTGCATTAAAACAAATTTAATTTTAGAAGTTTTGAAATTTTTATTTTTACATTCGATTTCGAAGGACTTTGAAAACATATTTATAATATTTTTTGATTTTATTTGATACAGAGTATAATAATTTAAATTACGTCCAAACATTTCAAAAATTGAGGTTGTTTATGCAATAATTTTTTGAAATAATGGTACAAATTATTTTATTTCTTGATATTGTTGATCAGGGGTGTCCATAGATCGATAACAATAGTAAAAATGTATAATAATCCATAATAATGGCGGCTCTTTGAATTTACAATATATGGATTATGTTTATAAATAAGTGCATTATGTTCATTGCCTCATGAAATAAAATTAGTTTTAGTTTGACAGAAGTAGCTAATATTATTAATTATTATTATTAATATTTTAGTGCAGTTTAGTTTTTCTGCGACAATTGTAATGAACAAACTCGCATAGTATCAGTTACTTTTTAACTCAAAATATATCCCCATGCCTTCCTCCTGTCCATAACCAAATCTTTTCCAGTCTGGACTTCATATTAACTTTCCCTCCATTTTTCTTAAGAAAAGAAAAAAACTAAGATGCCTATTTTTGTCCTGTCTTGAATGACAGCCAAAAACACTACAATTTGTTCTACTTTTACAGTTTTTCACAACTTCTATCGACATTCTAACAAGAAATCAACACTAGAACATATGACTGCGTATCTGAGCGTGTCAGTTCTCAATTGTCTTGTAAATTATAAAATTACACGAACTTTTTGATCAGCCTCGTATATACTGTGTTCAGTAATTTTTATCGCGTTACATTAACTTAAATTTGTATATTATGTATTTAAAATGGCAGTTGTGAAAGATACGATATTTAACGATTATCTACTACCTGACTGCTTCCTTACAAAGATTATTTGTAAACAACTTATTTATATAGTAAGTTATCTATCAAAAACAAATCACCGTACAATTTTAATATATGTTAACGGTTTAAAAAAATTGCTTACAATTTTCTAGATGGACAATTCATGTTATTATCACGTATTTGTTATTTTATTACTTCCATTTATGTACTTCTAGTCATCGTAATTAATTAATCTGGAAATAATTAACAAAATATCAGTTGTTTATTATAATTACGCAATTATTGGTTTTTAATGATTGTTGCTAAGTTGTAAACCTTCAAATATAATGTAACTATAATGTTTTAAATATTTTAAGTTGTTTAATACAAATAATTATTTATAATGTTATTGCTAGAGTGCGGCAAATCTAGGTGTTTTAATTCTACTTAATTGGAAAAAACATTATTCTTTCTAATTTAGGGCCGCTTTTACAATCGTTGGATAAAGCTCAGATAACGCTATTCCCGGTATAAAGTCAAAAAATCGCTTTTACAATGCTCGGATAAAGCTCGGATAGGATAAACATCGGAATAAACACCAGAATATCTTATCTGGCCAACGACACTTCAGATAAAGGGCAGCATAAGTTATTCCCTTGCTCTGATTGGCGAATAAGTATTTATTACCCAGCAACGGTAAAAAAATTAAATTGACATATGATAAATGTCACATTATGACGTTTTATTTGAATTTTTATTAAAGTTATATAATTGTGGTAGCAGCAGCGTAGTGGTTAGCTCGCTTGCTTTGAAAGTGTTGAATCATGAGATCGACCTAGTATGGGCAAAAGGATAAAAAAAAAAAAACTTAGCTGTTGCAACCGTAGGCTCAGATTCTTTACAATGAATGCCTGTATCTCTGAATTAATTTTCGGAAATATGGGAAATGCTTCATACGGCACGGTGGTCTCGGCTACTGTAAAAAGTAATCGTTAGGTCATGTCAGAGGACGCTAGTCGCGACCTTAAAATCTGTAAAACCTAGACATTGCCATACGAAATAATAATAGTACGTAATCCCTCGTTATCCATGTATTTGTTCAGTAGTTTTGATTACACGCAGTTGGGAAATAATAATTTGATTTATTTTTTAAAACCGTAGCAATGAACAGTAGCAGCCGATTACCGCTGAAATATGCTTAATCTTATTATTCGCGTTTTTTTTGTCCACAGTATGTTAGTGGAACATAAACTCCGCGGTGATAAGGGATTACAGTACATAAATATGAACCACAATCAGGGCCACCGCGTGCGTTTGTGCATAGTCCGCACCGCACACGAACGGCTTGCCAAAGGGACGGCATTTGGTATAGATTCTAATAGTCTAAAGTCTACTAGTAGAGGGTGATCTTATAAAAATTTACGCATGGGCGGTTTTGGGCTCGATTTTATTAGAGAGCGGTTTTATGAATATTTGCACACGAGAGGCTGACACTAACATGGTAGATATAGCACAATAAAATAATTATTTGAGTCGAATATTTCGAAATCTGCCAATATTTCCCCAAACATGCTCAAATGTGTTGTTAATAGTAATGTCAATTTAAAATATGACTTTTCTAATATGTCAGTTTATGAGTCAAACAATACCAACTTTATTTTATTTACAATAAAACCATGGATAACTATCCGAGAATAAATAATGCATTGTAAAAGCGAACGTTGGAATAAACATCGGAATAAACTTATACCTTAGATAGTTATACCGCTACGTATCCGAGGTTTGTAAAAGCGGTCCTTAGTAGGATAGAACGTATTAACGTCTAGATTTACCGCCAACTACATTGCTTTTATGGCACGTATTTTCGCATTAATAATAGATATCAATAATATAGGAGTTCACAGGGTAAACATAAATCCGAAATGCAGATATGTTAAGAGTTGTGGAATTTGTTAAGAGATGGCAGTGCTAGGTAGTTATTTATTCTCCACTGCCTAACGGTAGTTAAAATTACTATACCTACCGTTTTATTTATTTAACTTTATGATCGTTATGTTCCACTTTCTTGGAATTAAGGTAGTGAAATGCAGTAGCGAAGCACGAGTACACACTAGAGATGGGTCGTTCATGAACGAACCGGCTCACTGAGCCGGCTCAGTACACTAACCGAAGTGACATGGATCACCAAACTGAAATGAGCCGACTCACGGCTCTCTGTATACTTTCAAGTTTCAAGGATACGGTTGGTCGGGCGATTGTGAGCAGTGACCGGAGTGATCCGGATTTGGATCAATGTCATGTTGAACTTCGCGAGAACTCGGCTTGCAATGTATTATCATAAAGTGTATTATGTCATCAATTTGCAGGGCAGTTTATTTAAAACTAATAGGCTTATGGTGCGATTATGGTCCAACATGTAAATCTTACAGAATTTAATGCTAAATGAATATTTAACTTCGACTGTTAAATTATTTAAAATTTTGCTATCATGGTCAACTAAATTTAAATACTTCAGCTACAGAATTGTGACCTTGTTAGAGGCTAATTAAGTAACGTTGAACTGAGCATTGTCTGTCTCTGTCTGTGCGCATTGAATAAAGAGAGAAAGTAATAGTAAAGACATGTTAATTTAGTGTTTTTAGTGCTGTCTGTCAGAACATATAACGTGATATAACCAAAAACTTAAAATCCTTATTTATTGAAGAAAAAACAAAAAAATACATAGCAAAATGAATTCAAAGTACATGATTTATTAAACCATGTTTACAATATTTACCCAAAAGTAATAAATAGTAAAAGTATAATTTTAAGATAAAAATGTATGTTCATAAGTAATTTTCATACAAGATGGCTTAAGCGATTCGTAATGAGCCTGCATACTTGGTTTATAGCTTTGCTTAAACTAATCTGGCTCATGCAATTAAAAATGGAGTTCCCCACAGCTTTTTGTCAGAACCAGTTGCCAAAAAGTTGATAGTTCCTAACACCTTGAGATGTAGTGGAAGTTCGTCTTGTCTTGCAGGTTGTCCATTATGCAGTGGTTGCAAAATTTCGTAGAAAATCATTTATTTTGACAGCCGAAAAAAATTTTTAAATCTCTCATTAGCCATTTCAAATGGATTTTCTGAGTCTCTTATAAATCTTCGTTCTATGCGAAGATGGTTCCTAAAAATACAAAGTACATATTTTTGATAATTTATAATGTTTATAAATTTAGTTTTATTACCTGTTGTCATCTTCCTCGGCAATTAAATGAATTAAACATGGATCAATTCCATTTTCTAAAAAAAAAAAAAATGTTTAACTTTAAATACGATATCAGGAAACGTTATAATCTGATCCAGTGTCAAACATAACCTCAAATTTAACGCTATAGAGAGATATATTTGGCTGTAGCTTAAAGAAAAATTTAAGGATTTATTTAACGTTAAATGGTGACCGTAATTGCACTTCACGCTAAAGCCTGTGACCTTCACATTTAAAGAGCTTAAATATTTAACTGAAATGACCATAATCGCACCATTAGTCTGTATTTTCTTACAACCATTCTATATAAAAATATTAAAAATATTGCCCAAATCCTAGATCTCCGATTTATAAGGGCAATAAACATCGCCATAAACTTAACACATCTGGTTTAAAATACAGTAGCTACATTAAGTGAATTGTTTGTTTCAAAATGCAAGAGCCGGGGCTAAGCGACGTTCTACCTACGAACGAACGACCAACCGACCGACCTGTGTCTCGGGTACATGTTTACAGTTCATATAATGCAATAGCCGGCTCTAAGCGACGTTCTACCTACGAACGAACGACCGACCTGTGTCTTGGAAACATTTTTACTTAGCCGGATCACTGAGCCGGATCAATGAACCGGCTCAGCAAACTGAACGACCTCCACTGATACGGTTCCGCAAACTGAGCCGAAATTCCCATTTCTAGTACACACGCTAGTATATACATAAATGTTAGTTGGTTCTCTATCGACCAATCGGCATGTAAAGTCTCGCGAACTATACTCTTGAAATTAACAAACATAGACCTTTGGTTTTAAATTTTATTTTCTTGAAACTTGTGTAAATGTTGTTATTTTTACATATAACTCACTGTGAATTATTGTTTTGAACATGGAAAATTTAAAATACCGTAAAAACATATTTCAAAATTTAGCTTGTTTATAGCACTGATAAGGTTTTCAAATAAATGTTATGACTTAGCAAAAAGCATTCACAGTTCATTACGCCACAAAAAATGAAAGTTTAAAACGAAAATTATTTTAAATACAATAATTTACTTGTCTACACTCGTCTAAAAACGTTTGCACGTGCATTTTTTGATAATATTACAAGCATTTTCATATCAGGTTTACCAAAAAAACTAGTGCTAACATCATGAAACTTATTGTAAACTACGAGTATAATTGACAGAGGAGTCCGTGTATTCTCGGTGAAACATATTTAATATAAGATTAATAAATAAATAAAGCTTACCGAGTGCTTTATTAGTTCAAATTAGTTAAGTAGTTCAAATTATTAACTGTTTGTAATTTGAATTCGAAACTTCGAAAAAAAATTCAAGTATTTTTCGTTTTAGCAAAAAATATCTCAAATAAAAGTTGTTGGTTATTGCTTTTATAGCAATTTTTGTCAAATAAATTTTTTCGAAATATTTTTCTGATGTTAAATATTTCTCCTCCCATTTCTAGTCAACCGATTTTTACCAAAAGATAATCAACTCTTGCCATTGATGTCAGAAGCTTAAATATGAAGTTTCATAAAAATACTTTTAGCCGAATTTGCTGTGCACGTATACACAGACAGACAGACATACGGACGGACGGACGGGCAGACAGACAGACAGACAGACTGACCGACATCATGCTAAAAATAGTCAAAACATTATGTAGGGACCTCAATTCATGGTGATCCATCGAAATCTCAAAATGTCAAAATCGGTATGATCAGAATACCTCCCTTATACGAGCCTTGTCCATTATCAGTTGGCCCAGCTACGAAATTTTTACTTATTGGTGTTCAATTAACAGAATGCGAATAGCTTATGAAATCTGGGTAATATTTTATTTTCAATTAAACATTTTAGAGATTTACGACTAATATTTACAACTATTAAAGTAAATTAATAAGAAAAAATAATATTTCCATTGGAAAGTCATTAACCTATTTCAGACGTTACCACTGGGTAACGTCACCTTTCATTTTTATAACGGCATTAATTCTTCTAGGCATAGTATCTACAAGGTCTTGGCATTGTCAAGGAGTAAAATTATCCCATATTTCTTGAAGCTTTAGTCCTAATTCTGGAATTGTTCTAGCCGGTGTTGTACGCAGTCGTTTTTTCATTTCGTGCCAAAGTGTCTCGATGGGGGATAAGTCTGGGCTACTTGAAACCCACTCTAAAAGTGGAATAGAATGATCACGGAACCATTTCAAAGATTTTTTTGACGTATGGCAAGCGGCTCCATCTTGTTGAAAAATAAAATCCTCCCCAGAGATTAATGCATGTTCCATAGTTGGCAACAGAGACTCCTCTAAAATACTTAAATATTTGGCTGTGTTAACAATGCCATCGATAAAGTGAAGTTTTCCTACATCTCTTGCAGACATTGAATCCCACACCATGACAGATGCTGGAAATTTTACCTTTCTTTTCAAGCAATCGGGATGATATGCTTCATGTTTCTGACGAACAACTCTGCTCCGGTTGTCCCCTACACAGACTTCAAACCTAGACTCATCGCTCCATTCCACGCGGTTCCACTTTTCACAATTCCATATTTAATGTTCTCTTGCCCATTTCAACCTGCTTTTCTTTTGCTTAGACGTCAACAATGGTTTTTCCTTGGTCTTAGAAAGTTTTATAAATTTCTGTAAATATACATTTAAGACTCCGATTAAAAAAATATTACCATATAGGTTCCAAATCCTAATTTTTTAGCTTCCTTATGACATGTAGACCTTGAAACACGTCTTCCAACGACATCGCTTCACAGTACACTCAATTGACTGTAGTTAGCACGTCTGTTATCCTTAATAATTCTTTTCAATGCACGTTTGTCATTGTCCGTCAGTGTAGTTTTGTTCACGTACTGAGGCTTTGGGGCAACTGAACCACTTGTTTTGTACAATTTTACAATATTTCTAATACTGTATCTTGAGAAACCTAGTAATTTTCCGATTTCGGAATTGGTTTTTCTCTGCTTTGCCTCTGCCCATGTTTTAAAATTATTTAGACTTAACACTTTTAATACATCACAGTCAATAAACAAATTTTGTTTTCCAACGCTTACTACGCATAGCTACCGCAAAAACCCATTTATTTTATATACAGTACAAGAGTACAAGAACTCAAAAAATACGTTTGTTTTACGAATATTATTTTTATAATCACAAATTAAATATTATGTAAAAATTTTGACCCCTTTGCTTCTAATATGATTATATTGTCAAAAAATGTACAAAGCAGCATTTGTCAGCTCTTTTACTTATTATTTAATAATTTCTAAAGAAACTGAAAACTTCATAGCTGGGCCAACTGAAAGTGGACAGGGCTCGTATTTGTTGGCGATCGGCAAAAAAATGAGAAATATTGTGTTTTCTTATTATAAACTATTTTTGTCGTACATGATTTTGCTGTCAATTTTTTAAGCCAATAATAAGGGAAATACAACAAACTACTAATGATTTGATTTTTAGGATTTTGTAGGTATGACCAAAAAATCCTTCCTCTGTGACTGTACGGTAGAAATTATGGCCAAACGGCTGGTCAAAAATGATAACAAGTAAAACAAATATATACTCGTCGAAAAAACAAATATATTTTCCTAAATTTTGAGTGGGTTATCAAATGAAACTTCTTAATACATAGATAAACAAAAACATTTTTTTTTTTGAAAAACCAGATTTATCTATAAGATTTTCGCTAAAAATATTTTTCTTGCTCACCCTGTTTCTTAGAGGGAATGATTTAAAAAATTGAAAAAGATCTCAATAATGTACATTGATGGGAACTAGAATTGTTCAACAGGATTTTTTGATAAAATTAGTTTTTCGAAAAATATTTTATATATAAATTTTACGTGGTTGCAAGAACAATTATTTTTTTTAAATTTATAGTGTGGTATCAAAAGAAAGCTAGACCAAGGAAAAAAAAAGTAGTTTTTTAGATTTTATTTATTTTAACATGATTTTTGCAAAGATATGCCACACCATATAACCCAGGTAGGTTATCTAAAAATCTGAAAAAAAAACGGAATAATATAACAGGAATTTTTTAACTGATAAATATTTTAAAAGCTTACCAATATTATCTAGGCGTTGGGATCCTATCATTTTATTTATCGAAATTTTTAATTTTACCTATGTTCCCATTACTTGTTATTACTTACTAAGTATCTACAAAAGCCTGAAATGTATGGAAATTCCCACTTCATATTAAATTTTAATCATATTATTATTTATAAAAATTGGAAAAGCGACAGACATGCTACTTTCATGATTTTGCCGACCGAGGTCCTGTAGGGCCTATTGATAAATTCGGCCCTGAGTCCAGAAAAATGTTGATGGGAAGGAAAAACGTGACAGGGTTTCACAACACTTGCTAGACATCACGAGGAACAACTGAACTTCTGCACGAACTATCAAGGAAAGAGTTTTATAAAATGATGATTACACCAGGTATCAACAGGAATTTTGAGTCTGGGTTCTGCATATCTGATTTTTATTTTTTCCACATTATTAATTAAAGAAAAATAGTTTTACCCGAAAAAGTTTGCTTTTGTACCTATCAGAATGAAATTACGGATTTTAAGAAAATGTCCCTTTTTTCAGACCTTTATTGTACAAACTTATAATACAAACTTTTGTTATGAATTTGAATCAGTATTATTTACAAGAAAACCATTCGAAACAAACAACTTACTGTAACAGAATATATAAAAAAGTTTAGAAATGATTATTTTTCGTATTCTGTGATTGTATGGACTTTCTCGTATTAACCCCCAAATATAGTCCCCCATCATACTCTCATTGTATTGCCCCTGATAACGACGTTCAAAATCCATCACGTCTTGATGAAAACGTTCACCTTGTTCTTCCGAATAGACTCCCACGTTATCTTTAAATTGGTCCAAGTACGCATGTAACATGCACTTTAAAGGACATTCTGCAACCCATGAGTTTAAAGTTATCAAGCATAGTGTTGCAATAAGCTCTTTGTAATTGTCTGCTCTGTTGTTTCCGAGAAAATCATGAACCACTGCTTTCCTTTCATGAGTATTGAGTATCTGTGAAAATTCGTCACTGGCCATTATTTTCTTTATTTGTGGTCCGACAAAAATAAAGGTAGCAAGGATATTTAGTATAACCACCTATGCAAGGCGATCGGAATCTCATGCATTCTTTCTGACTGGCGTTTTCATAGACAGTTCTACAAAAAGTTTAAAAGCTGTCCTTCTTCACAATGGAAATAAATTTCCATCTCTTCCTTTGGCTCATTCCGTAATACTCAAAGAAAATTACGAAAGTGTGAAATTGGTGCTTGAGAGTTTAAAGTATGATGAGTATACCTGGCCAGTGATAGGGAATTTTAAGATGGTTGGATTTCTGATGGGATGCATTCCCAAATCCAACCATTCTCTTGTTTTGATAAATTCGCCGCAAATATAGCAGAATGAGTCTACCTCGTGTTTACAACTTTTTGACGCCATTTTTGGGTTTGCCGCCACACAAAATGCGTTGTATCGCTGCAATGCGCATGCGCATAACGACTATGAACCACGTAAGTGAAATGCCACTTGGTTTCCACCCGCTCGTCCCTACCCTTACTTAATATAACGCGCTTCTCCTTATATGGTTATAAAAATAAATAAATATATATTGATCGTACTAAAAGGTACAAAAGCGAAGTTTTTCAAAAATTAACGAAGGTTTTAGTTATTTTTCGATGTAAAGAATCAGAAAATAGTCATTAAAATAAAGACTCAAAAAAATATATTTTTTTTGTTGACCGGTGTTAGTGATGATGATTTATTAAATGGCTTTCAAAAACTATACGCAAAAGATACCATTCATAGTACAGGTATTTGGAAGCATTAAAACAAAGGATGATTTTCAAACAAAATAAAATAAAATCTCAAAACTCGCTAATAAAAACTCTTTTCATTTTATTTTATTCAACTTTACCTTCAACCTGCGTTGTTTGAAAATATTTTTTATTTTATTTAGATAGACAAAACACCTCTAGCGGATTTAACTTTTTAAAATAATGAAAAACGATCCATCTAAATTAGGTCCAGGAGAAAAGGATCAAGTTTTGTCTTGAGCTTTTCTTCTGATTCTTTTTTCCTTAAGGTTTCTCGAGTACTAATTAACTCCTTTTCTTATACAAAGTTCTGTGAATGTCAATACGCATTTTGTTTTTTTGTTTGAATCTTTTAAACCCAGGACCTTTTTTACAGAATTAAAAGTATTGTTACTTTCTTTTAAATCGTTTCTATTTAAGAAGAACAGGATGCAATTGTAGTAGATCAAAGAAAATGACTATAATGAACATTTTGTAAAATTTGTTACGTAATGAACATTTTCTTTTAAGACATTCTGTTAAAGTAAATTAATTAAACACATGGATATTCTTTATCTCCTGTATTTAGATCTTTTCAGATTTTTATTAGATAAATACAAATATTTTGTCAACATCTAAATTTAAAGATTTTGTTTAGATATCGTATATAATACGCATAAGATAAGAAAATGCAAGCTTCTACTTACCACTGTAAAATTAATATCCGTTAATACCAGTTGCATTTTGTTAACAACGACTAAACAAGTTTTTGGGTGTTGTCATAGGTGCTAATCCCAATTGGAAGAAACATATAGAAGCAACATCCGCAAAGCTTTGTAAGTCCATATATTGTATCAGGAATCTAAAACAAAAGGTTACTCAAAATGTTCTACTAACAGCATACTATGCATTATTTCAGTCTCATGTCGCCTAAGCCTTATTAGCCTGGGGGCATTCCTCTCATGCCGAAAGAATTTTTGGTTTGCAGCAACGTGTTGTTAGAATTGTTAGCGGTTTAGCGTACAGAGATGATTGCAGAAGTTCTTTTGTCAATTTAGGTATTCTGACGTTTCCCTGTTTGTACATTGATTGCTGCCTGACGCATGTTCAATTTAATTGTAAAGACAAAAAATTTATGTGAAGTGTGAATTTTCACACATTTCAGGGTTTGGCAGGTATTTAGTAAATGAATGATGATTATTTGGGATGCCAAAACAAATTTTATATTAAAATATTTTTTTTGTTAATTTTAATTCGAACGCCTAATACCATTATTTAGGTTTATAAATATGTGCAGTATTTTTTTTTATATAGTAAGCTTCATTAAGAATTTTAAAAATTGCGCCTATGGCTTCCATTAGTTGTTATAAATTCCGCCCCTCTGTTTTCGTGTACATTGAAACAGAATTAAATTATAATTTAAACAATTTCCACTGGTTATTAAATTTACTCTTTTAAAAATTAAATGCAACATTTACCAAAATATAACTAGAATTCTGAATAAATATTTTAACAATATAAAAATTTTAAAAAAAATTATAACAATATAAAAATTAAAAAAAAAAAAAAACAAAAAATAATATTGTCTCTTCTCGTAAGGTTCGATCTCTTTCGGATCGAGGTACTTGGGTGAAAACCAGCGTCAAAACCACTACACCAGCATACACGTTCCAGTGTAGCGTGTTACAAAGCTATAACTTGTGTACATTATTAACCAAAAATTATAAAAAATGCTTTTTTTTTTCCAAAAACGTAATCTGATCAAAAATTCCTGTTGTACTATTCTGGTTCACACCAATGTACATTACTTAGAATTTTTTCAGATTTTTAGTTTAAACCATCTGGGCTACAGGGTGTGGGACAAAAAATTTTTTGCAAAATTTTGGCAAAAATCGCGTCAAAATAGTTTATTTTGCAAAAATAAAATTTTGATCGTTAAACCACGTACTAAAGGCTTTCACTTGGTACCCTACTCAGATTTAAAAAATATATATATTTTTTTTTTCGATGAGAACATATTTGTTTATATTTTTAGGGGGGTATGTTTTTTAGATGTTTTAGTATTTTTTTATGTGCGGGTCAAAGAGTTGTATAAGCATGCTAAATTTCAACTCTCTAGGTTTAGCCGTTTGGCTACAATTTTTACCGAACAGACAGACAGACGACAAAATGACGGTATAAGGGTTTTTTGGTCATACCTACAAAATCCTAAAAATGAACTTTTAGTGTACCATGAAGTGCGTCGCTATTCATGTTAAATTATAATTTTGAGTGTAAGGTAATCCTAATTTCCAAAATGTGCGGAAATATTAGTATTTTTCTCAATTCATAGATGTTATTTCTTTGTAATTGAAAAGCATCTAATATTGTTTTATTTTATAAAGTCTTTTCATGTGAGCGAAGTTGAAGTTAATCTATCTTTATAGATTTTCTCTACTGTGATATCTAGAGAAAACTAGTATTAGTTCTCATACTTATCAAGCTAAAAGTCTGTGAGTCGGAAAAGGTTTCTGTCTTATTCGTCCATGACGTTCGGTCTTCTGACAATAAGGAAACGGTATGGATGAATGAGACACAGTTACAGAACCAAAATCCTATCTATTGAACATGCTTATCGTTCAACACATGTGTTCGCGAAGCGTAATCTTACTAACAAGATTCTTTATGGAATGGACTCAATTTTTTCAGAGGCGGGTAAAATACTTTTGCATACTTTAATGATGTATCAGATAATAAAGAAATCTGTATGACCTTTGTTAGGTCATAGCGTTGTTGAAATCAACAACGCTTATTTATTTATTTCAAGCTTACAGAATATAACACAAAATTTCAGTTTACATTGTATTAAGTAATTGGGCTGATACTCTGTTTTTAAAAACATGAAAATATGATATATATTAAATTGTTTTGAAAGTTTAAATTGATGTTAATAAAATTGGAGGGTAATTGGTAAAATTGGCGCAGGCGGGTGGGGTTTGGGGGTTAGAGCCTCCCATGAAGCTGAATTTTTTATTACTTCGATGCATTTTCCTTGTTTTGTCATTACTTCCATACGTCTGATTTTATAACCCTCCCCCCTCATGAAACTATTTTTGCGTCACTTAATAGAACCTCTGTTAATTTTTTTAAAAACAAATACTATTTTTGTAAATAATTCTAAAAAAGACTCATATTAAAAATGAGGATTTGGAAAAGACTTTTTGATCTTTAATATATTTCATCTCCTGCAATACATTTACCTACATTTACCTACACTCATACATACACATTTTGTATATATTTAATTTATATAATTTTCTTTACCAATCTTCTTCATTTTAGTAGATTTAGTAGATAGTAACTGACCTTGCTCATAGTGACAAATTCAGTTACTATGATCATAGTAACTGAGTTACAGAATTGGTCTGTATATCTGTTTTTTTTTTCTGTCCCATATTTGATGTCTGTCTTTCTGTTTGTCTGTATGTGTGTGAGTCTATTTTTCTGTGTCTCTGTATGTCTGTCTGTCCGGGTTTCAAGCAAAAACGACTGTACATAATTTCATATAATTTGGTACGATAATAGAGTAGAATTATGTTTCGAACATAGGCTATAAGGCATTTCAAATTATTATTCTAGGGGGGGGGGGTGTTTCGGGGTTAAAACTGTTAATTACGAAATTCAAAATATCTCCCCTATTATTAATTTAACAGAAAAATATGCATAACAAAAATGGTTTATGATAAGAAAATAAATCTTTTTAGTGGAATGCATTTTTTATTATGACTTAATAGCAAAATCATACATAGCAAAATTAGTTTGTAATAAGAAAACAATTCTTTAAGTTTTATGCATTTTTTCATTTATATGAATGTATGGGGAGTTCCCCGAAAACTAAACTTTTCAAATGTCTCTCTTATTATTGACTTTACAGCAAAAATGTATTTAACAAAAAATATTTTTAATAATAAAACACATTTTTGTTGTATATTCTTTTCGATTGAATGAATATTTGGAGAAGTTACGGGAGTACACCCTAAAACTAAAATCTTGAAATATCTTACTTACTTATTACATATGTACCTATATAATTTTTTCATTTCTTTAACTTTTAACGTTTTTTCTTTTCTTTTCAACGCAGTTTTCAACAAGATTATTTAGTAAGCAAGGGGAATGTTACTTATATTTAATTTATCATTTACTTAACAGAAAAATGAAAATTAGAAAGTTATGTCAGTTAAAATTTTTGGCGCACAGCAATAATGGCTATTAGCGCCTAACGCAGCCCAGCTAAATGACTACACTACATATTGAAAACAATAAATAAATAAAAAAATCTTATAAATAAACATACTCAACAAAAGAAATCTTGCCCTGACAAATACAAATAAATAAGATAAATAGTCTGTTCGAAAAATTGACGCAGGGTGATGGTAAGAGGCTGTAAAGGGGCCAATTACTTTCGAATATCACAGTGTAGAAATAGAACACATTAAAATAAGATGCAAGACTTCACAAACAAAACAGTAAGTTCAATTCTCTCAGGAAGAGTGTCAGCCTGTCCATGAGTACTCTGTCGTAACCTAAAGCAACTAACAGGTCATAGCACAGGCCTAGTCTCTCCCTGACATCCTCGAATGTACGCACTGAGTTAAAATGTGTAACACAGAACAATCTGTGTTACACGTCTCACATATGGGAGACTCTTCACCTCGAAGGAGTTATCCATGGGTCAACCAACAGTGACCTATATGGAGGCGTGTGATATCGGCTTTCTCCCTGCGGTTAATCCTGCAGGAAGAACCCCATGGTTTATCGTCTCCCTTAATCGGTCTCAACTTAACATCCGGTATACTGCTACACTCATGCTTCCACCTGGCTAAAACGAGATGTTTCAGATGACTATGGGAAAAGAAACTACTACTGTCTGTTTAATGTAGTTTTTAAAAAGATATACCGGGTGAGTTATTTAAGAAGCAACATACATGTTTCACATATAATGTTAATGAAGTGAGTTATTTCAAAAGCAACATAGCCATAAAACAAATGCTTATCGTATCCATAGAAAAGACAAAATATTATTTTTAAAAATATTTTTTGGACTTAGCTACTAAGACATTATTATTTTTGCTTGTATGTAAATATAAACAAACTAATAAAAATTCATTTATTGTTTCTAATTTACTATTTTTTAGCCGTCTAGGAACTTTATCATGTCAAGTAACTATTATATCTAATCATTGTATATTTGTTGCCATGGATATGAGCATGCATTCATAATTTGCTATGTTGCAAATGAAAAACTCACTTCATTAACATTATATATGAAACATGTATGTTGCTCCTTAAATAATTCACCCGGTATATTTATGGAGCTAAGGGGAGAGGTACAGGGCCGCCCCTAGAATTTGCGGGGCCTGGGGCAAAACTGGAATTGCGGGGCCCCAAAACTAGATTTGTGGGGCCCCATCTATATATATATATATATAATCGAAAGAAAGTTCTTGACGAAATTTATATGGTTATTAAATAAAATTCAATTAACTAAACAATTAACTAAAAATAGTTTAATCCGTCCCCAGCCCCGAATTTTGCCTATCTTTTCTTTAACAAGAAAAAATACCTCGAAAATCGATCTCGGAAATCATTCTAATTAGATAAATACATACATAAATAAACTTTTAAAGAAAAATTTATCTTTTGAATGATAAAAACAATGATTATTGTTAAGAGTTTATAATATTTTAGAGGGGTTAGGCTATTGTTTGGAAAGGGAGTCACGTTCCATTATGAAATCAGGTAATGTCACTTCTGGTGATTGATGTCCTGATGATTCAATGGCATTTCCTAACGATTCACTAGCACTCGTTTTTTTTAAAGAAATTATCCAATGTTGTTTGCTATGCTCTGTTTTTTTTTTAATTTTCCAAAAGTGTCCAAATACAATCGTCAAATTCATTGATACGCTCATTAACTACAACGATGTTTGGGTGCCATTTCTCGATGAAAACCTGCATTTTTGCCCAAGTGGACAACCATTCCTTAATTTCTGCACTTGGAAACGGCCCATCATCTGCTTGTCCCTCATCTGTTGAAATTGACCCATGGTGAATTACAGTAATGTATTTATTAAAAAATTAACTGTAAAAACTCGTAAATATTAAAAACCAAATAAAGTATGAAACAAGAGTTAATACGCACAATTTAATCACTGCTAGAGACTGAGTCAGTCAACTGACGATCAGCTGTCTCGGCGGCCACGTCGGTGGTGGGAGGTGGGACGAATATTGACTTTTCGGACGAATATCAAAAAAGACGAACATTGGCGTAGACGAATATTGGAGCTCCACTGTATTTACTCAATTTTTTTTTATCAAAATATACACATTACACAAACCGTACGAAGTATGGGTACCCCAGCTAAATTATTATAATAAGGTAATATGGTGTACTACTTTTTCAAACTTGATACAATAGTTGAAATTCCTGCGCTGAAATTAACTAAGAAAACGAATCGATCATTCCAATTTAATTTACAAATGTAATGAGAATGACAGCGGCAATATTTTATCAATGTTGTATTGGTTCACAGGTCAGCAATTTATTCAGGTATTCAGTCACGTTTCAAATTATTTAAAAGTAATCGGACCAGCCAACATAATGTCCAAAACGTAATTAAGCCAATGTTTTAAAACTTACGGTTTACAGAAAGATATATCTTTATATAATTGAATGGCAAGTTACAAAATATAACAAAATATCTTTCGACGAAAGTACTACACCAGCCGTGGCGAACCTTTTCTCCTACATAGGTCAAAATTAAATTTGAAATTTGGTTGATCCAAAACGCGGGTCAAATATATAATGAGTAAGGTAAACTTAAAGAGATTCTTTACTTCACAAATTGTTTTATTATCATTATACGTGCATTTCGGCCATCTTCAGTAGGTGAATAAAACTTTTTTTCAACTACTTTCAGTAGTTTTATTCAACTGCTGAAGATGGCTACTTCGTAGCCGAAATGTACGTCTAGTGACAATAAAATAATTTGTGAAGTAAAGAATCTCTTTAAGTTTATCTTGTCCTAAACTTCACGTTAACTCAACAATTAATGTATATAATGAGTAAATAAAAATCTGCCGCTTTAGGGTGTACGTATTTGTATGGAATCCCCTGCTAATCTCATTAACTTTACCTAAACAAGCGGCCTTGTGTTTGACGTGTATAACTGTAACAAGCCAATTTCTCGTTAAATAATGCAGCGCGATAATTTAAATATATGCTTACTAGGATCTCTGCTTATAAAATAACTTACAGTAGATCAGAGTGATTTTTCAATTGTTAAATGTCCGGCATAATTTTAAAGGTAGCATGGTGACGTAGAATGCAATCGATTTTTCTTTTGCCAATTTTCTCTAAAATGTGAATTTCGTCCAAAAATAAACAAACAAAAAGGTGCCCCAAATTTTGAGAAAATTTGATATTCTATTATTGAACTACAATTAAAATATTGTTTTCTCTATGGCAACTACACAACTTCTGGACTAATATGAAAAATAAAAAAAGTCAGTGGTTTTCAAAATTTGGGGCATCTTTTTGTTTGTTTATTTTTGGACGAAATTCACATTTTAGAGAAAATAGGTAAAGGAAAAATCGATTGCATTCTACGTCACCATGCTGTCACAATTTAAATTGTGCCGGATTTACCTAACACCCTGCATATTATTACTATTAACTCTCATCTGTCAAAATCTGACAGTTAATAATATAAATATTTAAGAGCGAAGGAACGAGGTATTCCTCTTGAAGGCCGTACTGGCCATTGACTGTCTAGTCAATTAATTATTGTGTTACCTCTTCATTGGTTCTTCTATATTATTTAACAAGAGTGTTACGATACAAAAATCTTTAGAATAACACGGTCTATCTCTTGTCATGACAACTGATTCCCTGGTAGGCGTATACTCATTGTCTCTCAACATTTAACTAAAAAATATACGATAAACTTAACTAATCTCTGAGGATGTTTATCTTAAAATTGATTAGTTTTTATATTTAAATAATTTGAATATTTTTATTTATTAACTAATTGAATAATTTTATTTTAAATAATAATGTAATTATATTTCTGAAATTACCGCTCCCACAATAAGACATATAGTATAAAAATTTATTATAGTATAAGAAGTCGTTTCGGACCGCAAAAATATAAGACATGGATCGTAAACGGCTCGCAGGCGACCAGTTTAATACCACTGATCTAGAGGGAGAAAATTATCGCAGCTAAATATAAACAACGGCGATTTACAAGATAGAAATAGATGGTGGCTGGAAACAGAAAATGTATGTGTTGCAATAAAATGAACTAACTGAAATAATTTAGTGAAAATGATAAATTATTCTACAATCCCTTCTAAAATATATTCAGTGAAATTTGCATGTATAACTTTTCTGGCTGAGCTAGTAAATTTCATGTTCAGGTGCGTAGAAATTTCTGATGCGTAACAGTGACCACCCTGTATAATTCAGAGGGTCAGAGTTCATAACTCTTCCAAGTGAGAAGCGGTCCTGTGACATCACTCTCTGTTACCTAGGGATTTTCACTTTTCAGGATATATTGATCGTATCTTGCATTTACACATTTAGAAGCATTTTAAATATTTACCGGAAGATTTTTCATAAAGTTTTCAACTTATCTTATTTCATTTAATTATTTATGTTATTATTTTTATAGGAGTATCATTTATTGTGCAATAAGTATAGTTAACAAGATTTTTTCTTCAACATCCTTTCCAATCTATGTAAGAAAGCATATTTAGTAATAATAATTTATTAGTGTTTAAAATCTCCATTTTTACACGTCAACAGAAAAAAAAAGTATAAGTCGCAACTGATTGGCGACCAAGAGACGGCGTAAGGGCAAGAGGAAGACAACGAGTCCGATGGGAAGACGAACTTAAAGAGATCACAGTCCTATGGCGGAGGTATTGCAAAGACCGTTCATCATGGAAAATTTTGGGGGAGGCCCATGCCCAGAAATGGGTACCGTGAGACGTAATTTGTTTATGTAATTATCTTCGTTGCAAATTATCATTAAAAATGTACATACTTTATACTAATAAAAGGCTATTATTATTATTTAATATATAAGAGAATTACAACAGTACATTATAACGCGTTATTTTAAATAATAATCGTCATAGTAGGCCGATAAAAAGTCACTTATGTACGAGGGTTACCTTTTATATTTTACAAACGACACTAGATGGCAATATTGAAATGTGTCATTACTATATTCGTAAAACTTGACATTTGTTATTGTGAAATCAGTGGCAGCTTATAAATTGACCGAGAAGTTTGTTGGCAGTGAGCATTTAAATAAACAAGTTTGTGAAAAAATGGATATTACTCAAGAAGGTTTTCCTATGATTTTTTACAATTTTAGGAAAGACCTAACCAAACAACAATGAACAGATTCGCTTCGTTCAACTTTTAGTAATGAAGCACCATCAGAAAAGACAATTGGTTTGCAGAATTTCGTCGTGGTGGTGCGTCCGTCAGTGATGAATCTCCTGAAGGTCGACCAAAATCGGTTGTGATTCAAAAAAACATCGATGCTGTTCGCAAAATGATGAAAGAAAATCGGCATGTGACATACCGTGAGATAGAGGCATCCTTTGGCATATCGCAGACTGCAATACATTCGATTTTGCATGAGGGCAACAACAAAAAAAAAATGGGTGGACAGCGATTTTCATCACATCAAGAAGCTGTTGAACCCACGATTTTGAGATATCAACTTCAGAGTGGAAAAAATGTTTCGAGAATTGGTTTGAACGCATGCAAAAGTGTATCTTAAAGGAGAATATATTGAAAAGCAATAAAACAGATTGTTCCAAAAAAAAAAAAAAATTCTTTCTTAGTTTTTGTAAAAACTTAAAAGGTAGCCCTCGTATTAATCAAATTTTGTTGGGAACTGGAAAAATTGAAGGAAAACCGATTAAAACCGGTATTGAGTATTTTAATTTCAGTTTCGTGCTTTAAAAAATTCTTCTTTATTTTGTTTTCGTTTTCAGTTAGTTCTCATCCTTAATAAAAACCGTCCCCGACTCCTTCAGATAGCTTCGAATCCTCGACTCCTGAGTCCGACTCCTCGACTCAGACTTCCCATCCCTGGTTTTTACTAACTTTGTGATGTATTTCCTCTGATACGTCGTGGATCACCTCTACTAATTTCATTTCAGAAATTTATAGTCTGTGTTGTTAAATCTACCATTAACTTGTTCATTTTATACATTAATGCGACACTGACTATGCATTTGGTATTTTGCATTTGTAAAAATTGTAAATAATACATAATAACTTCTGTCCCAGTTTAACATCGTTGGATAACATTTATATATGTACAGCTTATTAAATTGATATAAAGGGATATGGACATATCCCTCATATAATTCATATAAAACGGAAATAAGTACCATTTTAATCTACAAAACGTGTATCGAGCAGATATAATCTGATTTATAAAGCCAGAGATATATGAATATGATGATAACGCCCTTTATCTTATTTTATTGGTCTGATAATCTGGAACTCGTTTGTAGCATATGTTATCAATACACATGGACGTATAGCTGGTTGCGGGTTACTAGGTTAAAACTGCAGTACTTCAAGGACGGGTAGAATTTTTAAGAATTAAGTCCTGTGTGAAACAAGTTTATTTTAGAGTTTCGTTTGTATAAAGTCCGTTCTACATTATATGTACTTTTTTCAATACTATCCAACTCAGACGTCATTTCAACTTTTGATACTACAGAATATAGTGGGGGGGGGGAAACAAGAGACAGCGATACCTTCCATCTTTTATTACTTTGTGATACTTTTCACTGCCAACTTAAAAACTTTTAGGTTTAAGTGACAGACAACAGTTTGGTTATAGAAGCAATTCTAGTAACCAATTTATAAATACTGTAATTGTGCTAAGTTTATATTTAATTATATGTTCTAAATAAACTTCTTATCAACTTAACCCGTAGTTGACCAAAATATACACATCCAACCAAGTGGGGTGTAGTATACCCCAGGCTTTTCTCATTTAATATCAAAGAATAGCAAACAGTGACGGAATTCCGATTTATCCGAAGAGCTTTTTAAAAAATTTTATTACTAAGCTTTCCCGTGCTTTCCCTAACCATGATGACCTCTGTATATGCTACTAATTTCAATAAAATGTGTCTATTATGGTGTTTTTTCTTGAAAACTGCACAATATATCAGATTTCAAGAGAAAGCATTAAATTTATATTTTTATAAACACATATAATTACTTCACTATATTCACTTGTTTTTGCTCTAGAATTAATTCCCTGTATTCACTTTTTTAGGGTTTTGTAGGTATGACCAAAAAACCCTTATACCGTCATTTTGTCGTCTGTCTGTCTGTCTGTCTGTCTGTCTGTCTGTCTGTCTGTCTGTCTGTTCGGTAAAAATTGTAGCCAAACGGCTAAACCTAGAGAGTTGAAATTTGGCATGCTTATACAACTCTTTGACCCGCACATAGGAAAAATACTAAAACATTTAAAAAACATACCCCCCTAAAAATATAAACAAATACGTGCTCCTCGAAAACAAAAATATATTTTTAAAATTTTGAGTATGGTATCAAATGAAAGCCCTTAGTACGTGGATTAACGATCAAATTTTTATTTTTGCAAAATAAATTATTTTGATGTGATTTTTGCCAAAATTGTGCAAAAAAAATGTTGTCCCACACCCTGTAGCCCAGATGGGATAAACTAAAAATCTAAAAAAATTCTAAGTAATGTATATTGGTGTGAACCGAAATAGTACAACAGGAATTTTTGATCAGATTATGTTTTCGGAAAATAACGCATTTTTTGTGGTTTTTGGTTCACAAAGTACAAAAGTTATACCAATGTAAGACACTCACATGCAAGGCGTACGATAGCGTAATGGGTTAGAGGTCTGGTGTCGTAAGCTAAAATGCGCTGGAAACGAAGGGTTTCGAGTTCGAGTACCGAGTGAATTTTATTTTTTCTGTTTTTTTTTTTACATTTTTATTATGTTGAAATTATTTTGTCAAAATTCTAGTTATATTTTGACAAATGTTGTATTTAATTTTTAAGAGCGTAAATTTAATAACCAGTCTTATTATATGATTAACAGACGATAAATTACTACAAAGTAAAATTTATCCTACACACTCAGCATACCGCCTTCACTTATTATATACCTGCGAAATCCTGAAATGTGTGAATATTCACACTTCACATCAATTTTTAAATATTCAAATTCACTATTTCACTAGTTTTCAACAAAAAATTTCTGGCTGCTCTGATATCAATATAATAATAAACTATTCAGTAACATCTTAATTCTTTCATCGTAAAATATATCTTTATCTCGTTATGAGACGCCAGTGGTTGTCTCAAAAACCAAGCGCTTGTTGAAACAAGTTTATCCCATTTGTAGTTATTCAAATTTATAGCATTTCCGGACCCATACATCACGTGTAAAAGTTTATTCTCTGAGAATTTCGGATGGAAAAGAAGTTGAACTGGATTATGTCACGATGTGTAAGCCATCGGCAAAAACTTTTGCCTAAAGAACGGAAAAGTGGCATTTTCAACAAACTCTTAGAAAGCCAATTATAAAATCTTGTTTCTGTTTTGCTTGATATTAAATAACTTTTGAAATAAAATTATGGTTTACTTGGAGTAATTACAAGGAAAATATGCTTTAGAAGCTAAATTAAAAGATTATTATGTCCTGTAAAATATCTTTTAATTGGTTAACAGCCTTTGGGACAAATTAAGTGGCAATTTTTTGTATGAATATTAGCCATTGTAAGGAGGTAATTTTGGGATTGTTTCAGAAATAAGATTTCATAAATTAATTCAATATAACCATTCAATTAGAGCACACCTGGGCAAAAGGAAACCCGCGGGCTGGATCCGGCCCACGCTGAAATTCTATCCGGCCCGTGAAGCATTTTATAATATTATTGTCTTGCAAAAATATTACTGTCTGTCCAATATTCTTTCGAATTTTCATTATTTCCAATTTTCTTTTAAATTTTTAGGGTTTTGTAGGTATGACCAAAAAACCCTTATACCATCATTTTGTCTGTCTGTCTGTTCGTAGCCAAATTGTAGCTAAACGGCTAAACCTAGAGAGTTGAAATTTGGCATGATTATACAACTCTTTGACCCGCACATAGAAAAAATACTAAAACATCTAAAAAACATATCCCCCTAAAAATATAAACAAATATCTGTTCATCGACAAAAAAATATTTTTTTTAAAATTCTGTGTAGGGTATTAAATGATAGCCCTTAGTACGTGGATTAATGATCAGAATTTTATTTTTGCAAAATAAACTATTTTGACGCGATTTTTGCCAAAATTGTGCAAAAAAATTGTCCCACACCCCGCAGCCCAGATGGTTTAAACTAAAAATCCGAAAAAATTCTACGTAATGTACATTTGTGTCAACCGGAATAGTACAACAGGAATTTTTGATCAGATTATGTTTTCGGAACATAACGCATTTTTTGTGTTTTTTGCTTGACTACGTAAAATATTTAATAACTTATCTAACATAGTGAACCAGCATGCTTTGATAGTGTAATGGCTAACATGCTCGCATTCTAATTTGCAAACTAAGATTCGCTTCGCTCTCGAGGCAATTTTATTTTTTCTGTTTTTTTGCATTTTTATTTAAAAATTTATTTTTTTTTTTATTCTAGTAATGTTTGGGCAAATGTTGCGTTTAATTTTTAAAAGCGTACATTTAATAACCAGTGGAAATTGTTGAAATTGAATACACGAAATCATAGGGGCATATGACTAAAACAACCAATGGAAGCCATATATAAAAAAAAAAATACTGCACATATTTAGAAACCTAAATAATGGTAATCAAATAAATTCAGGCGTTCAAATTAAATATAACAAAAAAATATTTTAACATAAATTTGGTTTTGGCATCCCAAATAATCATCATTCACTTACTAAATTCCTGCGAAACTCTGAAATGTGTAAAAATTCACACTTCATATCAATTTTTCTTATCTTCTCAAGACATTGGAATCCTAACATGTGTAATCTCTCGTGGTATTGATAATTATTAATTCCTAATTTAAAGAAGATAAAGTTGATAAATCTTTCCTGCATGGTTTAAATTCTTTTTAAAATACCTTGGTGATAGGGAGGCCAAATTAGACTACAGTATTCGAAGTTACTGCGAATGAATGCATTGTAAAGTAGTATTACACAGTTGATGTTGTGAAAATCCTTGAATTTCTAATGACAAAACCACTTAATTTAGAATATTTTTTGAGAATATTATCAATATGTATTTTAAAGTTAAGTTTAATATCTATGGTTACTCCTAAATCTGTTTCAACAGAGTCTAACGTATTATCATAAAGTCTGTAATGATAATTAATTGATATTTTTTTTTTTCTTGAAAAATTAACAACTTTACATTTCTTAATATTTAATTCCATGAGATTTTGATCACACCATAATTCCAGTGATTTAATATCTTCTTGCAGTAGTTGAGCATCCTGAATATTATCTATTTTACAGAATAATTTCATTCACCAGTTTTTGAAATACTTATAATATCATTAATGAATATTGAAAATAACAGAGGCGATAAGTGGGCCGCTTGATAAATAATCTTTAATTTTAACAATTTGATATCTATCTGTTAGGTAAGAAACAAACCAGTTTAAAAGTTGACATGAAACGCCGTAACTTTTAAGTTTGTATATTAAAAGTTTGTGGTTTACACGGTCCGAATGCTTTAGCAAAATCAAAATAAATAGCATCTGTTGCGCTTTCGTAGGAGAGACGCAGCCGTCGCTGCGTCACATAAGTCTACGACTAAAATCGTAGGACCCGCCACACGTGGTGACTACTAAACAGTTCTGCTGAGAAAATTATGATGTGTGCGGATTTAACCTGCAGCAGAATTGCAGGTAAATCGTTGAAATAAGGGCGCGTTACTTCAGAGCAGAGTTATACTCACAAACAAAAAAAGGACAGGCAGGGTTCAGACGTATTTCGCTCAAAGGGGTTATTCTTGGAGACTTATTACATGTGGTTCTGGAGGAGTAATAACACAATTCTGTCCTCTTGAATCCCTAACCAGCCGTTGATATCGTAGAACTGCTCTGAGTAACACGAAAAATTATTTTGAATAATTTTTATAACAAACTAAAATTAGGTGGGGAAAATGTAGCGTAAATTAGTATAAATAATGGATCATCCGGTAGACGGGTGATGTAATTTTACAAATATAAGTTTCTCCCCGACACAACTAAAATACATTGGGGTGATAAACTATAATATTCAATTTACAATTTACAGAATCTAAATTAACAAGTGACAAAATTTACAATGTGCGCACGCACAGGTACTGAACTGTGCGGCGCGTCAAAATACAATGAAAAATTATGAATTAAAATGTGTACTCACGCGTTCCGTATGAAAATACGGAAAAATAGTTAGCGTGGAATACAGATACAGAAGTTGGCTTCAGTTATCCACAACCCGACCCTACAATATCCTGGTGGACTCACCGAAGTTGATTGATTACTTGCCCAATTTCTGGAGTGGTCTTGGTTCTCCTGGTTCGCGTCTGGTTATTTGGTAGTTCCAAATAGACGCTACTTGAGAACTTTATGTATAGATATTTTTTGAATGAGAAAAAATATCAAAAATTAGAACTTCTTGACGCGATCCAAAACGGTTTTTTTTTCTTGTAAAAAACGTAGATCCCGTGCGGTGGTCAAGCGATAATTCTTGTTTACCAAATAGCTTGCAGCCTCGTCTTGGTAAACTCGAAACACAGTATATTAGATTTTATCAAAAAACTCAAAAAGACGTCTGTTCTCGATGAAAGACAATCGAGTAGTCTCGGTCTCAGACAAAAATTTGCAAGATTCTAGCAGTTCATACAATGAACGCTAAAATTGCATAAGAAAATTAAAAATTGATAAAAATTACCCGGAGCGGTAATTTTGAATGATTTTGCGACTCAAGTGGTCGCAACTAGAGATGGGTCGTTCATGAACGAACCGGCTCACTGAGCCGGCTCAGTACACTGACCGAAGTGACACGGTTCACCAAATTGAAATGAGCCGGCTCACGGCTCACTGTATAGTTTCAAGTTTCAAGGATACGATTGGTCGGGCGATTGTGAACAGTGACCGGAGTGATCCGGATCTGGATCGATGTCATGTTGAACTTCGCGAGAACTTGGCTTGTAATGTATTATCATAAAGTGTATTTTGTCATCAATTTGTAGGGCAGTTTATTTGAAACTAATAGGGTTAGTCTGTATTTACTTACAACCATACTATATAAAAATATTAAAAATATTGCCCAAATCCCAGATGTCCGATTTATAAGGGCAATAAACATCGCCATAAACTTAACACATCTGGTTTAAAATACAGTAGCTACATAAAGTGAATTGCTTGTTTCAAAAATGTTAGATAAGAGTCGGGGCTAAGCGACGTTCTACCTACGACCGGACGACCGGCAACTGACTGACCTGTGTCTCGGGATCATGTTTAAAAGAACCGGCTCTAAGCAAGAGTCGGCTCTAAGCGACGTTCTACCTCTAAGCTCTAAGCGACGTTCTACCGAACGACCGACCGACCTGTGTCTCGGGATCATGTTTACAAGAACCGGCTCTGAGCAAGAGTCGGTTCTAAGCGACGTTCTACCTACGACCGAACGACCGACCGACCTGCGTCTCGGGATCATGTTTACAGTTCATATATTGCAAGAATCGGCTCTAAGCAAGAGCCGGCTGTAAACGACGTTCTACCTACGACCGAACAACCGACCGACCTGTGTCTCGAGATCATATTTACAGTTTATATATTGCAAGAACCGGCTCTAAGCGACTTTCTACCTACGAACTAACGACCGTCCTGTGTTTCGGAGACATGTTTACTTAACCGGATCACTGAGCCGGATCAATGAACCGGATCAACAAACTGAACGACCTCCACTGATCCGGTTCCGCAAACTGAGCCGAAATTCCCATCTCTAGTCGCAACAGCATCCACCTGACTTTGTTTATTAAATGCATCAAATATAAAGTTTGTGAGTACAAGCAAATTAGTGCAAGTGCATCTATTTTTATAAAACTGTGTTGTTTGCTGCCGATAATATTTTTAAAAATTGTTGATAATTCATCTGTTATTATTGAATCAAAGACCTTAGGTATTGTGCTTAAAATTGAGACCGGTCGATAATTTTTTACATCGTACATTTTAGTTTATCGTTTTGCGACGTTCTATAAATTGTATGCAAAAAGTTCCGGGAACTCTCGAAACTCATTTCAAAGTAAGTCTCTAGTGTTGGGAAAAATTGTTAGGACTCAGAAACCCTACTACTCAGTGTTCCATCAATTGAAAAAGGTTGAAAATGCTGTTTTATAATTATGTATCCATTTAAGTCAGATGCCATTTCAAATGTTTTATACCGAACTAATTATATTTCTTTTTGTTTCAGATGGTGATATAATAACATCTTTATTCTGATGCGCCCGCAAGAATATAAAACGTAAGTCTCTTTTTATTTCAGTTTTCAAGCTGGTATTATGTTTACGTAAATATTTTCTTCAAAGGATTTAAATTAGACTCAAATTAACGAAATAACACAAAACAAAAGCAAAAATTAAACAAAGAAATGAAAAATATACTTTTTATTTCTTTGTGATAATTTTAAAATAATTAAAATGAAGTTAATGAAGGAAAGGTTACAGACTTTTTGAATAATTTGTAAAAATAAGATATAAACAAATGAATTAGGGTAGGTTAAGTTCCATACTAGTGATCGTCATACTAGTTCCATCACGACGTGACACGGCCGTTCACGATGAAAACGTGAGTGAACGTGATAAATATTTTTTTCTCATGGATGATTACACAGGTCAACAAAAAAAAATATTTTTTTTTAGTCTTTATTTTAATGACTATTTTCTGGTTCTTTATATCGAAAAATAACTCAAACCTTCGTTTATTTTTGAAAAACTTTGTTTTTGTACCTTTAACAACGATCAATATATATTTATTTATTTTTATGACCATATAAGGAGAAGCGTGTTTTATTAAGTAAGGGTGGGGACGAGCGGGTGGATAGCAAGTGGCATTTCACTTACGTGGTTCATAGTCGGTATGCGCATGCGCATTGCACCGATACAACGCATTTTGTGTGACGGCAGATCCAGAAATGGCGTCAAGAAGTTGTAAGCACGAGGTAGACTCAATCTACTATATTTACAGCGAGTTTATCAAAACAAGAGATAAAAAATTTGCTTTGGCTAGAAATTTAAAGCTTTGTGAAGCCTATATCAAAGATCAAATCGGTAATATTTGAACCACAACTCATTAACTCAAAAGACTTAAATGACTTAGTTAGAGATCTGAACCTGCCCAAATGTAAAGCAGAAATCTTAGTTTCTCGGTTGAAACAGTGGAATTTGCTTGAGACAAATGTATCAATAAGTGATCAAAGAAAGCGTCATGAAGCATTTTCTTGCTTTTTCACTAAAGAAGATGGACTTTGTTATTGTAATGATGTGAATGGATTGTTTGAAGAAATCGGAATCTCACGCATTCCTTCTGAATGGCGTCTTTTCATAGACAGTTCTACAAAAAGTTTAAAAGCTGCCCTTCTGCGTAATCGAAATAAATTTCCATGTCTTCCTTTGGATCATGCCGTAATGCTCAAAGAAAATTCTCAAAACAGAGTAGACAGTTACAAAGAGCTTTTTGCAACTATGCTTGATAACTTTAAACTCATGGGTTCCAGAATGTCTTTTAAAGTGCATATGTTACATGCTCACTTGGACCAATTTAAAGATAACATGGGAGCCTATTCGGAAGAACAAGGTGAACGTTTTCATCAAGACGTGATGGACTTTGAACGTCGTTATCAGGGGCAATACAATGAGAGTATGATGGGGACTATATTTGGGGGCTAATACGAGAAAGTTCATACAATCACAGAAGAAATACGAAAAATAATCATTTCTAAACTTTTTTATATATTCTGTTACAGTAAGTTGTTTGTTTCGAATGGTTTTCTTGTAAATAAAACTGATTCAAATTCATAACAAAAGTTTGTATTACTTTTACATACAAATAAGATCTGAAAAAAGGGAAATTTTCTTAAAATTCCGTAATTTTATTCTGATAGCTACAAAAGCAAACTTTTTCGGGTGAAACTATTTTTTCTTTAATTAATAATGTAGAAGAAATAAAAATCTGATATGCAGAACCCAGACTCAGAATTCCTGTTGACCGGTGTTATGCGTGATTACCAGAAGACTCGGGTCTGCATTCGATTCTTTATTCTATTTATATCATTGATATAGAAAATGCAATGAAATATTGTAAAATTCGTCTGTTTGCCGATGATACCCAATTGCACTGTTCCTTCAAGCCAGAGACAATAGTTGTTAAAAGCGTAAATCAAGATCTACGAGGGTTATTCGTAAACTAATGTCCGATACCTTATAAAAAATGAACCACCACAGATTATTTCAAATTTTTTTTTTAATTTAATTCCTTACATCTTTCTTTATTTTTCTGCATAGTATCCATTTTTGTTTAAACATTTATCATTACGTTCTACAAGCTTTTGTATGCATAAGTCATAGAAGTCTGCCACTTGTGAGGATATCAAGCCTTCAATTGCTTCTTTCACCTCGTCATCTGTGGCGAAACGCTTGCCGCCGAGAAACTCTTTCAGGTAGCGGAACAGGTGAAAATCGCTGGGCGCCAAGTCTGGACTGTACGGTGGGTGGTCAATCTGTTCCCATCCAAAAGATCTGATCATAATTTGGGTGTGAATGGCAGAATAGGGTCTGGCATTGTCATGCAGCAACAAAACGCCAGACGTCAGAACCACACATCTCTTAGTCTGCATTGCACGTCGAAGTTTAGTCAGGGTAGTGACTGCACTACCCTGCTGCGGCTGCATTTATTGTTGTCCCTTGCTGTATAAACTCGACAAGACTCCATGTCTATCCCAAAACACGGTTGCCATAATCTTGCGTGTTGAGATTGTCTGCTTGGCTTTGACTTTGGCTGGTGATGTGGTCTGACGCCATTTCATTGACTGACGTTTAGCCTCTGGGGTCATGTGATAAACCCACGTCTCGTCCCCTGTGACAATGTTCTCTACAAGTTGATCACCTTCCTTATGATATCGGTCCAAAAAATCAAGCCACTCTTTTCATTTGGTGTTCCTCAGTAAGCAGCCTGGGAACCCAACGTGCGCACAATTTGTGAAATTTCAAATTTTCAGAGACAATTTTGTGCTACCCACATTTGGAAATTCCAATGCTAAAGTTGACTCTGTGAATCGCCGGTCTCCACGAATCTTTTTGTCCACGGCATTAACCAAATCTTCTCTGATCACTGATGGTCGGCCCAATCGCGGTTCATCATGGACATTTTCCCGCCAGTCCTTGAAAGCTCTCACCCACTTACGCAATTTGCTATCACTCATCGCATTGGGGCCGTACACTTCACTTATCTGTTGATGAATTTCCGCTGCTGAAACGTTCCGCTGTCAAAAACCGAATTACTGAACGTATTTCACAGTCGGCGGGCTGATCAATTGTTTTAAACATTTTGGACTGACACTGCAAACAGCACACTGCAACAATACCAATGCAAATGATGTCGTTTGACACGCAAGGCATTCCGGGAGTTGTTGCGCATGAGCGTTTCAATATTCGCGCGACATTCGATTAGGTACGGCGAATCGGACCTTAGTTTACGAGTCACCCTCGTATTAATTAAATATAAACGTTGAAAAAGGTTAAGTTGGAAGACCAGCCCTGGCTGAAACTTCGCCTACAATAAAGTCTATTATTATTATTATTTATTATCGTGTGCAATCACGTTGTTATTTTGTTTTTTCACGTGACTGCCACCAAAAATTTATCAAAACCTTTTGTCCCTCGCCCATTTGCTCCCGTGTGTCGATAAATTAGGCTACATTAAACCATTTTAATATTTTTGTTTTTAAGTCGTGATAAATTATTTTTCTTTTTTTGATAATGCAGTTTGACTTAAAATTAATCATTATGTATTTTTAATTCTCAAATGGATAAAAATTTCCCCAATCCAAATTATGATTTATTAGAAGAATGATAACAAAGGTGCACTTTGCAGATAAAATAATCAGAAAAAATAAAATATGGAATTGTGCCGAAATTTACATTTCCCAGGCAATTAATATTGCATGTCATATTTTTTAAATTTATTGAGTAAACAGGGGTATAAACTTAGAAATGGAGAGAGTTTATTTGCAGAGTTTTTTTATATAAATCATCTTAAAAATCTCAGTATTTTCAAAGCTTAGTTTATATTTTATCTCCTTCTTTATTATTCTCCAGAATACTTGTTTCAGAAGATTTTACACCGAAAACGAAAAAAAAAGCAATGTTACCAGAAATGTTTAAAGCACGGAAACGGGAACGGATTTTGTTTTTTGTTTAAGAACGAAAATGAAATTCAAAATATTCACTACCGGTTATCCTTCATGTTTTCCAGCTGAAAAATCGATTCATATTACTAGTACGAGGGCTAGGGTTTCTTAAACGGTCCCGTTTTCCTGGGATCCCGTATGAAAAAATACATCCCGTTATTCCGGGATTTCAACCCGGGAATCCCTCTTTTTTCGGAGAAAGAATATTTAGTCATTAACGACGTGGTAACTGCATTACAGCCATTAAAAATTGGTATTGAGAGACTTGGCCGACGCGACGCAACACTACTTGAAGCAGAGGGTGTATTTGTGTTTATTTTGGATGAGTTACGCAAAAACAATAATAGTTTTTCGTCTAAAATGCTAGAATTTGTCCAACAGATAATTGTCGAATGAAAGATTAATAATGTAGTTGGCTTACTAAAATACCGAAACAACTCATCAAATTATAACACTACATACGAATCGAAAGTAAATTCCATATTACTACTGCCGTCTAAATCAGTATTGCAAGCTACAGCTAAAAAGTTATTTGCTAAACTTTTTGTTGCAAATGCGAATGCTTGTAGTATGGAAGATTTAGATAGTAGTGGTGATGAGACTAAAAATTCACTGATGGCAGAGCGAGAAATCACATCTACATTATCACTTCATCAGAAGTTGGATGTTGCTATTTCGAATGTATCACGATTGAGAATGCTGAAGGTTTTCTATATGACGTCAAAAACATCGCAAAAGAAATGAATATCTATGAAGCAACGGGAAAACGCACCAATAACTTAGAAAAATTCTATGATGCACTAATCATCATTCCACTTTTTTGACACCTTATGTTTTTTGAAAAAATTATTACTTAATAATTAACTTAATATTTCCTAACGAAATTTATTTTTCGGTTCTCGCAATTATTTTGAATTATATTTAAGTTTAATTATTTTTGTATTATTACCATATTTAAGGTTTTCTAGATAAAAATAATCTCTTTTTTGTAAATTAGTAGTAATATTTTTTCGAATTCTGAATCTGAATTAAAGATATTTCTGCACACACAACATGTTTATGGACTAATTAGTTGTATTCATGCAATTTAAAAAACCCCGGGACATCCCGGGATCCCGGGAATAGATCAGATTTCATCCCGGAATCCCAAAAATTTGAAAAATTTGGGAAATGAGATGCCCTAACGAGGGCTACACTTAAGTTTTTACAAAAACTTAGCAAGAAAAAAATTTTCTTTTTATTGCTTTTCAAAATATTCGCCTTTAAATTTATATACTTTTGCATGCGTTCAAACCAATTCTCGAAATATTTTTTCCACTCTGAAGTTGTTATCTCAAAAACTGGTTTTCGAAGGCTTCAACAGCTTATAGTGATGAAAATCGCTATCCACGCCTATTTTGACATTGGAGAACAAAAAAAAAAAATCGTTAGAAGATAAATCAGGTGTATACGGGCAATGAGATATTAATTCGATGTTTTTCTCCTTCAAATAATCAATTGTTTGACGTGCTGTGTGGGAGCTTGCATTGTTATGATGAAGAATGATGCGACGTTTTAGGTTGTTTTTCCTAATTTTGTCGATAACTTCTGGCAAACAAATTGTTGTAGCCAAAAGAAATTTTTATTAGAAAAATTAAATTTATTTCTTTACATTGGATAATTTATGGTTACTGAACAATTATTACAATTATAAATGACTGTCAGTTGTTTCCGTGTAACCATGGAGATCTTGTAACTTAAGAAATGATACATAGATATCTCTAGCTTCCAGCGGCCAAAAAAATAAGCGAATCGGCCTAGGCCGAAAAAGATTTATTTTTTGGCCGGTACTAGATGATAAAAACTGTTTTTGATATAGTCACCCAAAAATATTATTTTATTACTAAAATCTACGAGTTCTATTGTTTAAACAAACGTACGCGAAAGTGACGTCATTATTTTAGTAAATTTTATTGATGACGTAAATCTCTTAATATTGTAGATCAGTGGTTCTTAACCTTTTTATACTCGGAACCCCCCCCCCCCCCCCCCCAACCAGTCTAAAATATTTTATGGACCCTCAAGAAAATTTTTGAAATAACATTTTAAATGTTCTTAATAATTTATTATTTAATAATTAAGTTTATGGTAATTTTCAAAGCAAAAACTGATACAAAAAAAAAAAAATTATTTTAATTTCGGGACCCCCGAAAGTGGTTAAAAACCACTGTTGTAGATCACCTATATAAAGATTTTTAGTCATACCTACGAAGCTCTAAAAAATCAATATTCTGAAATTCCTATGAATTCCTTTTCGTGTGTTGCAAATTGGCTGTATTAATTTCAAGATAAACACAAGAAACTGTTAAATAAATATATCAATAAACGGAACTGCGTAAAGCGGCTATGAGGAAAATACATGCTTTCTAAATATTTACTTCAAACAATAAATAGTAGCAAAAATTTATTAGTTTTTTTGCTTAGAATGTGATTATTAATCAAAATACAAAAATAAATAAATAATGTTTTGAATTTAAACTCGTTAGTAACAATGCGCTCCCATTTTATAAACTATTTAAAAGTGAATTATGAGGACTGTGTTAATAATTTCGATGATAAATTAACTCATAAATATACATATTGTTGCGTAATATTTGAAATTTCTGATTTATATTACCAGGAAGGTTCTGTAAAAATGTATAAAACAAAAATTGTTTATAATAAAAAAAATAAACATTTTTTGTTAAATGTTTTTTTTCAGTTAGACTAATATTTGCGGAGTTATGGAGGGGGAACCCTAAAACTAAAATCTACATTTACTATTTGCGACTGCAAATAAAAGTGAGACATCTGGTGGTGACTGGCTAAATTAAACAGAAGGGTATATTTGGATAATATTTGTAGCGCATTGTGCTGCAGTTTATGTGAATTAAGAAGTATTTTAAAATATAGTGACTTAATACAGTGCTTTTTTGCCGAAATGTTTGAACAAATAAATATTAAGAAAAAACTTCTGACATATACGCTTCTCGTCCGCTATCAGCTGTTGTAAGCAGCGTCGCCAACGTTAGTTTCAGTCGCGAATTCTCTACTAAAATTTTGATTATGGACTTAAATCATATATGACAAAAAAAGTTTATAATAAGAAAACAAATCTTTTATTTTTATGGATTTATTCATTTAGATGAGTACGAGAGTTACCTTTTATTAAGGTTGCCATACGTCTCGAATTGGCCGGGACAGTCCCGAATTTCCGCCTTGCGTCCCGAATTTTTTCAGAGGCAATATTTGTCCCGATTTCTTATTTTACCGGTACTTATTTTCAATATTTATTTTTAATATATTTCAACTAAAAGATAATTTACAAAACTTCTACCGAAAGAGTATTTTCCTTGACGAACAGCTTTTGGACAAGTGACAAGACTCAACTTGATGCAAACTCATTAAAAGCAATATTACTGATAAAGGAAATTATGAAGAAAACTGTGCGGATTTTTATAAAATGCTTCAAAGCAAAAACAACTTACTCAAAAAGGTACATACTTCGGAAAAATATAAAAAGTTTTCTACTGAATTTTAATGAATAAATTTTGAATTAATTTTCAAAAATACTGAGATTTTAACTATGTTCCTTTTAATAATATAATTTAATAAGTTTGGAAATTTTTATTTATTATAAATTTTAATTATTTATTGTATATAAATTTTATTAAAAAACGTTAATTAAACAATTATATTTGAATAATTAACTCCTCCTTCCATTTATGAACTCCAGTCCCGAATTTTGAACTAAAAATATGGTCACCTTATTTTTATATTTTTACAAACGACCATTAGATGACAATATTGAAATTTGTCATTACTATCTTCGTAAAATTTGATATTTGTTATTGTGAAAATAGTGGCAGCTTACAAATTGACCAAGTAGTTTGCTGACAGTGAGCGTTTAAATCAAATAAGTTTGTATAAAAATGGATATTACTCTTGAAAGTTTTCGTTGGATGATTTTTTGCGAATTTAGTAAAGGCCCAACTCAACAACAATGCACAGATTTGCTTCGTTCAACTTTTGGTAATGAAGCACCACCAGAAAAGGCTGTTAACAATTGGTTTGCAGAATTTCGTCGTGGTCGTGCGTCTGTCAGTGATGAATCTCGTGAAGGTCGACGAAAATCGGTCATGATTCAAAAAAACATCGATGCTGTGCGTAAAATTATTGAAGAAGATCGGCATGTGACTTACCGTGAGATAGAGGTATCCTTTGGCATATCGCAGACTGCAATGCATTCGATTTTGCATGAACATTTATCTATGAAAAAGATCTGTTCCCGATGGAATCCGCATAATTTGACCGAAGCTCAAAAAAATGCTCGTGTTGATTAGTGTAAGGATATGCTAAAAATATTCAACCTAGGTACTGCAAAATCCGTATACAACATCGTTACATGTGACGAAACTTGAATTTATTCATTAGAATCGGAAACTAAGCAACAATCCATTGTTTGCGTCTTCTAAGATGAACCGAAACCCACAAAAGTTGTTCGTTCACGGTGCACTTGGAGAAAATGATCGCTTGTTTCTTCGGTTGTACTGGACATGTCGCAACCATTCCTTTAGAGGATTGGAAAACAGTTAATACTGAATGGTTTACAAATGTCATCGACAAAATCAGGCTAGTCAACCAAAAACGTCGCATCATTCTTCATCATGACAATGCAAGCTCCCACACAGCACGTCAAACAATTGATTATTTGAAGGAGAAAAATATCGAATTAATGTCTCATTGCCCGTATTCACATTTATCCCCTAACGATTTTTTTTTCATTCCCTAATGTCAAACAAAAAATGCGTGGATAACGATTTTCATCACCTCAGGAAGCTGTTGAAGCCTTCAAAATCCATGTTTTTGAGATACCAACTTCAGAGTGGAAAAAATGTTTCGAGAATTGGTTTGAACGCATGCAAAAGTGTATAAATCTTAAAGGCGAATATTTTAAAAAGCAATGAAACAGTTTGTTCCAAAATGTATTTATTTTTCTTAGTTTTTGTAAAAACTTAAAAGGTAGCCATCGTAATAATAAAATGTACGTACAATTATTAAAATATAGCGCATACCAGTTCAAAAATTTACTACACGCCATTGATGTTTTATACAGAAATGTTAGATTCTCTAGATAAATGTTATGATATCGTGGTACTAAAAACTATTTACCGAAAGTAATAAGTTTTTAATGGTTACTAAATAATATCAGTCTAATAAAATTGTAACAATTAATTTGAATCACTAACAAGAAAATATTCAAACAATTTTATAACAACATTAAAAATTTAATTACCATATTAAAACATTTAATAACAAAAACTTTCCTCAACTTTCCAATATAGATAACCGCAAAGTTGTGAAAAATCCATTAAATACAAAATGGCTTTTAAATATAAAATTTTGTTAAGATTAGTTTATTGTTAAAAAAATAATGCCCACGTTCATATCCAGACAAATAAAAACTATAATAAAAAAAAAAACTTATTTCTACTGGAATCGATGTTAAAATTTTATTCTTTAAGTAAGTCGTGGTATTCCCAAATGGTTTGGAGGTAGTTAAAGATAGTACACGTTCGAGCTTTCTATTTTCTATTGTTCTGAAAATTGTGTCCTTTTTGTGTCAATAGACAATAGTAAGTGTTCTTCAGCGATCACAAGTGATACCTCGATAAGATTGGACTTGTTATTGACTGCTTTACACAAAAAGGATTCTTGGAAAAGGCAAATTAAAATCTGACTTTTTATTAATTAAATCCGGGCAATTTTTTCCTGGAAAATATGTTGGAGAGTTAAAAATTGTATTCAGGGAATGTAAAATATTGTTGGCACTAGTACAGGGGTGGAGAACCCGCATGCGGCCTTTTGAAATCTTCTTTGCGCCCTTTTTATATAGAAAAATCTCTGTGCTAAATCCACTATTTTAAGCAATACTTTAGAGAAAATTATTGCAATAGTTAATTTTATTCGAACAAATGCATCACGATATCGTCAATTTCGAAACTTGCTTATGTCAGATGATGAGACGTACAGTGTATCATTGTAAAGTTCGCTGGCTATCAAGAGGACAAGTTCTGGTCAAAGTTTTATCTCTGCAAGAATAAATCGTGAGATTTTTATGAGGAACAAAAACAGCAATGCGAATTATTAGATGAAGAATTTTGCAGAAATGCTGCATTTTTGTGTGATATTATGGTAAAGCAAAATGATTTAAATATTTCTTTGCAAGGTAAAACAAAACATATATATGACATGTGCCAAAAAAATCCAGACCTTTCGAAAAATATTAGTATTTTTCAAAACTCTCTTCTCTCGATCGGAAGTACCTAAAGAACATTTCCCGCGACTAACAAAAATTTTAAATGAACACGAATCTGCATCAATTGAAGCATTTAAGGATTATACAGCTGTTTTGGGTTTATTAATTGCAGAATATGCTGAAAGGTTTTCTGATTTTAAAGAACATACTCTAGCAATGAAATTAGCCTTTGAGGCACATCTGGTTGATGTCTCAGAGACACCTAGTGAACTACAGATGGAATTGTTGGAGCTAGATGAAGATAACATAATAAAGTCTATTTGATACAAAGAAAGATCCCGTGCATATTTGGAAAAATGCAATTGAATATTTCCGTTTACGTCAACAAGCTCGTCGACTGCTTTCTTGCCTCGGAACTACTTACTATTGCGAATTAACCTTATCAAATCTCACACAAATTAAGAACCAATTAAGGACTCAAATAACTGATATTGATTTAGAAGAGCAACTTAAGTTACGTGTTGCTAAGCAAAAACAACCCAAAAGTCCCTTTAAATTAGTTATTTGGATCTTTAAATGGTCCTCTAATCTGATATCATAATTTTTTGTTTTTGTTGAATAATCTGTCATAATTTTTGTTTTTGTTGAATAATCTAAAACATAATTGTTTTTCTTGAATGAATATACATATTGTTAAATTAAATAATATAATGAAGAATGAATATTAATAAAATTACATTTAAATAACAATTTGATAAATTATCATTTATTGTCCTTATTTTTATTTATTGTGCGTCTATAAAATACAGAGGGGTAAGTAATAAATTGGCGACAACAGATCTATCAGGCACAAAACCATGTTGAGTTTCGAGAACAATCTTGTGACGCAATAGAAATGGCATAAGATCTTCAACTATAATGCGCTCAAGTATCTTGGCTGGAATTGATGTAAGACTAACTGGACGATAATTTTCCGCCTGCAATTTGCTACCCTTCTTAAAATATCGGAATAACAGTTGATGTTAGCCAGTCTTTAGGAATTGACCATGAGTCGAATGAGTTCTTCATAATTATGACGAGGGCTTCAGCAATTTCTTCGCTACAATGTTTCAATGTCAACGGATGGATGCAATCTGGTCCTGGCGCTGAGGAGGTAGATATTGCGTTGAGCTTTTTAGAACTATTTTCCTTGTTTATAACGACGTGTTGGAGTTTTTCATCTCAAAATCTTTGCATTAATTTGCGGTTCAAATTTGAATTTTCTGTTGTAAAGTTGGACGCAAATTTATTAGCAAAAATATCAGCCACAATATGTGAATTAGTGCTAAATATTCCATTTAAAAAAAATGTTTGAAATAATTGTAGAGAAAATGGAAAATAGCATTAAATCAACCTCAAAACACATGACAACGATTGCAAAAAGAGGCATTCATTTTAATTCCATGTCAAATATAAACGTGATTCCATTTACTCATTTCAAAATTTAATTGACAGATGACTATGCGCCTCTTGTGTCCATAGAATTAAAATGGGATAAAATGCACATAACAGAATAATGGCATTTTTGCATTATCAGAATACCTAAGTAGATTATGATGAACCATCAGAATTTCACGGTAACATATAATGTAATAGAGAGAGAGAAAAAAAAACTTATATTCGGTTGACTCTGTATCGGCAGATGGTTTAATAACACCTCCAGTCAGTATTTTCAATAAGATTATTAAACTCAAAATAAAAAATTTCTGTCTAGCCTGTTTTAAATGCGATAGAGTATTTCCAAATTACAGTTTATTACAGAAATTTCCTAATATCATTTAATAAAACTTTCCTACGTAACAGCCAATACATGCATTTTTGCCATCGAAAATATACAAGTGTTTTTACTCCACTGTGAGCAAACGCGGCACCCATATTGCCGATATCTTTGCATACCCAATTTTCGTGCAAAATTGAAACCACTGAGCCATCTGATGTGCCTGTGGCCTCAACAAGTTCACGCACTTTGACTCGTCGATCTTTCAAGACAATATCCTGGATTTTGTCAATCATTTCAGGCATAGTCACCTCAAGTGGACGTCTCGAACGATGTTCATCACTTATGGATGGCCGATGACGTTTAAACTCATTCACCCAATTGTAAACAGTTTTAAATGCAAATGTGTCATGAACGTCATCCAACTCGGCTTGGATTTATTTCGATGTTTTGCCTTTCAAATGAAAGTGCTTTCAAATGTAATCACTGCACGAAACTCGTGTTTTTCCATTGTTCGAAAATAACAAAAGTAGTTTGCTTCAATCGATTGTAAAAATTAAACCACGCGATGGATATGGCTGAAATTTTGTCAGCAGTCTACTGACAGATGGTACATTTCGGAAACAAACTTGTTTCGATACTAGTAGTGCCATCTCTTAGATTTTGTAAGGACTTATTGACCTACCCAAGTATCATCCGTTCACCGGGTGAGGTAAAGATATATAGTATTTCTATTGCAGTACCTTTGTTAGTCACTATCCGTTCCTTGTTTGTATCTAATTTTCACCTTCGACAACCATAAAGTTATGAAAAACTGAGAAAATCTCGACGATTTAGTTTCACCTTCGTTAAAATAATATTTTACGTCGTTATTGGAAAGTAAAAGGGAAATTATTTTCATAACCTCAACTTAAAATAAACAGGAAGGAATTTAAAAGCATTTATATTTAGAATGTATTTATTATTTGAAATTATTAAAATAAATAACAAAATATTCAAAATGTAATTTTATAAATACTAACAAAGTTGCGTTAAAATCAAATATTTAAAAAGAAATGTTATGCAAAAAGTAATATTAAAATTTATTATTATGTTAAAAATGTTCAACTCGTGATGTCAAATCGTATCCTTTTTAAGTTACTGATTTGTACTGAGAAATTACAGTAAATAATAATGGACTTATTTTTTGTGACATGGGCAAAACATAGTGTATCCCACTTAAAATTTGACCTAAAGCCGAAAATGACCTCAGAATTTTCTTAACACCCATCATTTTTAGGGTTATTAGATATGACCAAAAACCCTTATACCGTCATTTTGTCGCCTATCTGTCTGTCTGTCTGTTCAGTAAAAATTGTAACCAAACGGCTAAACCTAGAGAGTTGAAATTTGGCATGCTTGTACCACTTTTTGACCCGCACATAGGAAAAATACTAAAACATCTAAAAAACATATCCCCCTAAAAATATAAACAAATATGTGCTAATTGAAAAAAAAATTTTTTTTTTTTAATTCTGAGTAGGGTATCAAATGAAAGCCCTTAGTACGTGAATTAACGATCAAAATTTTATTTTTGCAAAATAAATTATTTTGACGCGATTTTTTCCAAAATTGTGCAAAAAAATTTTTGTCCCACACCCTGTAGCCCAGATGGTTTAAACTAAAAATGTGAAAAAATTCTAAGTAATGTATATTGGTGTGAACCGGAATAGTACAACAGGAATTTTTGATCAGATTATGTTTTCGGAAAATAATGAATTTGTTGTGTTTTTAACCAAAATATATTAAATATTTAATTCGCTATGTAACCAAGTTAATACGTCATCGCTCATGGCGATGTGCGTTTAGTCATTGGTTTTCTAATTTGATAAACAGTTAACTTGCAAACTAGAGTTCGAATCCTGTCAATTTTATTTTTTTGCAGTTTTATTTTGTTTAAATTATTTTGTAAAAATTCTAGTTATATTTTGGTAAATATTGCATTTAATTTTTAAAAGCGTAAATTTAATAACCAGTGGGAAGTGTTGAAGTTATAATTTAATTCTGTTGTATGTATACGAAATCAGAGGGCGGGGCTAATGATTTAAGCAACCAATAGAAGCCATAGGCGCAATTTTCAAAATCTTAATGAACCTTGCTATGTAAAAAAAAATACTGCACATATTTAGAAACTTAAATAATGGTATTAGGCATTCGAATTAAAATTAATAAAAAAATATTTTGACATAAAATTTGTTTTGGCATCCCAAATAATCATCATTCAGTTATTAAATACCTGCAAAACCCTGAAATGTGTGAAAATTCACACTTCACATCAATTTTTTTGCTATGAGGTATGGTTGGTTTTCAACGAAATATAGCGATAGACGTATTTTTATTAATTTTAACTTATCCCAAAATTTTGTTTTTGAAGTTTAAAAAAAAAAAAAATTGTGACATAAAATTTGAATGCACGTTGCTAAATATTGCACGGACGTGTAAATACTAATATAAATACCATTATGATCCAGGCGTGTTTGATGCGTGAAAGTGTACATAACAACCACGACTTTTACACGCCTACTATAAATACGACTGTAAGTAAAGAAAGTTACCCTGATATCACTTTTCCACGGCGGAAATGTTTTGGTGGTACCGTTTTCCATGTTAATCACTTACTGCACCCAGATCTTCTGGAGAGAAATGTAGATGAGAGTCTAGAAAGTGAATTTTTAAAGACATCCTACATCCTATTTCTTTGTAACTATCAAGTAGTTCATTCATGATATCTCTGTAATTTTCAGCTCTCACATTTCTCTGAAAATTTGACTGTTTTAAAACCTCTCCAAGCTCTTTTTTCAGCTTCATTTAGCATACTGTCAAATACATCATCTTTCATTATTTCTGTTATTTGTGGCCCACAAATATGCCCTCTTTAATTTTTGCTTCACTAATTCTCGGAAAGTTTTGTTTTAGATACAAAAACCCTCTTCCGTTTCGTTTCATTGCTTTAAATTCTTCATTTAGCCCAATTTAATATGTAAAGGTGACAAAAAGACGTTATTGGGATCGACCAGTAGTTTACTTCTAACGTTTTTCGGTCCAAGAGTTAGTGCCTGACGTAGTGGCCACTTCTTCTCTAGTGAATTACTTAGAACTCAAAAAGCAGTCTCGAATCACGACATAGAAAATGCAACAGATTCGGATACCTGTAGTTTACTAATGAACGCACTCTATTTTGGAGCATACTTTTATACCTGATAAACAAGAATCTGATCGTAACCACTTGTGTACCGTCACCGCAGATACATGTCGTGAAGTGACGCAGTATGAAAATGTTGCATATTGCAAAATATAAATTTGCCTGTTGTAGGAAATATATGGGTGATAGAAAAATTCACTTTTCAGATTTGTTTTCAGCGTATCAATATACATCAGAAACACTCATAAATTGCAATGTCACAAATCAGTGTTATCTACATATGGCAAGTAAATCATGTAGAAGATTCTCATTAAACCAATTTAATCTTTATTATTCAAAGTAAGTTTCGTTTAAAAAATGTCCGTTTATCGCAAACCTTGTTAAATCCGAAAAATCAGTAGAGCATTAAAAAATGCATGATTTCCCGATTCTTTCATTACCATTCTATATGAGAACACATAGCACATGGTCAATAGATAGAAACAGGGTCAAAGAGCAACAGAAGGGACGATTCACAACTGTTTGTAGCGAGTGATACCGATTAGAGTTACGGGATTCGGGACTACTTCAGCGGCGGCGCTCGCACATATTGTGGCTACCCAACCGCAGAGTTTGGTGGCGCATAAGCCAGACGTGAGATAGGACTTTCACTTATCATCCTCAATCGTTTACCATCAATAACTAAAACTATCATGGGCAGGATAAATTTAAAGCTAGCTACAGAGACTAACAACGCACTTACTTGGTACAGGTCATCAAAAAATAAATACACAGCAAAAAATTCATAAGTGTAAAAGTTAATTTGTGGTTAAAATTTTACTGTTAAAATTTTCATTTAAAAAAAGGACGAAGTTCACTATTTCTAACCAAATCACCTTGTAAAAACTTCATTTACGAGGGCTACCTTTTAAGTTTTTACAAAACTAAGGACATTTCTTTTTTTGTTTACTGTTTTATTGCTTTTCAAAATATTCGCTTTTAAGATTTATACACTTTTGCATGTTTTCAAACAAATTCTCGAAACATTTTTTTCACTCTGAAGTTGGTACCTCAAAAACATAATTTTCGAAGGCTTCAACATCTTCTGAGGTATTAAAAATCGCTGCCCACACATTTTATGTTTGGGGGGAAAAAAAAAGTCGTTAGGGGATAAATCAGGCGAATACGGGCAATGATATGATGATCTATACAATACGCATTTCTCGGAAATTGATTTCTTTATCGAAACTTTTTCATCTTTTAGAACTAAGATATTTAATTTACTATAATATTGTACAAGGTGTCTCAAAAGAAATTTTATATTTATTTAGCTTACTGCGTGAACGCAACGTATCCGAGGGGCGCGGGGGTTATGTCAATCGGTAGCCTGGCTCTTGGGAATTCAGTCGCTATGGAGCGTTTCTCGGGAGCAGACCGCGCGTTATGCGTGCGAGAATTTTACAAAAACGGTGATTCGGCGACTGTAGCGCGTAGAAAATTCTGTAGTATTCGAGGTTTTCGCCACTTAAATGATGCGCCAAGCATTCCTCTCATTCGACATTGGGTTAAAAAGTTTGAAGAGACTGGTACAATGCTGGATAAATCAAAATCCGGGCGACCTAGGTCATCAAGAACGGTAGAAAACGTGGAGAATGTTAATCAGTCTGTTCGTGACGACCCGAACCTTTCAATTCGGAAGCGCGCAAGTGCTTTAAATGTGCATAGATCATCATAACATCGCATTACGCACAAAGACCTAAAGCTGCACCCCTACAAAATTCAATTGGTGCAAGAATTAAAGCCCCAAGATGCCAGTCAGAGGCTTAATTTCGTAAATCAGGTGATTGAGCGATTTTCAACGTTTACCAACATTTTGTTTTCGGATGAAGCTCATTTTCATCTTAATGGCCACGTAAATAAGCAGAACTGCCGCTACTGGAGTGCAACGAATCCGAAACGCAAACATCAGAAACCCGTACATTCGCCTAAAGTGACCGTATGGGCTGCGATGTCGGCGCGAGGAATTATCGGCCCTTACTTTTTTGAAGACGAAAGGGCGTGCAGTTACAGTGAATTCAGAGCGTTATGTGGATGTTAGACAACTTCTTGGTACCTGAACTGCATAACTTTCCTGGCTATAACCAAAGAACATGGTTCCAACAGGACGGAGCAACTTCACACACGTCCAATATGTCTCTGCCACGTGTTCGTGAAATTTTCTCAGGCAAATTGATCTCCCGGAGAGGTGACATAAATTGGCCTCCACGCCGTCCAGATTTAACCCCTATGGACTTTTTCCTATGGGGTTATCTTAAATCTAAAGTTTACGCCAATAAACCGACTTCACTGGCGCATTTGAAAGAAAATATCCGTCACGAAATGGCAGTCATCTCTGAGTCCACCTACCGAGACGTCATAAGTAATTTTACTGTTCGATTAAATGAGTACCGAGAACGCGAGGGTCTACATTTAGACGATATTATTTTTAAGAAATAAATCCCCAAAAAGTGTGTTTTAATAATTAATAAACATTTTTTCTATATACGGCTTACTTTTTTTTTAATCGATCCACTAAATATAAAATTTCTTTTGAGACACCTTGTATAATATTATACCGCTCACTTCTCTCTTTCTTTTTTTAAATATATTTTTGTACGGATACTACTCGCTTTTTGTGTTCTTACTCGCTTCTTGTGCTTACGATACATACATTAAATTTTTGTTCAAACTTTTTTCACTGTTCTATTTTATGTATATGTATATATACATACAGGATTGTTAATGCATGCGCATATGTGTACGTATGTATGCATGTATGCATGTATCTCGTCCTATTTTGTATTGTTAATTTGTATTATTTTTTTTCAATTGCATTGTTGTATTTACTATGCTATGACTTCTGTCATTGGTCTGTGGTTTTCACAGACTGTTGAAGTCATTTTTTTTGTATTAAATAAATAAATTAAATAAATAAATGATACATTAATTGGATGTTTTTTTCCTTCAAATAATCAATTGCTTAACATGATTTTGGTTGTTTTTTCTGATTTTGTCGATGACTTCTGGCAAACAAATTGTTGTATACCATTCAGCATTAACTGTTCTCGGGTGCGTTAAAACAGAGTTTCCCAAACTCTGCTCCACGGTATACTAGTGTTGCTATATATATATATATAGCAACGATAGTGCTCCGCGACGAATTATTCTCGTGAAAAGTGCTCAGCGGCTCAGAAAGTTTGAGGAACTCTGCTCTAAAGGAATGGTTGCGACATGTCTAGTACAACCGAAGAAACAAGCGATCATTTTCATGGAAGTGCTTTGTGAACGAACAACTTTTGTGGGTTTCGGTTCCTCTTGGAAGACCCAAACAGTGGATGGTTGCTTGGTTTCCGGTTCATATGAATAAATCCAAGTTTTGTCACCTTTTATAATGTTGTATAAGGATTTTTCAGTGGATAGCACTTTCATCTGAGATGTTTACTATCTTGGATATCTCGCGTATCTTTACTCGGCGGTCGAGACAAGGTATCATAATTTTTATTGACCATCTCTACACTTGTGACCTCATTTGGACTACCCGAGCGCGTATCATCATTCTTACTCATACGACCACAACAAAATTATGTGACCCACTTGTGAACCATTCCATGCGACGGGGCAGAATTTCCATAATACTTTTTTAGCTTTGCTTCAGTTTCCTTAATGGTTTTTACTCCTAAAAATACTGTTTTATCTTCATTGGCGTGACAGCCTGAGTTGAGCCTAGGCCTTCTGTTTCCAGGTTTCATGACCATGTTTTCAATCTATGTACGTTCAGGTCAGTACATAATATGGTCAGTATTAAGTTTTTTTTAGCGTTCACAGAAAGGCACCTACAGTTTATGGCCGGTTGCGAACGGCTAAGCGGAACCTGTAATTTGCATAAATATTTTTACACAAATAATTTAACGTAAGCAGGAATTGAACTCACGTCCGTGTTCTTGCTTAGTGGACAAATATCAGGTACAAGCCATTAAACGTTTGCAGCTAGAGGTTTGCTGAAGTGTTTTATCAACACACAAAATTCAGTTTTTTCCATTGTAGCTAATAAACACAAACTTATCCGCTTCTGAATGCTGTTAAATCTGTACTACTTCACAAATCTAATTGAAACTTAGTTTGTATGTCTACAAAGAATGACAAATGTCATAAATAATGTCACAATTATGGTATAATTGTGTTCTAATGTCCCAATTCCTTGAGCGGCCTTTAGGCTGTGTAGGTCATGGTTGCTGACTTACGATTTTGGGAATTAAAGAATGTGCAGAGTGTTGCGTGTTTGTCAACATAAGTGTTGAACTACAGTCTAATGTGTTAATAAACATTATACAATTGTGCTGTCTATGGTCTTTAATTGCTGCCAGCAATTACACAAATGAATAATGTTTCCAAAACAATTGAGGTAGGACCTGACGTCATAGTGTCCTGGTTAACAGTTATAAAATGGTCTTAGGGAATAGAGTCGTGGTTAGACATTCTTGGTAGTCAATTAGTAGTCATCCTTGTGACCAGTCATTAGTCCGCATCCAGCTACCCAAGGACCAGCCCAGTTGTTGAAGTCACCAAAACGTGATGTGAGTGCTGTCTACAGCGCTTCTCCACGTGTTCGCCTCGTGCGGATACCTGGAGTGGTTCGACCGATCCTGGAAAAACCGGGGAAAAAAGAACGAGACTTACATCAGCTTCTAACGGACAACACCAGCAGCCATTTTGACCAGCAATTGTGTTCTGATGTAAATTAATATTATATAATAAATTTTATAGCAAGGATTCCGTTCTTGACTTTTTATTGTTTTTTTATTGTCACCCCTTGACAATAATAATAAACTTGCGATCTGAGCACCATTTTTTGTTAAAGTCAATGAGTTATCAAATATCCTTTGTACAAGGTGTCTCAAAAGAAATTTTATATTTATTTAGCTTACTGCGTGAACGCAACGTATCAGAGGGGCGCGGGGGTTATGTCAATCGGCAGCCTGGCTCTTGGGAATGCAATCGCTATGGAGCGTTTCTCGGGAGCAGACCGCGCGTTATGCGTGCGAGAGTTTTACAAAAACGGTGATTCGGCGACTGTAGCGCATAGAAAATTCTGCAGTATTCGAAGTTTTCGCCACTTAAATGATGCGCCAAGCATTCCTCTCATTCGACATTGGGTTAAAAAGTTTAAAGAGATTGGTACAACGCTGGATAAATCAAAATCCGGGCGACCTAGGTCATCAAGAACGGTAGAAAACGTGGAGAATGTTAATCAGTCTGTTCGTGGGGGCGTGCAGTTACAGTGAATTCAGAGCGTTATGTGGAGATGTTAGACAACTTCTTGGTACCTGAACTGCAAAACTTTCCTGGCTATAACCAAAGAACATGGTTCCAACAGGACGGAGCAACTTCACACACGTCCAATATGTCTCTGCCACGTGTTCGTGAAATTTTCTCAGACAAATTGATCTCCCGCAGAGGTAACATAAATTGGCCTCCACGCAGTCCAGATTTAACCCCTATGGCCTTTTTCCTATGGGGTTATCTTAAATCTAAAGTTTACGCCAATAAACCGACTTCACTGGCGCATTTGAAAGAAAATATCCGTCACGAAATGGCAGCCATCCCTGAGTCCACCTGCCGAGACGTCATAAGTAATTTTACTGTTCGATTAAATGAGTGCCGAGAACGCGAGGGTCTACATTTAGACGATATTATTTTTAAGAAATAAATCCCAAAAAGTGTATTTTAATAATTAATAAACATTTTTTCTATATACGGCTTACTTTTTTTTTAATCGATCCACTAAATATAAAATTTCTTTTGAGACACCTTGTACTACATCTTGTTGCCAACTGTAACTATTTGACACGAATTTAAATCGAAAATTCTAAATATTGAATTATGGTTTGTCTGTTTTTTGCCTGTTGTGACGTGCCGTTCATGATCTGCCTATCATTGTGTTTATAGTCGAATGCCCAATGTTACTTCTGGTGACATCTGTTGGGAATTAACCCCAATATTTGAAATGTGGCATTGTTACTAACGAGACATTTTACGGCATTTTGTTTCTTTTTTCTCGTTTATTTCTTCGTGTGAATTTTGTAATTATTTAGAAGGGATAATGAAGGTTTATTTACATAATAAAAGTTAATGCTATTTCCGGTTTTTCTTTTTACATTCGGATGTTTACGGATTTGTAAGGGTTGTTGGATTGTTTTAGGGTGCATTTTTGATAAGTCCAGTGTGTCATTTGTAATCTAAAGGGAAGCTTTGTTATGGAAAACACGTATGAATACTCACAGAGTGATTACGTTTAGTTGAGTTTCGTTTTTAATTTTTCTTGCTAACATATTAATAAAAACATAAAGGAAAAAACATATATAAACAGCATTTCACCCGCTTTATACGTGACTTGGTTCCAGACGAGTTTTAAAACAGCAAAAATTCATAAAAGCATTATCGCTTTTTAGGGTTTTTAAGTGTAATAAAAACTAATCACAAAGGTAATCCTACACTTCTGCACTTCGAATTGCGGCGCTTCGGATAACATAAATTACTTAACAATTTTAGGCTTTTGTAGGTATAACCAAGAATCCAAGAATACCAGCGTTTCTCAACCGAAACGTGCCACGGACTAGTAAAATATTTCAATTTCTATCGCGGACCTCAAAAAATAATGTATCATTTTCATTCTGGTGTTGGAAGCGTGGAACAAGAAATTCAACCAATAGGATCGCTCTATTTAAAACAAAAACCGTACCATGGTGTCGTAGGCGCGGTGTTACAAGCGCGGTATGGCAATTTCAACTCTAGCGCTGGACGCACCGTCGAAACCATAGAAACAAATATATTTTTTCGGAATGGTGAGATCTTTAGCGACACACTTATATTAATTTCCTAAAAAAAAAAAAAAAATAAAAAAACGTAAATTGATGTAGCGAAATAGCGACTTTTACAATGTTGTCGGCAGTCATAAAGTTTATTATTATGGATTCGGTTTCAAATATCTGGTCTGCAGAAATGTCATGCAGTGGGTATACTAGTAATACAACCCTAAGCAGGGGCCAACAGAATCTTCATTCTAAACTGTGATGTGAAGTAAAAAAGATTGTGTATTAAATTCTTTTCTTGTAATTGAAGTAACTGTCTGTGTTATTTGTGTCTCATTTCTTGCAACAAGTTAAAATAATCTCCCTGTTGCCTTCTGTTTCTATGTATATATGGGACGTACCCACCATCGCTTTTCTTTATATCGCAATAAGTCTAAATATGCATAAAAAGAGCTAGACGTCTCCTTCGATTTGACGACATATTTAATGAAATTGAATAATCGTTTACTCCAAACACTTGTATAAACTTTTAGGTTAGATTTGGGTTAGATACAAATGTTGTCAAACCGAAAACGCGCACTTACCACGCCTCCAACCCCACCATGAAATTCGAACTTGTAAATATAACACCACGCCTCTCACCCCTGTCGCGCCATTGACACTACCATGAAAAAGATGCATAAATGTACTGTTAAACAAATTTATTGTATATGAACTCAACATCTATACATATTAAAAAGTTTCTGAAAAATGAACAAATATCAAAGAAAATAGACAAAAAATCATAAAAATATTAACAAAAAATCTGAAAAGTAATAACTTGTAAGCCTTTCGCGGACAACTAAAATTTTGCTTGGGACCACCAATAGCCCCCGGACTACTGGTTGAGAAACTCTGCTTTATACCAGAGATGGGCACCTGCGGCATTGAGGCCGCATGTGGCCTCGTAGGCCATTTTGTGTGGCCTCCTAAATGAATCAAAATTTTGCAGAACAAATCCTTTTATTTTTAATAATATGTATAGTGCCACGAAGTAAACAAGAACCCCGGAAAATATGTGAACTAATTTGAAAATTTTTAGGCGGGTTTCCGTCTGACCAATTAGGAACCACCTGAGGGAATGTGTATAGTCTGATACAGAACTGATAAGTACTAATTTTACGCTTTATTTGTATAATTTGTGCTTTAGTATAATTCAAGTTGATTTGAATTTATAACTCAAAATTGATTTGTATTTATAAATATTATTAATATTTATATATAATAGTACACACATATATAGAATTTCGCACGAGTGTAATATGCCTTTGAGTGTACTGGAGTACAGATAGAGCGCTAGAGTACGTTCATCTTAACTTCATCACAGGGTATCATAAATTACGTCACCAATTCGCGAGAAAACAGCTGATCATATTGACGTACATTAGGGTTTTAAACAATTGTGGAAACCAAACACACAAAATCATGTATTTCAAATACATTTTTACTCATTTTAGTACACGGTATACTTTGAATCGTACGAGAAATAAATAATAATAATGGAAATAAACAAACAATATCGAGAATACGCGACACAAACACAAATCAAAGTAAGTGACGCCACTGAAATGTGTTAGCTGTTGGTAATGTAATGGACGAAATTTGGTTTCTGCGCAAGGGACTGGTAATATTCACCTGTGATGAAGTTAACTTGAACGTACTCTAATGGTTGGTTTATATACGGAACAAGAATAAGGAATAGGAAATAAGAACAGTACACAAGAATAAAAAATATTAAACCGTTTATATAGGACATAACATTTCGTCGATGCGCCTGCGTACTTGCGTTGGGCTGTGTTTAACATTTGTCACTTGACAGGTTCTTAAAACTTACAAGAAGAATAAATAAAAATAATAAAAACATTTTATTGTTGTTTACAACCCTCTGATCACAACTGAAAAACATCTGTTGAACAAACTTTATTACGGCAGACATTTTGATTGCTGTGCGCAGGCTTATCGTGTCTTATTCTTGAAACAAGAATAAAATGTTGAATGTTACCAACTATTCTTATGTTTAAGTTAAATTTTATTCCTACATAAACCGATATACGGCGCAGCCATGTTTTAACATCTTGTGTACTACTCTTATTTCCTGTTCCTTATTCTTGTTCCGTATATAAACCAACCATAAGACACGCTTACAAAGCAAACAAAGTCTTGTTTGCTTCGACGGACTATATGTTTCTTTCGTTCTTTATTATTTTTATTTAAATCTTCAACAATTAACCTGAACAAATATGTTTCTGTGCGGAGCAATCTGTAGTGTGTAATAAAATAAAATAAAATAATAATAATAATAATTGCCCTTCACAGCAAGTATATGGCACGACTTAGGCAGACATGGAGATCTTGTCTGTCTGGCAAGAACAAGATAGCTGCCACAAACATGCTTGCTGTCCCATTAATTTCATACACTTTTCTGTGAAATCTTCTGTGCAGCCCATTTACCTCCCTCGGTAAAACGGGGATCGGGGATTACTTAATCTGAAGTTTTTGCACGATCGACTCGTCTTGGTTACAGCTAAAGTATCCTCAGAAGTCAGGAACCACTATTACAATTCGTTAGTGAGCACGAATTTAGAGGCAAAGGGGCGTTTCTTTACCAGGCAGCGTGAAGAACCGCAGCAAGATTTAACCTGGAGAACTTGAGTCCCGTAAGGAAAAACACTGGAGTACAATACTTTCGGGAGGAGTTCAACAGAGTTACCAGTTCGGTGAAACGAGGGGAGATAGATATGTTGACAAAAGAACACATTATTAAAATTATGCATTCTGTGTTCTTCAAACATATTAAAAGTCTAAATTTGTCCACCGAACTCACGTTCTCGTTTCTGGTTTGTCGCTGGTTTGAAATCGCAAACGGAAGGCTTTGTATTTGCGTGTCAGGATCGGGTTTTAAATACATTGGCGTACAGGGCCTACATATTCCAAATGGCGGAATCCACACTCTTTAAATTGTGCACCATCATCCTGAAACTTTGCTCATTCTGTCTGCGTGTCCACCTCTTGCAGAGTCGAGCTACGTGTCTCTACATAATGCTACCATTCGCGTGCTCTACTCCCATCTTAAACATGCCTATGGTATTGACCAAATACCAGTTATACTGTAAGCTCCTTCTGACATAGAATCGGTGGGAGAAAATTCCAAGTGCCGCATTTATTGGAATTACTCCTTCCCCACCTTGAGGTTACTGACAGCCATTAAGTCAGACATTCCCCCTGGATATCGAGACCAAACAGATGTTTGTGATCGAATTTTCAAGTCCTGCTGAGAAGAATATCTTTCTCAAGGAGGAGAAAAAGAGGTCTAAGTATATAGATCTCTTGTCTGAGCTTAGAAAGCTGTATCCAGGGTATACAGTTAAGCTTCTAGTCCTGATAGTTGGTATTTTGGGTGGTATGAAAGCCTCCTACCGAAGGGAACTCGAGTCCATTCTGGTCTATAGATCATTTTCTAATTATTTGTTTTGCAGGATGCTGAGAGCAGTGTTGCTCGGGTGACTCCGCATTGTACGAGCACTAGATTTGGCGTAATTTCCCCGTCTTCATATTGCCAGAGTTTGGAATGCAGCCGTGTGTATTTAGCTCCACTAGTCTCTAGCATGACGTGGCTCAAAAGATTACTGAAGTTTGCGATTAGTGGACGTTTGTCAAAAACTCCAATAATAATAAAAAATAATAATAGGATCCCAAAACCTAGACAGGCGTATATGGGGCAAAGAAGATAAAATCTCTGACCGCCAAATAAAATCTCTGATCTCTAGACCGCCATAAATATGAAGTCCACGTGGTCAGTATGACGTTTTGACCGGTCCTATTATCCCTGTATAAACAGGTACTCATTTTAAGTACTATGTACTTGGGACTGTGTCGATTTTTCAGAGCTGACTGCGCAACTTCGCAAGATAGCCCAGTTTCGAACCTGCATTCCTGTGCTCCGTTGATAACCGTTTAACCGCGGAACCAAAACAACTTTCCAATATTAATAATTATAATAATAAAGGAACAGTTTTTAAATATTTTTAATTTTTACATTATTAAACCTAAAAATGATTGTGCGTCTTGGTCACCTTCAGTTATTAGGTACCTACGAAACCCTGAAAATTGTGAAAATACATACTTACATCTTTTTTAGGGTTTTGTAGGTATGAACAAAAAACCCTTATACCGTCATTTTATCGTCTGTCTGTCTGTCTGTCTGTCTGTCTGTCTGTCTGTTTGTCTGTCTGTCTGTCTGTCTGTCTGTCTGTCTGTCTGTCTGTCTGTCTGTCTGTCTGTCTGTCTGTTCGGTAAAAATTGTAGCCAAACGGCTAAACCTAGAGAGTTGAAATTTGGCATGCTTATACAAATCTTTGACCCGCACAGTGGAAAAATACTAAAACATCTAAAAAACATATACCCCTAAAAATATAGACAAATATGTGCTCAACAAAAAAAAAAAAAAAAAATTAAATTCAGAGAAGGGTATCAAATGAAAGCCTTTGGTTCGTGGATTAACGATCAAATTTTTATTTTTGCAACATAAATTATTTTGAAGTGTTTTGAACTAAAAATCTGAAAAAAATCTAAGTAATGTACATTGGTGTGAACCGGAACAGTGCAACAGGAAGATCAGATTAGGTTTTTGGAAAAAAACGCATTTTTTGTGTTTTTTTGCTAATAATGTAACCTGCTAGACTAGAAGGTGTATCCTGGTGTAGTGGTTATGGTGCTCGCTTCTTACCCAACAAAATCAGTTCGATCCCTGCGAGAGGAGACAATATTATTTTTTGTTTTTTTTTTGCATTTTTATTTTGTTTAAATTATTTTTTCAAAATTCTAGTTATTTTTTGGCAAATGTTGCATTTAATTTTTAAAAGCGTAAATTTAATAACCAGTGGAAATTGTTGAAATTATAATTTAATTCTGTTTCAATGTACACGAAATCAGAGGGTCGGAGCTTATGACTTATAACAACCAATGGAAGCCATAGGCGCAATTTTCAAAATCTTAATGAACCTTGCTATAATAATAATATATATAAAAAAATATATATATTGCACATATTTAGAAACCTAAATAATGGTATTAGGCATTCGAATTAAAATTAACAAAAAATATATTTTAACATAAAATTTGTTTTGGCATTCCAAATAATCATCATTCACTTACTAAATACCTGCGAAACACTGAAATGTGTGAAAATTCACACTTTACATAATATTTTTTTTTTTACTTAATAATAAACAAAGGCTATTCGCGCTATTTTTCAGTTTGAAACCTTATTTTTAAATAAGGTTGAAGACGTAATATACCTAACTAACCTTATTGATGTCGAAGCTCGTAAAGTAGGATTCTTCATCAGTCATTAAAATTGATGTGAAGTGTGAATATTCACACATTTCAGGGTTTCGCAGGTATATAATAAGTGAAGGCGGTATGCTGAGTGTGTAGGATAAATTTTACTTTGTAGTAATCACGGCAAAATGAACGATATTTTTAAAATAATTTATCGTCTGTTAATCATATAATAAGATAATTATTAAATTTACGCTCTTAAAAATTAAATACAACATTTGTCAAAATATAACTATAACATAACATAATTTCAACATAATAAAAATGCAAAAAAAAAACAGAAAAAATAAAATTCACTCAGTACTTGAACTCGAAACCCTTCGTTTACCAGCGAGTTTTAGCTTACGACACCAGTGCTCTAACCAATAACGCCATCGTACGCCTTGCATGTGAGTGTCTTACATTGGTATAACTTTTGTACTTTGTGAACCAAAAACCACAAAAAATGCGTTATTTTCCGAAAACATAATCTGATCAAAAATTCCTGTTGTACTATTTCGGTTCATACCAATATACATTACTTAGAATTTTAGATTTTTAGTTTAAACCATCTGGGCTACAGGGTGTGGGACAAAATTTTTTTTGCACAATTTAGGCAAAAATCGCATCAAAATAATTTATTTTTCAAAAATAAAAATTTGATCGTTAATCCACGTACTAAGGGCTTTCATTTGATACCCTACTCATAATTTAAAAAAAATATTTTTGTTTTCGATGAGCACATATTTGTTTATATTTTTAGGGGGGTATGTTTTTTAGATGTTTTAGTATTTTTCCTATGTGCGGGTCAAAGGGTTGTATAAGCATGCCAAATTTCAACTCTCTAGGTTAAGCCGTTTGGCTACAATTTTTACCGAACAGACAGACAGACAGACAGACAGACAGACAGACGACAAAATGACGGTATAAGGGTTTTTTAGTCATACCTACAAAACCCTAAAAAATCTTATTGCGAAGTTATCGTTCCTTTTCACCATTGTGCTGTTCTCCCTGACATTGCAATGGTCTGCGTAACTGCGTGACGATTCATCAGTCGAGATGATGACAGATGCCACTAGCCTCTTAAACCCTAATCCTTATTAGTGGAACTGCCACCAAAGTTTATTTTACACTTAATTATAAAAAATAACTCACATTTTTTACAAAGTCGCCCTTTTTAAGTACTTAGGAGAGTTTGTTATCTGCGTTGGCAAACAACAAGTTTTTAGAATTTTTTGCACAGTTTTTTGTACGTTACTTTTTTAAGTGTTAAAAAGTTGAACAAATGCTTATAAACGCTAATATCAGCAACGTTGTTTCACACAAAGTTTGTATTTTGAAAAATTATGGGATTAAGTAGCAGAAACGATTTAATAACTAGTTCGAAGTGCTTTTAAGCGCTGAAAGTTACTTTTTTTCATGAACAATCGTTAATAAAACTATTTACAAAGTGTGTCTGAAAAATTCTGTCTGCTTTTTTAAAATACTTCTTCAATTAATCTTAAAAAACTAAAGTTAGCTTTATTATTTTAATTATGCTAAGTTAGTTATAATCTAGTCATAAAGAAGAGTTGTGTTACGTGCAAATAGACATCGTTGCTCTGCCAACTTAAATTTGTACAGTACACCTCAAAATAATATTGTTTGTACAATTGCTTATCGGTTCTGTTGGTAGAACCAAGAAAACTTTATACCGTCACTCACTTACTTGTCTGTCTATCATACAACTTACAATATACGATATTTTAATCAAACGACTGTTCCTAGAGGGTTGAAATTTTGAATGCATACGAGGGTTACACTGATACCTGGTTGCATAAAAGAACTAGATTTCAGCTAAAACGCATTGCGTTGCTAAGCAATTTTGTGTTTTACATCGAGTTTTACCTTAGGGCGGTATTCTGAAGTGTCAGTCTTAAAACCCGTTAACTTAACACCAATGAAAAAATTGATGTGAAGTGTGAATATTCACACATTTCAGGATTTCGCAGGTATATAATAAGTGAAGGCGGTATGCTGAGTGTATAGGACAAATTTTACTTTGTAGTAATCACGGCAAAATGAACGATATTTTTAAAATAATTTATCGTCTGTTAATCATATAATAAGCCTGGTTTTTAAATTTACGCTCTTAAAAATTAAATACAACATTTGTCAAAATATAACTAGAATTCTGACCAAATAATTTCAATATAATAAAAAAGCAAAAAAAAAAAAGCAGGAAAAATAAAATTCGCTCCGTACTTGAACTCGAAACCCTTCGTTTTCCAGCTTACAACACCAGTGCTTTAACCCATTAAGCTATCGTACGCCTTGCATGTGAGTGTCTTACATTGGTATAACTTTTGTACTTTGTGAACCAAAAACCACAAAAAATGCGTTATTTTCCGAAAACATAATCTGATCAAAAATTCCTGTTGTACTATTTCGGTTCACACCAATATACATTACTAAGATTTTTTTTAGATTTTTAGTTTAAACCATCTGGGCTACAGGGTGTGGGACAAAATTTTTTTTGCACAATTTTGGCAAAAATCGCCTCAAAATAATTTATTTTGCAAAAATAAAAATTCGATCGTTAATCCACGTACTAAGGGCTTTCATTTGATAACCTACTCAGAATTTTAAAAAAATATATATTTTTTATGAGCACATATTTGTTTATATTTTTAGGGGGGTATGTTTTTTAGATGGTTTAGTATTTTTCCTATGTGCGGATCAAAGAGTTGTATAAGCATGCCAAATTTCAACTCTCTAGGTTTAGCCGTTTGGCTACAATTTTTACCGAACAGACAGACAGACCTAACAGACAGACCTGACAGACAGACAGACAGACGACAAAATGACGGTATAAGGGTCTTTTGGTCATACCTACAAAACCCTAAATATGAAAATAGCATTGCTCTATTAAATCAGATTTAACATCGCTGAAAAAATCTGTATTCTGAACAACCCGATGTAAATCCCGATGTTATAGCTTATTTCCGGTGTAAAATTAACATTGGGGCTATCTTCATGGTTGTTGTAATATCTGTCAGAATTACCCTAAGGTTCATGGAAAACCATAGGGTAAACTGACTACAGTAGCCAAAAATAGAGTCAGATGGAGAAGCTTTGTGGAACCCCTATGTTCCTCACAGGAGTTTTAAGTCTCAGTTTTAAGTTCAAAAACCATCGACATTTAATGTGATGCTCGACGAAACATCAATTTAAACGTCAGAGTAAAATTTACTCCACCTTGTGCATTTTTAAGCTCAAGCTTATATGAAAATTAATTCCAATTTTTCTTTGAGCCCCGTCTCAGTGAAGTTGGCCCAACTATTTAAATCATGAATATTGTGAATTTATGTTAAAATAAAGGAAATATAATTTACGATAAATGTTTTTTCTTAAAGTATTGGGTTGTGTAATAAATTCCCGCGTTTTTTTTTTAATAAGATTTATTGAATAAAACAATAATTATAGTAACAAATTAATCAATAATATATTCTCCATCATTATTTACAACCTGTTCCCACCTATCGACCAACTTATTGATGCCGTCTCGCCAAAAATCTTTTGATTTTGTGTTGTAGAAGTTTGTGAGCCAGGTTTTGAGATCTTCATCGTTAGCGAAGGGTACGTCCCTCATTTGGTTCGATATGGAGCGGAAAAGGTAATAATCCGTTGGCGCAAGGTCCGGAGTGTATGGTGGATGCGATCGAACCTCCCATTTGAGATCATTGAGATCTTGTGGCCATCGCTCAAGTTATGTGGCACCCAATTCCCAAGTTTTTGAGTAAAGCCCATGGAGTAAAGATGGTTAGCGATGGTCGTAAAGGAATATTCCGGCTTTTCGGCCAACTCTCGTGTTGTTTAACGACCATCTTCCTTCAAAAACATCTTGAGACGATCATCGTCGATTGCCATTTTTAAACTTGGAAGACCAATCTTGCGCGGTCCTCGGAGCTATAGCATCTACTCCATATACATCACAAATTTCGCGAGCTGCTTCCGTAGATTTTTGACCACGACGAAAGGCAAAATAGTGCAGATGTCGAAAATGACTTTTTTAAGCCTCAAATTCAATTAAAATTAATTAATTCCGAAAATTAAAGCAGGTAAGTTTGTAGAGCACGAAAAACACTCAATAATGCATACGTAAACTTAATCTAACAAAACACAAAATTGCGGGAAAAAGATAAAATACAAAAAACGCGGGAATTTATTACACAATCTAATAGATAGAAAATAGATTAAATACTAAGTATTGTATGAAATGTTAAAATGTATCAATTAATTGCTTTACATCGAAATGTATATGAGGAAATATTTTTATTTTCTCTTCAATGCAGTTTTTTAAGAAGATTATTTAAGGGGGGGGGGATAATTATAATCTTATTTATTATTTATTTAACAGCAAAAATGTATATTGGAAAAGAAACTATTTCTCTCTGTTCATTTTGTGATATTATAATCTTTATTCGTGCTTACTTACATTACAAATAATGTTTACACAAGTCAAAAAATAATAATAATAAGAATACATTAAGTCAAAAAATTAAAATATCACTGCACAATACAAATAACACATTAAAAAAATAAGTAAAACAATACATGTTCAGAATTAATATTAAAAATAAAAGACATAAGTAATTTTTTAAATTTCTACCGAAAGGCAAGAACAAATAGGTATTTATGAGTTATAAAATTCCATCAAATCATTGAAATTATTTAAAAGGAATTCTTCAGTGGAGTAAAAGGTTTTAGCAACCAAATATTTTTTCATGACGCTTTTAAATTTAGGAATCGTCGCGTTTGGATATGGCAGAACATTATAAAATGTAATAGCGTAGTATTTACAACTATACAGTGGAACCTCGAGATACGAGTTTAATTCGTTCCAGCATTGAGCTCGTATGGCGAATTTCTCGTATCTATAGTGCGTTCGAAGGTGAGTTTGCAGTATAGCTCTTATGGCAAATGAGAGCGGTGTTGCCAAATGTTGTAAAAGTGTCAAATGTGTCAATTATAATAATATGAAAAACTCGTATGATTTACAGAAATCAACTCTTATAAAACTAAAAATAACATTCAACAAAAACAAATGGCCATTTATAGAATACTGCGTCTTCACAAATCAGCGCGTTTTAGAGCTGGCAACGTCGACAAGCAAGAAAAGGATAGAGTCATTGTGTAAACCCATTAGGGGGTATGAAAAAGCCTTTGAACGCACTATAGAAACAAATTTCCCCATTGATAATAATGGAAATCCAGTTAATCCGTTCCGCACCCCCAAAAATATCAACATAAAAATCAATTTTCCTAATAAATAACGCTGGTAAATAATATAGTACTAGTCCATAGTACTAGTCCCTTACGTATTGATATGTCTGTTGAAACAACTTTTTGTAAATTTGAAAAAATATCCCTTGAGAAACTAAAAACAGTAATTTTTTCACAAAAGAACAAATCAAGTGTCGACCTTCTTTCATTTAAGTTTTTTAAGCAATATTTCTTCATACTTGGGTATCAAATATTACACATAGTTAATACTTGTTTAGAGAATGGTTCCTTCCCGTCAATACTTAAAAAATCATTTGTTGTACCTATACCTAAAATAGCCAACGCGAATAATGCAAATGAACTAAGGCCAATTAATATGCTTCCTGCCATGGAAAAAATTATTGAAATAATTATTAAAGAACAGCTGGAAATGTATTTTGAGGAAAATAATATAATTATAGCCGAACAATCGGGATTTAGAAGGAAGCATTCTTGTGAAACGGTTATTAACTATATTATAAACAATTGGAAACATGAATTACATAATAAGAACTTAACCTGTGCTGTATTTTTAGATTTAAGTAGAGCTTTTGAAACAATTGATAGGGGAGTAATTTTAAACAAACTGCAAAGTTATGGTATCAGAGGGACAGCTTTCAACCTTTTACGCTCTTATTTATCAGATAGATTGCAAGCCGTCAAATTCCATAACCATCAGTCAGAATTTCGTAAAAATAATCTTGGAGTACCTCAAGGTAGTGTTCTAGGACCACTGTTTTTTTTATTATTTTTGTTAATGACATTAAAAACGTGATAAAAAATTGTAATGTCCACCTATTCGCTGACGATACCTTGATTTATTACACGAATGACGATATAAAGAATATTCAGTGCACAGTAAACAGGGAACTTATCAATATTGAAAAATGGCTGAATAAAAATAAGCTCAAACTTAATATTAAAAAAACCATGGGAATGTTAATTGGTAACAAAGCAACAAAAAATGCAAAAGATGGTTTTAAAATAGAAATGGGAGGAGAAAAAATAAATTTAGTATCTGAATTTAAATATTTAGGGGTAATTATTGACGAAGATTTATCGGGTAAAAACCATGTAAATTATATTTCTAAGAAAATTGTTAAAAAGATTAATTATTTAAGAAGAATACGGCCCCACGTGTCACTCTGGTGTGCTAAGCAAATATGCGAAGCAATAATAAAACCACATTTCCAATATTGTTGTACCTTTTTATATATTTGCAACAAAAATGAAATTAAACGTTTGCAAATTCTGCAAAACAGAGCAATGAGGGTAATTTTAAAACAAAGTAGATACTCCAGAATAACGGATATGCTAAAAGCTCTGGGTTGGTTAAATGTTGTAAATTTTATAAAGGTGAATGCGATGTCCTTTATTTTCAAAATGGAAAATAACTTACTGCCTAGTTATTTATCTCAAGATATAAAGAGATTTAAAGATATACACACGTATAACACGAGATATAAGGACAATTATTATCTACCACCCATTAAAACAGCAATGGCTGAAAACAATATTTTTCATAGAGGTCTTCTGGAGTATAATACCTTACCAAATGTAATCCGCAATAGCGTTAATGTAAAAACATTTAAAAAACTTTTAGTTAAACAACTAACTGGGACCCATTTATAGATGTATATTATTAACTATAATTTGATTTGTATGTGGTTTTATAGTGTTATTGTTGTATAATTTGTATTACATGTATAAATGTATGTACAATTTTTAGTTTTATTTTTGCAAATTTATTTATATAAGTATTTTGTACTAGCTGTGGAAGCTAATTAATAAATAAATTTATTATTATATTATTATTATTATATAACCGTATTTTACCTTTATGAAGAGTCCTGACTGGCGATAGGGATGTGGGGAAGACGAAACGGGTTACTGTGGTCCCCCTCTGATTCAGGAAGGCTCTCTCTTCTTGGGAATTTTACCCCACTGGAAGCAGATTCTGGGGCAGAATCACTTAACTTTCTTTTAGTTGCAGGTTGCTTTACCAAAAACTTATCTAATTATCTAATTAAATTATCTAATTATTAACAGCCTGGTTCGTTGCTCGTTACTCGAGTCAATGCTCGTATTTAGAGACAAATTTTTCGCTCATACTTTCCTCGTATCTCGAATTTCTCGTATATAGAGGTGCTCGTATCTTGAGGTTCCACTGTATCTTAATTTTTGTAATCGTTTGTATTCTGTTCTAAAATCGTTCTTATTTCTGGTATCATACTGGTGGATGGAATTTTCAAGATGAAGATCTGTATTTTTGACATGTATATATATAGGAGACATTAAAGGATGTACAGGCAAGGAGGCTTTTAGTAGAGACAATCAGGTGTTGCGTCTTATTATTATTCATCGTTAATTTGTTGGCTGTAAACCAATTACAGTAGGAAAATAAGGCAAAGTTTCTATCATTTATGAGTGACGTTATCGAACTATGGAATTGCAAGGCCGTTGTATCATCGGCAAAAAGAATGGTTTGTAGATTGGTATTGATATTGGGTAAATCATTATAACTACATCTTTATGTTTCTTTTGTTAAGATTTTTTTGTGTATAATATTAATAAACAGTTCCCACATCGTTATATAATTCAATTGATACCCATACATTTCCTTTCTAATATAAATATTTTCTTTGAAAACACTATTTTTGAGAGTTGGGCTAACTTCACTGAGACGGGGATCGTATATATCCGTTCAAGATCCGCCTTGGAAAAATGGATAGGGATCCTTATACGGATTTTTATATTTTGCTGATGATCCGCGGATCTGGATACGGATATTCGGCACACTACTGGCAGATATTTCTAACCAGGGGCCACAGCAACGCGATGAGAACATTAGTTTAGTATATTTTACATATTTCAGTAATAATTAATGAGTCTAATTATGAAAATGTTGAGTGAGTAGGAAAAGGGTATATTACGGCTGTAACCTATGGGATATCCTGGGTTTAAACACGATAATTTGATACCTAATTACGTTGATAAACTGCCTCAGTAACTTATCCGCCATCTGAATAATTCTCCATTCACTATACTTACATACTAACTTTAATAAATATGTATCTCTGACTTTATGAATTTAATATACATAATTTTGTACCTCATGTATTAAATTACCTACATTAAATAGTTAAGTATTTATATTTTCATCAGATAGGAAAGGTATTTCTTAGAGTCAACCTACTTTATAATCAATTACGAAAAATAATAATATAATGTAACATGCACTGAAATATTAGGTGGCCAAATAAGTTCGTGCAGTCTATTTAAGGGCAGGGTAGACGCCACAGTTCTAACACGATCAAACGCTTTGGCGAAATCAGTATAAATTATATCTATTTGTTTCAATGGCTATCCATTTTTAATGACTCCCTAAATGCCCAGTCCCCTAAAAGTCCAGTTTTGCCATTAAGAACAGAAAAAATCTGTCGACAAATATCAATCATAATATTAAATGGTTCAATAATAATATTAAAAATATGCGCAGTTCTTTACACAAAATTGAAAATAACTACCTAAATAACCAAACGCACACCGCCCTCAAGAAATACAGATTAAAATACCGAAGTGAGATAAACAATATTAAAATAAATGCAAATTTTTATAAACTTTTATAAAATCTTCAAACAATAGCTGCTTTCCTTTTACAAGTTAAAATGCTTTGCTAAACTAAAAAGTTAGTAAAATGGTTTAGCTAACCTAAGTGATTCTAAGCAACGTAAAAGGAACGCTTACGGTGGAATCGTTTTTATCCACGACTGTACTTGTCTTAGCAAGGGAAAGGGGGGAGGAAAAAACTTAGTTTATCTTAGCCAGTGTCTTATAAATGGAACGCTCTTACAACTTAGATTAATTTCTTAAGTAAAGTGGTAAAAGGAAAGCGCCTAATGTTTCTAAAAATTTATGGAAAGTCATTAACAATAATAGAGGTAAATCTAATACCAAACAAGCTATGAGTACCAACTTGTCTCCTAATGATTTCAATAAACACTTCGTAAATATCGCTAAAAAATTAAATAAAAACCAAAACCTACCCAAATCTAATTTTTCAGTTATATCCGTCCTGTCCTTAGATTTGAGTAATGTCCATTTCGAATTTCAGTGTCATATTATACCGAGAGACATCATAAATTCTCTAAAAAATAACATTACACGGGATATTTATGAAATTAATACCAACTTAATTAAAACTGTTAAGAATGCAATAATTGTGCCCTTAACAAAAGTTATAAATAGATACATAGAATCAAATTGTTTTCCTGATGTCTTAAAAATAGCAAAAGTTCTCCCTCTTCATTAAAAAGATAACATAGAAGAATTAAATAATTATCGCCCCATAAAACTATTACTAATTCTGTCAAAGATATATGAAAAAAATTATATAAACAAATTGTTTCTTTCTTAGAAGGAAATAATTTGTTAAATTCGTCTCAATTCGGATTTCGTTCAAACAAATCAACAACTGATGCCATACTAGATTTCTTAGAAGAGGTATGTGATACCCTCGAATCTAAAGAATTTTGCATGGCAACTTTCTTGGACTTAAGTAAAGCCTTTTTCTGTGTGCCGCATGATTTATTAATTAGCAAAATTAAAAAAATATGGATTCATTGTGAATAGTCAGCAACTAATACAATCTTACTTAACAAACAGGAATCAATATGTGGCTGTTAATAACAATCAATTAGATATCTTGCCGTTGGAATGTGCCGCTTCTATTTCTAATATACATTAATGACTTTTCATCATTTTTAAAAACTAATACAGTTACATATGCCGATGATTTTACAATCATTTCAAGATCCACATCATTTAGAGATTTAATTAGTCACAGTTATTTACATTTAAACGATGCTAGCAATTGTTTTGCGGCAAACATGTTGTGTGTAAACACAAACAAATGTGAAAGTATGGTTATTTCGTTAAGAAAGTATACATTTGAGAGTCCAGGCTTTATTAAATTTATAGGGGTATATGTTGACAATGAATTAAATTGGAAACACCATGTTGATTATGTGAGTGGTACGCTATGTAGAACAATTTTGTTACTGAGAAATCTTGTGGACATAGTAACTAAAGATGTGCTTTTAGTAGCATTTTACTCACTTTTTCAATCACATATTTCTTATGCCCGCTTAGCATGGGGACACTCGTCCTCTGTTGATAGAATTTTTGCATTGAAACGACGCGCTGTGATCATTGACGGCATTTCTTACAGATCAGACTGTCAAAAATCTTTTTTATCTTTGCAAATTATGACTCTGCCATCACTCTACATTTTTGCCTGTTTAATTTTTTTTTATATTTTTTACAAAAATAAAATCGACTTTATATCGTTTAATGAGATTCATAGTCATAATACTAGATACAAGAATGATATATATCAAAAATTCTGCCGTCTATCAAAATCCAGAAATAGCACTACCTACTACGCTATTAAATTCTTTAATAAATTGCCAGAGTCAGTAAGACTTTTACCCCAAAATAAATTTGAAGCGTTTGTGAAGGATGTGTTAATTAAAAATCTATTGTACTCAGTGCCCGAATATTTTGATTTAAATTTTTAGAATTATCATTAGTTTTTTTTTGTATCTGATTTAACTAATAATTGTATCTATATGTAACCCTTTTTGTGTAAATCTACACTATTTGCTTGATTTTTCTTGATTGACTGTAAACGATTTAATTGTATTGTATTGTGGTCATTAAATAAATATTATTATATTATTATTATTATATTATCATATTTTGAGCTAAAAATTGAGTGAGAGGTACTAAATTAGTTAAAACTGATTTACCTTTAAAGAAACCAGTGGCGGCTCGTAACTTTTTGGGACTCAGAGCTGCAAATTATTGGATAGACAAGGATAGGTTTAGGTGTTTAACCACGACGTTTTATCATATAAGACTCTGTTGAATTACCTCTTATAATTATAATTTTAGCTTTTTGCACTTATATTAATATTTAAATTTGGTGTGTGTTGTCCCAATTTCTTAATATAAATTTTTCCTTCTAACGTTCGTCTGTTAAATGGAATTTCCAAAAATGATTTGACAGTATTCATTTTTTAAACCTATTGTTTTATAATCTAAAATACGAAACGTATTTGTTAAGCTAAGATACTTATATAAATTTAAAAGAAAAAGTTAGAAAATACTAATTATTAATACCTACCTAAACAATACATTTTTAGAGATAATATACGTATAGCGATTTCGTTACGACTTAAATAAATACATTCAATAATTTCATAATCTGTGATCACTGTTATTGTGACGCTGAAAGCATTCTAGCTCCAATCCCCACCAGTTTAACACTACTGGCCACACACCGTTACCCCTTTACAAGCCTACATTTGCACTTTCCTTGACGCTAGGATATAAGCAGCGCGACGTAGACTTATTCAAAGGAAACTTGTAAATATTTATGAAACAATAGCATTCAATGTTCAAAATATATTTTAAAAAAGCATTTTCACACCACAATTACTATGTTAAATGCATTTTGAGTTCAAAAAAAATTTTGTTTTTTTATTATTTTCAAGTAAGAGCTGCAGCTCCGCAGCGCGTACTCAGGAGCCGCCACTGATAGAAACCATGGAAATTAATAATAGTATTATTAAATATGGGACTGTGTAGTTTTTTTTTTTTGTCTTGTAATTTATTTTTAATGGTGTCACGGGGGGGGGGGGCTGCTTAGGCATTTTAAAATTCTGGTCACCTTAATCAAAACAACCATGACGCTTAACATTAAGAAGTAAGCATGTTGTAACATTTTCATTCAACCTAATTTTGATAATTAATAACATTTTCATAAACAAACACAATTTGACATAATAGAAAGTAAAATTTATTGACGCATAAATCATTAATTTTCAAGATATAATCAACTAATTATTACCCATGTAATAACTATAATTATTTGTATAATATAAATTATAAACAATTTGTGTTAAACCAAATAAAAATCAACGTTAATAACCAGTTGTTATAACATAATTAATAACCGCATTATTAGTTTACTTTGCCTCTAATTGCATTACTCCAATAAATCAATGAGAGAAAAATTGAAGAGTATTTTTATTGATTTTATCTTCTTAATAAAACTGTTAATTAAATGGGAGTAATTTTATTTATTTTGACGCCAACGCAAATAAATAATATTGAATTTTTTTATCATAGTTAATAAAGGAACTCATCACTGATAGTGTCAATTATACCTGAAAAATATTAGTAAAAATCAAATAACCTGTTTAGTTAATTAGTTGAACTAATTATCTACGATTTTTTTAAATAAATCTAGATAACATTGGGCGGCTGACAACATTTTTTTTATTGAATTTTGCCGTTATTTGTTGCTACCGCCAATTTATTTGATTAAAAAATAAATTATATTTATATAATTGCGAAACGTGAATGAGAATGTATATTAAAACAACTGGTGTGAAGTGTGAGTTTTGTAGGTATTTAGTAAGTGTTAACAAACTATGGGTGCATATTAAAAATCATAAATTTCGATAACTTTTGAAAGAATAATGCACGTGCTTCCATCTAGAGACTTAAAATCAGTCAGATAAATATTATAAGGACGCTGTTTGAAATTCGAAAACTCTTGAAATAATTTTAAGAACAACGATTCCTGTTGTACTATTCCGGTTTACTATTTTCACACATTTCAGGGTTTTGTAGGTATTTAGTATGTGATGACAAAATCAAATGTATTAAAAATCATAAATTTCGATAAGTTTTAAAATTATAATCCTTGTGCTTCGATCTAGTCTTACCAATGTCGTACGGACCTACAAGATACACCCGCATCAAGATCCAGATTCAGCTATTCAGTTCTCCAGTGGGTCAGATAAATATTGTAAATACGGTATTCGATAACTTTCAAAATTATAACCAGGTCAAAAATTCCAAGTGACGTCTACCTACGAGCGAACGACCGACAACTGACCAGGTCTAAGCAAGAGTCGGCTCTAAGCGACGTCTACCTACGACCGAACGACCGACAACTGACCGGGTCTAAGCAAGAGCCGGCTCTAAGCGACGTATACCTACGACCGAACGACTGACCGACCTGTGTCTCGGGATCATGTTTACAGTTCATATATTGCAAGAACCGGCTCTAAGCGACGTTCTACCTACGAACTAACGACCGACCTGTGTCTCGAAAACATGTTTACTTAACCGGATCACTGAGCCGGATCAATGAACCGGCTCAACAAACTGAACGACCTCCACTGATCCGGTTCCGTAAACTGAGCCGAAATTCCCATCTCTAATTCTTACCCGGTCTTTGATTATTACATACAAATACTTATATAAATATTAACACAATAGCTCCATTTTATTACATTATTATATATAATATATGTCTCAGGGCCGAGAGTTCCAGTTCCTAATAAACTCCCTAATAGTTATTAGACACATAATATATTTATGAAGCTAATAAATTTATTGGTGATTTCCAACTTACAAAATCTTTCTAATAGTTTATTAGCAACATAATTTTTTGTTTTTGTATTGGTATTTATTATGAAGCACATGTGTTACCACTACGCTACGCCGGTCGGCTGTATTGGTATTTCTTATGAAGATAGTAACACTATGCAAGAGGGATAGAGCTATACGTAAATTTGTAGAACTAAAGTGAGATGAAATTTTGACACTGAATATTTTGACATTAAATATTTTGACAATAAATAGTTTGACTTAACATTTAATGACATTACGTATATTTTTTGTGTTACTGTTAAAATGACAATTAAACGGCGTTCAACAAATTTTATCACGGAAAAAGAGGACAATATAGATAGAAGAGAAGTTAATAAAAATAGCATTTTATAATACAAAAGTGACTGAAAATAAGTAGACAGCCATATTTTGCTTTATTTTACATTCCTTAAACAATATGAATTAAACTTATCAGCAATTTTCAGCCACACATCTTTATTATTCTGCCAATAATTGCGTCTGTCTTCTTATTTTCTATCATTTTTATATAAATAGTAATGCTTAAAGTTTTGTTTGTAATGTGTTGTAATCGTAATTGAAATAAATACATAAATAAAAATAAAATACAATGTTTATTTAAAAATATATATTTATATATTGTTCTTTATATATCACATTTACAATAAATGCCCAAAATATTCTAAAAACGGTTGTCCATAATTTATAAATTCTTCCAAACAGATCGTCGATTTCGTCAAAATACAACTAAAATGTATATAAAACACTAAAATCACCATTATAGAAATGTTTAAAAACTACACATTCGTATATTCTTCTAAAATTATACTGTTTTTCAATTAAAATTGAAATATTAACAAATCTTGCGAACTTGTTTTTGGTTATATGTCACTTTATTAAGCACTTCATGTTGCCTATAAGTTATTAGACAAATAAGTCTATTTATTAGCAACCTAATAACTATTTCGGGGTGGAACTCTCGAAAAAAAAATTATGTTGCTAATAAACTTATTGGACAGTTTATTAGCAACTGGAACTCTCGGCCCTCAGAGAAAAAAGTCTTAACTATCTGAGAATTCATCATCTGAACTACTGTCAGCATTTACATTTATTATCAATGTTGTAACATCATTATTATCAAATAGCACTTCTCTGTCCCACCATTCTTCAATAATTATGTTCGTATGTTTTACGGTACTATTTCATGTATCTGACGTAACTTGCTGCATTGCTTCTGTCCACATATTTAAACTTTGTTCGTGCTCGAAACCATCACGACCAATTCTTTTTCAAAAGTCCTGCGTGACACATCATCGAAATGCTGGCGGATTATATGCTGAACACGCGTGGAAAGACTGATTGGAATTTGAATTACCTCCAGCAGTCTAGCTTATTCTTGTCTATTGCTTTCAATGACCAGTATTGTGTAGCATAGAGGGCAATTGGCAAGACCAGAGATTGGACAAATTTAATTTTTGTCTTCAGCATGACGTTCTTGTTATGATACACTGTATTTGTTTTGTTATTATTTTCTCCCGACAAGGAGAAAAAAATAACAGGTCTAGCAATAAATCCTTGTCTATGAAAAACTAGTTCTTCTCCTTCTTCTTCTATGTTTGTCGGCTCGGGTTTCCCATTCCGCCAGTGCTTAGCTGCATTATGAATTACAAATTTCTATTTATTGTATGTAAGTAGAGTAGGATTATGCTACATATTTCAAGAGTTGGTCGTGTTAACATAGTTTTTATAGATAATGATGTCTCAACTGATTTTCCTGGTATAATTTGGAGGACTTCTGGTAATTGTTGGGGCAGTTGAATAAAATGTGCTCGGCAGTACCTGGCTCTTCACAAGGGCAGAGGTTAGAGTTTGTTACATTAATTTGGTTCAAGTGGACTTCGAAGTGGCAGTGATTAAAACAGATTCGGATGATTGTCGAGTTGCTTTTCTTATCTACTTGTAAGTTATGGAACCAAGGTTTTACGGCTACGTAAGGTTGGATGGAGTAGAATTATAAGTCTTTTTGTTGAGCGGAGATGTCCTATTCTTGTTGCCATTTTGAAAATATCCCGTTATGTATTATTTGCAAAAGATGGAAAAACTTGTTACGACACTGTTAACCACAATCCTATTGTTGTTAGACGACCGTAGACGATAATTGATTTGACATATGCCTCGCCTATCGAACCATCAATCACAATCCCAGTTTTCGTGAATATATTGTACTATTTTTTTGATGTTTTTCTTTATTTGATTCTCGTAAAAGTCCTCTTTTGATATGACATTACAATGTATGGTTTTGTTCAAATAAGCTATGACTTTTCACAGTACAAATGTATGTACAATTTTTCAAAAAATACTGTAACGCCTTTTCCGTTTAACTCATTTATCACTAAATTCCCCATTTTTTATTTCTCTTATTTGAATTTGTATGTTCCCATCGTTTATCTTCATCCGTAAAAACCAATAATTCTTTATTCTTCTTCCTCTAAGATTCTCAGATTCTTCCTGCATAATTTATTTTTCCATTTATCCTACTCTTAACTTGATTTTAAATTTATTCTTGTTATAGCAGCTCCCCCACAGTTTATTACTCTGATTTTGTGATCTCGGTTGGCACTTAGTGTGATTTAAAAAAGTAAATGAAAACAATATTAAAGAAATGATAATATAATTCTTGGACGCCTAAGTGGCGTATAAGAACGTAGAGAGTAAATTATCTTTTTCTAGACCTCCGGCACTGTATATAACATGTACTCATTTTTAAGTGTTAAGAGCATGGTAATTATCATAGAATACAAGTTTCTCCTAGAACATTAACTTTTTGGACAAGAAGCGTTTATTTTAAACAACACAACGTTTCACCAACAACATTGTTGGCTTCTTCAGGTGCTATAACAATAACATAACAATAAAGTAACAATCTTATATAATTATAAATTATTTACCTATGTTACTTGAACGGCACTCTAACAACATGTACATCAGTCATCTCCAAGGATGGTGAAACTGCAAAATTAACATTGACAAAATATTTTGTATTTGAAAAATACAGAAAAATAGGAAAACAGGAATAAATTTAAATATTATATTATATAAGAACCAATGGTAATGACTGATAGTTAAATTTTAAATTTTAAACAAAGAGACTAGTGATAAATATAATAATATCAAAGATTAACAAAATTCAAACATTATGAATGATAGTAAAACCGACTACCGCATCAATATGACAGGCAGTCACATTATCCTCCCTGACAACCTGGTACGCACAAATCGCGCAAGATTGATAGTGTCACTCCCTGACAACATGATGCAATAATCAATCTTAAAAATCATAAATCTCCACATCCAGGTAAACCAGTGAAAGAACCCAAAACAGGCAATGAAATCCGGAACAATCGTACAATTCGACGTACCTGTCCCCCAAAATCAAGGGTAATGAGAGAATGGTACCTCAAACGGGGTAACCGACGAGTTCATCGAAAATCAATTCATCGAAAATCAATTCATCGAAAATCAATTAATCGAAAATCAATCCATCGAATGATCAATTCATCGAATGATCAATTCATCGAAAAAAAAATATTTTGTAAATATTTGAGAGGAATGTCGAGGCGATCGGAAAGTCAAAAGAGCAGTGGTCAATAAAAGTAGACAGACTAAGAAATAATTGCGTAAAATTTTTTATATGGTTTAAAAAAAGGTAAATAAAGTGAAATAGTGTTTGAATATAAATAAAGAAATATAATAAGAAAACTTATATAATAAAAGAAATAAATGTTTTGTTTTCAAGGTTTAATAAGACAGGTTATGGGCAATTGCACGCAAATAATTTTTATAAATTCATACACAATGATACGCATTTTAATTGGGCTAATATGGGGGGAAATAAAGTACTATGCGCCTAAAAACAAGGTAATTAGGTTAGGTTTAGTTAGTAAAAGTCTAAAACCGAGCGGAGCGAGTTACCCATCTTCTAGTTTAAGGACAAAGCACTATTTTAGGTTAGGTTAGGTTAGTAAGGGTTTTGTTAGAAGAAGCCGAGCGAAGCGAGCTACCCATCTTCTAGTTTAATGTCAAAACACTATCTTAGGTTAGGTTAGGTTAGTAAGGGTTTGGTTAGAAGAAGCCGAGCGAAGCGAGCTACCCATCATCTAGTTTAATAACAAAACAAAATCACACTAACATAACAATGCCACCTGTTTAAAATCACCGTACATTGAACAAATCGTGTGGTATAGTAAATATGAATAGTAAAACTATGTACATAACACAAAACCCTTAAGACTTAACAGATGGGGAAATACCATTTTTATAATCCTTTAAGAATGGGTGTATTAAGTACATTTATGATCCCATTAACCGGGTTTTTCTGATCGAAGGAGCCCTCGAAATCGAACAGGGCGTTCGATTTCAAAATAATCCAACAGGTATCTTTTACCTGGCGTATTTTCTGAATGGAAAATTTAAATATTATTAATAGACCAAGTATGATAGTTAATAAGTGTAGTCTGTCGACTTTTATTGACCACTGCTTTTTTGGCTTCCCGATCCCCTCGGCATTCCTCTCCTTCAAGGGGGGTTAAGGGGTCTGTTAGTTTTAGCAAATTTTAAGGAATTTGTACTGCATTATATACCGCTCCTGTAATATACCAGCCCTGTAATAGAACAGTCACTCTGTATATTTGTATTACATTTCTAGTTAACCGATTTTTACCAAAAGTTGATCAACTCGTGCTGTTACAGGTTGTACAAGTTCATAGTAAGAAGTCTCGATTAATACTGCCTTTATTTTACAAATACTAAATATACATGTCAGAACCTAAATACATGTTATAACACCTATCACATCTTTCCCCTAATAAATAAACAATTAATTATTTATAATCAACCAAAATAATTTAAATCCTATTTTAATAAACTTTTTTCTTCGGGTCAATAATTAATCTATTAGGTTCCCTAACCGTTCGACCCGACTTAGTAACTTTTGGGCTACTAGAATCACCTGAGTCTGACCCTGAATCAGTAACAATAATTTCATTATCTATAACTAACTTTTCTGGCACAACATTAAATTCAGAATTATTTTTATTAATTAATTCCTTTACCGAATTTTTCTCATTCAAATCAAAAATTTTATTACCTCAAGACGGTCCGGGTAAAATATCAATTCCATTTCTTCTTAATGTGGTACCAGAATCTTTTACATCAACAATATAAGATCTAGGATAATCTGTTTTATTAACAATTGTTGCTGGTGTCCATTCCGTGGTTTGTCTGTTTTCTTTAATAAACACATTTTGCCCTTTTCTTAATTCTGTTAAATCTTTTGCGTTTCTATCATGATAAAATTTTTGACAATTTTGTTTATACTGTAGCTTCTTTTTAACAGAATCATGATTTGGCAGCTTAGGTTTTAACAAGTTATCCGTACTAGGCAACAAACCTCGTAATTGACGACCAAATAATAATTGAGCGGACGATTCTAAACTATCATTCAGTGGAGTGCATCTGTACTCCAATAAAGCTAATTTTAAGGCGGCGCACAACCCTATAGTTCTCAATAGTTTCTTATACAAAACTAATAATCGGAAATAAAATTAATAACAATCTATATATCAAAATTTGCAGCGAATTTTTATCTATCTAATAGGATATTTTTAATTGTAGAAAAAGCTGTAATGTAATTGTAAATAAGCAAATTGCATTATAGACGCCATTTTGTAAACCAATTGACGCATATTTGCGTACGATGCGGCAAATTGTAGCTAAAGCTTCATTCTACAAATATGTTCATAGCTATTTTGCTCTATTGTGAAAACTACTTATAGTTATTATACTTGGTAGTCTATTTTTGCTGCCATCTTGAATCTACCGAGGTTTTCAAAATAGGTGTTACAAGAAAAATGATTTAATCTTCGTAAAGAATACGTGTACCAAGTGGCATTCCATTATCATAATGTATAATATTTTTCGACGAAGGCTCTAAACTATAAGGAATCAAGTCGAAAAAAATGTTGACGTATTATTTGAACATTTCTACACAAAACTAAATAAATATAAAAGTTATTCAAAATCCACAAATAGATTTAAAAAATTACAGAACAATATCGCTGATGTCTATTTTTAAGTTATTGAGCGATAATATTTTTACAATAAATGTTTCTACAATTAAAAATATCTTATTAGATAGATGAAAATTCGGTGCAAAATTTGATGTATAGGTTGATACTAATTTTATTTTAGATTTTTAGTTTTGTATAAGAAATTAGTCACCACTGGGGGTTATACGCAGCCTTAAGTCCTTATTTTCTGTTTTACATTTTTTAATTATCAATTTAACAGTTTGTATCGCCCTTTCAACCATTCTGTTTGATCTCGGATAGTGGGGACTACTGCGAATATGTTTAAAATCCCATGCATTTGAAAAACTTTTAAATAGATCAGAAATAAATTGCGGACCCCCATCCGAAATCAAAATATTTGGTATTCCATGAACTGAAAAAATATTTTTTAAACATTTAATTATAACATTACTGGTTGTTGAATGTAATTCAACAAGTTCAACATATTTTGAATAATAATCTATTACAATGAGATAAGAATTTTTCTTTATTTCAAACAAGTCTACGCCAACTTTCTACCACGGACGAACAGGTATTTCATGCGGCACAAGTGTCTCTGTTTCACTTTTACTGAATCCATGATTATCTTTGTATCCTACCGGCTGCGCCATGTTACAGGTTGTAAAAGTTCATAGTAAGAAGTCTCGATTAATACTGCCTTTATTTAACAAATACTAAATATGATTCCTCCCGATTCACGGTAAGTTCATCGAAAATCAATTCATCGAAAATCAATTCATCGAAAATCAATTCATCGAATATCAATTCATCGAAAATCAATTCATCGAAAATCAATTCATCGAAAATCAATTCATCGAAAATCAATTCATCGAATATCAATTCATCGAAAATCAATTCATCGAAAATCAATTCATCGAAAATCAATTCATCGAAAATCAATTCATCGAATGATCAATTCATCGAATGATCAATTCATCGAAAAAAAAATTTTTGTAAATATTTGAGAGGAATGCCGAGGGGATCGGAAAGCCAAAAAAGCAGTGGTCAATAAAAGTTGACAGACTACACTTATTAAATAACTATCATACTTGGTCTATTAATAATTTTTAAATTTTCCATTCAGAAAATACGCCAGGTAAAAGATACCTGTTGGATTATTTTGAAATCGAACAGGGCTCCTTAGATCAGAAAAACCCGGTTAATGGGATCATAAATGTACTTAATACACCCATTCTTAAAGGATTATAAAAATGGTATTTCCCCATCTGTTAAGTCTTAAGGGTTTTGTGTTATGTACATAGTTTTACTATTCATATTTACTATACCACACATGATTTGTTCAATGTACGGTGATTCTAAACAGGTGGCATTGTTATGTTAGTGTGAGTTTGTTTTGTCATTAAACTAGATGATGGGTAGGTTGCTTCGCTCGGCTTCTTCTAACCAAACCCTTACTAACCTAACCTAACCTAAGATAGTGTTTTGACATTAAACTAGAAGATGGGTAGCTCGCTTCGCTCGGCTTCTTCTAACAAAACCCTTACTAACCTAACCTAACCTAAAATAGTGCTTTGTCCTTAAACTAGAAGATGGGTAACTCGCTCCGCTCGGTTTTAGACTTTTACTAACTAAACCTAACCTAATTACCTTGTTTTTAGGCGCATAGTACTTTATTTTCCCCCATATTAGCCCAATTAAAATGCGTATCATTGTGTATGAATTTATAAAAATTATTTGCGTGCAATTGCCCATAACCTGTCTTATTAAACCTTAAAAACAAAACATTTATTTCTTTTATTATATAAGTTTTCTTATTATATTTCTTTATTTATATTCAAACACTATGTAACTTTATTTACCTTTTTTTAAACCATATAAAAAAATTGACGCAATTATTTCTTAGTCTGTCTACTTTTATTGACCACTGCTCTTTTGACTTTCCGATCCCCTCGGCATTCCTCTCAAATATTTACAAAATATTTTTTTTCGATGAATTGATCATTCGATGAATTGATCATTCGATGAATTGATTTTCGATGAATTGATTTTCGATGAAATGATTTTCGATGAATTGATTTTCGATGAATTGATTTTCGATGAATTGATTTTCGATGAATTGATATTCGATGAATTGATTTTCGATGAACTCGTCGGTTACCCCTCCCTTATATATGTTGACGGTTGGAAAATATGTAACCTCCAATTTTATGAATTGTTAGTTTTGTGTAAGAAACTCGACTATAATATTCAACCTCCCCTAATGGAAAGTTTATTAATAGCTCCAGAACATTTATTAGTTTACATAAAGTTAATTTTAGTAATTATAGTTTCTGTTAATCTCTATACTTTTTATTAGCTTTAGTTTAGCTATAAACTTGTTTAATCCAGTGGCAAAATTTTAATTAGAATCAAGAGTATAGTTTCCCTGAATCCAGGGTAGAATAAAGCAGAAGTGCATTCCCGTTTGCTATAAATCTGGTAATAAATATCGATTGTTGGTAACACGAGAAGGTAATTAGCACCATACTGAATAATTCCCAACTCCAACCATCAGATGCTTGTCAACTGAATGGATGAACTGGTACTCAACCTGTGATTTATAACTAACCCACTTTAAAGTATTAACATGATTAAATGTGACTCGACTTCTAGGAATAGGTTATCGTTTCATTTTCAGTGGGTGTTTGATTTCTAAATAGACTTTTTAACTGAAAGACTGATTTTTTTTTAAATTTATTTATTTTACATCGGCCTATTTCTGCAACGAGGCTAATCGCCGATGCCAGGGGGCGAGCTCCTACACCTGGATGAGGGGTGAATGATTGTGAAAATGAGATTAATGTAAACATATTATTCTTGCCCGAATAATATCACCAACGAAGGAGGCTCGAACCACCGACCGCCCAGCCCAGACTGTTTCCAACAGTCTAAAACCGCACGACTTAATGCGCTTGGCCACTACGTTGGCAAAAAGACTGCTTAAAAACTTTTAAAAATTAAATTAGACACATACAACTAATTGTATCTACAGCATCAATGGTGATTAGCGCCTATCGCAGCCCATTTAACACTTCACTCAATAAGTCTCCGATCTGACATATATATGGCAACACTGTTGACAGACCCATATGATTTCTGGATAGTACCAACGAATAGTACAAACTATACGTGTGAAAATTTCATGACATTCTGACAATTAGTTTAGAGGTTACAGTGGTTTTAGTGACTCCAGTTTTGTAATTTTCAAAAGAATGGATAAAAAAGAATTTCTTGTATTGATTAAACATTATTTTTTGATGGGAAAAAGTACTGTTGAAGCTAAACAGTGGCTTGATAAGCGATATAGAGACTCTGCACCAGGCAAATCAACTATTACTGATTGGTGTGCTGAATTTAAATTTTTTTAGTTTTAGGAGCGTTGGAATGAATGTATCACTCTTGAAGGAGAGTATGTTGATGAATAAAGTCGAATTTCAAAAAAAAAAAATGTTTTTCTTAGACCGGAAACTTATTGAGCGACAAGGTACTTCTTCTTTTTCTCGTTCTTTTCTAAGAAACATTCATATAGTTATGGTATGTACCATAAATACGAGGGCTACCTCTTAAATTTTTACAAAAACTAAGAAAGATTTTTTTTTTGGGCCATCTGTTTAATTACTTTTCAAAATATTCGCCTTTAAGATTTATACACTTTTGCATGCGGTCACACCAATTCTTGAAACATTTTTTCCTCTCAAGTAGGTATCTTAAAAACACGGTTTTCGAAGGCTGTTTCTTGATGTGATGAAAATCGCTGTCCACGCATTTTTTGTTTGACATTGGGGAACAAAAAAGAGTCGTTAGGGGATAAGTCAGGTGAATACGGGCAATGAGACATTAATTCGATGTTTTTCTCCTTCAAATAATCAATTGTTTGACGTGCTGTGTGGAAGTCTGCATTGTCATGAAGAATGATGCGACGTTTTTGGTTGTTTTTTCCGAGTTGTCGATGAATTTTTGTTAAACAAATTGTATACTATTCAGCATTAACTGTTATCCGATCCTCTAATGGTTGCGACAAGTCCAGTACAACCGTTGAAACAAGCGATTATTTTCTTGGAAGTGCTTCGTGAACGAACAAATTTTGTGGGTTTCGGTTCATTTTGGAAGACCCAAAAAGTGGATTGTTGCTTATTTTTCCGGTTCATATGAATAAATCCAAGTTTCGTCACCTGTAACGATGTTGTATACGGATTTTGCAGTTCCTAGGTCGATTTTTTTTAGCATTCCCGTACGCTAATCAACAGGAGCCTTTTTTGAGTTTCGGTCAAATTATTCGGGATCCATCGGGAACAGATCTTTTTCACAGGCTTTTTGCATGAAAATTTAATGCAAAATCATTTTTTCCGAAATTCAGCATTTCCTATTTATTTATTTTTTCATCATTAAAATATATATATTGGATTTAATTTTTAACATATGTCATTCGTTTATGGAAACGAATGGGGAAACCATGGGGTTTCACTGTTGGAATTTAAAATTTTTACATGCCAACGTAAAAAAGAAATAACCCAAGCAAGGTTCCTTCTCGTGACAACCTAAAAGAACGAAATTCTCATTTAGTTCCGCCTAAACGTTTGGGATAGCCTGTAGCTGTTTATTATTAATTATAAATCAATGATTTAACATGTAAACAAGTAAGGACAACTTACATATTTCTTATTTAGAACAGCTGATTTACAGCGATCGCAGCGTAGCAATCGGTCATTGTTGAGCCCAATAGGCGTCAAAAAAGCTTGTTACGCCTCTGGTTGAAGTTTACGGAAACAGACAATTCACAGGCTGTATTTAGTCCAGGCCTGGTGCATTAGCACGGTTAAATTTCGTTTTACATAAAAATTCCTCCTGATTTTGCTCTGATCGATAAGAGGAAGGAAGTGAAAAACTCAGATAATCATACGTGGGGTAAGTCCCGAGCAAATAACACTTTTCCGCTGAACAGCAAAGGATCCTTTGCGGATATATCCGTTTCCCTTACTGAAAGGGTTAACGTGTTCTGAAAAACGCAGAAACAATTTTATCCCTCTTTGAAAAAAGTCTGAACTCTTTCAAATCAATCAAATTGGACAGTGAAACTTTTAAAATACGGTAAAAAGGAATTAATTTTCTTGATAGAAAACAAATTAATTGATCAACTTAGAAGTCTGCACCCAGGAGTTTTATAGCAAGGATGATAATAAATAAAAGGGCAAGGCAGTTTCGAGGACACCTTCGCTACTTTGAATATGTTAGTGTCGTTTGTATGTAACGCTGATGTTAATGAAACGGTAATGAAACTATTGTTAGCAGAGAATTTCATTTATTTCGATAAATTTCATTAGTTTTTACAGAGACACCGCCGGCTCCGCGGTAAAAGTCTAGCGCCGATGTTAACGCCGCGCGTCCTATTTTGCAACTCTTTCTTTAGCGCCGTGCTCACTTGATATCGTTCAATTTCCTCTCAATGTTCCGGAATTTTGTCTCCTTTCTTTCATTATCCGAATTTTACATCGATTTACATAGATAGATAGATAGTTTATTATTCATGGCATTTATTGCTTTACACGACTTATATCGCTCCGAAAATCAAATGCAAGTACTGGAGTGATAATTTATAGAAAACAAAATTACCAACACTTACATCATCAATCAATCATGTGCCATATCTGGTGCAGACGTCGGCAACCATGGAACACCACAAATTTCTATTGTCCATACAATTCACTAAACTTAAATTTATAATACTATGGAAACGTGTAAATTTTCGTGCAAGGTAAATTTTCGTGGTAAAAAAACTTTATTTATAGACACTGTTAAGCCTGGAACAGAATGCACAGCGCGCTACGCCGTCAGCGCGGCGTCATTTGCGACAGCGTTGCGTTAGCGCCGTTGAGAATTTTCGCCTGAACATAATGCAATAATTTTTAACGCCGTCAAGTGTCACTTGACAACCTATATCTGTGTTTATACGTGCGCTTTCTTTTATTAAAAGTATAATGGATGATGAACACTTGTGAGTGATGTTATTTATGTTGTATGCAAGTTATTTATACATACAAACACTTTATTATTCAGTAAAAACTGAGGTTAGGTGTTCTGCGTCAACGTTCAACGGCGTCAAAAGTTGGAAGTTGACGAACATTCAGTATCAACGGCGGTCGAACGGCGTAGGACGTTGTCCATTCTGTGCATTTGCGTACGACAGCTTGGGTTTAACTTTCTCCTGACAGATAGCGCCGTACGAACGGCGTCAACGCGCCGTCAAACTCGTTGCATTCTGTTTCCCACTTTAAGTAATTTTTCCACGTATCAAAACTGTCGTGTAAGCAACGTGTAAGGAATTTTTTGCGAAAAGTTTATTATTAATTTCAATTTAAGTTATTTATATTATTAATTTATTATTTAATATATTATTATTTAAATTATGCCAAAAAATTAAAACATATAAGATATCAATTTAATTAGATATGGATTTTGCGGAACTGCAATAGAGGATGGAAGATGTCCAAAATATTAGGAGAATCGGCCTACGTAATGCAAGGATAGAAAAGGTTTATAGAAATCGGATTAATCCACTTTATAAATATAATGATTTAGAATTTCGAAAAATATATAGAATGAGTAAAGTAGTGCTCGAAAAGTTGTACAATTTGTAAAAAATTATTTGGTGGCTATTAATAATATGAAAGGGTTACCGATATCTGTGGAAGTGCAAATTTTAGCAACTATTCAGTTATTCTAGTTCTTTAGCGAATGGGGCATATCAACAAGACATTGCTGATTTACATGGTTTTTCTCAATCGACCAGCTCGATAATAATAAAAAAGTTGTTTGTCCTTTAGCGGAACATTTAAACAAATTTGTTAAATTCCCAAATACAGCATATGAATTGCTAAGAAAAAATAAGAGTTCCACAAGATTGCGGGAATGCCAGGAATCGTGGGCGATATCGAATGTACCCACTTAAAAATAAAAAATCCAGGAGGTCCTAATCCAGCAATATACATCAACCGGAAAGGATATTTTTTCCTGAACATTCAGGTAATATATGATGCTAATTACCAGATAATGGATATACACGCTAGTTGGCGAGGAAGCGCCCATGATTCAAAAATTTGGGAGGCGAGTACCATTTTCAGGGATTTTCAAAGTGGCGCGATTAATGGCATTCTAATTGGGGATGGCTGATATGCTGCTACTAACTATATGTTAACTCTGTACTAAATCCTGCTACCCCACAGGAAGAAAGGTACAACGTCGCCAATTATTATGACATATGACTAATGTCACACTGGTTTACTGGTTTGCTGAGATTATACCAGAAATTTATAATTTGCGATGTTGTGACATAAAATTTGAATGCACGTTGCTAAGTATTGCACGGACGTGTAAATACTAATATAAATACCATTATGATCCACGCGTATATGATGCGTGGAAGTGTACATAACAACCACGACTTTTACACGCTGTCTATAAATACGACTGGAAATGTTTTTGTTTCCGTATCACTTACTATATTATCAATAATTGTTGTTCTTATACGTCCTCTTTCTCTCCTTCCAATTATTTTTCCACTACAAATATTCCATTCTATACCCCTTTGGCGGATCATATGTCCGAAAAAATTTAGTTGCTGTCATTTTATTTTGCTCATAATTTATCTTTTTGTTTTTAGCCTGTTTAATATATCTTCGTTTTTTACTTTGTCCCTCCACTTTATTTTTAATGTTCTTCTTAGTATCCACATTTCACAGGCATTTAGTTTGCTGATTAATTTTTTGTTTAATATCCAGCTTTCGCATCCGTGTAGTAGTATACTCTACAAATAGCAACTAATTACCCTATTTTTTATTCCACAATTTATATTATTATTCACCAAAAATTGTCTTGATTTATTAAATGCTACTTTAGTTAGAGCTATTCTTTTCTTTATGTCCATATTCACCCTGCCATCTGCATTAATAATACTACCCAAGTATTTGTAGTTATTTACCTTTTTAATTTTGATATTGTTCTCTATTATGAAGTCCTTACAATCATCTTTGCTCCGTTTTGAAATTATTTACAAAATTCTTTTGACAAATTATTATAATTATATTTTATTAAATTACCATTATTGTTTACATTTAGATTACAATATTGTTGGAATTTGTTAAATATTTTTGGTACAAAGTAAGAAAGGCATCGTTGTCCAATTTTCTTCATAAATTTATTATGTTTAGCTTGTTGTTTATAGACAGCATTGTTATAATATTTTTGTTTTTATGTGTATATTGCAATATTGACAAGGTATATAATTGATACAAGTACATGGCTTTTGATTCTTTGAAAACTTTATCGCTTGGATATGATTTAGGTTTTTTATTTAAAATTTTAAGAATAATTTTTTGACAAATAACTATTTTCTTAAGATATTTTTCGGCTACAGCACCCCAGCCAATTATCCCATAAGACAAAATCGATTGTTCTAAGCCATAATAGAAATTATCCAGAATTCTAACTGGCATGATCTCCCTTAATTTCTTAAAAATATAGTAAGTTTTACGTAAATTAGTTACTAATTTGTTGATATGTTCATCCCATCTAAAGTTAATAGCTCGTCTATAATTAAACCCAGATATTTGATTTTATCTGTTTTTGTGACACCTATCTCGCACTGACAGTCTAATAATACCTTACAATCTTCATTATGGAGTAATATAGTATCGAAGGAGGGTTGATTGTTATTATACCAGGTCTACAAGTATGAAATGCTGATTTTTTTTTTAAATAAAACACATTAAACTCAAAAGAACAGTTAAATTTTATTTATTCAAAGTATGCTCCATTAGAAGTTACATTTTTCCCATCTTTCAGGCAATTTGTGAATACCTCGCCAGCAGAACTCTTCCCCTTTCTCCGCAAACCATTCATCTAGCCATTCTTTCACATTTTCATATGAACAAAAGTGCTGCTCGGCAAGTGCGTGACCCATCGATACGAACAAGTGGTAATCTGAAGGGGCCAAGTCTGGTTAGTAAGCGGCATGGGGGTAGCACTTCCCACTTGAGTGCCTCCAATGTGTTGCAAACTGCTTTTGCCTTATGTGATGGAGCGTTATCGTGAAGAAAGATTACCTTGTGCTGGATTTTGGTCGTTTTATGAGCAGCGAATGGTTCAATTCGATCAGTTGTTGTTGGTAGCGTTGGGTATTAACTGTTTCACCAAGTTTTAACAATGCATAATAGACCACACCCTTTTGGTCCAGAGCATTGTCTTTTTGCCAAAGCGATTCGGTCTTGCAGTTGATGTGGATGATGAGCCTGGATTCACCCATGATTTTTTGCGTTTGGGATTTTCAAAATAAATCCATTTTTCATTGCCAGTAATGATACGATGCAAAAAAGACTTTCTTTTGTATCGTGCAAGCAAAATTTCACAAGTGTTTCTGCGTTTTTCCATCTGCCTCTCATTCAATGCATGTGGAAACCATCTGCCGACTTTCTGGATCATACCCATCTCTCGCAGGCGATTGGAAACAGCTTGTTGACTAACGCCTAACTGCTCTGCTAGTTGTTTTTGTGATGGACTATCGTCTTCTTGTAGCAATGTTTCCAATTTTGTATCTTCATATTTTTTGGAGGTTTTCCATGTTCTTTGTCTGTAAGATCAAAGTCACCACTTTTGAAACGCCGAAACTATCGTTCACACGTATCTTGCGATGGAGCATATTCACCATAAGCTTCTCGAAGCAGTCGGTATGATTCAGCAGCAGTTTTTTTCTAATGAAAACAAAACAGTAGTACTGTCCGCGAAGTCTCTTTATTTGGCACAAAATTTGACATTTTTAACACAGTAAAAAAAAACTATATGATCACTTTTCAAATTATAACCTATACGCATTTGACACTTAATGATAACTTAACAAAACGCCATATGTGTTGAAACTTTGAACTATACACTCTGTTTGCGAGGCAAGTTTGAAAAAAATCCGCATTTCATACTTTTAGACCTGGTATATTGAGAAATTAATAAAATAGGATTTAGAATAACTTAAAGTTAACAAATTTGTATCTAGCCAGTTTTTTATTATTGTCATATCCCGTTCCATTGCAATTTTTACATCTTTCCATCATTGCGCCTCATTGTATAATACCGTATCATCAGCATAAGCAATTATTTTACCGATTACATTTGCTAGTTCCAAGAGATCATTAATATAAATCAAAAATAGTGTTGGACCCATGACTGTTCCTTGTGGCACGCCACTGGTTACCAACTTTTGTCAACATTGTAAAATGCTTTGCTGAAGTCTAAGAAGGCCTATACTTCTATCAATAATAGTCCTAAACATACATAATGCATTTCTAGTACCTTTTCCGGATATGAAACCTGTTTGTGTGGTTCACATTTAACATAGGTAAATCTTTGTTTTATTAATAAATTATTCGTGCAACTGTTTTTATTTAACAAACAGTTTAAAACTGAGGCAAATGCAATTATAATCTAGTTTTACATTATATTTGAACACATTATTTATCTTGTACTTGAATCTGTGTGTTTGGAAAATATTTTGAAATGATAAAACCGTTTTTTGTTTAACATAATATGATAAATTTAGTTTTAAGTGAATAGGGGATTGATAACAAATCGATCAATCATGTAAACTGTTAAGTAGATGAATACAGAAAATAGAAACATTAGAATACAGTGTCAACTGCATATAATTGTCACAAATATATGATTGAGCACTTGTCTCAAGCATCTATAAAGAATATTTTATTCTCCAAATAAAATCCAGTAAGCAATTTGTATTTTACTTATTTATTTATTTTATTTTATTTATTTTGTTTCATTTTAATAAAATTTCCAATATTCGAATAAAGATTTTACGAAGTTATATTGAAAACTTTGTTTGTTTCTTTTCTGCACGAAGATAGGACCCATAGTACACAATTTTTATGTGAGAGGGCGATTTGGGAACTGTTTAAGTATTGGTAACTTCTTTATTATAAGAGATACAAGTAAAACCCAAGTATAAGAAGCATGGGCGCCCGCAGTAGTGTTTCCAATGGGGCAAAATATAAAGATATATTTTTTTTAAATATTAATAATTTACTAAATAAATTTACATAAATACCGACCAGTATTTAAATAAAAATTGAAGGCTCCTATTTGATATATACAGGGAGTTTGTTTGAAACAGGGCACCCCGAAAATCTCCTTTATTTGTAAAGATACAAAAAATCTTCAGAACAAAAGTTAAACTAGACAAAAAGGCCCATCTAATGGTTACTATAAGAATTCTGAGGCACTTCCGGTTTCACCGGAAATGATGGCAACTTTTGATCTAGCATAGGGAATCGATAATTTTATATTTTTTTCCTAAAAATATATTAAATTAGCTTTACAATGACACCAAAAAGTCATATTTTTATGTTAACCATTTCAAAATGGCGACCATTTATTTACAAAATAATAATCAACATAAGTTTTACAAAGTTGAACGTAGCAAGCTTTGAAAACAATAAAAAAAGAAACAAAATATCTCTAAAATATGGAAGAATTTTTATTAAGAATGAGAGAATGTGTGGAGGTGGTTTGATCGAACATTTGTTTTTTTTTTTTTTAATAATTGTAAAAATTAATAGTTTTTTTTTTTTTTTCTAAATAGTCAAATAGTTTATTTTAGAGATATTTTGTTTCTTTATTAAACAATATATAAACAATAACACAAATATATATTTTTTTTAAAAAAGGCGTATCTGGATTTTTCTCTGAAGTTTCCTCTATCCAACCTTCTTCCGACGCTCGGTACGTCCAGCCCCAAATTATCCAAACCAGTACGCCAATGCCGTAAGCTGGCGCTGGATATTTCCTGCGACGCACCAAGAAGGAGAGAGAGAGAGAAAAGGAGAAATACTGGGAAGGAGAACCTAAAATAAGATTATTTCCATTAAATTTCGGTAAATGCTTGCGTTTTAAGCGCCGCATACAATTATACAAAAATATACAAGCAATACAACACAATAATTTTGATATTTACCTTAAGATGTAGTGCGGCTCTCAGTACACTGAATATTGTAAGTGACGATTTTGATCCGAAAAATTTCGTACGAACAGAGTGTCCTTCTTCACCTTTTTTTTCTAAAAAATCCCTACACAGGTTTATAAAATATTCTATACTCTTCGCAGTATATTTATTTTATTCTACTCAGAACAAAGGTGCGAACAATTACAAATAATTTTTATCAATAAAAAAAAAATGATGTTACCTGTATATTATTGTGTAATCATGGTTACCGAAATTCATGCGATATTCAGACCAATTTTGTAACTCTGTTACTATGATAATTGTAATTAAATTCGTCATTATGAGCCAGGTCAATTACTATCATGAATGGCATTATACTTTTTATAATATTTTATGTTGTAGTAACGTTATTACTCAGTAACTTTTTACAGAATTGATCCGATTGTCTTATTTTAATAAAGTAGGCTGTTGTACATTAGCGTACAGTTTTAAATTTGTTTATAAAATAAACAAATTTTGTTTTAAAACGTTACAAAATTTCTAAAAATATGTTACGCAATGTAATGCGAAACATAATATAAAGAATAAGATTTTGTTTAAACAATAATGGATATTTATTCGAACAATATTTGTAACCAAAATACTTGGTAATTATTACTTTTGTTTTTATTATATGTAAGTTTTTAATCGTACTATTTTTATAAGTTTGTAACTTTGATATCCCCGTTATTTAAAAAAAAAATCATTATAAACATGTTTAGTTTTTTATAAAGACAAAAAAATCGTTGTTCCAATGGCCTAACAATATTCAGGATATTCTATTTAAAAAAATGTTTATTTTCAAAATATCTGTCAACGAAACATCTAAGAATATTTTTGAGTCTTGTTATTTCCTATGTGGAGTTGGTCGTGTCCGTAAGTGAATATATGTGGAGAAGATTGTACAGGTTGCGGACATAAATGATACAACTAGATCTACCTGACCAGTTTCGAAATATTTTATTTCTTCATCAGAGCTGCACAAATGATATAACTTACTTCTTATATTATATCATTTGTGTAGCTCTGATGAAGAAATAAAATATTTCGAAACTGGTCAGCTAGATCTAGTTGTATCGTTTATGCTGGAACTGACAAAAAATCACCAAAAACTGTTGGTATTAAATTATTTAATTCACTGCCATTCCATGTCAGAAATGAAACGCAGTTTGCTGTATTTAAGCGGAAGATTAAGGTATTTCTTATAGAGCATTGTGTATACTCAATTAATGAATTCTTAAAATCTTGTAAGGACTGGTGTTGTCATGCCAATGGGGAACATTGATTTTGGGTAATTTAATGTATGATTTTATTGTTTTATCAATTGTATAACTTGTTTTACTTATCAAAATCTGTGTAAAATTATAAATTCATGTACTGACATATCCTACATGCAGTCCTGTATTTAAAGGATTAATAATAATAATAATTATTATTATTATTATTATGTCCGCAAGCCGTACAACTTTTTCCACATATATTTCCTATGTAAAATACTCGAACTTTATCCATTTAACCGAATCTCTATCTATAATATTAAGCAAGATAGCAATGGTGAGCCGCTTGGCTGGGACACCCTGTATAAATGAGATCCCACGATAATTTCAACAATCCAGTTTATCTCCTTATGATTTCTGTACGCGAAACCTACATAACCCCTTTAAGAATTGCATTTATAATAATAAAAAGTAAATAATCGCTTGTACACCCTGTATATAATTAAGAGTTATAGGGCCTATGCAAGTAAATAATTAATATTTGTTTTCAAACTGTGTTCCCAGTAAACCAAATTTACCTAAAACCACATTTGCGTGATGTTTCTGTTTTGTAATACAATCACAAATAATAAAAACATTTTAGCATTACGTCCTTTAGAAATGTTTTCCGGAATCCACAACAGTCAACAACAAAAAAAAGCGATTTAAAGCTAAAACGAATTCTCGTAATACATTTTCCACCAAACGATCTTTTAAAAACACGAAAACCTGATGACAAACACAATAATATAAAAGATAATGATCTTTATACAAGATAAAATGAAAGCTTGGGGATAAAAATTTACAAACTGGAAAAAATCATACGGTCTAAATGACTTGAAAGTCATTAAAAATCGCAAAACGATAAGAACTTTTGAACTGAACGTCATAAGCAAGGAAAATTCAAATAATACTTGGCGGATGTGCAGCCATCTCTAAGATGAGGAGATGTTCCGGCGGTCTAATTGACTTCTCACCTGCTGCCTGGCAACCGACAAAACTTAAGATAATTTTACTTCATAACCTCTTTCACACCGCATCTTCAATACGCGGAATATAAATGATAAATTATTATTTTCAAGTTGAAAGCAGACTACGTATAGAATGCAAAATGTTTTTCATTATTATTAATGAAATTATTTGCTTTATGCATTTCTTCTTTCAGAAAATATTTAAACAACAATGCAGTCTAATTTAAGCCCAAACACAGACTGTTTAAAAAGTTTAAAGCCAAATAGGTTATGCTTGGTTCCAGAAACAATTTAGGGTGTAGTTTGTATAATTCCCACACATTATTCTAAACATTCGACATGTTGACGTGTTGATGCATGTTTTTGACAATAATATTAATCTGGTTACCACATACGGGTACTTTTCAGATATTCTGTCCCAAGAAGCAACAATTATTACCAAAAAAAGAAAACACAGCAACACTACTCCTAAATAGATCTTTACAATGATCCAAGAGAAAAGCAAACTCAGAAGAATTAGGAACACCATGGATTTTTGGTGTTCCTAATAAAAAATCAACTAAACAATCTAATGCACAGAATAAAGAGAGAACTTGATGAACATCGCTACAGTAACTACCAAAAACAACTCGAAAATTTAGAAGTAGGAGACCCGGAAATGTGGAAAATAACGAAAATAATCCTGAAAGAAACCGAAATTATTCACAATATAAATCACAACAATTTGATCTACTGCATCGACGAAGAAAAATGTTCAATATTCGCTGAACATTTAGAAAATGTATTCAAACCTTCTATACATAATAGAATTTCGTTCAGACAATAGAAAGATTTGTAGAAACCCATCAACCTATTCCAGATGAGAAAAACGAGCACATCTCACCCATCACACCGAATGAAATAAAATTAATTTTGTCAACACTGTCCTTAAAAAAATTGATGTGAAGTGTGAATATTCACACATTTCAGGATTTCGCAGGTATATAATAAGTGAAGGCGGTATGCTAAGTGTGTAGGACAAATTTTACTTTGTAGTAATCACGGCAAAATGAACGATATTTTTAAAATAATTTATCGTCTGTTAATCATATAATAAGATAATTATTAAATTTACGCTCTTAAAAATTAAATACAACATTTGTCAAAATATAACTAGAATTTTGACAAAATAATTTCAACATAATAAAAATGCAAAAAAAAAACAGAAAAAATAAAATTCACTCAGTACTCGAACTCGAAACCCTTCGTTTACCAGCGAGTTTTAGCTTACGACACCAGTGCTCTAACCAATAACGCCATCGTACGCCTTGCATGTGAGTGTCTTACATTGGTATAACTTTTGTACTTTGTGAACCAAAAACCACAAAAAATGCGTTATTTTCCGAAAACATAATCTGATCAAAAATTCCTGTTGTACTATTTTGGTTCACACCAATGTACATTACTGAGAATTTTTTCAGATTTTTAGTTTAAACCATCTGGGCTACAGGGTGTGGGACAAAATGTTTTTTGCACAATTTTGGCAAAAATCGCCTCAAAATAATTTATTTTGCAAAAATAAAATTTTGATCGTTAATCCACGTACCAAGGGCTTTCATTTGATACCCTACACAGAATTGTAAAAAAATATTTTTTTTTTTCGATGAGCATATATTTCTTTATATTTTTAGGGGGATATGTTTTTTAGATGTTTTAGTATTTTTCCTATGTGCGGGTCAAAGAGTTGTATAAGCAAGCCAAATTTCAACTCTCTAGGTTTAGCCGTTTGGCTACAATTTTTACCGAACAGACAGACAGACAGACAGACAGACGACAAAATGACGGTATAAGGATTTTTTGGTCATACCTACAAAACCCTAAAAAGGGTCCAGGTTATGACTTAATCCGAAATATTTTACTTAAAAATGCTACCAAAAAAATGTGTTGCTTATATTTCGTCAATATTCAACTTCTGTTTTTCTCATGGTTATTTCCCAGACAAATGGAAACACGCACTCATCTTGCTTTTCTCAAATCCAGGGAAAAATAAAGCCGAAATAACAAGCTATCGTCCAAGAAGCCTTTTAACTACATTGTCAAAAATCTTGGAAATATCCGGTACAATTTGGATTTAGACTGGACAAAACTGGACAAAACTCTGGAGATGCTGTCAGCCAAGCCAGCATTGAATTTCCTCAACTCTGGCTTCCCATTATTCAAAACAATCCTTTTAATCCTGAAGTCACTAATCCGGTAACAAACAACTCATTACCACACAATAATGTGACAAACAACCTTAATCCGGTCGTTAACCCTCCGCAGGTAGCCCCTTCCCTACCCATACCTGATCCCAACCACCCAATCAATAGCAACGCACCTATAACCTGCTCCCACTCTTACAATACTCGGTATAAAAACTCGAAGAAAACTGAAATGTTTATCACTTCTCGTGATCGCTGAAGACGGAAACAGATTGTTAAGCAGTTTCCGAAACGTCCGATTTTTTTTTTTTTATACCCTCTTGAAGTATTATATCTTTTTGATACTAATACTCATTATATTGTATTATTCTAGCCTAGTACTACCAGCAATGGCAAACGTCCAAAATAAAGGTGTCCGCATTAATATTGGACCATTGCAAAATAATTTCAAAGATATTAGAGAATTATTGCAACCTCTGTTCTACTGATCTTTTAATAAAGTTTTCCTTTATTTGACATGTGCGCATGCGCAGTTGATATATCCTTAATTTCTTTCTTTTATTAAAATACAGGCAACCTATATTTAATTTAAATAACGGCAAAGCATTTTTTATTTAAAGCACCTTAATTTTGACAGGTCTTCTGTCAATGTAACCTCAAAATTAACAACGGAGTAAATTCGAACAAAAAATTGGTGACTTTTCTTGTGAGTAATGATGCAAGCTAAAGATAAAAAACGTTTACGATTTAAATACGAGGACGATGTTATTCTTCTCCGAGAAATTGTGTCACGAAACCCTTTTGCGAATGGTTGTGCCGTATGCGAGTATGCCGTATGGGAAAAAAATAGTCTGTTGCAGTTAACTCATATAAGAGTTGCAGTTAACTTCTATATTCATTACGATTTCGATCTATCAATTTGGCATGTTTGTCAAAATAAAGTATGAAGCAAGAGCACCGTTGCAATAACACTCTTTAAAACATCATGAAAAATTTTAATACAGGATACTTTATTAGAGGTTTCTTTTAATAAAGTCAGCTTTTTTTCACTTTGCAATATCTCTCTATTATGATATTATATTTTTTTATTTATTATGAAAAAAATAGGGAGACAGTGCTTGCCCTGACAAGCCGCCAATGTGTGGGACAGGTTAGTGAACGAGCTAGCTACGTGATTATTCCAGTTACTAATGTTACCGATCCTGTATCATGTATACTCTTATGAGACCACCGTCGTATTTGCGGTCCGTCGTAAACCAAAATGCCATTATGTGGTCCCTGACTGTATATGGTGTGGAGTCTTGCATTATAATGAAGAACGTATGGCCATGATAACTGAAAATTATTATGCAATTGTACAGAAAAATTTAAAAAAAAATCCCATCTTTAATTTAGAAAACAAATTTAAGGCTTACATTTTAAACTCTGTGTTTTTAAAAAATATCAATTTAAAACATGTCATAGATGTTGATAAAATATCTTGGCAGGAAAAATTTGTTTTTGTAAATGTGTGTTTTTGATAAATCGCTTAGAGTGTTGCGGTCGTTTTTTGTATTGAAAATGGAAAACTGAATAAAGGGAAAAGCAATTTTACATTTCCATAAGTTTACACACATTTGCTTCATATCAATAAATTTGACGATATTTAAACAGCTGTTTTATTTCCGGTTATATTAAATTTTATTACAGAATTATAATAAATATAGAACATATTAATGTTTTACTGTTATTAATATTTTTATGAAGTAGTTATGTTAATAATTAATATTTGTATTATAAAAGTTATACCAGATATAATAAAAAAAATTCACGTCTAGCGTCATAAAATTTTATTACAAAAAATTATTTTATCTACGAACATCACATAATAAATGCATTACGTGTCCAACTGTAAATACATAATGCTGTTTATATTGCAATAAGTGTAAAAAAATGACGCACATACGTGTTCATCCGTGAAAAATTATTGTTGGTTTACACTGCAAATTTTATTTAGTAAGTTAGTTAATTAGTTAAAATGTTTTGCGCTCAACATTGATGGCTATTTGCGCCTCACGAAGCCCAAATTTATAGCTAGAGTAAGGCAACATATCATTTGATCTGGCAACATTTGGGACGCGGGGCGGCAAGTGAACATATGATACACCTTTAGTACGAGTTTGAACTCGCTGGAGCAGGGGTTGGCAACACGTCGCCCGCGGGTGCCGTGGAGCCCTCGGTAATATTTTTATGCGCCCTCGCTATCAAGACATACTGAGCCCAATATCCACATCGCATTTATTGGAGATTCGACTAGAGCGATCAGCGCTAGATTAGACGACCTTGCGAACCACGAATGTTTATATATTTTACGGTTTTATGCGCCCTAAATAACATTTGAATTTATATTGCGCCCTTATTGACAAAAAGGTTGCCGACCCCTGCGCTAGAGTAATTTTGTTGTCCGTAGCGATTTTTTTCGTGAAACAGTTTTTTCTAGTGCGTTCTAAAAATGGGTAACATTCATTTCGAGCAATGGTGTGCTATCAGATTTTGCTTCAGACTTGGTCGCAGTGGAACGAAAACTTTTGCAAAACTTCAGCAGGCCTACGGTGATAGTGTTTTGTTAAGGACCCAGGTTTTTTAGTGGATTAAGGCATTTTCAGAAGGAAGACAGTTGATTGAATATGAATCACGCAGCGGAAGGCCTTCATCTTCAAGAATCGATTAAAATGTCGACAGAATCCGCGATCGTGCGCGTTCAAATCGTCAGGTAACAGTCAGAATGCCAATTTGGTATCTGACATATGTAGTTTTTGAATGAATATAACCTTAATATAATGAAATTAATCAAAAATTCAAAAGCCACATTTACTAGAAATCCAGTGTCAGGTTTCACATTCAAATATTTTTTCCCCATATTTAATTATAACATATTATAAATTTTTATTATTTGTGCATTATTATATATAGGCTATTCCAAACGTTTAGGCGGAACTAACTTGAATTTTCATATTTGTAAGTTGTCATGAGTTCTTCTTTTATGGTTTAAAGTAGCCTTTTGCCATATAAAATTATCAAAAGCCTCACTTAATCTGTAAAAGTAACTAGAATTGAAAGTCTAGTTCCACCGAAACTGACTTTATTTTTTATACGTTTAAAATTGAAATATTAAAAGCAAAATATATATGTGGCTCGCCTAAAATTTTTAAATTCCAAAGTGGCTTGAGCCAAGTTAAAAATTGGGCACCACTGTAATACGACTTTAATTTTATTTTGAAGGGCAATAATATTAAGTAACACTTTTAGAGCAGAAAGTGAGAAAGTTCTTAATGCACCTTTGTTTTTATTTCATTTTAATGTTTATTATATCTGAAGGATGTAAACAACTTTGACATGACAGATGAATTTTTAACCACTGCCAACAAAAACAGTTTAAAATTATTAACAATCTTAAGTGACTTTCATGAACGTAGATTATATTTAGTTTCAAGAAGGAACAAATAAGTATATGTGCGAATTTATCCACTTATATATTTTTACTTTTATTTTTCGTTTCAACGTTAAGCAGCAAAACTAAATTAGAGCTCTGTTTGTATGATGTAAAGAGCTTATCTCGTGTTTAATAAATGATTATATATACGCTGCTAGAGATGAAGATCAATGCCAACAGTGACCAGCCACTTTATTAAGGTCAACAAAGATCAGTCAAACGGAAGTTCTGCTACTTAGGTAGTATAGCGAGCAAAAGTGGAGTAGTAGACGTTGACATAAATGTCGGGATATGCAAGATAAGACAAGCTTTCAACCAAGACATTGGACAAATTAGTTGGTTGCTGCAATCACATGAATATATGCATCCTACTGCACCGTTATCGGTTCATTCTATCCAATTCATTTTCCGTAGGTCCGTTTGGTCCGTAGAATAAAAATTGGTTGGTTTTCAGTATCATACAAGATCTCGTACAATAAATAGAACGACATTCAAGACAAGAAATTGCATCGTGTACTACAGGCAGATATACATTACTTCAAATTGCATAATATATTTAACTATGAATTTTTAAAATATTAGTTATCAATAATGTATTACCTTCCGTGCTGGGATTCCTAAGTTTGCAAGCTCGTGCTTTACCTCTACGCTAGTTTGCGTTTTGACAAACTTGGCAGAGATAGTGATGGCTTAGTAAAAATTATCTTATTATGGTAGCTAATGCTAACAAAAAAACAATCAGATTTTTTTATCAGGTTTAATTTAAATTTTTTATTTTATCTATGCTATCAAAAGTGCCAGATGTTAATAAAAACAATTAATAAAGTTAACAAAATTCAAGTGATGGGTTTGGAATAAATTTTTTAATTCCAATAACCTCAGCTGTCGCGAAATATTTCAGACGTATTTCTTTCTTTCCATGTCTGTTTCCCTCCATCTTTCCGTTTTTGTTTCTTTTCTGAACATAATAACTCTCATTGAGTTTTGTTCTCCACAAGCTGTCTAAGTATTTCTGTCTTCAGACGTATAGCAAAAGCCTTTCTATCCAGCTAAACAGAGAAACAAAACTTAACGCGTTTTCGGAGAACTGGTTAGTTTAAAAATAAAGAAACTTTAAAGAAATGAAAAATGAGCTATGAAAAATTGTGTGTGAAGTGACGTAACATGAAGTATAAAATGTATGATTGATTGTTGGTATGAGTAGGTACAGCATGAAAAATAAGCTATTTGAATTAACTAACCAACCGGTAATAGTACTATCGTAACAATCGAATAAAATTTTTATTATGTCATATTCTTAGACTTGTTTTGGCTATCAAAACTCAAGTTTTACAAAAAAATAATTAAACACTCAATAATAAGAAGAGAAGGTAAGGTAAATTCTCCGTTTCTAGATCTCTGGCCATAGATATGAAACCACGAAGTTAGTTGTTTCGACCGGTCTTTTTATCCCCGAATAAATAGGTACCCGAGTAAAGATATCTAATATTTGAACAGAAGTCGTACAACAGTCTTACAACTTAAATTTACGTCGTACAACAGTCTTACAATTATAAACATTCAAACGGTCACCGTTTGAATATTATAATAAAATACTGTAAGTTCGAGTTTTTCCACGAAACGGATGGTGTTTGACCGTTGTACGTCCTCTTTCCATTTTTATTACAGATATTCCCGTATTACTGAAGACAAACAAGTGATAATTGAACAATCCAAGATAAAAGGAAAATTTTGGTACCAGATTACAGATGAATTTAACTCAATTTGCGTGAAGAGACGCAAAACAAATTAATTATTTGTACTTCAATTTAAAAAAATCAGCTGTGGCCACCACAGGACCGACCGCCATCATAAAGTACTTGTATAAAATACATTCTAGCTGCAGAGTAAAAATAACTTGGCCTAATATTTTCTAACAGAGATATTATTTATCATGACCATGGAAACGTTACATATATAAGAATGAAAAAATTGAGACTTTACCGAAAAATTTATCAAAAAATGTCTCAAATAAAAGTTGTTAATTATTGCTTTTATAGCAACTTTTGTTCAATACATTTTTTCGAAATATTTTTATGTTGTGAAATATTCGCAAATATCTTAAAATCGACACGAGTAACTCCCATTTTTAGTCAACCGATTTTTACCAAAAGTTGATCAATTCGTGCCATTGATGGCAGAAGCTTAAATATGAAGTTTCATAAAAATCCTTTCACAGACAGACGGACAGACGGACAGACAGACCGACAGACATCATGCTAAAAATAGTCAAAACGTTATGTAGGGACATCAATTCGTGGAGATCCATTGAAATATCGAAATGTCAAAATCGGTTTGATCACAATACCTCCCTTATATATGTTAGCGGTCGGTAAAAATGATTTCGAAATTATAAGAAAATTTTGTAGGTTATGTTATAATAAAGTCATTCATAAAATAATTGTTAGGTCCATTTTCATTTTAAATCACGAATTAAGAATTTAATTTACCTTCTTCTTAGTTAAATTACTTATTTTCTTACTTAGCCCCGAAATTGTAAAAATAAAATTAATGAAAAAACTGAATATTGACGTTCAAGCGTAGTTAAACTGGCATGAAGGTATAGTCAGCAAAATTCAATTGTTTGACTCGACGTCAAGTTGTAACCAACGTTTGTGCAACACTTAACCAAGAGAGCCTTGGTTGAACTCGCGTCAACTGCGAAGTTAGATATGCATAGTTGACTAATGGTTTACTTTGCATCGTTTTATGTACCTGCAACAATTTACTAAGGCAACCGTAGTTGACCATTTGCTTATAGTTTACTGAGCTTCCAGCAACCGGCCCTAGTTGTCACAATTCTGACCTGGGGTTACCTTTGTGACAATATAAAAAAAAATCGCGTTCAGGTCGCAAAATTTTCAAATGACCCTCATATTTCAAACCCTTAAAATATTTAGTTTTCTATTTTTGTTTGTTTTCAATTTTCACTCCGTGCGGAAATAATTTACAAACGAGCACTACTTATTTCTTTGTAATACACATTTAATAGTTTACAACACACGCAATTGCATAAATATTATCAATCAGTTACGGTAATTATTTCTCAATCACCCGTACATTTCCAGTATTGAGATAAAATTATCAACCACAGCTTTATAAAGGAATAATATGTAGTTACGACATTTGACATAAGCTTCACCTGCGAACACGGTTTTCCACCTAACATGCAATAGAGTCATCATAATTTACAATAGTTCCAGTCGATAGCGGTGCATTGTTAGTAAACTATGACAGTATTGGGTTAAATACATGGTAAGACTTTATAATTCTACCTAATGGACTTGCTGAAATATATGTAATTTGTTACAACTAAATTAATTCACCAGATACATTTAATCTAAATAGTGTTTTAGTGGAAAATGTCAAAAGTTCACTAGAAGGCTATAGATATATCTTATCTAATCTGAATTAACCTAAACATCACATTATTGGGCAAAAGTTTCTTTTGCTATTTTCTATTTTTTCACTCGCTGTAGTTGATCAATCTTTGTCGAAAGGGTCTATATCGTCTCTTCATATCGTCTAAGGCCCAGTTGCACAGTTACCACTTAAGTATGAGTTTAGCTAAACCTTAAGCTTCAGCTTAAACCAAATGCTTAAGCGCCAGTTGTTGCACAGTTAAAAATAAAAAAATACTTAGCTAAGCCAACTGATATGATAAATTCACAAAGTTGGTAATATGGAAAATGAACATTTGGGGGGGGGGGGAAATTTTGAAATTCAATATAAACATAACTGTGCCGGTCGCTATGGCGTAGTGGTCAGCTCATTTGACTACCAACCATGGGGGCTCGGGTTCAAATCCCGGTTATGGCATGGAAATTTTCTCAAACAAAAAATTGTCCTGGCTAATGGCCACAGCAGCAAAGGCCATTAAAAATTAAAAAAAAAAAAAAAAAAAAACATAACTGCCAATTTAATTGTCAATGTCACTTGTCAAGTAGTTTATTATACAAATAATGGAAATTTTACCAGCAATGGAAAATATGGTAAACGAAACGTAAAAATAAATGTACGACGGACTTATTAGATGAGTTGGTCTTCTATAAAATGTATTTAAAAAATATAAATACAATATATTATTGTGTGTAAAAAATTAAATTAAATGTTGAGCAAGAAAAAAAAATCACCTTGGACGAACATACATGATGAATTTAAAAATGTAATCGGTCACTCTTACAGAGAAGCAGAATATTTATATATATATATATATATATATATATATATATATATATATATATATAGTTGAATGTAGTTCTTGACGAAAATCGTATAAGGAGAAATAAAAATTCTTATTTACTCGTCAAAATTTATTAATTAAAATATACTAAGAGACGTTTCGACTGTGAAATCCTGTCATCTTCAGTCTAAAGTAAATTGAACTATAAAATAAAAAACTTCAACATTGCCAAAACTAGACCACTGGAAATACGTGGTGGTGCGACATGTTGTATCGGACAGACAATATATATACAGTCTGTTCCAAACGGTTAAGCGGAACTAGATTTTGCAATCTAGTTACTTTCATCGCTTAAATCGTGCTTTTCGGTCGTTTTGTTTAAGCTTTGTAAATCATAGTTACAATTAACATTTTTTGGTTAAGGTTAATATCATTTTAAAATGTCATTTTCTTTATATTTTGATATTTTGTGCATTCTTAATACAAATTTCCCATTTATTTTTTTGTCATTAAAATTTGTAAAAAAAAAATAATTAAATTTTGACATGTCATTCGTTTCTATGGTTTCATTGTTGGAATTTTAAATTTTGAAATTGTGAAAAATGAAATAACCCCAGCAAGATCCCTTCTCGTGACAACCTAAAAGAACGAAAATCCCATTTAGTTCCGCTTAACCGTTTGGAACAGACTGTATATATATATATATATATATATATATATATATATATATATATATATATATATATATAAAAGAAAACTAAAATCTGTAAAAGAAAAAAAAAAAAAATGCCAACAATAAGTATTCAATGAAAGTGACTGGAGGTGGTTCAATGGCAGAATGCTGAGAGAACGAGTTAGAATTAATAAATTTTAAATTACGGGCAAATCATAGACAAGATATTTATATTTATAAACAATTTTATTATTTATACATTATAAATTAGAAAAATAAACATTTATTATTGTTCCTAACTCGAATGTTGTCATTATATTTTCTGTTTTGATTTATTACTGTGTTAGGTATATTGTTTATAAAATTAACATCTGTTTCTAGATCTGGATTAAGGTTGCTCAATCAATTGCTCCCAGAACTCGAGAAAACCGTGCGATATAGCAAAAATCTTGGCGTACATTACACTGTTCCATTTGAATATTAGACATTTTAATCAAGGTGTCTCAAAATAAATTTTATATTTAGTGGATCGATTAAAAAAAAAGTAAGCCGTATATAGAAAAAATGTTTATTAATTATTAAAATACACTTTTTGGGGATTTATTTCTTAAAAATAATATCGTCTAAATGTAGACCCTCGCGTTCTCGGCACTCATTTAATCGAACAGTAAAATTACTTATGACGTCTCGGCAGGTGGACTCAGGGATGGTTGCCATTTCGTGACGGATATTTTCTTTCAAATGCGTCAGTGAAGTCGGTTTATTGGCGTAAACTTTAGATTTAAAATAACCCCATAGGAAAAAGTCCATAGTTCTGCTTATTTACGTGGCCATTAAGATGAAAATGAGCTTCATCCGAAAACAAAATGTTGGTAAACGTTGAAAATCGCTGAATCACCTGATTTACGAAATTAAGCCTCTGACTGGCATCTTGGGGCTTTAATTCTTGCACCAATTGAATTTGGAGGGGTGCAGCTTTAGGTCTTTGTGCATAATGCGATGTAATGATGATCTATGCACATTTAAAGCACTTGCGCGCTTCCGAATTGAAAGGTTCGGGTCGTCACAAACAGACTGATTAACATTCTCCACGTTTTCTACCGTTATTGATGACCTAGGTCGCCCGGATTTTGATTTATCCAGCGTTGTACCAGTCTCTTCAAACTTTTTAACCCAATGTCGAATGAGAGGAATGCTTGGCGCATCATTTAAGTGGTGAAAACCTCGAATACTGCAAAATTTTCTACGCCCTACAGTCGCCGAATCACCGTTTTTGTAAAACTCTCGCACGCATACCGCGTGGTCTGCTCCCGAGAAACGCTCCATAGCGTCTGAATTCCCAAAAGCCAGGCTACCGATTGACATAACCCCCGCGCCCCTCGGATACGTTGCGTTCACGCAGTAAGCTAAATAAATATAAAATTTCTTTTGAGACACCTTGTATATTGATGACGCAAGGTACAAATTGCGATATTTCCCGATAATTTTCCTATATCTTTTGAAGCTGTAGATTTATGGCAACCAGTAAACTCCCTTACCATTAACATACTTCCAATAATATAATATCGTAGGATTAGTATTGAAGTGAATGCGTGGTTCCTGTAAATATTATTTCATAAAATATTAGGTATTTGTGTACCAAGGCACTAACTTACCTATTAGTAGGATGGTTAATTAAATTTTTAATCTATATATATAAAAGGCAGTGTCCTGACTGACTGACTGACTGACTGACTCACTCATCACCGCCCAGCCCAAACCCCTGGGCCTAGAAACTTGAAATTCGGAGAGTATATTCCCTTCATGACGTAAGCACCCACTAAGAAGGGATTTTTCGAAATTCCCCTCCTAAGGGATGAAAAGGGGTGAAATGTGATTTCACGAATTACTTAATATCTCTTAGGGTCGATGGGATATCGGCTTAGTTTTTGCTTACAAGTATTACCCATACAAATGCCGAAAAACCAATTTCGGGATTTTGCCCTAATCAACCCCTAAAGGGGTGAACCTACAATCGGGGTGGATTATACATCCCGTTGTATTTCCTGTGTTCGTTTAGTTGCAAGATTACTTTTTGGCACATAGGTGTCTTTTTAAAATATCTCGAAATGGTATTGACAGTTTTTTGAAATTTCACCCCTAAAGGGTGAAAAGGGGTGAATTGTGATTTTAAGGATTCTTTAATATCTCTTAGGACCAATAAGATATCGACTGGCTTTTTGCTTACAAAGATTACCCATACAAATACCGAATCACCAATTTCAGGATTTTGTCCTAATCAACCCCTAAAGGGGTGGATCTACAATCGGGGTGAATTATACATCCCGTCGTAATTCCTGTGTTCGTTTCGTTGCAACATTACTTTTTGGCACATAGGTGTCTTTAAAATATCTCGAAATGGGTTTGACAGTTTTTTAAAATTCCACCCCTAAGGGTTGAAAAGGGGTGAATTGTAATTTCAAGGATTCCTTAATATCTCTTAGGATCAATAAGATATCGATTTACTGTTTGCTTGCAAAGATTATCCATACAATTACCGAAAAACTTATTTCACGAATTTGTCCTAATCAACCCTTAAAGGGGTGGATCTACAATCGGGTTGAATTATACATTTTGTCGTATTTCCTGTGTTCGTTTAGTTGCAATATTACTGTTTAGCACATAGGAGTCTTTTTAAAATATCTCGAAAAGGTTTTGGTAGTGTTTTAAAATTTCAACCCTATAGGGTGAAAAGGGGTGAATTATGATTTCAAGTATTCCTTAATATCTCTTAGAACCAATAAGATATCGACTTGCTTTTTGCTTACAAAGATTACCTATACAAATACCGAAAAACATATTTCAGGTTTTTGTCCTAATCAACCCCTAAAGGGGTGGATCTACAATCAGGGTGAATTATACATCCCGTCGTATTTCCTGTGTTCATTAGTTGCAGCATTACTTTTTGGCACATAGGTGTATTTTTAAAATATCTCGAAACGGGTTTGACAGTTTTTTTTTAAATTTCACCCCTAAGAGTTGAAAAGGGGTGAATTGTGATTTTAAAGATTCCTTAATATCTCTTAGGAGCAATAAGATATGGACTTACTGTTTGCTTGGAAAGTTTATCCATATAATTACCGAAAAACTTATTTCAGGAATTTGTCCTAATCAACCCCTAAAGGGGTGGATCTACAATCGGGGTGAGTTATACATTCCGTTGTATTTCCTGTGTTCGTTTAGTTGCAACATTACTTTTTAGCACATAGGTGTCTTTTTAAAATATCTCGAAACGGGTTTGACAGTTTTTTAAAATTTCATCCCTAAAGGGTGAAAAGGGGTGAATTGTGATTTCAAGGTTTCCTTAAATCTCTTAGGGCCAATAAGATATTGACTTGCTTTTTGCTTACAAAGATTATCCATACAAATACCGAAAAATATATTTCAGGATTTTGTCCTAATCAACCTCTAAAGGGGTGGATCTACAATCAGGGTGAATTATACATCCCGTCGTTTTTCGTGTGTTCATTAGTTGCAGCATTACTTTTTGGCACATAGGTGTCTTTTTAAAATATCTCGAAACGGGTTTGACAGTTTTTTAAAATTTCACCCCTAAGGGTTGAAAAGGGGTGAATTGTGATTTCAAGGATTCCTTAATATCTCTTAGGACCAATAAGATATGGACTTACTGTTTGCTTGCAAAGTTTATCCATACAATTACCGAAACACTTATTTCAGGAATTGGTCCTAATCAACCCCTAAAGGGGTGGATCTACAATTGGAGTGAGTTATACATTCCGTTGTATTTCCTGTGTTCGTTTAGTTGCAACATTACTTTTTAGCACATAGGTGTCTTTTTAAAATATCTCGAAAAGATTTTGATAGTTTTTTAAAATTTCATTCCTAAAGGGTGAAAAGGGGTGAATTGTGATTTCAAGGTTTCCTTAAATCTCTTAGGGCCAATATGATATTGACTTGCTTTTTGCTGATAAAGATTATCCATACAAATACCGAAAAATGTATTTCAGGATTTTGTCCTAATCAACCCCTAAAGGATGGATCTACAATCGGGGTGAATTATGCATCCCGTCGTATTCCCTGTGTTTATTGAGATATAAGGTTTCTTTTTGGCACATAGGCGTCTTTTTAAAATATCTCGAAATGGTTTTGACTTTTTTAAATTTAACCCTTAAAGGGCGAAAAGGGGTGAAATGTGATTTCAAGGATTGTTTAATATTTTTTAACACCAATAAGACATCGACTTGGTTTTCGCTTACAAAAACTACCCTTCCAAATGCCGAAAAACCAATTTTTTGATTTTGTCCTAATCAACCCCTTAAGGGGTGGATCTGCAATCGGGGGGAATTATACATCCCCCCGTATTTCCTGTGTTCGTTTAGTGGCAACATTACTTTTTGGCACATAGGTATCTTTTTAAAATATCTCGAAATAGTTTTGACATTTTTTTAAAATTACCCCCTAAAGGGTGAAAAGGGATGAATTGTGATTTCAAGGATTCCTTAATATCTCTTAGGACCAATAAGATATCGACTTGCTTTTTGCTTACAAAGATTACCCATACAAATACCGAAAAACTTATTTCAGGATTTGGTCCTAATCAACCCCTAAAGGGATGGATCTACAATCAAGGTGAATTATACATCCCGTCGTATTTCCTCTGTTCGTTTAGTTGCAACATTAATTTTTGGCACATAGATGTCTTTTTCAAATATCTCGAAATAGTATTGACAGTTTTTTTTTAATTTCACCCCTAAAGGGTGAAAAGGGGTGAATTGTGATTTCAAGGATTCCTTAATATCTCTTAGGACCAATAAGATATCGACTTGCTTTTTGCTTACAAAGATTACCCATACAAATACGGAAAAATATATTTCAGAATTTTTGTCCTAATCAACCCGTAAACGGTGGATCTACAATTGGGGTGAATTATACATCCTGTCGTATTCCCTATGTTTGTTGAGTTATAAGGTTTCTTTTTGGCACATAGGCGTATTTTTAAAATATATCGAAATGTTTTAACAATTTTTTTAAATTTAACCCCGAAAGGGTAAAAAGGGGTAAAATGTGATGTCAAGGATTGTTTAACATTTTTTAGGACCAATAAGATATCTACTTGGTTTTTGCTTACAAAAACTACCCATGCAAAAACCGAAAAACCAATTTTTGGATTTTGTCCTAATCAACCCCTAAAGGGGTGGATCTACAATCGGGATGGATTATACATCCCGTCGCAATTCCTGTGTTCGTTTAGTTGCAACATTACTTTTTGGCACATAGGTGTTTTTTTTTTTAATATCCCGAAATGATTTTGACATTTTTTTTTTAATTTCACCCCTTAAGGGTGAAATGTGATTTCAGTAATTCCTTAATTCTTTTAGGACCAATAAGATATCGACTTGGTGTTTGCTTACAAAAATTATCCATACAAATGCCGAAAAACTTATTTCAGGATTACGTCCTAATCAACCCCTAAAGGGGTGATTCTACAAATGGGGTAGATTATACACCGCGTCGTATTTCCTGTGTCTTTTTAAAATGTCTCGAAATGGTTTTAACAATTTTTTACCTTTAACAAATATCACCCCTAAAGGGTGAAAAAAAGGGAATTGTGATTTCAAGGACGCCTTAATATCTTCTAGGATCAATAAGATATAGACTTGGTTTTTGCTTATAAAGATTACCCATACAAATGCCGAAAAATGTATTTCAGGATTTTATCTTAATCAACCCCTAAAGGGGTGAATCTAAATTCGGGGTGAATTATAGAACCCTTTGTATTTCCAGCGGTTGTTGAGTTATAACATTCGATTTTGGCATATATGAGTTTTGACAGTTTTCTTTCACTCCTAAAGCGTAAATTAGTATTTTTTTCTTAAAAATAAAAAATTCGGAGAGTACATTTTTCAGTATGAAGTAAGAACCCACTAAGAAAGGATTTTTTCAAGTTCGAACCCTATCTGGTGAAAAGGAGTAAAATGTTTTTACACGGGTTCCTCAATATCTCTTAGGACAGATGAGATATCGACTAGATTTTTTGTTACAAAGGTTACCCATACACAAGTTTAAAAACAAACTGCGGATTTTGTGCCAATGAGACCATCAATATACCGTAGCGAAGCACGGGTTTTCAGCTAGTGTGATATAATATTGAATTACAACTTTATTTACTTAATATTACTATTTACTCGAAATCTATTGTAAAATTTTTCATCATCCCATTGATTAATATAATCATACCGGTGCCTATAGACGGGTATGCGGCGAAATATATTAATAAATAACATTTTCATTCAATCAAATTAATCTGATCAATTTTAATATGACACATAACCTGTCCTATTTGACAGTTTATTTTGGCTTAAACCAAACAAATCTACTGCTTAAGTATTTTCCTGTTTAAGCTTAAGTTTAAACCAAAAACTGAAACTGTGCAACAACTAAACCATAAACTAAAACTTAAGCCTAAATAAAAACTTAAGCGGTTACTGTGCAACTGGGCCTAAGAGTTCTGCATTGACCTGAAGTAATACTATTTGAAAGGCTGGATTCGCCATGTGCGGGGCATTTTTTCATCCCAATTGGTGGTTTTTAGAGCAGTAAGTGCAAGTGCGGGTTGGCGTTGTCCTTCAGTAAAATTATTTTTAGATTTCATTGGCTACTAAATTTTGTTTTCTTTTTCAGTTTTTCGAAATATATCCGACTTAAGTTCTCGGTAGTACCATTTTACTCGGTCTGAGCATCCCTGATTGTGCAAAAAACGTTTTATTTGTGCTTTAACTGCTCCTTGTTTAGTTCTGACAGGTCGATATGGAGCAATCTGTCATAAAGCATTTTTGGATATGACTCAATTTTCTGTTTCCATATTTTACACCACCAATTAAGTGCTCTTTTCCATACAGCAACAGCTACGTGAGTAGCGTCTGTTTCAATGCGTATCATTAATAGTTTTTTGGCATTGCAAAATACCTTTCAAGTATCTATCAAGTTAGAATAACTTGTTCTCTTCTGATGTCTGGGTTGTTCCAATGACCAGTGGTAGATTTTATGTAAAAAAATCATTCTAAACCAGAATCTGCCGATTCATTGATTACTAACACACAATAGCTACGCGACGTATTCTGTGCCCAAAAGACATGTAGCCATGATTGCGACACGATACCTGCCCCTTTTTTGTTTAATATCTTCTATCGCTGCGCTTTTTGAGTGCACTTTCTGTAAATTATTCTTAGTTAATAGGTAAGGACTAAAATTGCTCTATTTACTTTTTTTTTTTTAATTTAATTTAGGATAGCTCAAAAATTAAGGTTATTGGCACCCGGTACATTAAATTATTACAATATTAATTTATATAAATTTATTTTGTTGTATTGGTTGCAGTCTTTGAGGAATTTTATTATGTTTTCTTCAACTTGATGTTCATTGTTCAGAGCTTCCTTTAGCGTTGATGGTATATTATGTTTCATCCTTTGTATATGATACTTTTCACATTCTGTAAGTAAAACTATTTGTTCTTTACGATCTGTTTTGCATTTCCACTGTTTAGTATCTTCTTTTATCAATCCGAGGTGATTCTGTGCCAATTGCCAGCATTTTTTCCATTCTGTACGTGTTTTCATTTTAATATGATTCTTAAAATCATTGGCTGGTATCTGTATATTTAAAGGTTGTTATAAATTTATTTTGTAGTAGGCGTTTTATTCTTTTGGTATTGTATACAGATGTAGCAGGCTAGAAACAAAATGCTGGTTGTCATCAGTTGAAAAGAATAAACAGACAAAAAAATATAATACGAAACAGTAATCTTCAATGTGGTATTGCAACGTGATTATTAGAGTATATAATTTGTTTTATAACAATTATAAACTATAATAACTATGTTAACTCCAATTGTGGAGGATTTTTCCCAACATTGAAGAAGGGTTTATAACCAAGAATATTATTCTGATTTATTCTGATCGTATTAATATTTGAAGCCGCACAACACCTTAGGCTTCCATTTTATATCATATTTCTTCAGTCCCACCGTCGACGAATAGCAGAGATAGAGTATATATATGTGGATATAGCTATAGAAAGGAGAGAGCTGTAGAAACACCATCTAAATTGTAGTAACTATATTTTCAAAATTATCAGACGAGTTAATTAGGAAATGACTTCTTTTTTAAATGTTAAGTTTACTTTATAGTCACTTTGGTCGACCATCGCAAAATTGCATTGTAATCCAATTTAACTCCTTGTAACTAACAATTTGTCATTTTTTTATTTACAATATATTTATTTTATTAATTTTCAATAAATTTATTATTTTTCTCTCTCTTTCAATATTAGACTTGTTGGTCGGTCTAATAGATAAAGATATTTAGACCAGCTGGCACCCAGATAATTTACAATTAATTAAAATAAGAACCGCACGACCGTCTCCACTGTTAAAAGCTGCCGATGGCCTAAAATTTTGGTAAAAGAATCTTGTAACGATTCTTTGTGGTAAATTAATCGAGTGCTTTGCTGCTTGATCTGCTTTCTCGTTTCCATGTATACCTATACGTGATAGAATCCACATGATTATAATGTTTTTCCCAGAGCATATGAATCGTGTATATTTTCTTTAATATCCCGGATGATATGGTTTCCTGGATACAGTTGTTTGATACTGAAAATGGTACTCAGAGAGTCACTTTGGATGATGAAATTTAATCTTCCATCTTCTGTTTTTTTAATTAGTTCCGTGGCTTTTAACATACTAAAAACTTCATCTGTAAAGACACTGATAAAATCTGATAGATGGTAACTGTGAGCTTCGTTGTCAAAAACGACTGCTGCCCCCGTTTTAGAGTTTATTTTTGACCCATCAGTATAAATGGCATGAAATTTCTTGAATTAGTCCATTAATTCTAGTTATGCATTTTTGTAAGTATTTGGGTGGTATGTATGATTGTATGTTCGGAAATGAGATATTTAAATCATAAAATTGTTGAGCAATTTTGCTGTGTATTGGGAGATCATTTTTTATACAGAATATTTCATTATTTGTAGTAAAAATGTCATTGAATAATGGTATAGTAGGATTATTGGCCAGGTTAGTGATTTAAGAAAGTGTAAGTTGTATTCTACGATAATCAAGAAGGATTTGGTTTGCCTCACATAAAATACTCGCTATCGGACTAGTTCGCATTGCACCTGTACAGATTCGTATTGCTTGATTTTGAATTGGCTCTAAAATACTAAGATATGTCCTCTCTGTCTGTTGAAAAACCATACACCCATAGTCCAATTTTAATAGTTTAATCGAATTAATGCGTGATATATTTTTAACATGGTTTCTCTGTTAGCTCCCCATTTGTGGTGTGCTAATCCAGCGTTCCGCAACCTTTGGTGTCTATTGACCCAAAAATAATAAAAAAATTATAAGGCGACCCATGTGCGTTGGAACAAAATGATGCAAGTGCACAATAATTTTATTTTATTAACACATAATAATTTTTTATACCAATACATACTAATGGCTCTTCTGCTCCTGATTCTCGTTCACCAAATTGTCTATTCTTGTTTCAATTGATTTAGTTAATGCAATCCTCAACGTTGTGTCAATGGTTTGAAGACGATTTCTATATTTATTTTTAATTGCAGTCAGAGCTGAATTTTGTTATACATAAGTGGTCGCAAGTCACGACCCATTTTTAAGTTTCCACGACCCAAAATTGGGTCGCGTCCCAGTGGTTGCGGAACGCTGTGCTAATCTATTTACTTTAAATGAAAAAAAAAACAGCTGTGGCCACTACAGGCCCGACCGTCATCATAAAGTTCTTTTATAAAATAATGTATTTATTTAGCAGCAGAGTAGAAATAACTTGGCCTAATATTTTCTAACAGAGATATTATTTATCATGACCATAGAAACGTTACATATAAGTATGATAAAATTGAGACTAAAAAATTTACAAAAATTATTCGAAATTTTTCGTCTTATCAAAAAAACGTCTCAAATAAAAGTTTTTTAATTATTGCTTTTATAGCAACTTTTGTACAATAAATTTTTTCGAAATATTTTTCTGTTGTGAAATATTCACAAAAATCTTAAAATCGACACGAGTAACTCCCATTTTTAGTCAACCGTTTTTTACCAAAAGTTGATCAACTCGTTGAGTGCCATTGATAGCAGAAGCTTATATAGGAAGTTTCATAAAAATCCTTTCAGCCGAATTTGATCTGCACGTGTACACAGGCAGACGGACAGACGGGCAGACGGACAGACGGACAGACAGACAGACAGACGGACAGACAGACCGACAGACATCATGCTAAAAATAGTCGAAACGTTATGTTGCGACCTCAATTCGTGGAGATCCATCGAAATCTCGAAATGTCAAAATCGGTATGATCACAATACCTTCCTTATATATGTTGGCGGTCGGTAAAAATTGGAATATAAATTAACTACAAAATATCTAAATGAATAAATGTATAAAGATATTGAGTGTAACAGACATTTGAGATTTTGTTAGTGAAAGGATGCCATTCGCAGTAAGTTAGGAGGGTGTTTGTCAAGTAGTGAGTGTATACGTGTGTCCGGTGTCCGGACCGTTTCCACCGCTGACCCATTTGTTGTTTAGATGTGCGTCCAACACCAAATGGGAGTAATTAAAGTACTCAACTCGTACATCCTTTTAAATTTTTAATTAAAATGAATGCGCTTCGGCACTTCGGAAACTGAAAAAAAAGTACACTGACAAGCTTACTCATCGAGCTTTGTGCTTTGAAACTCGTTAAAGATTTTCATGATTGATTAGGAAAATTCATATTTTTTCAATGGTAATATTCAGAGATAGAGTTTTATAATGTTGTTATATTTTTTATAAAAGACAATTTGTACGATAAAAAATTTCACAGGTGATTGTGTTGTACCATACACAACGAAAAATCCATTTGCTAAGTGCTTGATCTATTTAGTTTTTTCATTTTTTAAGCCAATGCTTTTTGATGGACGTTTTATGTCTCTCTCTTTTTCTCTTTCTCTCTCTTGAGAGCAATGTTAGTCAGTTTTGGTCTCACTTATATATACAGTGGCCATGTTTTTTTTTTTTTCAGAACAAATAAAAGACAAATCTGGAAAAGGTTCATAAAAAAAAATAGGTGAAAAAAGTGTGAATTTTGACACATTTCAGGTTTTGTAGGTATAAGAATATTTGTTCTATAATCAAGACAAAATCATTTGATATGATTAATTAAAAATTTTGATCATTTTTATTCGTTATTTGAGTACTAAGAGTACTCAAATATCCAGTATTCTTACATCCAGTTAGTACTAACATCCATTAAATTTTTTTAAACAATGTTTTAATAATTTGCCGAAATTCCCAGGGATTTTTTCTGCATTTGCTTCGTATTCAAGTCTTCATTAGATTAATAAGAAATATATTGATAAATGGCTTCATTTTCTTCAATTTTAGATATTTATTTCTCACTATCGACAATGTGTTATTATTATGTGTTATTGAATATGTCATTACTATAAATGTTTTATTCCTCTTTGATACCTTAAAAACAAAAGGTTGAATCACGTATAATAAAATAACTGAACACTATACACTACAACCTACAGTGTAGAGTGTAGTGTGGTATTCAATATTCGGTCCTCAGCTGTTAAAAAATTTTTATTATATTTTTAATTTCAAAAAAAGATACACACCATCTCAGCCATAAACACAAAAAATCCATAACATAATAAGCCATAATTTAGCCATGAATTAAAAAAAAAAATTATTTTTGTCAAAAACACAAAAATTTCAATATTTTTCAAAGACGCAATCTGATCAAAGATTCCGGCTCAGATCAACGTATAATTTTTTCATATATATATATATATATATATATATTTTTTTTTTGTACATTTCTGTACCAAAATAGAGCCGACATAATGTCGGTTTGTGATGAAGTGGAAATATTGCGATAAAGACCTTTGATTAGAACACGCAAGTGTCTCATAATGTGCTGCTTGACGCTCTTATTGAATTATTCGGTTTCGCTTAGTACTGTAAATAACAAATTCTTTTTCACTAAATTCATTCAGTTTAATATTGACATTTGGTTTGTAAGTATAATAATAATATAATAATAATAAAATTTATTGTTCAGTAGATCTTACAGCTACACTAAGGCCCGGTCTTTCCACCTTCAGATAAAGTTCCAGGTAACTATCTGACAGATAAGGTTATTTATAACTTCATCTACTGAATAAATGTCATCCCTTCTTTCTATACAAATGTATCTATCGGATAGTTATCTAACGGATAATGAGACTGACGTATTGGATTCACTGACTGGTATTGACATTTATTCAGCAGATGAAGTTATAAATAACCTTATCTCTCAGATAGTTACCTGGAACTTTATCTGAAGGTGACAAGACCGGGCCTTAGTATCTTACACATACATTTAAATGGTCTTCAAATTTACTTAACATTCACGAAGAGATTGGCATAAAAATAATGACTAATTTTACTGAAAATTGGTTAGGATTCAAAATATGCAAAATAAATTTGAATTTGAAACTCACAATGTAATTTTGGATATATTGGTTTCCAGTTAAGAACAAAAATTACGAAATAATGGAATGTTGACATTGCAATTTTATCTTCTGTAAATTTTGACAAGGTAAGAAATGGAATACCTTCAAATAGGTTAACAAAGTTAGTTGAACTATTGAAAATTTTTAAAGAAAATGTCAGCAAAGATCAATTACACGAAGAATTATACAATTTTGCATCATATTGAGAAGATGATTATAAAAAATCTATAAATAATTTTTCTTCTCACCATGTCGACGAAACAGTACACGAGAACGATGAACAAGATGAAGAGGAAAAGGAAGAAATAATACAAAGTAAGGAAGAAGAGGTAGAAATTAAAATCATAAATAGTCACTTTGCAAGAGCTGTAAATATTGTATTCGTTCGAAAATGTATTATTATTAGGTATTACTATTATTTTCTACTTTACTCTTGGGTCGATGTCGCAATTTGCCCGGGCCGGTTTAGTTCTAACCAGAGTCGCAGTAGTAGTAAGTAGTAAAATAATTTATTTGTTGCCTTTCGGCTTAAAATCTACATAAATTGTAACATATATTATTGTGTTAATTATTATTTTTTCTGGCCTTCAGCACTGCTCTCATCCAATCCTCTCCTTTTCCGTGGTCTCCCAGAAGTTGTAAAGGACCCCTGCTTTCTAACTGCAGTCCTTCACAGCATCGCAGATGATTAAGAGTCTCTATCTCTGTACCGCAGGTTCTGCAAAGCTGCTCCTCCTCCTTCGTCCAGAAACAGTTTGCCCTCTCTTCATTTCCGCATCTAAATCTCGCAATAATCTTTTGCTGTTTGTTGGGCTCTGCCAGATACCTTGGAACTTCTGTACATGCAATGTATTGGTAGAGCTGATTGTATCGGGACTTGGTTATTCTACTCCATTGCTCTTGTTTCTGCACATCTTTATCTCGTTCCGTCACCATTAGCACTGTTTCTAGCCCAGATCTTTTTCTTCCTTCGATATCTTCCTTTGATGTGCCATTTCTTGCTAGGAATTCATTTTTCTTCGTTGTCCATTTTGTTCTATTAGTTTCTTTTTCCTTCCAGCACTCTTTTAAAATATTGTTTTCGGTGGTCGCAATATTTTCTGCGAACTTCATTGCTCTTTTGCCCGTCATTATTCTTAGCTTTTCTCTCTTTGTTTCTTCCAAAATAATGTAACTTGGGGTATGTCTGTCCAAGCACAAAGTCCATTTCAGGTATTGTTCCTGCAATCTTTCTATTTTTTCCTGTTCTTGCCATCCCCATATTTCCTGTCCATATAAGAGGCTTTTAACCAGACTGTCAAACATAAAAATTCTTCTTTTGAAATTGTTCTGGAACATTCTTTCTCCCATACTCCAAACTCTTCCCATTACCATTCTTGCCTTTTTTGTTATCTCCTTTATGTGTGTCTGGTCTTCATTGCTCTTCTGAAAAGTATACCCTAGGTACTTGAATTCTTTTACTTGTTCTATATCCTGCCCTTTCCATCTCCATTTGTTCTTGGTCTGTCGTCCTCCTCCCTTTTTAAAAACTAAAACTTTGGATTTTTCCGTACTGAGGATCATCTTCTTTTTGTCCAGGTATCTCTCCAATCTGCTCATCATTTCCTTCAATTCTCCCGGTGTTTTGGCTAGTAAGACAATATCGTCTGCGTAAGCTAGCGTCCATATTTTTATATTGCCTATCACTACTCCTCCGGCTTGCCATTTCTCTAGTATTTCTTCAAGGTCCGATATATATAGGGAAAATAATATTGGGCTTAATGGACAGCCCTGCCTTAGTCTCCTTTCTGTCCAAAACTTTCCACTTTCTTCTTCGCCTACTCTTACCACGCTATATGTTTCTTCATAAATTTCTGCTATTTTTTTTATAAGAAGTGCGCTGATGCCTTTCTTTCGCATTATGCTCCATAGGTGTTGCCTGTATACTAAATCGAACGCCGATTTTAGGTCAGTGAAGAAAGCATAGATTTTTCCTTTTCCTTTTGATATCTCTTTATCTATCAGGTGTTTTAATATATATATATTATCCATTGTGCTTCTTCCCTTTCTGAATCCTGCTTGGTTATCGGGGATGATATGTTTTGTCGCAGTAGGGGGGGCAGTAGGGGGGGCGGAGCGGGCTACGGCCCCTAGCGCACTAAGGAAAATGGCGCTGATGGGCTTGCTAAGGGGCGCCATTGCAAAGGTGAGGACCTATTTTTTTGCTCGTCACTTGGATTTTGGGAGGTGAAGCGCAAGTTTTCCTTACTGCGGCTCTGGTTCTACCTATCCGCCCCTGACCATGCATCATGATTTGTTGATAAAATCTGTTACTTATATTATAATTTACATTATTCGTCACATTTCTCCAATAACAATTTACATTTACTTACTTACTTTACTTAATCGTTGCGCCCTTTTACCAATACTGGTGTCGGGCTTTGTATGTAGAATTTGATTGCTACTAGTACTTGTTCTCTTCTTTCGTAGGAGAACGGCGCCACAGCTTTTCCCATTCACTCCTATTCTTCGTCCTACTTTTCGCTCCATTCCAGGTGATGTCTCTTCTCTCTATTGCACTTTTGATTTTGTCACTCCACTCCTTTCTCGGTCTTCCTCGGCGTCTTTCTTTAGTTACTTTGGCCTCGTAAACTTTCTTCGTGTCTCTACTATCTTCCATCCTTTGAATATGACCGTACCACCTAAGTTGCCCTTCTTCTATTACTTCTTCTACTGGTTTGGTTCTCAGTTCTTCTCTATATTCTGTGTTCCTTATTCTGTCCAATTTTGTCTTTCCCTTGATCTTTCGTAGGAACCTCATTTCACTACTTCTTATTCTAACTTACATAACAATTTACATAAATATTAAATATCCTTGAATATTAATATTTATTTGGAAATTAGAATTTAATTTTTGAATTGTGATTTTTGTGACATTTTGAAATGGAACATTCCTGCTAATAAAACGTCACATAAATCAATCTATGGAAAATAAATTCATAAAATAGTCTATCTTTTTATTGTGTATTTGATGTTAGTATTATTTATTTTATCTGTGATTTATTTATATGCTTTTTTTAATAACGTCATATATATTTCAAAACATTTTTAAATCAAAATATCCATGATGAAAATTGTTGTGTAGAAAAATCTAAAATAATTTTTTAAACGAGGGTTGGAATTTTAATACTTGCCACTGTATAATAACTTCTTATTGTTCTTCTTCTTCTTCTTAAGGTGCATATCAGTTCCGGATGTTGTTGATCACCAGGGCTATTTTGAGTTTTCTGGCTGCAGCCCTAAATAGTTCAGTTGTTGTTTTATTAAACCACGTTCTTGAATTCTTTAACCACGATATACGACGTCTTCCAGACTCTCTTCCAAATACTTTGTATAGCTAGTTGGAGTAGTCTGTATCTTTCTTCGTTTTTCATTATATGATCCAAGTACTCTAACCTTCCTTTTTAGGGTTTTGTAGGTATGACCAAAAAACCCTTATACCGTCATTTTGTCGTCTGTCTGTCTGTCTGTCTGTCTGTCTGTCTGTCTGTCTTTCTGTTCGGTCAAAATTGTAGCCAAACGGCTAAACCTAGAAAGTTGAAATTTGGCATGCTTATACAACTCGTTGACCCGCACATACGAAAAATACTAAAACATCTAAAAAACATATCCCTCTAAAAATATCAACAAATATGTGCTCATCGAAAAAAAAAATATTTTCTTTAAATTCTGAGTAGGGTATCAAATGAAAGCCCTTAGTACGTGGATTAACGATCAAAATTTTATTTTTGCAAAATAAATTATTTTGATGCGATTTTTGCCAAAATTGTGCAAAAAAATTTTTGTCCCACACCCTGTAGCCCGGATGATTTAAACTAAAAATCTGAAAAAATTCTAAGTAATGTACATTGGTGTGAACCGGAATAGTACAACAGGAATTTTTGATCAGATTATGTTTTCGGAAAATAACGCATTTTTTGTGTTTTTAACTAAAATATGTTAACTATTTAATACGTTGTGTAACATATCACAACAGTAACTCTCGTGGCGTGGTTGGATTCGTCGTGCGCTTAGTAATATAAGTTAACTTGCAAACTAGGGTTCGAATCCTGTTGATTTTATTTTTTGTTTTTTTTTTGCATTTTTATTTTGTTTCAATTATTTTGTTAAAATTCTAGTTATATTTGGTAAATAGTGCATTTAATTTTTAAAAGCGTAAATTTAATAACCAGTGGAAAGTGTTGAAATTATAATGTAATTCTATGTTTGACGAAATCAAAGGGCGGGACTTATGATGTAAGCAACCAATAGAAGCCATAGGTGCAATTTTCAAAATCTTAATGAACTTTGCTATATAAAAAAAATACTGCATATATTTAGAAACTCAAATAATGGTATTAGGCATTCGAATTAAAATTCATAAAAAAATATTTTGACATAAAATTTGTTTTGGCATCCCAAATAATCATCGTTCAGTTACTAAATACCTGCAAAACCCAGAAATGTGTGAAAATTTACACTTCACATCAATTTTTTTAAATTTATTTCTTCTTCAGGCATATAAATGTCCCACAGCAGTTCACCAAACTGTAGTTTTCATTACAGTATTGCTATTTTATATTGAGTATAGCGCAAACCTTTTACTCCGAAGAGTGAAGTTTCAGGTCGCAGGGTGATCCAATACGGGTAGGAAGCGGTTTTTTCTTAATAGTGAACATTAACTCCAAGTCCTTCTGAAAGCTGCCATAGCAAATACTATGCGCGATCTGATTTCTCTGGTTGAATTTTATTGGTCGTTAATAGTAGCGCCTAAGTAATCTACTAGCCTTTTTGACTGGTTTTTACCTCTTAGGGGTAGTTTTTGGTTGTCTGAAAAATCCGATTTTTGCCAATTATTATTTAAAATGCGGAAGCGAAGTGTGGAACATTAATAGCAGAAGCTACTAGATACGGAAAAGGATTTTTAGCGAAGGAGCTATATAAAATCAAAACTGGACAGAATAAAAAATGACACGATAGAAAAACAGCAAAAATACAAAAAAATATAATTGACATCGATCGAAAGCAAAATCTAATTTGGTTCAGTCACGAAAATAGATTAACAGAAGTTAGATAGCCAAAAAACTATTAAAAAATAACCTGGACACCAGAGAGGAGAAGAGAACGGGGAAGACCTATACGAAGTTGGAGAGTTGGCATAGAGAAAACAATATCGTCGAGGGGACTAAAAATAGACTTACGTCATGACAGAAGTCCCCCTAGAAATTTAGAACAGAAAACCTGCGTCAGCGGCACTGAATCCGAGATATATATCATTATTATTTAGAAGATGAAATAAACAAAATCTATCCTTAGGTCTATCCTTTAGTCTTTTTGGACCAGCTTTTTGTCGTGGCTACTGTATTCTAATGATCTTAAATTTCTCTATCATTTTATTAGTTACATTTTTGAAGACGAAAACACAATATAGGGATGACGATCGCCAAAGGCCCTAGATTCCCCTAGTTCTTAATATTTTGAAAATGAGGATTAATATTATACATATTTTTGAGATTATTATAGCAAAACAAAAGAAGTTGATGACTATCATAGGAAATGACTATCATAGGACAGACCGTTCGGCTAGACTATGATTAACCGTTCCTGTCCGTTCCAAACATTTTAATGTGGAAATACATTATTTTATACATTTGACAATAATATTGGACTGAGGATGATTGGATTACCAATCGAAACGTCTCGATAAACATTTTTTAATAAATATATGACGAGTATAACATAAAATTTTTATTTAATAACTATATATATATATATATATATATATATATATATATATATATATATATATATATATATATATATATATATATTCAGTAACGGGCTTGCCTGCTCTGATACAACATGTCGCACTTCTACGTATGCATAGTGGTCTAGCTGCTAAAATATGTTTAGAAGTTGTTATATAGTTTTGGTTTTTCAACTTTAGACTGAAGATGACTGGATGTCCCAGTTGAAACGTCTCGTAAAATTATTATTTTGTAATAATATTTTTTAATCAAATTTGACGAGTAAATAAGAACTATTATTTCTCCTCATATCATTTTTCGTCAAGAGCCATATTTCTACTATATATATACGTATACGTCATGAGTTCCTATAGTCAAATCATTGGTTCGATTGTTTATGTATGTTGTAAAAATTATTCTTTGGATTGTTTCATTGATTCATATTCAGCATAGTTATAAAAAGCATTTAAGAAAAACAAAATACTATACGCGCAAACGTTGAGGCAAGTACTCCCGCTAATGCACGCAAGCACATGATTTAAGAAATTACTAAAGAGTTGTGCAACGAATTTTTGTTAACATATTTTTCATACACAATCGGTAATGTATGCACGTACATGTCTTAAGACAATTCTCTCTCCGTAAGGTGGCCTTAACGTTAAGAATAAGACAGAGTTTTGTTCACAAGACTTTTTAAACTTAATTCAAGCCGTTCGAGTTTTTTTGTTACTAACCCTTTACTATCATAACCTAATGGGCCGGCTTTTAGGTGCACAGTAGTTTTTATTGACTCTAACGTTACAGATGAGACAGAATTTAGTTAGGAAGAATCTTCAAATTTAATTCGAGCCGTTCGAGTTCTTACTAAACCAACATAATGACCCAGTTTTTAGGTGCATAGTAGTTTATATTTAGTATTTGTTGGTTACTTTCTACTAGGCTAGTTTTTTTACCGTTTGCTCAATATGATTTGTTGTTTTGTTTCGCTTGCTCTTTTGTCTCACTGTATTTTTGTAGTTTGCTTATAAGACGCACTTGTTCCTATAACGCAATTAGTCTTTTCTTTCCTTGATTTTTGTCGTTTTGGTCTTCTCTTACTTGCTCATATGACGACATTTCTCTTTTATCTACTTTATTTTTGTGGTTTTGGTCTTCTGTTACTTGCTCATATGACAAGTACGTCTATGACACAATTTCTCGTTTGTCTACTTTGTCGGTTTATTCTGCTGTTACTTGCTCATATGACGTACTTGTTCCCATGCTGCAATTACTCTTTTGTTACCTACTCTTATGGAAGTCATCGTACTTCCTGGTGTGGTTGCATGAACAGTTTTCAGCAATCAGCGAAAATTGATCATTTGGTCAACTTTATTTCGGAAATTGTGTAGCCAGCAGCATTTTACTGGTTCCTACATAGTTATGTTGCTTCCATACATAATCTGTAACTCTTATGCATCGTTGTGAAAAGTCTAACCAATTTATTTAACTCATTTTATCTTATTTTACCCACCATTAACAAAATAAAAAAACATAAAAACTAAACCCTTTTTTGTTCGACTAAAGCATGTTTTCATATTTTGAAAAATGTGCTATATTAATCCTGATGTCCGAAAGCCACTTTTGGTGATATTAACAAAGTAGGATTACGTTTAGACAAACGAGACATGAGCTATCAGTAAAATCAACTGACGTGTGTGATTTAAAAAAACCGATTTTAGCGAATTAACGAAATTTTTCATGAAAATATGAGAAAGGTTTTGTTTGACAAAAAAAATATATAATAGCATTTGAACTGCAAAGTGCCTAAATAAAATTTATCCACTCCTTGATTATAAATTATTTCTAAGTTTATTTTCATAAATTCTATTTTATATAGAAGAAAAAATATCGGGGTACAAATAAGTTTCCGCCATTTTCTATCAAAAATTAGGAATTTATTGTGAAAGAACGGTACATTATGTTTTATTTAAAGTATTGTCCATCACTAGCCACTACTTCTTCCTATCTTTCTGGCAGCATTCGGATACCACGTCAGAAGAACTCTTCATCTTTTGAGGCTATCCACGAATCGACCCAATTTTTGGTATCTTCATATGATGTAAATAGACCGGGAGCTCATGACAGTTTTTGGTCTCATTTCATACAGCATGCCTTTTGGAGGAGAGAATATTTACCCTGTGACAACAAAACAGGGATGGTACTAAACCCCTGCACGCTTTCCGGTCATAGGGAAAATTGCATTTCCACTTAAACACAAAATTTTTGTGCTTTTCTCTGATTTAATATTGTTTGCCCTTTTGTCAAAAGAAAGTTATAACAAATTTAAAGTCTTTTAAATATATGCATACGATTCGGAGGTTCCCAAAGGGCTCAAACGGTCATGTGGTCTTGTAATAAAAAAATATGATTTTCCGCGTTTTCATACCGCGTTTTCATGCCTATAATTAAAAGACTTTAAATTTGTTATAACTTTCTTTTGACAAAAGGGCAAGCAATATTAAATCAGAGAAAAACACAAAAATTTTGTGCAAGTGGAAATGCAATTTTCCCTATGACCGGAAATCGTGCAGGGGTTTAGTACCATCCCTTTTTTGTTGTCACAGGGTAAATATTCTCTCCTCCAAAAGGCATGCTGTATGAAATCGGAGAACAAAAATGTCATGAGCTCCCGGTCTAAAAGCGCTGCTCAGATAGACCATGTGCCATCGACCGGAACAAGTGATAATTGGAAGGGGCAATGTCTGGTGAATAGGGCGGGTGGGATATGACTTCCCAATTAAGTGTTTCTGAATAGGTTTTGACCGGCGCCACAACATGCGGACGAGCATTATCATGTAGGAGAATAATTTTTCCGTGTCTGGAGTAGTAATGGACGCGTTTTCTCTTGAATGCTCGGCTCAATCTCATTAATTGTGTTCGATAAAGAGCTTCAGTAATGGTTTTGCTCGGTTTGAGCAACTCATAATACACGACACCAAGCTGGTCCCACCAAATACACAGCATGAGTTTTTTTCCATGAATATTCGGTTTGGCTGTCAATGTTGAAGCATGGTAAGGTGGTCCCCAAGATTTTCTCTTCTTTGGGTTATCGTAGTGGATCCATCACCAGTGACTATACGATGCAAAAAAACCCTTTCTTTTAGGACTGGCAAGCAGTATTTCACACGTGCAAAATCGGCGTTCAACGTTTCTCGGTTTCAGTTCATATGGAACCCAATTTTCTTGTTTTTGACTCGTTCCCAACAATTTTAAACGATGTGAAATTGCTTGTTGAATCACTTCTAATGTAAGTGCAAGTTCTTCTTGCGTTTGGCACGAATCTTCCTCCAGTAATACTTCCAATTCCGTGTCTTCGTACACTTTCGGCCTTCCACTACGTTCTTCCACGTCAAACTCACCATTTTTAAACTTTAGAAACCACTCACGACAGCTTCTTTCATTTAAAGAAGCCTCACCATATGCTTCTACAAGCAATCGATACGCCTCAGCTGCAGATTTTTTCAAATTAAAGAAGTAAATCAAAAGTTCGACGCTTATTCGGCACCAAACTTGAAATTTTCGCACGAAAAAAATTATGTGATGCTGATACGGAGTCACTAATACTTCAAGGTTATGTTGTTACCAGATGTCCAAACTTACGATATTACGTTTTACATATGACAATTTCAACATAACCTTCTGGTGGGGCCATCTTTTGTCAAACGGCGTAGACTTATTTGTACTCCTGTATAATTTGTATTTTGCTTTTGTTATAAATTTCAAATAAGTTTCTACAACATAAAGTGTATCTACTTACATTATTCAGTTATATGCACTTCTTCAAAAAGCTAAAAAAACTCATCCTCAGCAAATGTATTTTAATATTAAAATACACTTTATTGTGTCATCGTATTTTTAAATATTTACATTTTGTCTAAAATTATTTACGATGTTCATGTACATGATTCATATAATTTTTCATTTATTATTGATGTTCTTTGTTTTATTTTAGTGCCGTTTTCATGACCGTCTTTTATTTACCGCCATGAAAAATGTATCTTTACCTAAATGTTTTATTTATCATTTGTTTTTATTTACTCCATTGTTCACGTGTTGTTGCGATTTTTCATTTTTTTATTAATTGATTGTTTGACCAATATTTTACCAAAATTTGTTGACTAAATTGTATATTTGTACTACAATATTTATGTAAACCATATACCTGGGCACCATGATAAATCAGGTGAACCTGATACAGCAGGAAATTACGAATAGTTTATTGCATTTTGAATAGTTTATTACGAATAGTTTATTGAATAATTAATGCTGCTAATGAATTGTATTTTGCAATTGGTCCCCTCTTCAAAGCAAAACTTCTGTCTAGGAACACCAAGATCATGTTATACCAAGTTATAATACGTCCTGAACTTAAGTATGGCTCCGAAATAGATTGTAAATGCAAAAAGATGTTGAATATTTTGCGTATACACTTGTTATCTGATTTGTCACATTCCATGTTTCACATCCATATAAAAGTATGGAAAGAACGTTCGTACGGAAGATACGTAGCTTAGAAGAAATTAAATCACGAAGTATTATTTCATTTACATTTCTTCTGAGTAATCAGTTTCTTCAGGTACGTCATCGACACGGTACTGATCTTTTGTGGGTGGTTCATCCACTTTTGTAATATTAAAGTTGCGTAATACTGCAGTTGCTACTATACCAATCATAATCTTATTGCTCAAATTTGAAGCGAATATTAGAATTACTAAACATTGTATTGTAAGGCGTGGATCTCGGCGAATGTTTAATACAAAATTTCCTTCTCGACAACTGTTTACTTCAGCCTTTTTTTCCCAGAAGAAAGCAATTTTACTAACATTTCATACAAGGCTGCAACCACTCGTGGATACCGGACTATTTCGTAAAATACTCGTTGAAATTTGTGTATTTAATTTTCCGTACAAGGTATAGGTACAAATGAAATCAGATACATAAGCTGAATTTTGCACGAGATACTTTTTTTATATTTTTTCTCACCGTGGACTGGTGCACTGTTGTTTTGGAGCTAAGGCATTATTTCTACAATTAATAAAAAGGAAAAAATTAGAAGGAAACAGGGATAAGACGAAGGTAATGGTATTCGGTAAAGGAGGAGGAAGAAGAAAGAAGATAAAATGGGAATGGGGTGGCAGAGAAATAGAAGAGGTGAAGAGTATAAAATACCTAGGTTATATACTAACGAGGAACAATGGGGCTGAACTACACATAAGAGAAAGAGTAAAGAAGGCAAGGATAGTCATGGGGAAGCTGTGGAGTATAGGAGAGAGGAAGTTTAGCGACGATATTAGATGGAGATTGAGGTTGTTTGACGCCGTGGTGAAAAACATCCTGCTATATGGGGTGGAAATTTGGGGATGGAATGAATGGGAGAAGGTAGAACGAGTACAGGAGAGGTATTTAAGATGGATCTTAGGGGTAGATAGAACGACACCAGGGTATATTGTAAAAGAGGAACTGAAAAGGGATAAGATGAAAGTGGGTACAGGAAGGAGGGCGGTTAAGTACGAAGAGAAAGTTAGAATAGAAACAGACAAAATAATAATGAGGGAATGCTGGGAAGAAAGAGCCAGAGAGGAACAGAAAGGAAGGTGGTACGCATGGGGGAGATGAGAAAAGAGTATTACTGGAGATGCGGAGTGGATGCGACAGAGGTGGAAAGGAGAAGAAAAGACGGGATAAGCGTGATTGAGGAGTTGTGGAGGAGGGACAAGGAAGTGGGGGAGCAAGAAAGGACAGTCAAAATAGACAATTCAAGGAGCGCAGGGAGATATAAGGAGGTCAAAACTATAGGGGTACCAAGCTACTTGAAGGGAGAAAGAGGAAGGTCAGGAGGGAGAGTTAGGAGTATTGCGAGACTAAGGTGCGGGAATGAAGAGAGAGGAAATAGATATTGGAGGAGACAGGAGGATAAGATGTGCAGGATGTGCGGGGAGGAGGAGGAAGATATAGAGCACCTCGCGAAGAGGTGTAGAGAGATGACAGTGTGGTCGGGGAGCACATTAGACCTGTTGCACGAAGATGGAAGGGGGAGAGGTGGGCGAGAGAATTAGAGGCAAGAAGGATGGAGATTGGGGAAGGATAACAGGAAGGGGAAACGGAAAGAAGAAAGAAAAGAGAAAAAATATCGTAAAATGTAAATTTTATTGGTTGTTATTGTTATATATTTTTGGATTGATTGTTTTATTTTTTGTTTCATTTTTATTTTTTTGTAAATGTTAACACCCTGAACGCCGCAAGGCCTAGGGGAATAAAGAATATATAAAGAATACAATTAATAAAATTCAAACAAATTATAAATTTTCAAGACTATTTTGTAATTTATTGTTCTGAGCACAAATTATAAAACAAGGAAGATACAGTCTGTTTCAAACGCTTAGGCGGAACTAAATGGGAATTTCGTTCTTTTAGGTTGTCACGACAAAGGACCTTTCTTGGGTTATTTCATTTTTCAAGTTGGAATGTCAAAATTTAAAATTACAACAATGAAACCATGGAAACGAATGACCTATGTCAAAATTAAATTTTTTTTTTATATATTTTAATGACAAGAAAATAAATAAATGGGAAATTTGTATTAAGAATGACACAAAAAATCAAAATATAAAGAAAATGACATTTTAAAATGATATTAACCTTAGCCAAAAAATGTTTATTGTAAGTATGATTTACAAAGCTTAAACAAAACGGCCGAAAAGCACGATTTAAGCGATGAAAGTAACTAAATTGCAAAATCTAGTTCCGCCTAAGCGTTTGAAACAGACTGTAGCGGACTTCCACGTTACGGCTTTGGACAGCGATAGTTGCGACATTCGTGGTTGTAATATGAACTAGGATTAGATAGTATGCAACCCGCAGTGCACACAAATATATTTTTATATTCTAAATTGCTATGAATCTCGCGATCATTAATTTTCTACCAAAATTGAAAAATAAAATGTAATTTTGGTTGAAAATTAAAGATTGCCTTGAACCGAAAATTATGATTCATTTATTTACAACTCTCCTAATTAATTTCCTAAAATTAAAATTAATTACAATTGTTAAAATTTAATACTTCAGTAAGCATTAAGTTTTATTATTTTATTTGCAAGCAAGCATATGAAATAAATAAACAAGTATTTGTTTTTTACTTTTATATTTACTTTTATTGTACATATTAAATTTAGTCTGTGCCATTTTTTTATTACACTATTTATATTTCTTTTGCATTTACCATTTAAAATATTACTAATTACACTACACCATTTGAAAATAAAAAATGTGGTGCTAATATTTAAAATTTCTTATAAAATTCATCACTGCCACAATCACAATTTACTGTCACCTATCGTTACAACGTCAAAAACAATTGCCGCAAATTGCCGATAATGAAGTGTTCTCAAAATGTTGGTTTAAAAAAACGCTTTTAGCGCTGTCGGTGGATGGAATATAACTTAAAACCGTTTCAAGGCCGTGTATATGAGTTTCATATACCCCTGGTTCTGAGAAATCAATTCATTTTTAACTTTTTGACAGTGACAGCATTTATTTGTTACTTATTCGCTGCTTGGCTATCGAATATCTTTATCTGCCAGATAGCATAGTTTATTCGTAGGAATAACTTTATCTGAGCCGACCGGCGTAGCGTAGTGGTAACACATGTGCTCTGCGTTGCGAAGGTCTCGGGTTCTAATCCCGTTCAGGCATGGAAATTTTCTGAAATAAAAATTGTCCTGGCTAATTGCCACAGCAGAAAAGACCATTAAATTTAAAAAAAAACTTTATCTGAAGGTGGAAAGACGCTGTATTGTTTTTATCCATCAGATAACGTTACCAGCCACTTTATCTGAAGGTGGAAAGACCGGGCTTTAAACATTCAATTTTTTCATGAAAAAAGTATAAATAATATTTTTATCTAAAACGCAATTAAAATTAAAATACGAGCTTAATTTACGATACAAGAATTCTCAAGCATTGTTAATTTTAAGTTAAAAAACTTTTTAACTTAAAATTCTATTTTGTATGATAAGACACGTTTTAAAATATTAAATTATTATGTATTATGTAAAAATTTTACATAATCTTTTTTGTTAAAAACCCCTTTGCGAGGACTAGAACCATTATGTCCTTATCATTATTTAATGAGAGAAGAATAATCCTTCAGTTAAAATAAAAGTTAAAAAGTTGTTATAACTCGCCTCTATACTTCGTCATAATGACCTTTAATCCTTCACACGAACATCTCGTTTTGAGGATTACTTATAATTCTCTACATACTATAAATAATTAATGGTACTAACAGAAAATTACTTTTAAGAGAAGGTACAGCAGTATTGGTCTCGCAAGTTTCTTATACACAACTAAAAATCTATCTACCTATTTCACCGTAAACTAAATATTAATAAAATTGGAGGCTATACCTGTTTTTTTATTTTTCTGGCCTCATATTTGGTATAACGAGTTCCAGATGATTAAGACAATATCCGCAAAAAAAACAAATTTTGTCTGTCTGTCTATCTGTCTGTTTGTCTGTCTGTCTGTCTGTCTGTCTGTCTTTCTGTCTGTCTGTCTGTCTTTCTGTCTGTCTGCCTGCCTGCCTGTCTTTCTGTCTGGCTGTCTGTTCGAGATTCACGAAATAACAGCTGGCCAATTCTTCACTTAATTTGGTATGATGATAGAGTAGAACAAAGATTCGAACATAGGCTAAAAGGCATTTAAAAATTTTATTCTAGGGGGTATTTCGGGGTCAAAACTGTTTATTAAAAAACTTAAAATATCTCCCTTATTATCGACTTAATAAAAAAATTGTTTATAATAAGGCTCGAGAGTTCCAGTTGCTAATAAATTGTCCAATAAATTTATGAGCAACATAATTTTTTTTTCCGAGAGTTCCACCCCGAAATAGTTATTAGGTTGCTAATAAATAGGCTTTTTTGTCTAATAACTTATAGGCAACATGAAGTGCTTAATAAAGTGACGTATAACCTAAAACAAGTTCGCAAAATGTGTTAATATTTCATTTTTAATTGAAAAGCAGTTTAATTTTAAAAGAATATACAAATGTGTAGTTTTTATACATTCATATTTTTTCTGCAATGGTGATTTTAATGTTTTATATACATTTTAGTTGTATTTTTACGAAATCGACTATCTGTTTGGATGAATTTATAAATTATGGACAACCGTTTTTAGATTATTTTGGGCATTTGTTGTAAATGTGATATATAAAGAACAATATATAAATATATATTTTTAAATAAACATTACAAACAATACTTTAAGCATTACTATTTATTTATATAAAAATGATAGAAATATTAAGACAGACGCAATTATTGGCAGAATAATAAAGATGTGTGGTTGAAAATTGCCGATAAGTTTAATTCATATTGTTTAAGAAATGTAAAATAAAGCAAAATATTGCTGTTTTCTTATTTTCAATCACTTTTGCATTATAAAATATTATTTTTATTAACTCCTCTTTTATCTATATTATTTTTTCTGTGATAAATTTTGTTGAACACCGTTAATTGTCATTTTAACAGTTGACACAAAAAATATACGTAACGTCGTTGAATATAAAGTCAAATTATTTAATATCAAAATATTTCATGTCAAAATATTGAATGTTAAAATTTCATCTCACTTTAGCTCTACAAATTTACGTATAGCTCAATCCCTCTTGCACCGTGTTACTATCTTCATAAGAAATACCAATACAAAAACAAAAACTGCCCATAAATTATTTTTTTTTTTAGTTCATGGCTTAATTATGCCTAATAATGTTACGTTTTTTTTTTCTTATAATGGTTAAGGTAGTGTATGTCTTTTTTTGAAATTAAAAATATATTTTAAATATTTTAACGGTTGAGAATCGAGTTCATGTGTAAGCTCCACCTACTATTATACAGGGTGCTAGGTAAATGTCTGGCATAATTTTAAAGGCAGCATTGTGACGTAGAATGCAATCGATTTTTTCCTTTGCCAATTTTCTCTAAAATGTGAATTTCGTCCAAAAATAAACAAACAAAAGGATGCCCTAAATTTTGAAAACCACTGACTTTTTTTATTTTTCATATTAATCCAGAAGTTGTGTAGTTACCATAAGAAAACAAAATTTTTTAATTCTAGTTCAATAATAGAATATCACATTTTCTCCATAACAATACACAACAACTGGATTAATATGAAAAATAAAAAAAATTCAGTGGTTTTCAAAATTTGGGGCATCTTTTGTTTGTTTATTTTTGAACGAAATTCACATTTTAGAGAAAATTGGCAAAGGAAAAATCGATTGCATTCCACGTCACCATGCTGCCTTTAAAATTATGCCGGACATTTAACTAACACCCCGTATATAGAATTATGACGTATAAACATCATAATTCTATATTTCTCTATATTTTAGTTATAGCATTTAGCGAATAAATGTGATTATCAAAAAACTGTTGCTTTTGATCAGATTGTAGAAAAAAATATTGTCTTAGTTATCTAGGATTTAATTGGCTACTTACACTTATTAAATATCTACAAATGTGTGAAAATTCACACCACAATTTTTTTTTTTTTTTCATTAATATTTTTAATTAAGTGTCCGGTTTTTTAACCGCAACAGTAATGTATAATATTAGCCGAATTTCCACTTTAAATCCATGTAAAATGATTTGAAAAGAAAATCTGTTAACAAAAAAACTTAATGATCATTTTTATCGGCTTTTTTGGAGAATTTTCTTGCTGATTTAGAAGTGTACGATGTAAAGAACATGAAGAATGCTTAACCAACGTGCATTTTTCTCAGTGCAAAACGTTTAAAGCACAAAATGGTTCAGCAAAAAGACGAAAGCAGTGAACAGAGTATGGTACGTTAGACATTCAAACAGGACCTGTGCATTGTTATTCCGGGCCCGCTTTACGAGCATGTAAAAACGGATTTGTAAACCCTTTATTCTTGAATAATTCACAAAATTCCTAATGCAATGTTCGAATACACACATATAAATTTTGAGGAGATAAAAAGGATTTTTTAAATAGAATTCTTTTAGAGTACATGCGTATTTTAAAAGTTTTATGGATTTATTTCGTACTTTATTTGTGTTTTTCATTTCGTTATATCAAGAAAAAATACTAGCTATACTTACAACTACTGAATTCAATTTAAAATAACCAGCACCTTATGGTAATATAACGTGAATAAAAACAAAATTTAAAAATCGAGTAGTATAAAAAAAATCGCCCGCATCTTTGAATAAATATAATTCAAGTTGACTCTGGGTACACAGATTTTAGCAAATACTTTGATAAAATTGATCACAATATCTTAATAAGAAAGCTCACCTTAATTGGGATTCGAGGAGACTTTTTAAGGTGGTTAATGTCGTATATGAGCAATAAAGCTTTGACTGTGTGTTTAAATGAGTTCACAGAATCTATTTATGTAACCATAATATCAGGGATACCACAGGGGTCCGACATTGGGCCCTACTATTTTTAATATTTATTAACGACATTAATCTTGTAATAAAAAATTCCTTCACTCTCTTGTTTGCTGATAATTTAAAGCTTTTTTGCAAAATCAAAACTATAATAGATGCTGAGCTACTGTAGGCAGACATTAACAATCTTATAAATAATGTCTACTGCAAGCTTTAGAATTAATAACTGTCATCACTTTTGATTTATGTCATAAGTTTATATTGTTATCACAGAACACAATATATTAAGAACGGACACTGGCAGCAAAAAAAAATAGTATGTTCCCTCTAGGAATGTACCAATGAACTAAACAACAACAACCGCCAAATTTAAATTTTACTATCTGATTTACGTTCATAATTATCATTGTTATTGTATAAAATATATTATATTATTTATATTATCAAAAGTTTTACAATTAACAAAGAAATACATATATATTTAATAATCCATATACATTAATATAACATATAAATAAGGAATTTAAATAAATAAATCTAAATAATAGGTGTAGGCTATTTATTTTTGAAACACAAAATTATACACAACATTAAATATTATTTTAAACACAACATTATAATTACTAATTACAAAAACTGTATTAATAAAATTGGATGCTATACCTGTTTTTTTTTTATTTTTTCGGCCTCATATTTAGTTTCTACATATTTCAGATCATTATACGACAATATTCGTAAAAAATCAATTTTTGTCCGTCTTCCCGAGATGTACAATGTATGTATCAAATACAGTATAAGATGACGTAAAATTGGAAATAAAACTCTATTATTTGAACCACGTATTTGAAAATTAACAAGCTTAAATGCGTATTACTTCAACATGTGTCATGTGTCTGTCATGTGTTTGACAGTTAATGGCGGCTGATCTACAGCTAGAACACGACGCTTCTGATCGTTCGAAGTTGGGTATATTCGTAATTTATGTTGCACTCTGTCGCCATCTACCAATGTACCAGAAAACTAAAACTCGAGCCAAGGTCATTACATGCCAGTGACACCCGGGTGATTGTTATATAAAGATTGCAGTAGACATTATTTTATTTTTCCATAGCCAACCCTTATTTAATTACTTTTTGAACTCATGGTATTATATTCACATATAATAATATTATACAGGGTGTTAGGTAAATGTCCGCCACAATTTTAAAGGCAGCATTGTAGGCCCATTTAGAGCTAAAAAGTCTTCAACCATTTTTGGATAAGATGCGTATATCGCTTGATAATCGAATGTTTAGGAACCACTAATATTTTGTCTATTACAACAATGACATATGTGTCTGAGATAAATAGAAACCATGAAAACAATACCGTAATTTTATTTCAACAAAATGCTTTTTCAATTTTATGAAGAAAAAAGAAATAAGAAAAACTTGTTACAAAAAAAATATATGTTAGCATCTAGCCTTCCACGAAGCCCTGTTACGTCACCATAAAATGTTATCATTAACGATAATGATGACGGCTCATTACACTAATTGGTTTTTATAAAACACACGTAGAATTTGATAGAGAGATCAGATGTTTTCTTACGTTGTAAGAATGAATACCTAGAATAAAATAGTCTGTGAACAACTTGAGTTTTATTTAAACAATAAATCCCTTATTTGTTTACATCAGAAGTGGGATCGAGTCAACGTTTCTGCTTGTGAATGGGATTCATGCACGTCTTAATAATATTTTGTTATTTTATTGGGATCTTGCTTTGTTGCATTTTTGCAGTGTTTTGTTTAAATTATTAATTTGATGATTAAGTGACAAATAGTGAAAGTGAAAAACGCAAGTGACACGTTTCAATTATTGCAAATAATAAGTGATTATGGTGGAACACTTTGGTGGAACTTCCACCGTGGAAGGAAAACGAAACGTTTGAAAACGTTTTCCGACGTTTTCAGATGAAACCCTTTTGCAGGCTATAATTTTTCAGGTATTATTCGTGCTATCAAACTAGTTACGTCTGGTAAAGCTATTTCCTAATGGAATTTATACTTAGCGATTGACAACAGATTGAGGTGCAGTTAAGACGAAATAGCAAATGTATTGATGAAAATTATCAAAATGGACAAGCGTTGTTTTATTTAGGGACAGACAACTTACATACAGGAAAATCTTTAGATGATGAATAAAATGGTTCCAGTAATGAAGTAGAAATACAAAAAAAAATGGTCAGAAGGGACGAGCGGTATTTAGTTTATGGACAAATTGTATGAAGGTAATGGTTAGAACATGAGTAAAATGGTAAGAGAAGTTTTATTAGTTTGATTATGTAGCAGCGACAGTCACTGAGCTTGTTGAGTACCGCAAGACACACTAGTCGTTATTGCTTTGTGAAGGCACTGAGTATGAAGAAGCGACAGTCACTGAGCTTGTTGGGTACTGTAGACAATCTGTAATGAAATAAACTAATGGATAGTTGAGTTGAGAATTGATAGCTTGTCGAGTACCGCAAGACACACTGGTCGTGTTGAGGGCAGTTGAACGATTAGGGACCAACCTGCCAGTTGAGAGCAGTTGAATGGTCAGGGATCGTCTCTGCCAGTTGAACCCTCGAATGTGGTGTGGATCTTAAATAGTCAATGGTGTGGATCTTAAATGGTCGATGGTGTGGATCTTAAATGGTCAATGGTGTAGATCTTAAATGATCAGGGATCTTAAATGGTCAGGGACCTTAAAATGTCAATGATATTGGACCTTAAATCTTTTCTATTCTTTTTGAAGAATTTCAGACAATTCTAAGGCCTACATGATCATCATTTACCAGATATTCGTCTACAGAAAGGACGTGAGGACACGCCAGGAGCAGGACGGCCGTGTTAGCATCTAGCCTTCCACGAAGCCCTGTTACGTCACCATAAAATGTTATCATTAACGATAATGATAACGGCTCATTACACTAATTGGTTTTTATAAAACACACGTAGAATTTGATAGAGAGATCAGATGTTTTCTTACGTTGTAAGAGTGAATACCTAGAATAAAATAGTCTGTGAACAACTTGAGTTTTATTTAAACAATAAATCCCTTATTTGTTTACATATATATATATATAATTAAAGCAAATGCTCAAAATGTGCTCCATTTGCATCTAAACATGCTTGGGCTCTCCGTGTTAAAGAAGCTTCCACTCGTTGCATTCCAGTATGATTGCGGATATGTTCTGCAGCGGCAATAACACGATTTTCAAGATCTTCCGCATTTTGTATAGGTGTTTTATAGACCAGTGTTTTCATGTGGCCCCAAAGGTAGAAGTCGCAGCTATTAAGGTCTGGCGACCTAGGAGGCCAAGCAGTAGGACCACCTCTGCCAATCCACCTTTGTGGGTACGACTGATTTAAAAAAGTGTGAATTTTCACACATTTCAGGGTTTCGCAGGTATTTAGTAAGTGAATTATGATTATTTGGAATGCCAAAACAAATTTTATGTTAAAATATATATATATATTTTTTTTAATTTTAATTCGAATGCCTAATACCATTATGTAAGTTTCTAAATATGTGCAGTATTTTTTTTATATAGCAAGGTTCAATAAAATTTTGAAAAAATTCCTCTTAGATAGATATATAATCTAAAAATATTAAGTGAAGGCGGAATGCCGAGTGTGTAGGATATATTTTGCTTTGTAGTATTCACTGTAAAATGAACAATATTTTAAAAATAATTTATCATCTCTTAATCTAAGAGCTTTAAAAACAAATTTTATGTTAAAATATTTTTATGTTAATTTTAATTCGAGTGCCTAATACCATTATTTAGTTTCTTAATATGTGCAGTATTTTTTTTTATATAGCAAGGTTCATTAAGATTTTGAAAATTGCGCCTATGGCTTCATTGGTTGTTTCTAGTCATAGCTCCTCCCTTTGATTTCGTGTACATTCAAACAGAATTAAATTATAATTTCAACAATTTCCACTGGTTATTAAATTTACGCTTTTAAAAATTAAATGCAACATTTGCCAAAATATAACTAGAATTTTGAAAAAATAATTTAAACAAAATAAAAATGCAAAAAATAAATAAAAAATAATATTGTCTCTTCTCGTGGGATTCGAACTCATTTTCTTGGGCAGAACGCTAGTACCGTAACCATTGCACCAAGATACACGTTACAGTTTAGTGTGTTATATAACTATAAGTTTTCAACATTATTAGCAAGAAAACACAAAAAATGCTTTTTTTTCCAAAAACATAATCTGATCAAAAATTCCTGTTGTACTATTCCGGTTCACACCAATGTACATTACTTAGAATTTTTTCAGATTTTTAGTTTAAACCACCTGGGCTACAGGGTGTGGGACAAAAAATTTTTTGCACAATTTTGGCAAAAATCGCTTCAAAATAATTTATTTTGCAAAAATTTTTGCAAAAATAAAAATTTGATCGTTAATCCACGTACCAAGGGATTTCATTTGATGCCCTACTCAGAATTTTAAAAAAATATTTATTTTTTTTCGATGAGCACATATTTGTTTATATTTTTAGGGGGATATGTTTTTTAGATGTTTTAGTATTTTTCCTATGTGCGGGTCAAAGAGTTGTATAAGCATGCCAAATTTCAACTCTCTAGCTTTAGCCGTTTGGCTACAATTTTTACTGAACAGACAGACAGACAGACAGACAGACAGACAGACAGACAGACAGACAGACAAAACAAAATGACGGTATAAGGGTTTTTTGGTCATACCTACAAAAAACGACGTACATCTCTGCTAAAGTGAGGTGGAGTACCATCGTGCATAAACCAGATTTCTCTTCGAAGTGCTAATGGCATACACAAAATGCATGTCTGCATATTCTTCAATTGTGTAATGTGCCTTTTTTTGTAACAAAATCGGAACAAAATTTTAGATTATGACGTACACGTTCTTTGATATTCTATTATTGAACTACAATTAAAATATTTTTTTCTCTATGCCAACTACACAACTTCTGGATTAATATGAAAAAGACGAAAAAAGTCAGTGGTTTTCAAAATTTTGGGCATCTTTTTGTTTGCTTATTTTTGGACGAAATTCACATTTTATAGAAAATTGGCAAAGGAAAAATCGATTGCATTCTACGTCACCATGCTGTTTTTTAAATTGTGCCGGACATTTACCTAGGGTTACCAAATGTCTCTCGTGACAAAGTAGGATATATCAACTAAAAATAGTAGTTTAGTAGGACACAGTAGGACAGTTTTTTTTTTTTTTTAATTTTTATTATGCTACGAAATATATAGATACCTAATTAAGTTCAAATCCCATAACAAGGCCTTTTTTTCATAGTAAGGCATTTTTGTCTTACTGAGGCCTTTTTTAAAATTTGTTTAATAATACTGGTAAAACATTTTATTATAGATTATATATTATTAAACAAATTTTCAAAAAGGCCTTATTATGGGATCCAACATAACATATAATTAACAAGAAACAGTCAATAAATAATAAGTGATACTACTAATATGAAAATTAAATTATTATTGGTTCACATCTTTCTTTATATTTAACATAATAACATTTTAGAAATAAAAATTTAAAATAAAACATAAGAAATTTTTTTAAATTTTCTTTGTATATAATTAAAAAGAAACAACCAATAAATAATTAACAATCAAGTTTAAATATATATGGCAATAAAAAATAAAATTAGATTATGTTTATTGGTTGACGTTCACATTTTCTTTTTTTTTTTTTAATAAAATCATATTTTTTAGATGTACTTGCATTTTTTAATAAAGCTTTATCCTTAATGACATCATAGAAATTTAGTCAAAACGTTATGCCTAGATCGCGTTCATCGGCAAACGTTGACTTAGCGGTAAAGGCGTCTTCAAAAGTAAAAATACTATAAAGTAGGACATTTTCGATATTTTTTAACAGTAGGTAGGACGAAGGACAAGGAGGTAAATTGTAGGACATGTCCTACTAAAGTAGGACGGTTGGTAACCCTACATTTACCTAACATTTTGTATATTCTGCCATTGTTGTATGAACTGCAACCATCATTACTGTCTTGCAAAGCGGGTTGCTTGTACAAAATTTCTAGGGGAATCCGTGCTTGCAGGCTGTTTTCTTACAGTGAACTAAGTTGAATGCGTTGGTTTTACATGTTATAAAATTTAGATTTAATGGAAATTGAATGTTGAGTATTATAACAAGATTTAGTTTCAACCCTCGACTTGGGTCTTTCAAATTTCAATTAAGAAAATACTTTATAATTTGTGCTTTAAATTTCATATCTCTGCTAACTAACTTATATATTTATACTATTTATAGTTTTTCTGTAATATTGTTTTTTTTTTTTTTTATTATTGTAATGTATAATTATCACTCATGTGTATATTTATATATTCGGGAGTATAACCAGCTATGTTAGCTGCCTTCTCCCAAAACTGCAAATAATAATAAATAATAATAATTTCTTCGTCAGTTCATCACATACAGTTACGGTCAAAATAATAAATACACCTAATATAGTAACCTTATTATTTGTAGTTTGAACACTAATTAAATTCATATTTTTATTTTAACTGACATAACTAATAAAGCACATTATTATCTATTAAAGCCATAATATTTATCAAGAAATATTATTTGGTCATAGAAATATTTTGATTTTTGTGAAAACACTGCCTGACATGGTTGGTCAAAATAATAAATACATTTCCTAAAACTCTTAAAAATTATTTGATAACGGAGTTAAGACAGGTTCAAACAAGTTCATAATGTATTTAAAAATATATGTTTTACAAAAAAAATTATTTAGTTTTGTTCAAACTATTGCAAAGATGGGTAAGAATAAGCATTGAGGTAGTGAAATGGAACTTAACTAAAAAAATTTAAAATGATGGCAATTCTTTTACAAGATTGCTAATATTATGGGTTGCTCTTTGGGAATGGTACAAAATGCCATCAGTCACTCATTTAAAGAAGAAACCCGGGGTAGACCACACAAAACTTCGAAGAACGAAGATAGACGCTTGGTGAAGGAAGTGAAAAAAATACTTCCATGTCATCAACTAATTTACCAACCGAACTACAACCGAATATTTCTGCACGAACCATTAGAAAGATCTTGGTAAAGCATAACTTAAGATCATGTTCGCCTAGAAAAGTACCATTATTAAAACCAAGACACTTACAAGTCCGTAAAGAATTTGCTCAAGAACACGTTTACTGGTATGGCGCAGAAGGTATTAAAAAATGAAGAAATATTTTAGTTAGTGACGAAAGTAAATTTATGTTGTTTGGAAATGATGTGAAAATTTTTGTTAGGCGTCCTCCAAACCAGGCCTTTAACCCTAAATACACGAAAAAAGCCGTTAAACATGGAGAAGGTAAGATTTCAGTTTGCGGTTGTTTTTCTTGGCATGGTATAGGTCCATTATTTCGCATAGATGAGATAATGACGAAAAAAATTTACATCCTAATTTTGGAAACTATTATGCTACCCTATGTGGAATGGAATATGCCACTAATATGGATATACCAGCACGCTAACGACTCTAAACACACGGCTCGTGCAACAAAAACATGGTTCCAGCAAAACAATGTTCAAGTTTTACCTTGGCTTGCTCAATTACCGGGTTTGAATCCAATAGAAATTTTTTGGAAACTAGTAAAAGATAGGGTTGAGCTGAAAAAACCAAGGAACAAAAATGAATTATGGACTGCTGTTCAAAAAGGTTGGTACAGCATTCCTGTAGAGAGCTGTCAACGGCTCATCGAGTCGATACCCAAACGATGTCGGGCCGTTTTGACAAATAAAAGTCATGCTATTGATTACTAAGATTATAAAAATTAGTATTATGTAATTAGTAACAGTAAAATGAATTATAAATTTTATATTTGACTAAATTTTCTCGATTGTATTTATTATTTTGACCAACCATTTCAGGTAGTGTTTTCACAAATATCAAAATATTTCTATCACCACATAATATTTCTTGATAAATATTATGGTTTTAATAGATCATAGAGTGCTTTATTGGTTATGCCAGTTAGAATAAAAATATGAATTTATTTAGTGTTCCAACTACAAATAATAAGGTTAGTGTATTAGATGTATTTATTATTTTGACTGTAACTGTAATTATTATTATTATTATTATTATTATTATTATTATTAATTCGCCTACGGTTCCGGTGGTAAACCTCATCCTTGTGAAATATAGCCTCCATTATATGCTTGTTAAATAAAATATTATTATTTATTTATTTTTATTTTTTATTTTATTATGATCGGAGTACAGACGGGACTGACCCAGTAAAATGCACACATTTACAATTTACAATGTTTACAATCAACAATGTTATTACAAAATTATATTTACTTTTTTACTAGATTAAATAGAAGAAGATTGAGGATCACTTATAGTATGCAATTCATTAATACATAATTTCCGGAATTTTTGTTTAGAACAATTGAAAATATCTATATGAGAAAAAAAGAGACTATACATAAGGTGCGTTCGGCATAAGCTAATAATCTACACATTCTGCATAATTTACACATTTACACAAGAATCTTGTGTAAATTATGCAGAATGTGTAGATTATTAGCTTATGCCGAACGCACCTATAGTGGAAAGTGTAATGATGGGCGAGTTAGTGAATGAATTTGTGTTTGAACTGGTTTGATAGAATAGGTTAGTACTTCTGGTATTGTATGTATGGATTCGAAACTCGATAAGATGTAGGAGTTCGCTAGAAGAAGTTACGTTATTAACTAATCGGTAAAGCATCAACATGTCAGATAAAATACGACGTTTTTGAAGCGGTAGATTATTTATTCCGAGGCAGGAATCGTAGTTGTTATCCTATTGAACGTTACGTTTAAAGCAGAAATACTTTATGGTTTTTTTCTGAATTTTTTCAATTTTTAAAATGTATTTGTCATACGAACTATTCCAGATAACGGATGAATAGTGTAAGATACTAGAGACGTACGCAAAGTAAAGATTTTTAAAAGCGTTTATAGAATTAAAACTTTTATTAGTGCGAATTATAAATCCTAACATTTTTAGGGCTTTTCCGCATATATATTCGACATGTAGTTCATAAGAAAGTTTTGAATCTAAAAGCACTCCTATATCTTTAATTACTGATAACCGTTTCAAAGCCTGACCGTTAAAATTATATTGAAAAGAATGTACGTTTTTGTTTCTCGTAAATGATTTTATTTGACATTTAATGAGGTTAAGAAATAATTTGTTTTGTTGGCAATAAAGGTATACGTTTTGAAGGTCTGATTGTAGGAGGGTGGTATCCGATGGCTTCCTAATTGGGAGGTATAATTTCATATCATCGGCGAATAACAAGAAATTTGCATGTTTTATTACTTTAGAAATGTCGTTGATATAAATTAAAAAAATAATTGGCCCCAAGTTGGATCCCTGAGGGACACCGGAAGTTATGTTTACGAAATCAAAAGTGAAGCCGTTAATGGTGACCGCTTGACTTCTATTTCTTATATAAGAAATAAGCCATCTGAGAAGGTCGCCGTGAATACCGAGAGAAAAAAATTTACTGATCAAAATATTGTGGTCAATTTTATCGAAACATTTACTGAAATCTGTGTAGACTCAATCTACTAGATTGAGTCCACTTCTACCCTTTGGTCCAAGATGTTCCAACAACTGTTGTGTGTAAATGATTAAATTTGTTTCGACAGATCTGCCACGAGAAAAACCATGTTGTTCAGAAATTATTTGTTGTTTTATAGTTTCAAATAATTGTTTACAGTCTAAAGATTCAAATATTTTCCCTAGGATGCATATTATTTAAAATCATAAATTTTTCACATTTCGTATTATAATGAATGTTGTGATTTGTATTTTATTTTTCAATAAAAACATTCATGTTACATTTTTCTTTTATGTAATTCATTCATACTTGTTATTCATTTTATATTTCATTCATTGATTCCGTAACATGTTTACAGACTTTCTGTCATTTTCACTGACACATATATTCTCTGGTTATCAAACTAAAATTTTCAATAATACGAAACAAATACTGTATGTGCTGTGGAATCGTATCATTTCACAGACGAATGACTAAAACGAAATTCACTTGACGTTAAATTTTATACTGTTCTATAAATATAGATCATTTTTTACAGTTGTGCTATTTTCCAGTTTAAACGGTATTGTTTTTTTTTTTATTTTTTTTTATTTAATAATATTTAACGGGCACCACAAGTACCACAGTATCACAAGAAAAAACTGAAGTTAAACGCCGCTAAATCTAAATTTATGGTATTTAAAAAAGGAGAAGGCAGAGAAACTCAAAAGAAATGGAATTGGTGTGGAGAAAAAATTGAGAAATTGCAAGCATTGCCTCAAGTATGGGGCATAGGTGAGAGGAAATTTAAAGGAGATATGAAAATAAGGATGTTCATGTTCAATTCCATAATGTATGGAGCGGAAATATGGGGTTTGGAAGACCTAGAGAAATTAGAAGCGGTGCAAAATAAATATATTAAGTGGACATTGGGTCTAGACAAATTTACACCGCAGTACATAATATTAGAAGAAATAAAAGTTGACAACATCAGAATAGAAACTACAAAAAGAGCAATTAAATTTGAAGAGAGGATAATAAGACATTCAGAAAAAAAAATTGCTAAACCAATGCTGGGCAGAAATAGAAAGAAAAATGGGGCAAAGAAAGATTGAATCCAGATGGGAAGTAAAAAGAAGAAAAAGATTTGAACATAACGGCTACTCAACAAGGGAGATATTTATAAAGAGGTCGGGAGGACAAGATGTGACACAGGAAATAATAGATAGAATGAGGGATATCCAAGGACAAGAAAGAAGCGAGAGCCTAACAAATTCCAGATATAACAGCAAATACGTAAAGACTTGGACGACATAGATACCAAAGTACCTAAAAACAAAAATGAACGGAGATAAAAAGAAAATAATAGCGAGATTTAAGTGCGGAAATGAGGAAAGGGAAAATGAATACTGGAGAAAGGATGAACAAAGAATGTGCAGGTTGTGGGGAGAGGGAAGAGAAACCATAGAGCACATACTGAAAAATTGCGGAGAAATTAAATTTAAAGAAGAGACAAGAAAAGATGTGCTGTGTGATTCAGGTCAAGGATGGACATGGATGGAAGAGGTCTTGGAGAGAAGAAGGGATTTGAGACGAAGATACCTTAGTTAGTAATAATTATAGGTTTTTTGTGAAATATAAAGTTAATGAATGTAAATATGTAATGTCACTTCTCAATATGTTTTATAATACAATATTCAAATTAAATTATTTAATTATTAAATGTTCTTACTTGGAATTGCATTCTCGTTTATAACTGCAATGTCAAGGTTTAATCGGATGACACAAAGCTGAAAAGTAGTAAAAAATAATGTTCTTCCTCAGTTAAAATGGCGATAATTACAGTTTACCACCGTCTACTTCACATAAATAACACTTTTCATTTGACAAATGAAAATAAAAGAGTGAAAACAAAGATATTAACGTTGAAATTTATGAATTAGAACGATAGGAAAACTATAAACTTGAGGATAAATTAACAATAATATGACGGGAGTAAACTCATAAACTTAATTGTTCTCTCCCCCCCTCACACTCACTCCTTTACTCTCTGTCTCTCTTACAACATGTCGCACCTCTCCTCTAAATAACTGAGAAATTATTTCGGTAATGTAATGGAATTATTATTCGCTGCCTTTGAATTCTGTATCAAAATTATTTTTGCAGCTGTAATATTGTCTACATTAAAATTCAAAGTTTCTAGTTTCGTTACTGAAATGAATTTATATTATTTAGTTAAATATTTGAGTTTAAGAACTTTAGAATTTATAATTTGTGTAATTGTAAGACTAAATGAAATTTTATTCCGAGTTCACGCTAGGTAAGATTTGACAGAAATAAACGCACTGGTTTGTCTTTCTGCTTTAAAGACTTTGTTACACGGTGACTAATAAAATCCGAGTACTCAAATATTAACATGAATACATATTTTAGTACTAAAATCCAATAAGTACATACGTTTAAGTACACAGGATAGTGAATAGAAAGTAATCCTATTTATTGGACAGTGTAGCTACCTCTCTACCACTTTCTTGAGTACTAAACTAGTGGTGCCATAATTTATGGACTACCGACGGGGACCCCCCCACCCAAAAAAAAAAAACCCACTTAAAAAAGAAACTTTTATCGACAATCATACCTTTATTATAAAAAATTGCAGTCTTTTAAAGAATTAATTTTTAAAAAAATTGGAAGACAAAATAAAAACGAATTAAAGTAGAGATTGATATAGTCGGATTGCTGATAAGTGACTGTTCGTTGCTACAAGTATCGATATTCAATACTATATGCTTTCTCTGTCTATATCATTATAATTATTTGCATACCCATAGTAACGTATAGTGACTCATGTTGACAACGAACCTTCAAAATTATTTGAATAAAAAACAAAGCATTAGAAAGAAACAGAATGATTCGTAGATATCTTTCCTAATTAGAGCGCGAAAATAAATTTACAGCAATACTAATAATTATAAATAAGGAAAAATTTATACTCATACGTAACTTTTGGATTATAATTTGTTGTTTATTCCAGCAGATTTAAAATTAAAGTTTGTGACTTTAATAATTGGCCGCAAGCCATATTTTAATTAATATTTATTACCAGACACTAACAGTTAAGACAAATAACAAAAAACATTTTTAAAATCGCTGAAAAATTGTAACTAGATTATTATATGAATGCACTACTTGATGCATACATGTAACAGTCACCTATCAGCAATCCGACTATAATAGGTATTCCAAGAGCAAAACGTTGGAATCAATAGTGAATCATTTTGGAACACTCAGTTCGACTGGACAAATTTGATTTTTTTTTATGTATGCGTCTGTATTATCGGAAAATAATTTTTTAACATGCGTAAATTTTAAATCGACCGGGACAAATGATTCTTGGACAGGGACACTGGGACACAGACCTCAAAACCGGGACATGTCCCACAATTGAAATTTATTGTATAAAATATCCCATTTTGTATTGTACTTTTGTTCCCCCCTCTATTTCCCAGAGGGGTTGATCTAAAAATCTGAAATAAAACTCAATTATGTAACAATGATAGGAACCGGAATAGTTCAAAAGTAGTTTTTAAATTTTGTTGTGTGGTAGCAACAAAAAAACGCAAATTTAGGAACGGAAAATAGTTTTTTTAATTTTTTTTATTTTAACACTTTTACTTTTAAAAATACTAAAAAAATGCTGTCCCGCGCTTGAACACAAAGGGGTTAAACTAGTGGTTTCCAACCTTTCTGTACCTGCGCCCCCCTTTTTTTTATGAAAATATGGTTTGGCCCCCCTCAATTTTCGTAACAATATATTTTCACAAATACACACCTGATATTGTAATTTATTTAATGGGCTACAAGATAATATACCATATTATGTATAAATATACAGGGGCGCGCCAACCCGAGGGTGCAAGGAGTGCACCGCACGCGGGCGGCAAATTTCTGGGGCGGCAAAAAGCCTCGTCAATCGTTGTTTAATAATAATAATAATCATAAAAAACGTTTATCATGTTAATTAAATAATTGTGGATTGTAAAAAAAAATATTTAGATACATTTAAAATTTTATTGTATTTTATTGTCGACATAAGTAGGGGCGGCAAATAAAGTCTTGCACCCGGGCGGCAAATTTCGTTGGCGCGCCACTGTAAATATACATCAAATATTTATTATAAGTAATAATAATTTTAAATGGAAGAAAAACAAATCTTACAAAAATACAGAAACTTGAATACATAATAAATAAAACATAATTATATTTTAATTATGTGATGCTTGGGCTTGTTTTTCAGCACACATTTTCTCAAACCGTGCTATCATTGTAGATATCGCTGGTTTTAGTTCCTTTTCAATCACTAAACGTGATCGAAACTTCGTCTTTAAAACAGCTCGTTACCGAACGCCGAAGGTAACGTCTCGAGCCCCCCTGGAGGGCACGCCCCACAGTTTGGAAACCACTGGGTTAAACTAAAAATCTGTTTTTTTTTAAGTAATGCACATTGTTCTAAACCGGAAACGTACTAGAGAAATTTTTGATAAGAAAACGTGTTTGGAAAATATTGTCACATAGGTAATCCTAGGTCAGGATTACGACATCTAGACATTGTGACGGTCAGCTGTCTGATTAAAAACTATTCGTCAGCGTCTGACGTATGTGACCTGATTGAGAAATTGCAGATCATCACAATTTCATAATGAGGAAACATTTGTCATGACAAATGAATATTGGAACTGGGTTAACTTTCGGTACTTAATAGATGGATGTCGAGAATATTGAGGTAGTAGAACATAGCCAACTCTACTGCACGTATTAGTCCCGAAGGTGACGACCACGACACCGACGCCGGATCCTAGTATCGAGAGTGACGCCAAAGCAAGTAGTGACCATGTGAGTGGGAGAAGACTTCTCCAGGCTCCTCGACTCCCGGATGGGTAGCCCCCGCCTCGGAGATAGGTCCAAGCCGATCCTGGCCAACACGGGGTGGACCGAAGACTTCCCCAACTCCATGGACCAATTCCAACATTATTTTGTAATTGTTATATAATTATTTAATAAATTTGTTATGTTGAAACCAGGAGTTGTGTCTGAATCAAACCACCCACGTGACAATATTATAGTTTTTGTGCTTTTGACAAAATTTATATATTTTTTCAATTCATAGCAAAATTTTAGCTAATAATGTTATGAATTTTTTGTTTTTATGACTAAGGTAATAACACTACCTACATACACGTCTTCTTTTGAAATAAAAAATATAATATAAAAAAGAAACGGGATTTTTTAATTTAAATTTCATTGTAACGAAATTTTCACAATTTCTTTAAACTTAGTTTAAAAAAATTAAATAATAGGTCTTAGTACTCAAATAACGAATAAAAATGATTATCAAAATACTGTAGAGTTGCCGTGGCTCTGTGGTAACACGGTTGTGTACGGAGTACAGAGACATGGGTTCAAATCTCCCACCCGGATGTTTATCTTCTAAAATCTATGGCCGGCAGTCTAGAAACGGAGAACCTTCTTTGCCCTATCCTATTATTTATTTATTTATTAAAATACTGTTGATTTTGGTGCGATTATAGAAAAAATATTGTCCTAGACATCCAGTATTTTGTTGGCTTCTTACACTTATTAAATACCTACAAAACTCTGAAATGTGTGAATATTTACACTTCCCATCAATCTTTTTACTCCGGTTGTTGAGGGTTATCTATTTTCAGTCAGACAGTTTAAAAATATATTTGCAAATAAATAACAAGATTTTACCTGTATATGTAAATATTTACATTTAAATTTTTTGCTGAAAGATTTTAAGCAAAACAAAATACCAATATTTTTTATCTCGACAGCAAAACATCATTTATTTTTTAAAAAATAAAGAAATCTTTACTAATTTATACCATCTTTGTAAACACTTTTATGGGGAGACAATCCATTACATTGAAAAAAATGTTAATTGAGAAAAAGTAGAAAAAAACTACAATTACCATGTCAGTTACCTATTTGATATCCTTCATTATCAAGTCTTGGTTCATAACAAAGCATATAGAATTTCAAGGACTGTTTCTCTTGTTTACGAAATGACTGTGTTCTCATATTTCTCAGTAAACCAAGAAACTGAATTAATTAATGCTACCTTTTTGCAAAGTTTGTCTTTCTCATTTTCTGAATATTTTATTGTATAATTATATTTCTGAATAAATTTGACTTTCGTAGTAGATTTTTATAAGGAATATAAACGTGAAAATGTAACATTAACATAGAAAAATATTTACTGTTATGCAGTAACAATAAAACATAAGACGCATTGTTTTGATTTTGTTTATTTATTTAATTATTTTAACTTTTTAGGGTTTTGTAGGTATGACAAAAAAAAAACTCATTAAAATATAGATATTAAAATAATGAAGAGATTAAAACAAATAGAATCGGATGGATCACCAGAATGCCGACATAGTGTCTCTAAGAATTCCAAAACTTAGATGTTTACGCTAACCAGACCGAATATTTTGTGACCCCGTCTTCAGAGAGATGGGGTTTTATATAAGTCGGCTAGTAGCGTTTCTAGGAAAAAGGGTTTAAACATTATTTAAGGAGATGCTAGTATTCAAAGTTACTTAGCAATAACTCTGAACAAATGTCTCCTTGAGCAATAAAAAATATATTTCTGGTGTACAAGTTAGTTGCTGAAACGTAAAGTTTATAATTTTATTTTATTATCTGAATTCTCATGAATGCAGCTAGCATAGCTTCATCACAGTAGACCCCATAGTTTATAGATGATGAGTCGTCGGCATAGAGCATAGTTATGGCCTGCATATTGTCTGGCAAATCATTTACGTATAAGAAAAACATGAAAGGTCCCAAAATTGTGCCTTGCCCGACCATAGGCGCACTCAAGGGGAGCCCCCCCCCCGAAGTTTAACAAGTGTGACATTAATATCAAATAGTGAAAAAATCAATGTTCATACTCACATATTAAAATTAATATGCGCGTATACAGAATCTTTTTAGTGCAGTTTTATATTTATTATGGCATTTTGGCATTTTATTTAATGTTACTATTTACAAATAATCGGTAATTCTATACTTCAAATAATAGCGCGGCGCCGTTCGAGTTCAAAGCCAACCACTCACGAGGATGGCCAAGGTTTCTTCTAGTCACGAAAAATTGACGAGGGTTTGTGCTATTAGATGCACTGAAAGGTACAACTCTGTGGAAGTTTTTTTTTTGAGTTGTATGATGGCATCGTACTTGTTTTAGATAAGATTTCTCAATGGACAGATAGAGATTCAGCAAATCAATATCAATATATAACCTATTTTTAGATAGTTTTATAAATAATTTAAAAGAAAGGTTTTCAAAACATAAATCACTTTTGGTTGGATTTCAAAGTTTATTGCCGACAGGTCCTTTCAACCTTTCTGATGGCACTATAAAAGAATTTGAATATTTGGTAATGTTTTATAGAAGTGACCTGACAGGTTCTCTTGATGAACTGAAAGTGGAACTTAAATTTTGGTACAGAGCATTTGCTAGACTGGAAAAATACCAGTGGCCAAAAGATGCCTTAACTGCTTTGGCATATTGTGAAAAGACGCTTATGCTGCCAAATAATAAAACATTTTTCATTATCCTCGCAATTTTGCCTGTGTCTACTGAGGAAAATGAAAGAACTTTTTCTGTAGTACGACGTTTAAAAAATTATCTACGAAACTCATCTTCCGACAAAAGGTTAAATGGTTTGACACTATTACACCTTTACAGATCTATGAATCCAACGCCTGATGCTATTTTGAATAAACTAGCAGAAAAGCCTCGGAAACTTGACATCAGACTACATTAAGTAATAAGTTTAGTTTTCCATTTTAAATTTGTATTTTACTTTTGACAAAAATAAAATTACTCTAAGGATTAACCAGAGCTTTTTTTACTAATGGAAAGATTTATTTTTATTGTTACTATCTTTAAAATAGGCACCTACAACAATATTTGCAAAATTTAATACACCCCCCCCCCCACCCGAAAAAAAATCTGCTCTTCGTCGACGACAGAACATGTGAAAAACGCATTGTTACCTATTTTTTAATAATTAAATTTATCATGTAGTATGCTGGGACCGACACAGCCGAAAGCTTTGCACAGATCGCAATACGTCCCAACAACGTGTAGTCCTTTTTCGATGCTTTCTATTAATTCGTCAATCAGTTTAATAGCTGCTTTAGATGTTGATCTGTGTTTACGAAGTCGAACTGATGATCTGTCATTTAAATATCATTTTAAAGCAAATATCTCTTTTTCAGATTCAAATCAGTATTAATTCAAGTGTTTGTGTAACCAAACGTTAATCTTTCTTGGTACTAACAAAACGTGTGACTGAAATTTCATTACGTACAAAGTTTGAAGTTTTTGTGCATATATAAATGTCATTACCCCATTGTCCTTAACTTATCCTGTGTCCTATAACCAGAGTTTCATTTATCTGTATCCAGACACTCCTTTTCCTCTTTCTATTTAATCCGTGTCACTGAAACCACCCGCTTTATTAGTATTTTACTAATGTTTTCACAAATTTACGATGACTTTTTGTTCCATCAACCCTTTGTTTGGTTAGAGTTTTAAGAATTCTTTCAACCCTTCCTAGATAAATGTCTAACTTCTGCACTTGAAACAAGGGTGCAGAAAGGGAGAATATAATAGTAAATTTTACAGTTAATGCCACGTAATGACAGTGAGAGGGAGAAATTCGAAAGGAAACTTTTGCGTTTCAACTTTATTTTTTACTTACAGTAAAATGTTTTATTAATTTTTTACTCTTATCACTGTTATGTTGCAAAAGATCTTTCTTTAAACTGCATGAATCAAATACAAAACTGCAAATGCAGAAGGGGGCGATAGCAATCATAACTGAAATAACTGAAATCAATAAAATGAAGAAATTAAATACCAAGCTTAATTATGAAAATAGACCTTTTAGAACATAAAAGTATTCTATAATACTTAGCGCTGTCGCTTTCAAATATACCGGTCAGACAGGTGCCGGTTCTGGATACAATGTAATCCAATGTACGTTTTCACACATAGTCCGACCAGGTAGATTTGCTGGTCCGGCCGACGATGCTGGTAAATGCAACCGGCGTTCAAAATGACAAATCCGGGCTGGTATTTTATTACTTTCACTATGGTATATTGGTGCTTAATACTATTTTCTAACCATTTACGAGGAAATCAAATGTATTATTTATTATGGGGTTTGTCAGGTCTTGACAAGCGTCCACTAATCTCAAACTGTATTATTTATTATTATTATTATTATGGGGTTTGTCAGGTCTTGACAAGCGTCCACTAATCTCAAACTTCAGCAACCTTTTGAGCCGCGTCATACTAGAGACTAGTGGAGCTAAATACACACGACTGCATCCCAAACCCTGGCGATATGCAGCCGCGGAAATTACGCCAGATCCAGTGCCCGCACAATGCGGAGTGACCCGAGCAGCACTGCTTTCTGCATCCTGCAGATCAAAGAGTTGGCAGAAGATCTACAGACGGGAATGGACTCGATTTCCCTTCGATAAGAGGCTTTCATGCCACCCAAAACACCAACTATCAGGACTACAAGCTTAACTTTATACCCGGGATACAGCTTTCTAAGCTCGGACAAGAGGTCCATATACTTGGACCTCTTTTCCCTCCTCCTTGAGAGAGATATTCTTCTCAGCTGGACTTGAGAATTCGATCACAAACATCTGTTTGGTCTCGATATCCAGGAGGGTTATGTCCGGCTTAGTGGCTGTCAGTAACCTCAAGGTGGGGAAGGAGTAATTCCAATAAATTCGGCACTTAGAATTTTCCACCACCGATTCTATGTCAGAAGGGACGTACGGTATAACCGGTATTTGGTCAATACCATAAGCATGTCTAAGATGATAGTAGAGCACGCGGAGAGCAGCATTATGTCGAGACACGTAGCTCGACGCTGCAAGAGATGGACAAGCAGACAGAATGTGCATTATCGTTTCAGAATGGTGGTGGCACAACCTACAGAGTGTGGACTCCGCTATTTGGAATATTGTGGGCCCTGTATGCCAAAGTATTTATAACACCATCCTGACACGCAAACACAAAACCTTCTGTTTCCGATCTCAAACCAGCAGACTAAGAAACGAAAACGTGAGTTCGGTGGACAACTCTAGACTTTTAATATGTTTGAAGAACACAGAGTGCATACTTTTACTCATGTGTTCTTTTGTCAACATGTCTGTCTCGCCTCGTTTCACCCGAACCGGTAACTCTGTTGTACTTCCTCCCGAGAGAGTTGTAACTCCCAGCGTTTTCCCTGACGGGACTCAAGTCTGCCAGGTTAAATCTCGTTGCTGCCTCGTGCTGGTAAACGCCCTGCACTGGTTGCCACTAAATTCGTGCTCACTAACGAATTTTAATAGTGGGTCCTGACTTCTGAGGATACTGTTAGCTGTAACCAGGACGAGTCGATCGTGTAAACACTCCAGATTCAGTAATCCCCGACCCCCATTTTGACGAGGGAGGTAAATGCGCTGCACAGAAGATTTCGGGTGAAGACTTCGGTTGATGTTCATGATCTTTCTGGTTCTTCTGTCGAGATCCTTAAGATCATCAACATTCCATTTCATTACACCAAAAGTGTATGAAATTAATGGGACAGCAAGCATGTTTGTGGCAGCGATCTTGTTCTTGCCAGACAGACAGGATCTCCATATCTGCCTAAGTCGTGCCATATACTTGCTGCGAAGGGCCTGCTTAATAAGAGTGACATCTTGGACACCTCTCTCACCGATGCCTAAAAATGTGTAAGACCCTTCGGCATTAAGATGTCATAATGCTCCCATCAACCAATTGAACGTCTTCACCGTTGTCTAAACCTTTTCCTCTGTGTATATGAAAAACAGCGCATTTTTCCAACCCGAATTGCATACCTAACGCGGCAGTGTACTCAGCAACAGTATCTAAGGCGGTCTGCAGATTCCTCTCGTTCGAGGCGTAGAGCTTCAAATCATCCATGTAAAAAAGATGGGTAATTTTGTGCTTCCGCTTCGACGGGGGACCCGCCATGTAGCCACTGCCGCGCCTAAGCTCGATCGATAAAGGAAGAAGTATTATTTTAATTATTATTATTATTATTACATTGATTAGAGCAGAAGCCAGTGGCTTGTTGTGCTCAATGATACAATACATATACATACATTAATATTCAAACAAATCACAATTGAAAATGTTACAATACAGAATATACACTGGCAAACAAAAGAGGTAACATCGATATGTACAGAAATCATTATTAATTTTTAAGAAAACAGGAAGGCAATTTTGCTTTTAAAACTGTTGGTGGAGTGGGCCGAGACTGCTTCATCCAGGAGAGAATTCCAGATGTTGAATATGCGATTGGATAGGAACTTTTCACGTTGTTGAGTGCGGTATTTTTCATGCTTCAACTTTAAGTGGTAACCACGAAGACGTGGGTCAGCATTGAGATGAAATAATGTCTGTGAAGAACTTTCCTGTTGTTTTTCGATACATCTGGATCAAGTCACCACGGGTTCTTCGATCTGCCAGTAGTAGGAGCTCGAGTTTTTCTAGACGATCACTATATGGCAAGCGCCTTAAACATTTCGGGAGTTTGGTAGCTCGTGTCTGAACTCCTTCTAACAACTGGATGTCGCGCTGTAAATAAGGCGACCATACAACAAATGCAAATTCAAGAAGTGAGCGGATATAGGATAGGTACATTTTGCGAAATAGTGTAGGAGTAAGGTGTGGGAAAGATTTACCGACCAGATAGAGAACTTTATTTGCCTTTTTGACTGCTTGGAGAATGTGAGTGGACCAGTCGAGATTCTGGGTTGTAGTGACTCCTAAATCAACTATATACTCGACGAGTTGGATAGCATTGCCCATTATGTGGTACTGATGTCCTGGGTTATTCTTTCCTAAGTGAATCACTTGGTATTTGGATAAGTTGAGGGGAAGAAGCCATATTTTGCACCATGCAGTGATACTATCGAGATCTTGTTGCAGATTTGTCCAGTTGGTTGCTTTACCATAGGTTTTTAAGTCGTCGGCAAACATCTGGTGTTCGGTCAGAAGATCAGTTATTAGGTCCACAATTTATATTAAAAATAAAATTGGTCCTATTACACTACCTTAGCAGAGATTTACGAGGAAATCAAATATATTAGTAAATGTTCCTGTAGTTGCTTGGGGGAGTAATATATCTACTAAAACATGCCACGTCTGCAGACTATACGTTGAAAACAAATTCTTAACAAAATAGTAAAATTTATTCTGCCTATAAGTAATTGTAAATGTCGGAAATTTTATTAATAACTTTCAAAAAAATCAACAAAATATCAGAAAATTGCTTGTCAGCTTTCGTAAGCTGATAAATAATATCATCGGCACATGTTTCAAGCGCAACAAGTGTTCTAAAGGGTGATCCAATTTGGACTCTAGGATTTGTTTTTTGAATAAAACACAACATATTGGAACAATCCGAATTTTATTGTTATTAGCGTAAAGTACAGACTTGGCAATTATTTATGAAATATGATGTCAGCCAAATGCCCTCCACGACTCCGCTGACATGATACCATTCTTTTAGCGAAGTTTTCCGTAATCGTTTTCAATAAATGCGATTCAATTTCAGAAATTGCGCGTCTGATGTTCTCTTTTAGTTCTGGAATCGTAGCAGGATTGTTGACATAGACCTTTTCTTTCAAATAGCCCCAGAGAAAAAAGTCTAATGGGGTTAGATCGCAAGACCTCGCTGGCCAATTGATGTCGCCCCTCTGAGAGACAACATGACCAGGAAATTTGGTTTGAAGTAAAGTGAGTGTTACACGTGCTGTTGACATGTGGCTCCATCCTGTTGAAACCACATGTCATTTAAGTTCAAAGAGTTGGTTTCATTGAAAAAAAAGTTGTTTAGCATCTCCCGATAGCGTACACCATTGACAGTAACAGCGTTACCAGCTTCGTCCTCAAAAAAGTACGGGCCAATCGATCTAACCCGATTAGACTTTTTTCTCTGGGGCTATTTGAAGGAAAGGGTCTATGTCAACCAGCTTGCTACGATTCCAGAACTAAAAGAGAACATCATTCGTGCAATTGCTGAAATCGAACCGCATTTATTGGAAAATATTACGAAAACTTCGCTAAAAGAATGGTATCATGTCAACGGAGTCGTGGAGGGCATTTGGACGACATCATATTTCATAAATAATTGCCAAGTCTGTACTTTACGCTAATAACAATAAAATTCGGATTTTTCCAATATGTTGTGTTTTATTCAAAAAACAAATCCTAGAGTCCAAATTGGATCACCCTTTACATGCCCGGGTATAATTAAAAGTAAAGCGATATTTATTCTCGCTGATAGGTGCCGATAAGTTAACAAGCGCTTATAGGTGCCGGTAAAAATCTTTCTATGTGTTCGTACCCTCAGTTTGCATGCTTTTGGTTTGTAAGAACAGCACGACACATCTAACGATCCGTATTCGTATCCGCGGTTCAGGACGCACATAGTCCGTATCCGTCTTCACGGATCTAGCTTTTATGAGTTCCGGCCTATTATCACTAATGGGTATATTTTGACTTACGTATGTATACGTTTAATATATATTGTAACAATAAGTTTGATATGAAGATGGGAGTAGGGAAGATGTAGTTGTGGACATTGGGGTATGCGGACGATATTGTATTGATGGCAGAGGAGGAACAGGAGCTTAAGAGAATGATTGAAAGGGTGGATAAATATTTCAAAAGGAAAAAATTAGAAGTAAACAGGGATAAGACGAAGGTAATGGTATTTGGTAAAGGAGGAGGAAGAAGAAAGAAGATAAAATGGGAATGGGGTGGCAGAGAAATAGAAGAGGTGAAGAGTATAAAATACCTAGGTTATGTACTAATGAGGAACAATGGGGCTTGTACTACACATAAGGGAAAGAATAAAGAAGGCAAGGATAGGCATGGGGAAGCTGTGGAGTATAGTAGAGAAGAAGTTTAGCGACGATATTAGATGGAGATTGAGGTTGTTTGACGCCGTGGTGAAAAACATCCTGCTATATGGGGTGGAAATTTGGGGATGGAAGGAATGGGAGAAAATAGAACGAGTACAGGAGAGGTATTTGAGATGGATCTTAGGGGGTAGATAGAACAACACCAGGGTATATTATAAGAGAGGAACTGAAAAGGGATAAGATGAAAGTGGGTACAGGAAGGAGGGCGGTTAAGTACGAAAAGAAAGTTAGAATAGAAACAGACAAAAAAACAATGAGGGAATGCTGGGAAAGAAAGAGCCAGAGAGGGACAGAAAGGAAGATGGTATGCATGGGGGGAGATGAGAAAGGAGTATTACTGGAGATGTGGAGTGGATGCGACAGAGGTGGAAAGGAGAAGAAAAGACGGGATAAGCGTGATTGAGGAGTTGTGGAAGAGGGATAAGGAAGTGTGGGAGCAAGAAAAGACAGTCATAATAGACAATTCAAGGAGCGCAGGGAGATATAAGGAGGTCAGAACTATAGGGTCACAAGCTACTTGAAGGGAGAAAGAGGAAGGTCAGGAGGGAGAGTTAGGAGGATTTCGAGGCTAAGGTGCGGGAATGAAGAGAGAGGAAATAGATATTGGAGGAAACAGGAGGATAAGATGTGCAGGATGTGCGGGGAGGAAGAAGAAGATATAGAGCACCTCGCGAAGAGGTGTAGAGAGATGACAGTATGGTCGGGGAGCAAATTAGACCTGTTGCACGAAGATGGAAAAAGGGAGAGGTGACGAGGGAATTAGGATGGAGATTGGGGAAGGATAACAGGAAGGGGTAACGGAAAGAAGAAAGAAAAGAGAAAAAAATATTGTAAATTGTATTGGATGGTATTGTTATTTATTTTTGGATTGATTGTTTTATTTTTTATTGTTATCTACGCCGCAAGGCCTAGGGAATAAAGAATATAGTCGGATTGCTGATAGGTGACTTGTTACATGTATGTATTAAGTAGTGCACTCATATAATAATCTAGTTACCATTATTCAGCGATTTTAAAAATGTTTTTTGTTTTTTGTCTTAACTTTCAGTGTCTGGTAATAAATATTGATTGAAATATGGCTTACGGCCAATTATTAAATTCACAAACTTTAATTTTAAATCTGCTGGAATAAACAACAAATTATAATCCAAAATTTACGTATGAGTATAAATTTTTCCTTATTTATAATTATTACCTTAAAATTAATGATTTTGTTTGTTTGAGTACTGCTGTAAATTTATTTTCGCGCTCTAATTAGTAAAGATATCTACGAATTATGCTGTTTCTTTCTAATGCTTTGTTTTTTATTCAAATAATTTGGAAGGTTAGTTGTCAACTTGGATCACTATACGTTACTATGGGTATGCAAATAATTTTAATGATATAGACAGAGAAAGCATATAGTATTGAATATCGATACTTGTAGCAACGAACAGTCACTTGTCAGTAATCCGACTATACATAATAAGTTTGATATGGAATTAAGAATTTTTGACGAACCAAGTAAATTTCATGTACAATATTATAGATGTACACCTGTGTTCTATTATATGAACGTTGACATTTATTAATCATCTCATTTCAGAATCTAATTATGAATATTACCCTGTAAATGATACACTTTGTGCCATCAAGTGTCATTATCTCTTGTGCTTCATTTATTCCTTGTTAAAGTACATATTTTTCTGCCCATTTTTATATATCAAAAGCGTTTTCAAGTACATCATTAAGAGAACAGACAATTTATTCTTATACATTTATTTTGAACAAAACGTTGTATGTATTGTTACATCTTTGTCTGATGTTTTCATCAGTGAATAAAAGAATGTGTTCATTTTATTTATCAGCATGCCGTGTCATAAATGTGTTGTGTCATTTATTATATTCGTACATACAGGAAATGTATTTACTTTCTGTTTAAATTTTTTTGTTAATAAACTTGATGTAAAAACTCATTTAGATACACTTTTATATGGAATAACATGAATGCTGGATGGTATCAAAAGGATGAAAATCTATAATATAATAGCCTAACGTGTGTCCCTGGGTAGCTGGGTGCGTGTGTGCCTGTCGTCTAAAACAAATTTGATGCGAGATTCCGAAATGTAACGAAATACTCCAAAGCAACTACAATTCTTAAGCGAACTGGGATATCTGGACACCTAGACACACCAAGATTGGCGTATAAATAAAAATACAGTAAGGGAAATCATCGAAAAACTCCAAGAAACTGACCTTAGAAAGGATACAAAATATAACGAGTATTACAACAAACTGCAGTCCCTAAAATCGGAATACGAAATTTCATATTATTTGACAGTAGCAACTCCAATTGTTAAAACCAGAACAATTGCACAATTAAGATTGGGTTACAAACATGAAACCCGTATAAACATAAAAAACTATTGCTATAAGCTAGACACCTGTAACAAATGTCAAATTTGCAATCTCGAAGAAAACGAGGATCTTCTCCATTTCCTATTTCGCTGTCCGATTTATAATCCCCTTAGAAATAGGTATCTAAAAAAATACAGCTGTATTAATCCAACTATAGATAATCTTTATAATTTATTAGACATTGTCGACGCTTCACAAGTAAATAACGTTTATTATTATGTTGTATCTGCCCTGCAACTGCTTGAACGAATAATATACTCTTTTTTTTATAACTAATCATATTTTATGTTCTACAAATTTATTATATGTTTTTTTTATAGATAGTATTTATATCATAAATATAGTGTTATTTAGTGTAAATGGTATTGTAAAAAGACTGTCTCTCTATTCTTTGTATGAGGTCTGACCTCCGAAACAAATAAATGTTTATTATTATTATTATTATTATTATTACTGAAGTGTCACCAGCTATAACTTGACTAAAAACATTTTGGTATTTTTCAGCGGCTGGTATTTAATTTATCTGAATTTAATAAAATGACATGGTGAAATGTCTAGATTTTCGTAGGCATAAACAAGAAACTCTAGATACTCCTATATACTTTGACCGATGTGACCAATATTTTGCAGATTTATTCTCTTAAAATGTACGAATATAATTACATATAGAAATGTCTAGGGTTTTGTAGGCATAAACAATAAACTCTAGACTCTCCTATATGCTTTGACCGATATGAACAATACTTTACAGATTTATTTTCTAAGAATCTACGAATATAACTACATATAGAAATGTCTAGGGTTTCGTAGGCATAAACAAGAAACTCTAGACAATCCTATATGCTTTGACCGATATGAACAATATTTTGCAGATTTGTTCTCTAAGAATCTACAAATATAATTACATATAGAAATGTTTAGGGTTTCGTAGGTATATACAAGAAACTCTAGCACTCCTATATGCTTTGACCGATAGGAATAATATTTTGCAGATTTATTAATTTCATATAGAAATGTGTAGGATTTTGAGGCATAAACAAGAAACTCTAGATACTCCTAAATGCTTTGACCGATATGAACAATATTTTGCAGATTTATTAATTTCATATAGAAATGTGTAGGATTTTGAGGCATAAACAAGAAACTCTAGATACTCCTAAATGCTTTGACCGATATGAACAATATTTTGCAGATTTATTCTCTAAGAAACTGCGGATAAAATTACATATAGAAATTTCTAGGGTTTCGTAGGCATAAACAATAAACTCCAGACTCTCCTATATCCTTTGACCGATATGAACAATATTTTACAGATTTATTCTCTAAGAATCTACAAATATAACTACATATAGAAATGTCTAGGGTTTCGTAGGCATAAACAAGAAACTCTAGACAATCCTATATGCTTTGACCGATATGAACAATATTTTGCAGATTTGTTCTCTAAGAATCTACAAATATAATTACATATAGAAATGTCTAGGGTTTCGTAGGTATATACAAGAAACTCTAGCACTCCTATATGCTTTGACCGATAGGAATAATATTTTGCAGATTTATTAATTTCATATAGAAATGTGTAGGATTTTGAGGCATAAACAAGAAACTCTAGATACTCCTAAATGCTTTGACCGATATGAACAATATTTTGCAGATTTATTAATTTCATATAGAAATGTGTAGGATTTTGAGGCATAAACAAGAAACTCTAGATACTCCTAAATGCTTTGACCGATATGAACAATATTTTGCAGATTTATTCTCTAAGAAACTGCGGATAAAATTACATATAGAAATTTCTAGAGTTTCGTAGGCATAAACAAGAAACTCTTATATCTCTTGACCGATGTGAATGATATTTTGCAGATTTATCCCCATTTAATACTAACCTTATTTTTTATTTACACGATTATTTAAACTGATTTGAGATATTTTTGAATACATTTTACATATTTCATTTGATTTAACCATAAGTATATGGCAAAAAATGAGTAATAGTATCTCGAAATCCAAATAAAATATAAAGTATCTGCATTAAAAAGAAAAAGGTGAACGAAAAAAGAAATGAAAACGAGTTTCGGGTGTGAGAATGTGGAGACGGTATAAAAAATGGACAGACTGTTTTATGCATCACATTGAGTTGAACTTTTGTATATTAAGTATTATTGTGATTTAACTAAAAGTTATAACCTCGTAATGAATATTTAAAACTAATATCCACTATTAGTATAAGTATTGATATTATTTATTCTATCCCTAACAACATAACTGTAAGTAATAGAAGCTTTTACATTAATTACTAGAAATGGATATTATAATTTGAATAACATTTCTGACATTTCAAGGAAAAGCATGAGTCGAGACTGGTACAGAACTATAGCAGTTGACAACGTTTCTAGTTTCATTAAAATTGTTTTCTGCTAGACTCGAACCCTGTAACTCAACGTATTTTAATTAACCATGTTACTATGAAATCTGTTAATAATTTAAATAGGTTTTGTTGAATGACATTTAATTTTCATTACGCAAAATTAATATTTTAATAATTTAAGTTTCGAAAACGTAATTATACAGAATAGGCGAAAGATTAGTAAACGATTTACTTCAGCTACAATTTTAGTTTGGTATGTTTTGTCCAAAGTTTGTACGCAAAGTACACAAAGGTCGAACATCATACTGGAAAATAAGGCATTGGAATTTGTGGCACCCAAGAAATATTTAAGTTTACCTACCATAAAAATAATAATAATAAACAGAAGTTCACATTAGTTCGCTGTAAACATGGTCCTGTACGACTTCGAATCAAGACAACCTACTATTACAGCACCCGAATTGGTAAGGGAGTTACAGCGAGCTCCTAACTTAAGGCGGCGCACAACCCTATAGTCCTCAATAGTTTCTTATACAAAACTAATAATCGGAAATAAAATTAATAACAATCTATATATCAAAATTTGCAGCGAATTTTTATCTATCTAATAGGATATTTTTAACTGTAGAAAAAACTGTTAGGTAGTTGTAAATAAGCAAATTGCATTATAGACGCCATCTTGTAAACCAATCGACGGATATTTGCGTACGATACGGCAAATTGTACCTAAAGCTTCATTCTACAAATATCATTCTAGCTATTTTGTTGTATTGTGAAAATTACTTATAGTAATTGTACTTGGTAATCTATTTTTGCCGCCCTCTTGAATCTGCCGCGGTTTTCAAAATTGGTGTTACGCGTAAAAATGATTTATTTTTCGTGAAGAATACGTGTACCAAGTGGCATTCTATTATCTTTAAGTATAATATTTTTCGACGAAGGCTCTAAACTATAAGTAATCAAGTCGAAAAAAAATTGTCGTATTATTTGAACATTTCTACACAAAACTATATAAATATAAAAATTAGTCTAAACCCACAAATAGATTTAAAAAATTACAGAACAATATCACTGATGTATATTTTTAAGTTATTGAGCGATAATATTTTTACAATAAATGTTTCTACAATTAAAACTATCATATTAGATAAATACAAATTCGGGGCAAAATTTGATGTATAGGTTGATACTAGTTTTATTTGAGATTGTTAGTTTTGTATAAGAAACTAGTAACCTCCGGGGGTTATACGCAGCCTTAACCGTTAGTCGCGATACTGTAAGAAATCGTTTCCACGAAGCAAATATTCTATCTCGACGACCAATTAGATGTCAACCCTTCTCTAGAAGCAATCGTAGTGCAAGATAAGACTGGTGTCAAAATTTTCAATATTGGTGTGATAATGATTGGGCTACAATTTTGTTTACTGATGAATCCAGATTTGGAATTCATCCAGGATCTCGTCGAACAAGGGTATGGAAAAGATTGCACGTCCAGGAAGATCACAGTTACAGAGGTGGTACTATTATGGCATGGGGTAGGATAATCATTGGTGGTAGAACTGATCTCGTTTTTCCCAGTGGAATTTTAACAGCACAACAATATCTGGATAATATTCTTCAACCTATTGTGCGTCCATTTCGTGGTGCTGTTGGTGATCAGTTTCATCTTGTCCAGGATAATGCTCGGCTACATGTTTATTTATTTATTTATTTATTTATTTTTTATTTTATTTTATTTATTTAATTTTGGCCACACAACAGGCACGAGCCCAATAAAAGTGTGGCACTAAAGTAATTTACATACAAAGTTATTTACACAGTTTCAAAAAAAAAAAGGATTAAATTATCAGTAGACTAATTTTAACATAGATAATACAGAATATTATTTAAGTTTTAGTTAAAATTTTGTAGTATACTAATGATATTTTTCTTAAAGGTAATAAAACTGGTGGAAAAAATATCAGGAAAGTTATCATATTCAGTTAAACTATTTACATGTAAAGAAATGCGATTAATTGGTGAATTATAGGCAGAATTAGTTTTACTAAGGCCCGGTCTTTCCACCTTCAGATAAAGTTCCAGGTAACTATCTGACAGATAAGGTTATTTGTAACTTCATCTGCTGAATAAATGTCAATACCAGTCAGTGAATTCAATACGTCAGTCTCATTATCCGTTAGATAACTATCTGATAGATACATTTGTATAGAAAAAAGGGATGACATTTACTCAGCAGATGAAGTTAAAAATAACCTTATCTGTCAGATAGTTACCTGGAACTTTATCTGAAGGTGGAAAAACCGGGCCTAAAAGGCAAAGATAAATGTTCACTAATTCTAGTATTGTAAATTGGGATTTTGAAGTTAAATTTAGTTAGAAGATCTGGACAATCAATAATACTGTTACTAAAACTTAAATCATGCAGAATTCTTCTGTTTTCTAAAGATAACAGATTGAGTTTCACATTTTTTTTATTTTTTTTATTTAAATTATAGTGCTTCAACTGTGGTGTCATTAGCACTTCTTAATTCTAATTACAGTATTTACATATTGAGTATTTCTATAGTATTTACATGATATATATGTATAAAATATGGTAACAAGTATTTAAATTTAGATTTGCTGGTACAGGTTAATGTCTTTAAGATAGTTTAATGTGTTTGTGATAGTTGTGATGTTGTTTTGGAGAGCAGTTTTAATATCGTTAGGTATATTGTGTTTTATTCTTTCTTGTCTGTATTTGATGCATTGGGTGATGAGATGTTCAACAGTTATTTGAGTGTGGCATGTATCACATGTTGGAGCGGTTTCTTTATCAAATAAATGTTTGTGTGTGTAGATGGTGTGTCCTATACGTGCCCTCGTTATGACAATCTGGTCCCGTCTTGCACCGATTGTTGGCCATTTTCCAATGTCTGGTTTCGTGATTTTTAATTTGTTTCCAGTAGTTTTCTCCCATATGTTGCTCCAATAGTTTCTGATTTTCTGTTTTACTATGGTTTTGAAGTCATCTGCTGCGATGGTGGTCTCGGTGATGGGAAGTTGCAGAGCTGATTTCGCCGCTTCATCAGCTTTCTCGTTGCCGGTTATGTCTTTGTGGGACGGTATCCAGACAATTTGAACCTTGGTTTTCTTCTCGATGGCTTTGTGCAGGTTTTCTTGGGTTTTCTGAATTAATGGATTCCTTCTGTATTGTTTTTTGAGGTCTTGTATTGCACTGAGGGAGTCGGTGCAAATGACTATTTGTTTACCTTCTCTAGCCTCTTCCTTCGCTATGTCAGATGCCTTCCATAAACCATAAATTTCTGCGGTGTAGATCGTTGCCATATTCGGCAGATGGTATTTGTGGCTGTTTTTGTCCACAATAATAGCTGCGCCGGTGCCATTTTCACTTTTGGAACCATCAGTGAAAATTTTTACTGCATCTTTATAATTGTCGCATATCTCCAGGAAAGCTTTCTGGTATAGTTCGGAACAAGTATCGTTTTTTGTATATCGGGTAAGGTCTGTGTTGAATTGTGGCGGGATAATTTGCCAGGGAGGAATTTCATATTGGTAGTTTGGTGTGATATCTGGGTACTTTAGGTTTAATTTTTTTAATGTTTCGGTAATATTTTTTTGTAGAGGAGTTATGCTAAGAGGGATTTGGTAGTTTTCTGTTGTTTGGAAATAGACATGGAATGCTGGGTTGTTCGTATTTCGGGTTAGATTAGTTATGTAATTTAGAGTAATTTGGGTTCTTCGGAGGGTTAGTGGTGGTATTCCACTTTCAATCTGGAGGCTATCTGTTGGGCTAGTTCTCAGTGCTCCTGTTGCAATTCTGATTGCAGCATTTTGTATCACCTCTAATTTGTTTAAATGTGTTTTTTTTGCAGTTGAATAGGCTATGCATCCATAGTCTAGTTTCGATCTGATTAGGGTCGTATATAGATATAGTAATATGTCCGACTGTGCTCCCCATTTGTTGTGTGCTAATATTTTTAATATATTTAAGCGCTGTGTGCATTCTTTTTTCAAGCTCTCTATGTGTGGCATCCATGTTAGTTTTTTATCAAATGTTATTCCCAGAAATTTTACGTTATCTACAAATTTTATTTTTATATTATTAATTTTTATATTGTAATTTAAGTACGGTATCTGTTTTCTGGTGAAGTGTACACCCTTAGTTTTTTCAGGTGAAAATTTAAAACCGGTAGTTTCTGTCCAAAGCTCTAAGTTATTTATTGTCTCCTGAAGCAAGCTTTCCAATTTTGTTAGGTTTTTATGTTTGTAGTAGATAACAAGGTCGTCGGCAAATAGTAGAATTTTTATTTGTTTTGGGATATGCTTTATGATAGTATTTATGGCGATCAGAAATAGAGTGACACTGATGATTTCTCCTTGTGGGATTCCATTTTCTTGGATGTGTTGTTTTGATAGGCAGCCATTAGTTTTCACTCTGAAGAGTCTATTTTGCAGGAAATTGTTTGTGTATTGTAATATGTTGCCGTCAAGTCCGTATTGTGTCATCGTCTTTATTATATGATGTCTCCAGGTTGTGTCATAAGCTTTGCAGATGTCGAAGAATATCGCTATTAGATGCTGTTTATTGTTTCTGGCGTAATTTATGTCCGTTTCTAATAGGGATATGAGGTCCATGGTTGATCTGCCTTTTCTAAAGCCACATTGGGAATTACTTAGTATGTTATTTGTCTCTAGATACCATAGTAGTCTGTTGTTTATTATTTTTTGGAGAATTTTGCTCATGCAATTGGAGAGTGAGATTGGGCGGTAGTTTTCTGGGTTAGTTTTTGGTTTGTCTGGTTTTAAAATCGGTATTATGTTAACTTCTCGCCATCTTTGTGGATATGTGTTTTTAGTCCATATCTGATTGTAGATTTTGAGCAAATATTCTAAGGCACTTTGAGGTAGGTGCTTGATAATTTCGTAAGTAATTCCGTCTGGGCCTGGACTGCTTTTATTTTTGAGCGTCTGGTGTATATGCAGTAGTTCTGTCATGTTTATCGGGTCGTTAATTGGGTTGTTGTCTTCCTGTATTTGGATGCCTTGTCTTTCTGATTTTTCTTTGGTAAGCTTGAAGTTGTTTGAGTAGTGGTTGTTGCTTGAATTATACTTAAATTGTTCAGCAAAAGTTTCCGATATTTTTTGGGGTGCTGTGATTATATTGTTATTTTTTATAAGTATGGAGGTCTGGAGTGCTTTTTTATTTCCATTTATTTTTCTGATTTTATTCCATACTTCAGAGGTTGGTGTACTTTTTGTTATCGTCGATACATAATTTATCCAGGATTTTTTCTTACTTTCTAGGATCGTTCTTCTTGCTATCGCTTTTGATTTTTTAAATTCTATGAAATTTTCAAGGGTGTTATGTTTTTTGTATTTATTTAGATGTTTTTTGTGAAGTTTATCGGCTTTCTGGCAATCTGCATTCCACCACGGTACACTTTTTCTGGTATGTGTTGTATTTTGGACACCTATTGCTTCTTTTGCTGCTTGTTGTATCAGTCCTATAAGGTAGTCTACATGTTGGTCAATGTCGTCTGTGTCTGGTACAATCAGGTTTCCCTCTATTATGTCGGAGAAAAGTTTCCAGTTGGCTATTTTAGTGTTCCATTTTAAATTTGGTGAGGATGGATGAGCTGTGTTAGGAAAGGATATTTTTATCGGGAAGTGGCCGCTACCGTAGGTATGGGAAATGACATCCCAGGTTATACTAGGGGCTAGTTTGGTATCAGCAAAGGACAGATCTATGGCTGAGAAACTTCCTGTTCTTGTACAAATATGTGTTTCCGTACCATCATTAATGAGAACCAAGTTGTTATTGTTGTCTAATATTTTTTCTATCATTTTTCCACGGCTGTCGTTCGATTTAGAGCCCCATATTGTGTTGTGACTGTTAAAGTCACCGACCAGTAGATAGGGTGAAGGTAATTGCGTTATCAGATCTTCCATTGTTTTTTCTTGTATAGTTTGATTTGGCGGAAGGTACACGTTGCAGATTGTGATTTTTTTAGGGATGTAAGTTATGATCGCTATTGCTTCAAGTTCAGTTTGTAAATTTAGTATTTCAGCATGCCTGTCATTTTCCACTAATATGGCAACACCACCACTGGCGTTGTTGTGGTTGGTTCTGTCTTTTCTGAACGTTGAATATCCGGAAAAACTCGTGGTGTGGTGTGCATGAAGTCGGGTTTCCTGAATGCATATGTATTTTGGATTAATGTCTTGTACAAGTTTTTGGAGTTCGCCTTTGTGTGCGTTAAGTCCGTTGCAGTTCCACTGAATCAGATCCATGCTGGTGATGTAGTTTTATTATTTAAGTTGTCGGTGTCGTCTTGATGTTCTATGTCTTGGCGTTCTGAGTTTTGTTGGTCTGTGTCCTGTCGTCCTGAGTATTGTTGTTCTGCGTCTTGTCGTTCTGAGTCTTGTTGTTCTGCGTCTTGTCGTTCTATTTGTTGTTTGAGTTTATTTGTTATTCTTGTCATTTTACTTTTCATAGTTCTTGTACAGTTTTGTTTAAGTTCGTCTATCATATCTATCAATCTATGAGGTTCATTTGTGTAGTCTTTTGAAACAGTTAGAGGGTCGGGGACGCCTTGCGAGTTTTCATAGAAATCCGACAGTTCTTCATAGGTTAGTACGAAATGATCGGGGTTGTCGTTTATTTGTTGTTTCAGCTGTTTGTCGAAGGTTCCTGTTGGAACTCTGTATTTAGGGCTCAAAGACCTGGCTTTCTTCAGTTGCCTCGATTTTCTGAGATTTGTTCCTTTAGGTCTGTTTTTTGTTTCCAAGTCTTGGTCGCTCAAATCTGAAAGCGATGTCTGGTTTAAGGGCCTTTTATTCGAATCTTGGGATTGGTTATTTGTTCCTGATGTTGAGGGTTTCGTGCTGCTTGTTTGGAGAGAGATCGGTGTTTGTGTTTGTGAAGTTGGTTGATTGATATTAATTTGTGGTGTTGCGTTTACCTTTGCAACAATCTCTAAACTATTTGTTGGTCCGTTTGAGATCTCTTTCTGCTGTTCCACGTTTTGGGTGGTTTGATTTTGTGGTTGTTTGTTGAGGCTGGCTTCTTCTTTATTCTGTGTTGTGGTTTGGATTGGCATGTGACAATGGGTTAATGTATGGCCATGTTTCTTGCAACGGGCGCAGGTTGGAATGTCTTCATTTAGAAAAATTTTATATTCTGTATCTTCAAACTGGATAAGGATTGATTCGGGAATTGCAGTTTCGTCAGGTTGTATGTAGACCTGTCTTCTAAAACTGAGAATATGTTCTAGTTCTGGTTCTCGAAGTCCTGCTCGTAGGAAGTTTATAGGAGATACTGTTTTTATGTCTAGTTTTTGCAGTTCATATTCTAAGGTTTTGTGGGGGATTGAGGGGCATACATTGGATAGAATGAGCCTCTTTGCTGGGTTGACTAGTCTTCTAATCTCGAAGTTATTGTCTCCAATTCTGATGTGGCGATGGTTTGTGATTATTTGGTTTACTTCTTTTTCGGAATTTAGATAAATGCAGATTCTGTTTCTGGATAATCTGGATGCGAAGGTGATATTTTTTGGTTCTGTTAATTTTGTTAGGGTGTTGATGTAAGTTTTTAGTGGTATTTGTTCGATTCCATTGATTATTATGGCTTGTTTTTTTGTAGGGAAATTTGTTGCAGTAACTTTGCTGGCAAAAGTTTGGGAGTCATTATTTAAATTTGGCGGTTTTGGTGGTTTTTCTTTTTCTTCCATGGATGCCAGCACAGTGACGAAATTCGAAATTTCGCCGCTAGATGGCAGCACAGTAGAGTTCAAAAATGCACCACTAGATGGCAGCACAGTGGTTAAGTTTAATATTTTGCTACCTGCTACTAGATGGCCGTGTTTCACAACAGTTTACAGGTGGATCTCGAGTACGTGAAAAGTTAGGTTATGTACCTATGATATAGGTTAACATCTAAATTATTTATGAGGAGGTGCAGAATAAGGAAAAAAATTATTGAAAATCTGTGGCAGGAAAAGCTATTCCTATCAATATAATAAGATGCAATATTTGAAAGTTTTTAAATACCTTTTTCTGAATATTTGTTTTCGGTTTGCGACTTGCAACAGTATGCTGTGAAGTTCGAACGGAAGAGGGAGTTTCACATTTTGAAATCTAAAATTTAATATTTTTAAAAATCTTTTTTGAATATTCTCAATTCGTTTAATATAAACAAGATATTGAGGAGACCAACATACGGTACAAAATTCCAACTGACTTCTTACTAAAGAAAAATAAAGAGATAGGAGTGTTTTATAGGATTTAAAGTCCTTTCCGATTCTAGATATAATTCCAAGCATTTTATATGATTTTTTGATAATATAGTCGATATGTATGTCAAATATCAATTTAGTATCAAAATTTACACCTAGATCTTTAACAATTGAAACTTGCGGGATAATATCACCATTTAAATTATAGTTGAAATCAATTATACTTCTGTTTCTTGTAAAGGATATTTTAGAGCATTTAGAAATATATACATTTAATTTATTGATATTTAGAAACATAGATAGTCTATTTAAATCAGATTGAACTTGAAAACAATGTTGAAGAGATAAAATTTGTAGAAAGATTTTTAGATCATCAGCAAAGAGAAGGAAATTACAGTAATGAAAACATGATAAGATGTCATTAATAAAAATGATAAATAGAAGAGGGCCAAACTGGCTTCCCTGTGGCACACCGGAAGTGATTATTTTTACATCAGATTGATAACCATTTACAACAACGTATTGTGTCCTATTTGTAAGATAACTTAGAAACCAGTTGCCATGAATGCCAATTTTTTCTAATTTATGTATTATTATATTGTGATCTATGGCAGTGCTTCTTAAACTTTTTGATGTCGCGGCTCCCCTGCATCACAAATGGATAGCCCACGGCCCACATATATATATATATTTTTTAACAAGGTTGGATAAAAAAATATTTTTTTGTTTCAAATATACTATGGTAGGTCAATAGGTTCTTACAAAATCCAAGATAATGCGCTAGTAGTATCGGAAACAAGTTTGTTCCTGAAAAGTACCACATGTCAATAGACTGCTCTCAAATTTACAGCCATATCCAGATACAGATTCAGAGAGCTTCTAAGAGCAGAATGGGCACAGTTACCTCAGGAAGACATGGATAATGTTATTCTGTCCATGAATCGCAGATGTAGAGCTGTGATCAACCAACGTGGAGGTCATACTCTCTATTAGCATATTTTTTTTTACAATTCTGTACGTAAATCGGTACATTAATTTATTTATTTTTTCCAAAAATTGATTATTTTTATACATAACATTTAGTTTATTTTTTTGTAAACTATTCTTTATTAAGTATTTTAATTGATAAAATATAATAAACGTACAAAAGAAACCATACGCTATTTATTTTCATATATTTTTTTATATCCCTAGAATTTTCCGATGTGTGTTATATACCTGCTATTATTGTTGAAGCATTTTGAAGTGCTTTGTTACAAATTTCTACCTGCAAATGGAACATTGGGAGTTTATCCAAGGTTGATAATACAGGTATGACAGGAATGGCCCTTCGCTGCAGGTAATAAGCTCTGTATCTAGTTCAGTTCATGGACTGATCAATACCATGTATGAACAGGACTATGTTAATTGTATAATAGAGTAATTAATGTAAACGTGGTAAAGGTAACGTAAATACACGTTATTAAATGTGAATATTTGCTGCCAAACATATAAAATTTAATTTGACTAATCGATACCACAGTGTTAATTATTAATTATTATTAACGACGTTTCCTCATCTGAATAAGCAATTTTAGAATGGCATTTTGTTGGTACCCACTAGATATGTGAAAATGAAATGAAATACGTAAATAAAATAATTCTTCTTCTTGTTCTTTGGGCATTGTCAGTAGGGTTGACTTTTGGCCTCACTTACATAAGTCCTCCATCTTAATCTGTAATTTGGACGTCTCTCCATGTTCCTTGTTGTGATAAAGTCGCAGCGAATTAGTTTTTAGTTTAAATTTAATATTACATATGAATACTAGTTATGGATAAGTAAATTTGCTAATACAGTAGTACCTCGACTTACAAATATCTCAATATACGAACTTTTCAAGATAGAAACTATTTTCATATACTATTTTGACCTCTTGATACGAACCGTGATGTTTTTAATTTCAAATGAATTAAAGCCGGTTTATATTATGCTTTTTTAAACTTTTTTCCCTAGTACTAGAAACAGGCTACTAACAGGCTACTACTACAGGCAACAAATCGAAAACTCCTGAACCACAAAACCAGACACAAAAAAAATGTCCTTTTTTTTACAATTTAATGGAAGATGATTTTTATACTAATCATGTTAAACAGAAAATTTTATAAATAAAAATTAATATGTAATGGTATACAAAAGGCATTTTTATAGTGAAAAAATGTTCCTTCTCACTCATTCTCCATTTCTCTGCATTTTCTTCATCTAGTTGAGAATAGTTTTTTTTTTTTAATATTTTGGATTTTCTTTATGATTTTTTAATCTGGAAACGGATTAATTAATTTCCCATAAGATATAATGGAAAATTGGGTTTCTAGATACATACTTTTTAAGATTCGACCCGTGGTTGGGAACAAATTAAGTTTGTAAGTCAAGGTGACATTGTATGTCTAAATGTGCCACCAAAATCAGTAATAAATGTTAAGAAAGTTAATACAGTCCAAAAGAATAATGAATATTATTAAGGCGCATCCCCACTATGCCGCTGTTTGCCAGTTGGCAAAGCCAAATTGGCAAAGCCAGTGGCTGTTAAAACGTCCACATCTGTGTTGGCATTTAGTTCAGTCGCACAATGTTCACCGAGGAGGATTTACTAATTGCTTCAGCTGCTGTTATCATACTTGACAGTGAAGAAAAAATACGCAAACGATGGTTTTGGGTACGTACAAGTCTTCAAAGTAGATCACGATATGGAGCACGTGACTTAATCGATTTAGTATTGGACGATGTGGATAAATTGGATCTCGAGTACAGAGGATGTGGTTTCAAAAACTTTTTTTGAATGAGAAGTAGCGATTTTGAAGTTCTTCTAAATTTGGTTGCACCAATTATCAAAAAGGAAGATACGTCATTCAGTAGAGCTATTCCTGTCCATGAACGTCTAGCGGTTAAATTGCAATTCCTGGCAACAGGAGATTCCTACCATTCGTTAAGTTACATGTTCAAGATTTCAAAGCAAACCTTTAAACGATATAGTCCTTTTTTTATAGTCCTTTAAACGACTGTCGCACAAAACAGGACGATCCCGGTATAAATCGATCAAATTAAGCACTTTTTCGTTTGTCCACTCCATCTATAAATAACGTTGCTCATCGGCGTCTGAATTACAACCCGAATGTAAGCCTAAAGCCGCGTGATGCCAGTGGTTGGCACGTCCCCACTCTCCGTTCTTATCGGCTTTCTTTGAAGGAGACCGACACTCGAACGATTCGTGTTGGCTTGCCGCTGGCACGATGGCATGTTCCAACGGACACATCTACATTACTTCTGGCATTGCCAAATGGCCTTGCCAACTGGAAAACAACGACATAGTGTGGACACCCCTTAATATAATCAATAAATATGTACATCTTTAAACTCAATTTTATATTTAATATGTACAAGATTGATATGAAAAATTATAATTTTGATCTAAATAAAAATAGAAAAACTTAATAAAAACTTATAATAAATGTTCCAAAGTTTCTCCGTTTACTTCGTTAGTAAATAAAATTCTTTGAAGCATTGTTGGGTCGGAATTAATTTTTTCAAACATTTCAAAGCAAAAATTCATACGTACTGCTGCGTCCCTTTCTAACGATTCTTGATGATTTTGAAATTTGTATGATCGAAACTTTTATGTTTTTAAGAAGTTAAAAACAGATCCAATACTGACACCAACGGTTTGTGCAATTGATCTTAAATTATTTTGATTGTTTTCTTCCACTTGTAATAATATTTCTGCTTCTCTTCTGTAAGCACGTGGGATGTTGTTCTTTTTTTATTATGTTTTGACTTAAGACATCCTTCACGATGAAATTTATTAACTAGTCTTGAAATTGTAGTGGGATTTGGTATTGTCCGATCTGGATAAGTTGCACTAAATACAGCAGAAACTTCTCTTAAACTCATTTGGGAGTTATACCAAGTTACCATCATTATTTTTTCTTTATCTGTATACATGTTGATTAATTTTTAAATCAGCAATGAGCAAAAGTATACACATTAATTGTCTATGTTGCAAATGAAAATGAACACGATTTATATTGCTGTCAAAAACTGTATCCATGGTAATGACATAGTACATGTTGCATTAAAAAATAAATTCACGGTATAATAAATTCTACATATAAAAATAAATAAATACTACCTGTCTATAGCTACATCATCTGGTCAGGTTTTCGAATGTATTTTCTGAAAATCGATTCAGTGCTTCAGTTAGTTATATTTGTGCGCGAGGATAAATCGAAATCCATGTTTTCCATTCATATTTAACGCATTATCTTAAAAGTATCAGCGGCAACATAGGTTTCGTCAACGGCAAGGTTGGTACACAGTGGCGTAGCCAAGGGAGGCGGCTAAGGGGCTGTAGTCCCCCCCCCCCGTCGTTATCAAGAGTAACCAGTTGCCTTGAAAGGGTTAATTATATAATCAATTAAGATTAATTTTTTCTTTTTTCAGGAAATAATTTTTTTCGGTTTTTTTCGATTTTGTAAACCCTCTCCCACCCGTTGATTGTTCCTATCTCATCACCTTAATCCCATTATTATCCTAAATCATTTTCCACATAACATTATCCAAGCCAATGTTAAACAGAATAGGCGACAGTACACAACCCTGTTTAACACCCGCACAAACAAGAATTTGATTACTGAGCCCACCTCTGTAGATTATTTCACTGAATGCGACTTGATAAAAAGCGACTACTTGGCAACATAACAATAATTCTTTTGTTCTTGTACAAGTTGATTACCACAGGCCCTTAAAGAATGCGTGTCCATTTTCTTATTGGTCCCATGCGACTTGTATCCTTTCCCAATCTTAATTATCCCCTTGTGTCTGACCTTGGTATGTAATTCAGTGATGTACTTTTTCATGTTATCTCTTAAAAATCCCATAAAACAAAAGAAACAACTTGTAAGCACCAGTGCCTTGTCTCACGTATATTTTTAAATTTGCCATCTCTGGATTTTTAAGACGTGCAAAACTGGTCGTAAAAATCCATTTTTGAGCTTAAGTGTGTATTAAGTATGCTATATGCGTAGCCATTTGTCCGTGACGGCTTTTTAAAGCTCTCCCGAACTTTGTACGGTTTTCAGACATTAAGTTACCGAGTTGAATATTTGCATATTCATATCAGGTTTTCATTCCAGGTGAACCAGATTTGATGATTCTTATTCGACGATATTCGCACTTAAGGAAGAGTGTTTTTATTTCTTGATGGTTACAAATTTTACGGTAAGTTTTTTTATTTTATTTTCTGCTTTTTTAGTATTTCCTAGGTATAATCAAAAATAATTATACCGGCACTCATGTGTCTGTCTTACTGTATAGTAGAAATAGTGGCCAAATAGCTGGACCTAGTTGACTTGACAGTTGAAATTTGGAATGCATATAAATAGCTCTATGAATCACATATAGTCAAAATACTGGGACTATCAAAATAAAACACTCAAAAAATTTATACTACCTGTTTCAAATAAACTTTTTTTAGGAATTTGTAGGTATGACCAGAAAAAAAATCTTTAAATGTTATTCATGTGTCTGTCTGTCTGTTCGATAGAAATCGTAGCTAAACGGCTTAACATAGAGAGTTGAAATTTGGCATGCTTATACAACTCTTTGACCCACATATAGGAAAAATACCGATAGTTAAAAAAAACACATCTAGAGATGAATATAAACAAATATGTATTTACTGTAAAAATAATAAATTTTTTTAAATTTTGAGTGGGATATCAAATGGAACCTCGTAATTCAAACAAAATCTCCATAATGTACATTGATGGGAACTTTAATTGTTCAACAGATTTTTGACTAGATAAGTTTTTCGAATAATATTGATTTTTTGTGCCGTTGAAACCAAAATTTTTTTAATTAAAATTTGTTGTGTGTTATCAAAAGAAAGCTCTTAAGACATAGATTAATGTCTTAGATATAGATTAAGGAATGAAAAGTAGTTTTTCAGTTTTTTTTTTTTTATTTTCATACGGTTTTTCCCAAAAATGTACTAACAAAAGTCGTTGTCCTGCAACCTTAAACCAAAGGAGTTACTTTAAAAATCTGAAAAAATTCTAAGTAATGTAGGTACATTGATCTAAACCGGACTTACGAGAGGAATTTTTGATCAGATTTCGGTTTTGGAAAATAATGCAGGGTTTGTGTTTTTGACAGAATTAATTATTTTTTTAATTCATGGCTAAATTACGGCTAATAATGTTATGGATTTTTTGTATTTATGACTAAGGTAATGGTTGTCTTTTTTAGGGTGTTGTAGGTATGATAAAAAAAAACCTTATATCGTCACTTTCTCGTCTGTCTGTCTGTCTGTCTGTCTGTCTGCCTGCCTGCCTGTTTGTCTGTCTGTTCGGTAAAAATTGTAGCCAAACAACTAAACCTAGAGAGTTGAAATTTGGCATGCTTATACAATTCTTTGACCCGTACATAGGAAAAATACTAAAACATCTAAAAAAACAAACCCCCTTGAAAATATAAACAAATATGTGCTCAACGAAAAAAAATATATTTTTTTAAATTCTGAGTAGTGTATCAAATGAAAACCCTTAATACGTGGATTAACGACCAAAATTTTATTTTTGCAAAATAAATTATTTAGAAGCGATTTTTGCCAAAATTGTGCAAAAAAATTTTGTCCCACACCCTGTAACCCAGATGGTTTAAACCAAAAATCTGAAAAAATTCTAAGCAATGTACATTGGTGTGAACCGGAATAGTTCAACAAGAATTTTTGATCAGATTATGTTTTCGGAAAACACCGCATTTTTTGTGTTTTTTTGTTAACGATGTACTGTAACGAAGTTATATTTATGTAACACACTATACTACAAGGCATATCCTGGTGTAATGGTTAGCTTGCTTGCTAGCTACCCAGAACTCTAGGGTTCGGTCCCGGTCAGAGGAGATAATTTTATTTTTTTTTATTTTTTTTTTTCCATTTTTATTTTCTTTAAATTATTTTGTCAAAATTCTAGTTGGCAAATGTTGCATTTAATTTTTAAGAGCGTAAATTTAATAACCAGTTGGAATGTTGGAATTATATTTTCATTCTTGTGTCATATATACGAAACCAAAGGGGCGGAGCATATGACAACCAATGGAAGCCATAGGCGCGATTTTCAAAATATTTATGAACCTTGCTATATAAAAAAATACTACACATATTTAGAAACCTAAATAATGGTATTAGGTGGTCGAATTAAAATTAACAAAAAAATATTTTTACATAATTTTTTTTCTTAAAGCTTTTAGATTAACAGACGATAAATTATTTTAAAAATATTGTTCATTTTGCCGTGATTATTCCAAAGCAAAATTTGTTCTACACACTCAGCATGCCGTCTTTACCTGCGAAATCCTGAAATGTGTGAAAATTCACACTTAACATAAATTTTTTGTCGGCGAGTGTAGCATATATAGTTACATTTTCATTTCCCGTATAAATTTTCTCTTGTTATTTGTCTTTCTGTGAATTATAAATGTATTCGAGTGTTTTCCTAGCTAAATATTAATATCCCTGCTAATAAATCCTTGTGACAAATGGCTTAGACAGTCATTGAACACTGTGAACAACAGTTAACATAATACTTGCTGGTTGTTCCAGTATCTTGATTGTTAGTTTGTCTCTGTAATATTTGTTCGTTATTGTTTTGACAGTGCTGTGCTACGCCATGACAGTGCTGACAATCGTAATGAGATCTCAACTTACTTGATAAACATTGCAAATTATATTACAAGAAATGTAAACAGCACGGCTTCATGAAAACAAGACGAGAAAATAAATAAATATACGTAATATTATCAGTTCGTACTTAACTAACTTTTTTGGGTCTTGAGGAGGTTTTTGGAAGGATTATTTTCCAATCTGTCATGTTTCACGGTGGTTTTTACGACCGTTTTCCAATTTTTAAGTTTAAGTTCTTTTAACTTTTATTTAAAAAGAAACAAGCGAAGAGTAGAGTTTTCAGCTAAAGACCGATAAAACCGTATACATGAGAGTAGGCCGAAAAATCACAGGGATTGCTTTTCAGAAATTAAAGGTTAATGGGATTGGTATTCAATTTCAACAATTTCAAACTGGCTATTAAATTTACGCTTTTAAAAATTAAATGCAACATTTGCCCAAACATAACTAGAATTTTGAAAAAATAATTTAAACAAAATAACAATACAAAAAAAAAACAGAAAAAATAAAATTGCCTTGAGAGCGGAGCGAACCTTAGTTTTCAAATTAGAACGCGAACATGCTAGCTATTACACTATCAAAGCATGCTGGTTCACTGTCTATTAAATATTTTAGGTGGTCAAGCAAAAAACACAAAAAATGCGTTATTTTCCGAAAACATAATCTGATAAAAAAATTCCTGTTGTACTATTCCGGTTTACACAAATGTACATTACTTAGAATTTTTGCAGATTTTTAGTTTAAACCATCTGGGCTACTGGGTGTGGGACATTTTTTTTTTGCACAATTTTGACAAAAATCGCGTCAAAATAATTTATATTGCAAAAATAAAATTTTGATCATTATCCACGTACTAAGGGCTTTCATTTGATACCCTACTCAGAATTTAAAAAAATAATTTTTTTTTTTTCGATGTGCACACATTTTTTATATTTTTAGAGGGATGTGTTTTTTAGATGTTTTAGTATTTTTCCTATATGCGGGTCAAAGAGTTGTTTAAGCATGCCAAATTTCAACTCTCTAGGTTTAGCCGTTTGGCTACAAGTTTGGCTAAGTTTTACCGAACAAACAAACAGACACACAGACAGACAGACAGACATGCATACAGACAGACAGATGACAAAATGACGGTAAAACCCTAAAAATTACATCAGTAAACTGTCCATTTCGGTGGACGGATCTGTGCCAAAAGTTAATCAATTAGAAATATCTACGTCCGAAGCTTAAATATGAAATTTCTGAAAAATTCATTAAATCGAATTTGATGTGTCCATAACCAGACCGGCATTACGCTAAATAGTTGATTTGTGTTGCAAAAATCCAAATGCTGCATTCACAAAAATTAACTATAAATTAGTACTTATTTTTAAATTTGTACGTGGAAATATAGTAGCATGCACAATGTAAATTAAGAAATTAAAATCAAGATACTGATATTTAGCGCTGTACCGGTAAACTTTTATCGATACCTACTTTATCGATCCTAATTTTCCAATCTTCAATCTCCTAATTTTAATATATAGTATAAGGCTGCATTCACAACGTCATAATTATAAATTAATATTAGTACTTAGAAACAACGTAAATATTCGTTATACGTAACTGTACTTTATCGTTCACAACATTCTTAATTAATACTTATAAATATTTATAAATTAAAATTAGATGTTATTATTACCGTCAATACTTTCTCTGCCTAGATAAAATTCCAGCTGTCTTCTTTCTTTTATTGTCCTTATCTACCAGAGATTATTAAATTAACAACTATTTCTTGCAACAGGGGATCGATAAGAAAGTTAAGGGTTCATTTCAAGTCCTGACAAGGGTGTTTGTCCTGCAGGATAACCTTGTGTAGCCTGTAGCATAATCCTCAAAGAAGAAACCTTCATCTCGCGACGCCATATAGACCACTAAACGAAATCCCTGGTTATATCAACATCGGAGAGTTCACTGAACCCTAGCAAAGCCTGCAACCCTTCAAAACATAGGAAAATTTTGTAAACATGAGGTGAGCTAGTGAAAAATCGTTTTATGATTGAAAGTATTGCAGTACACAGCTACGAGGGTTACCTTTTATGTTTTTACAAACGACCACTAGATGGCAATATTTAAATGTGTCATTACTACATGCGTAAGATTTGACATTTGTTATTGTGAAATCAGTGGCAGTTCTTAAATTGACCGCGTAATTTGTTGATAGTAAGCGTTTAAAAAAACAAGTTTGTAAAAAAAATGAATATTACTCGTGAAGGTTTTCGTTGGATAATTATTTACGATTTTAGTAAAGGCCTAACTCAACAACAATGCATAGATTCGCTTCGTTCAACTTTTGGTAATGAAGGCTAAAAAAATTCAACCTAGGCACTGCTAAATCCGTGTACAACATCGTTACAGGTGACGAAACTTGGATTTATTCATATGAAACCTTGAGGATTTCCTCAAGGTTTGGCCTGAACAGTCCAAGCCTTGAGAAAATCCTCACCGTGTATGGCGGCGTCCGTGAGGCCGCGGCCGGTACTTGAGGCCAAAAAATATCGAACAAAAATCATATTTCGGCCTTGAGGCCATGATTCTTACTACCGTGTGTGTGCTCTCGACAATCAGCCTTGAGGATTTATAAAGTGAGTGTCGAATTTATTTAGACAGGTCTAGAGAATTTTTATCGGAATTCATACTAATGTATGAAAATGAACCTTGCTTGTGGCAAGTAAGTTCTAAAGAATACCATGATAGAAATAAAAAGGAGACTGCGTACGCGAAATTATTGGAAAAAATAAAAGAAGTGGACGCGAAAGCTACAAAAAATGACGTAATTAAAAAAATAAACAACATCAGAAGCGCTCTCCGAAAAGAGAATAAAAAAATTAAGGAATCGATGAAATCAGGAGCATCTGCTAATTCTACGCACAAGCTTAAGTTGTGGTCTTCAAGGCCTTTTCCTTGAGGCCAATCCTCTCCGTGTGTGGGCGAGGGTTCGGTGGAGGAATTCCTCAAGGAATTCCTTGAGGCTTGTTCCTTGAGGAAATCCTCACCGTGTATGGCTACCTTTACAAGATGAACCGAAACCCACAAAAGTTATTCGTTCACGAAGCACTTGCACGAAGCACCAAAAATATGATCGCTTGTTTTTTGGTTGTACTGGACATGTCGCAATCATTCCTTTAGAGGATCGGAGAACAGTTAATGTTGAATGGTTAACAACAATTTATTTGTCAGAAGTCATCGACAAAATCAGGAAAAACAACCAAAAACGTCGCATCATTCTTCATCATGACAATGCAAGCACCCACACAGCACGTCAAACAATTGATTATTTGAAGGAGGAAAAATTAGAATTAATGTCTCATTGCCCGTATTCACCTGATTTATCCTCTAAGGACTTTTTTGTTGTTCCCCGATGTCAAACCAAAAATGTGTGGATAGCGATTTTTATCACCTCAAGAAGCTGTCGAAGTCTTCGAAAACCCTGTTTTCGAGATACCAACTTCAGAATGGAAAAAAAATGTCAAAAGTTTGAACGCATGCAAAAGTGTATAAATATTAAAGGCGAATATTTTGAAAAGCAATAAAACAGTTCCTTCAAAAAAAAAAATTGTTGCTTAGTTTTTGTAAAAACTTAAAAGGTAGCCCTTAGTTTCTTAGTTTCTTAGTTATCCCTTAGGTAAGACTTAGTTTCTGGTTATTTTCGTGAAAAAATAAGAATTTTTCCTTAAGATTTCTTCCAAAATTCAACAAACTAGTTATTAATTAAGATAACAAAACAAATTTCGCCCCAGTTCCAGGTCAGTAACCTATAAAGCTTCCTCGGGGTATTATTCCAAATTTTGCTACAATCAGATACATCTTCATCAGAATACAAAGGGTAGATAATTAATGTGATACCATACAAATTCCTATCTACAACAGGAGGCTGTGTTTATACCTACACATAAAAGCGTCAATAGTTCAAACACAAAACACACAGATTCAACCACAAAATATCAAAATACACCACAAAGGATTACAACAAAAATTTGATAGGGAAAAACAATCGCTAATGTCGAATAACAATGCCGACAAAAGTCAATATGAAAACAAAAATTCTTATTCATGTGATATTGAATTATTTTTCAAGTATCATCACAATTGTTTTTGTAAATTTGGAAATTTTAATAAATAAATTAAACTATTAAATTTATTAGATACGAGGGTTATCTTTTAAGTTTTTACAAAAACTAAGAAAGAAAAAATTTTGTTAGAAAAAAGAAACTGTTTTATTGCTTTTCAAAATATTCACCTTTAAGTTTATACACTTTTGCATGCTTTCAAACCAATTCTCGAAACATTTTTTCCACTCTGAAATTGATGTCTCAGAAACATGGGTTTCGAAAACTTTAACAGCTTCTTGAGGTGATGAAAATCGCTGTCCACCATCGGTGAAACTCTAATGGCAAAACGAAAACCATATTAGGTTCCATAACCCAACACGAATAGCGCCCCAGTCGCTGCCAGGCGCTATAGCTACGCGCATGATAGGATGTTGCCTGTCACGGCTGCTGTCATTAGCGTCAAAATCTGTAATTAATGTCAAAATCGTCTTCTGTAATTTTGTAATTTCATTGTTTAATTCGGAAAATGGGTGTTAAATGCTTTGTTTTGGGGTGTGATAGTAGTGAACCTTACAAGATATCGCTTTCTAAACCCGAAGACACGTGTGGCTCCAGAATTGTATAAAACGTGGATGAGGAACATTGAAAATCCAAAATTGGATGGCTTGTCCATGGAAGTGTCCATAAATATTAAGTATTAGTAAATATTATGTTATATGTTAGTCTACTTAATAAATAATTATTTCTGCTAGTTATTGTTTTTCTGTTTCTGTATAATTCCTAACTGCTTGTTCTTAATTGTAAACATACTTAAATGTTATTATTAAATGATACAATTGTTATGATTTATTTTGTCTATTTTTAATATTGTTGTCGTTAATAATATTAAAAATAGACAAAATAAATCATAACAATTGTTTCATTTAATAATAACATTTAATTATGCTAACAACTATATCCACTGAAGCATTTGAAATACCCGCGAAAACCCAACCCTTTCCTCCCCTACCAATTTTAGTTCCATAACCCAACAACTACAGCGCTAATTTGGTTTAAAAAAATATAACGGCAGTTTCGCATCTATTTCCTTCTTTATCTATGCTGTCCACGTATTTTTTGTTTGACATTGGGGAACAAAAAAAAAGTCGTTAGGGGATAAATCAGGTGAATACGGGCAATGAGACATTAATTCGATGTTTTTCTCCTTCAAATAATCAATTGTTTGACGTGCTATGTGGGAGCTTGCATTGTCATGATGAAGAATGATGCGACGTTTTTGGTTGTTTTTCCTGATTTTGCCGATGACTTCTGGCAAACAAATTGTTGTGTACCATTCAGCATTAACCCCTTAACGCTCACGCTCGAGTTAATTCGAGCGGCGTCCGTAATTTATGCTGCTGTAAATTTCACACTCGAATATATTCGAGAATTGAAAATAAAGTCAAAGGTTCTAAAATCTGTTTTCTTAAATAAAAAAAAATATATATTTTTACGGTTGTTTTCAAGCAGGGGTCTCCAAACTTTTTCGGAAGAGGGCCACATAAAATTTCTTAAATAAATGGCGGGCCGGACAATTTGAATTCAGCTGGGCTCTTGGGACTTTAAAAACAAACTTTATAATAATAGTGATATTAATAATAAAAATAATAATTTTAATAATCGGATATTATTTAGTTATAGTTACGTTTTATTTTGGGGTTTTATGATTATTTTAAATTGCTGTTTTTATGTAAATAAACTTTTTAAAAAATGTCCACGGGCCGGATGATATCTTCATGCGGGCCGAATTTGTCCCGCGGGCCGTAGTTTGGATACCCTATTTTAAAGGAATGGTTGTGACATGTCCAGTACAACCAAAGAAGCAATCATATTCTTGGAAGTGCTTCGTGAACGAACGACTTTTGTGGGTTTCGGTTCATCTTAGAAGACCCAAACAGTGGATTGTTATTCCACTGTTGTTTCCGGTTCATATGAATAAATCCAAGTTTCGTCATCTGTAACGATGTTGTATACGGATTTTGCTGTGTCTAGATTGTATTTTTTTAGCATTCTCTTACACCAATCAACACGAACCTTTTTTGAGTTTCGGTCATATTATGCGGAATCCATCGGGAACAGATCTTTTTCACAGCTAAATATTCATGCAAAATCGAAGGTATCGCAGTTTGCAATATGCCAGAGGATATCTCTATCTCACGGTAAGTCACATGCCGATCTTTTACAATCATTTTGCGCACAGCATCGATGTTTTTTTGAATCACAACCGATATTGGTCGACCTTCACGAAATTCATTACTGACGGACGCACGACCACAACGAAATTCTGCAAACCAATTGTAAACAGTCTTTTCTGATGATGCTTCATTACCAAAAGTTGAACAAAACGAATCTATGCATTGTTGTTGAGTCTTTACTAAAATCATCCAACGAAAACCTTCAGGAGTAATATCAATTTTTTTCACTACTACTCGGTCAATTTATAAGCTGCCACTGATGTCAAAATAACAAATGTCAAATTGTACGAATATAGTAATGACACATTTCAATATTTCCATCTAGTGGTCGCTTGTAAAAACATAAAAACATAAGAATAGTGCCATCCCTCGATGTGTTTGTGGGTGCAGACAAAATTGAAAGGATCAACACATATAAGTATTTGGGATGTATTATACATGACACTGGAGAGGACTCCCGTGAAATTAGAAGCCGAATAGAGGAAGGAAGGTCATCTTTTTGAAAGATGAAAACGTCGAATCTCCAGAATTTGAAAGATGAAAGAATAGAAGCCCAATCTGCTTGGCCTAGAAAATGAGTATCTTAAATCTGATTCGTTATATTATTATTTCAATCATAAGTCCTTATTTTCTTCATTAGTAGCTAAAATGTATATTTTCTTTTAAATTATTGATTTTGCATTATCATCCCTCCGCAAATATTTATAGGTTAAGAAGATTTTGTATTACGCCTCATATTTATTAAATTCTACCTTCCTGTGTATCATTGCCAGTTTAATATTTGCAAAAAAAATGTTTAAACCTATATTGGGAGATCAAAGGAAATGTTAAATTAGTTTATATGAAAGCTTGTTTGAATTACGTGACATTCATAATCATTCAAACGGCAAATTAAATAGTTTACACAAGTGTATTAGTATAAAAAAGTTTGTACTCTTGGTAAAAATAGAAGTAGAAATATTTATATAAATGTGCAAGGTTGTTAGCGGGAACTGTTTAATCATCAAACAACAGCATACAATTTTTGAAACAAGCACTACAACACGAGTCATATAAGACCCTATTTTCAAAATTGTAGCGTCCCCATGTTACAAGATGAAATATCGCACCGTTAATATAACGTATATAGCGAGCCTGTGATATAATGTAAACATATCAAAATGTTTACTCCTTTAATTTTGATAATTATAATGATTTAACGTCGAATCCAGCCTCCGATGTGACGTCACCACACTATCGTCAGCCTTCTTGATTATCGTCTTCCTGTAGCAATGTTTCCAATTTTGTATCTTTTAGAGGTTTTCCATGTTCTTTGTCTGTAAGATCAAAGTCACCACTTTTGAAACGCCGAAACCATCGTTCACACGTATCTTGCGATGGAGCATATTCACCATAAGCTTCTCGAAGCAGTCGGTATGATTCAGCAGCAGTTTTTTTCAATTGAAAACAACACAGTAGTACTGTCCGCGAATGCTCTTTATTTGGCACAAAATTTTTACCACAGTAAAACAAAACTATGTGATCACTTTTCAAATTATAACCTTTACGCATTTGACACTTAATGATAACTTAACAAAACGCCATATGTGTTGAAACTTTGAACTATATACTCTGTTTGCGCGGCAAGTTTGAAAAAAATCCGCATTTCATATTTGTAGACCTGGTAAATTAACTATTGTTATGCTAATTCAGCACCTACAAAAACTATATTATTTAGCGAAACATTGTATTCCTATAATAATTTCATTGTCCAAAAAGACGTAGGATTTCATCAGAAATAAAACATAAATTAAATTTAAAAAAAAAATCTTTCATTTTCAGTCGTATTACTTTTCGTCGTGCCTTCGTATATTATAATCTTCGTATATTAGTATGAATTTTTTCTTGCTGTTTCTCGCGGCCATTTAAAGTGTGAATTCTTGAAAAAAAGGTCCGTCGAATTCCGTGTTTGTACGGTACTTATGTGCGAGTGCCGAGTTGGCTACATTATACAGAAAACTGAAAACCACTCGTGATGACTGAAGTAACACTTCTCTCGCCCATATATTGTGTTTTAAGTAAGGGGGTGTTTCTATAGCAACCACTAAAGCATCTGAATTTAACTCCAACTTTGTTCTAAAACACACAATAACTTAATATACTAACAATTAATTTAAACAAAACTCTAATCTAATGCAATTTGGTGACTGTTATTTCTACAAACACACCTATTTTTCATTATTTATTTCTGAATCTCTCTATATAAACATTCATTTAAATTTTTAAGTTACACTACCGTCCTTAAGTTTAATCGCACCTTACAAAAGTAAGCACTACCACAATAAAAAGACGACTACTTGAAGTAGGCCTCAGAGGTCGTGTTGCGGTTAAAAAAACACGTCTTACAACCGTCCATAGACAAAAATTTTAACTTGGATCAAAGAGCATAAAAATTGGACGGTAGAAGAATGGAGCTGAGTGCTTTGGTCGGACGAATCAAAATTTGAAATTTTTGCAATAAATACCGATCATTTGTTCGTCGTCGGCCAGGGGAACGGATGCTGGAATAGTGTATTACCCAAACTGTAAAACATGGAGGTGGTAATATAATGGTTTGGGGTTGTTTTAGTGGTGGTCAAGTTGGAAGAGTCGTCAAAATTGACGATAAAATGACGAAAGAGGTGTATTTGCAGAATTTAGACGAGAATGTTTTGCATTGCGGAGCAGAACTGATTGGTGAAGGGTTCGTATTCCAGCAATATTATGAACCCAAACACACTACCAAAGTGGTTAAAGAGTACCTAAATATAAAATTTGATAAACGACTTTTAAAGTTAATGACTTGGCCACCACAAAGTTTGGACGGTAACCCTATAGAATTACTATGGAATCATTTAGACAGGAAGGTCCGAAAAATCCTCCAAGGGGTAAAAATGACCTTTGGACATCACTCAAAAATATTTGGGACAACATTTGATGGCCAATATTTAAACAAATTAATTGATCGCATGCCGCGTATTTGTCAGGCGATTATGAAAGACAGAGGTGGCCATTTTGACGAAAATTCAATTACAGTTACATTTACAGTTAAACACAATAATACATTTAATATTTGATGGTAGTATATAATAGTATTTTATTTAACAAGCATTTAGTAAAGGTTATATTTCTCGAGGATGAGGTTGTAATCATCCCAATAAAAGAATCACGAAAAAAACGAAATCGCAAAATCCTGGAAAAATAGAATTACCTTTTAGCGGTAGCGAAAATTCGGAAAAAATGTGGCCAGGCACCTTCTGCGGACCCTCCCCTCAAAAAGTGGAGATATGGTAAAAATCGCATATACCAGAAAAATCAAAACTACCCCAAAACGGTGGCGAAAATCAGGGAAAAAATATATTCTGCGATCTTCGGCAGCATTTCTTCTATACCTGAACATAGATTTTGCTTGTATTGAATAGTTGATAGTTTTACTTGGTGAAACTCGAATATAGGTAAACGGTTATTAAATGATGCACTTGGTAAAGTTTCACAAACTGTTTTATTTAACATGCTCACTGCAGTTTCGGTAATATTTACCATTTTCAAAGCTACAATCTGTAGCAATATTGTAGCTTTGAAAATGGTAAATATTACCGAAACTGCAGTCAGCATGTTAAATAAAACAGTTTGTGAAACTTTACCAAGTGCATCATTTAATAACCGTTTACATAGATTTTGCTCGTTGCACCTTCTAAAATATTGCGACAACTTAAAAATCGCGATTTTTCAGAAAACTTAAAACAACCCCTATACGGTAGGGAAAATCCTAAAACAGTGGTCAATCATCTTTTGATGTGTCATCTCCTATCCCTTATTGTAAAAATTCTTCGCTTCATCCCCTAATGCGACCTGGGTAAAATTATTAAAAAAGAAAATAGTGAAAAATCCACTTTGCCGACGTCGGAGGAAAATAAAAACTAGCTTAAGTGCTAAAGAAATCGAATCCACTATCTACTCCGTTCGGGTTTTGAGTTAGTTAATTAGTTACAATATCTGGCGCACCAACCAACATCAAGGTAGAGATTTTCAAAAAAGTGACAGTACCAATTTTGACATATGCCTTAGAATCCTGGACCACTACAGAGACGCATAGGTCTAAAATAAGAAGCTCCGAAATGAGATTTTTGGGGAAAATCGAAGGTAAAACAAAATTGGACAGAATAAGATATGAAGTATTTAGAGAAAAACTAGGCACAAAACCAATAAAGACTATAATAGAAGAAGGACAGCTAAGATGGTTGGGACATATACACAGAATGAGTGAAGATAAAATAGTAAAAAGAGTTTTTGAAGCAAGAATAGTGACAAAAGTTAGACCAGGAAGACAGAGAAAAACCTGCCACCAAGAAACAAAAGAAGCTGCAACGAAGAGAGGTTTAAAGTGGGAGGAGATAAGAAATTATATAACGGTCGGCACACGATGGAAAGTATGGAAAACAACACCAGAAATTAAGTAACGCAACTATAGCCTAACACCGCAAGGTAGAAAGGCTTCAGGATTAAGTAAGTATCTCGCGCACAGCAATTAATTGAGAGGTAACGTCGCCCATCTAAGTTCGGGTTTTGAAAATCGGTCAATCCGTATAAGGATAGTGCCACATTGTATTTATGCACATACTATTGTAGTTTTGTGATAGTAAAGTCAACGAGATAGTACAGTACAGGACTGTGTGTAAACACCTACTATCCATCATTACGGCAAAGTATAGGAATGGGCTAGCTACTAGACATAGTAACTATCCCATTTACTAGTATAATGTAAACCCGGCATTACTCGGCTCGATGAGTAAAAACTCGACCTCATAATTTAAAAACCAAAGTTATTTAACTCGTATGCTAATTATGTTCAACAATATTTTATACAATGCGAAAATAAAACTATTTCATTGATTTTGCACTGATGAGCGTGGGACACTATTGAATAAGCGATGAATTGATAGTTTTGTATTACATTTTGTGTTGCATGTAGCATTCATTAGGCACAAAGGTACCTTTATTGGCATTTCAAATTAAAGAATAAACAATTAGAATAATGCAATATTGCTTCCAGTGCGGTATTAATTATTCATTTCAGTTTGGCAATTGTAATTAACAACTTGCCAGAAATGCCTGTTTGAATATTCTATGGATTTAGGTGTATATTGTTTGTTCTTCATTGAGCTGAAATAAATAAACGGTTCGCAACAGTACACTTAATTTGACTAATAACAATAAAATGCTAAATGCGTTGTTGGATTTATAAATGCCCAACTAAACTTCCTCTTTCAATTGAATTATTATTATTATTGTGGAATGTTACCAAAATGATTGAGAATAAGAAAATAAGGTAGGTCGTGGATTACAAAAGTAGCACTACCAGATAGATATTTTTATTATTAAATATTTTATATTTACAATATGTTTAGGAACTAGTATATACCCATATTAACTTAATAATTATTATGAGTTCAAAAAGAAATTATATAAGGGATGGCTGTGGAAAAATAAAATAATGTAAACTTTATATAACAATTGACTAACGTTTAGGCACTTGTAATCATTAAAATTGAAAATTATTTTTTATTTTTACAACTTATTTATACAACCATATTAGCCAGCTAAATACAAATTTATACATTATATACAATAAATACAAATTTATACATTATACACAATACATTTTTTGATTTTACAGGTACAAAAAAATAAACATAAAAAACTAAAGAAGCTGTTCTAAATGACCACCGTTTTCCTGCAGACACAAATTTGCTCGTTTTTTCATACTATTAAAAGCATTTATAAGAATTTGAGGAGTTATATTGGCACACTGTTCGGTAATTCTGTTTTGCAGTTCCTCGACATTGTTAATAGGAGTCTTGTATACAGTATTTTTCAGATAAGTGAATATAAAGTAATCTAAAATAGTCAAGTCTGGTTATCTAGATGAAAATTCTGGATTTGAACGTAAAGTAATTATTCGTTCGTCAAAAAATTCACGAAGGTAATTGATGGTTTCTTGCGCGGTGTGGGCGGTCGCGCCATCCTGTTGGAAGTAGCCTTGCTGGAGCTCATCCTCATGAAGCTGATTAATAAATTCACGTACAATATTCCGGTATCTCTGAGCAGTAACAGTTTCGTGGAAAAATATGGGTCCGATAATACGTCTTCGAGACACAGCAATCCAAACACCAACTTTTAACGGGTGAAGGGGAGTTTCACGAAAAGTATGAGGATTTTGAGCAGTCCATAACCTCATATTTTGTGAATTAATATACCCCGAAAGGGTGTACCAGGCCTCGTCAGAAAAAAACACGTTAAATTTAACAAATCATCATTATTAATTAAATTTTGTTGGAACCAGTGGCAATACACAATTCGCCTATTGTGATCTGCTGGCAGCAACTCATGTAAAGCAAGAATTTTGTATGGGAATATGTTATATTGGCACACTGTTCGGTAATGCTGTTTTGCATTTCCTCGATATTGTATTGTATTGTAAGACTCCTATTAAGGAGACTCCTATTAAAATAGTCAAGTCTGGGAACAGCTTAAATCTTTTTAGACAATAGTATGGCAAGTTGCTATTGATAAACCAGTCTCTTGCGACAGTGTACGTAGTAATGTAGTGGGTTGCTCGTTCATACGTTGACGAACATCATCAACTGTATTTTGAGTACGAACTCTTGGCCTTCCCGTTCTATCTCTATCAGTAATGATCCCTGTATCTTGGAATAAATCAACACATCTTCTAAGTGCGCTCTAAAAATCTCCTTCAAGGAAAGCAATATCTGGAAATTGTAGCCGAAATTCCTCTAAACATGACACCGCACTGTAAATCCATTGGTCGTTCACTCGAACACCATTTCGAAAATATGATTCAATCATAAATTTTTTGTGTTCTATTGTAAAAACCATTATAATTGTAGCTTAATTGAATTTTCAATAGATACTTATGACAACAACAGTGATGACAGTTAATTAATTGACAGTCAAAGCTTGCAGTACACATTATTTTATTTTTCCACAACCAACCCTTATGTAATTTCTTTTTGAGAATTAACACCTATATTAACTTAATAATTATTATATAATTTTCGCCATTCGGCTTAAAATCTACTTTTCTTCTCTTTTTATTGCTGTTTTTGACTCCTTTCCTTAATATCCTTTCTTCTGTTTTTCACTTCTTTCATCCATTCATACTCTCTTCCTATTTCCCCCAAAATTTCCTTTTTCATTTCCGGGCTACTTCTTATTTCTCCACATTCTTCCAACAAATGTTCAATTGTCTCTTTGCCTTCCCTATACATTCTACAAGTTCTTTCTTCCTCTCTCATCCAAAAATTGTTGTCTCTCATGCAATGTTCCCGTGATACAAACAAATTGGGATGTTTTTATACAAAATTATGCACAACGTGTTGGGACTAAATTACTTAACAATTTTTATTAATAAAGTTTTTGTCTAAAACTCATAGTAGAGATAGTAGAGAATATGCAATGGAAAATTTAACATGGGAAAGCTCTATGTTGCAAGTCGAAAAAGGACATACGGTCTATACCGTATGTCCCCTATGTTCCCTATGGAAATTCTTGGAATTTGCTTATCATTCAGGATCAAATCTGCAGAGGTTATATTTGTTTTAATGATATCCATTATTTGGTTTTCCTAATTTTCCCTCTTAATTCCTTCATTAAAAATTACAATAAAACCAAAATACTCCATTCTGTACCTACACGTTTGGTTGTATAACTGAATTATTTGAAACTTTTACCTTTAGAACGTAACATATATGAAGTTATATTACCAAGATTCAACCAGTCTTCATAATACTTTGTTGTTTATAACTATTTCTCAGTTGCAAAAAAACTTTTATTTCCTACAAAGAATCCTGGAAAATGTACAAAATGTGTACTGTTTTATAACCATTCTTAAATTACTATTTTTCTGAGAGTTTCTAAACAGGATAAACATAAAGTCACGATCTTTGTTCGTAGAATGGGGATAGGTAGTAAAATATTATTATATATAAGCAAAAATTGGTGAATATTACGTGAGTTTATATGAGAGTTTTATTTCAAAATGCCAGTTCTCGATTAAGTATATATAATAAAAAAGTAAGACAAGTCCTCCTTTGGTTCCACTAAATTTCGTTCGATCTTTCTCGATACTATAGCTTATTTTTGAAGGTGCCTGTCAGAGAGTAAATAGTGGCGAGAACTTCTAGATAGCAGTTACTCACCAATGGACACACCTCTGAGAATAACTCGCGGAAAGTGGTGAGTTACTCTCTGAGAGCTAACTACTCTCAACGTACTCGCTAGTGGGCCCTTGCTCCCTACCCTCTCCGATTGTAGCTCGCCAAATACGAATTGTGTTCGAATTCTGAGAGTGCTATTGAGACCTGTCTGTTTACAAGTTGTTCAAAAATTGGTCACCGGAGGAAATAAATAAATTAATCGGCTTGTACGAACTCCGGGAAATTTTGTGAAACGTGAAATGTGTCGATTACCGAGACAGAATGAAAAAATATAATGTTTTGTAAGAAATTTTATACCCCCAAATTTAAAAAATTACCATCATTTAAAATTATTAAAATAAAGTTTAAAACATTATGTGCCTGATTTAAAGAATTATTTTAATAGAATAAATTATGTTAATTTTTACCAATTGCTTCCGATATTTATGTTGTGAAAAATCTTCTATTATGGCCTTAGGCCCGATTTCTCAATATTGGTTTAATCTTACTGTTAGATAATCTATACCTTCCAGTTAAAATAATCATTAAACCCAAGAACATTAATGAAAACAAATAAATCTATTGGTTCCGTAATCTTTAGATTATTCTTGGGGCATGCGCATATTACCTAAACGTATGTCTTACCTAACTCTGAGCGCTGACCGCACCGTCGGGCATGCGCATTTAGCTGTCATTTACGTCAAATTTGTAAACAACTTAACCTATATCCACCTTATTTACAAATAGTAGAAACTAATTTATCATGAAACCATGGGGGCAGATATATTCTTTGCTAGGGTGAGCATTTTCTTTTTCAGAAGGCAATGCGGGACGGAGCAAAAAAAAAGGTCCTCACCTCCCAAATCCAAGTGAAGAGCAAACAAAAAAAAAATCCTCATCTCCCAATCCAAGTGACGAGCGCAAAAAAAAAGGTCCTCACCACCCAAATCCAAGTGAAGAGCAAAAAAAAGGCCCTCACTTCCTCAAATACAAAAGTTACAAAATGCGGGACAAAATGTTAAAATGCGGGACAAAATGTTAGAATGCAGGACGAATGGTCACCCTATTCTTTGAGGATAAGATTTATAATGATACACTTAAATTTATTTTCCAAAAACTAAACTTTATTTGTAGCGAAATAGCGACTTTTACAATGTTGTCGGCAGTAATAAAGTTTAGGTTACAAAAGTAAAAATTGTTGTTCCAAGATTTATTTACCTGTTATTCACAAAATACTGTTATTTTACTACTAATATGGAACCAAACTACTTTAAAACTAATGATTTATACAGATTTTATTTATTTTAAACTGAGCTAGTAATATAATCGGGACATAAACGGTACCTGCGGTGACGGTTAAGTTTATCTTAAGATTACCAGAGGTACAGCTCCAACTGGAGATTGATAAATACAATCATGAGATAATCTTTAGTTTAACCTTTACTTCTAGTTTAAACTGATATTGAGAAATTGGCCCTTAAAGTCCAATTTTTGAAGGATATCACTTTCTATGCACATGATTGAAAATGAGCGCTCTCCACTACAATTGGTGAGCATTAAGCAAAGGGGTAACCGACGAGTTCATCGAAAATCAATTCATCGAAAATCAATTCATCGAAAATCAATTCATCGAAAATCAATTCATCGAAAATCAATTCATCGAAAATCAATTCATCGAAAATCAATTCATCGAAAATCAATTCATCGAAAATCAATTCATCGAATGATCAATTCATCGAATGATCAATTCATCGAAAAAAAAAATTTTTGTAAATATTTGAGAGGAATGCCGAGGGGATCGGAAAGTCAAAAAAGCAGTGGTCAATAAAAGTAGACAGACTAAGAAATAATTGCGTGAATTTTTTTATATGGTTTAAAAAAAGGTAAATAAAGTGACATAGTGTTTGAATATAAATAAAGAAATATAATAAGAAAACTTATATAATAAAAGAAATAAATGTTTTTTTTTAAGGTTTAATAAGACAGGTTATGGGCAATTGCACGCAAATAATTTTTATAAATTCATACACAATGATACGCCTTTTAATTGGGCTAATATGGGGGAAAATAAATGCGCCTAAAAACAAGGTAATTAGGTTAGGTTTAGTTAGTAAAAATCTAAAACCGAGCGGAGCGAGTTACCCATCTTCTAGTTTAAGGACAAAGCACTATTTTAGCTTAGGTTAGGTTAGTAAGGGTTTTGTTAGAAGAAGCCGAGCGAAGCGAGCTACCCATCTTCTAGTTTAATGTCAAAAAACTATCTTAGGTTAGGTTAGGTTAGTAAGGGTTTGGTTAGAAGAAGCCGAGCGAAGCGAGCTACCCATCATCTAGTTTAATGACAAAACAAACTCACACTAACATAACAATGCCACCTGTTTAGAATCACCGTACATTGAACAAATCATGTGTGGTATAGTAAATATGAATAGTAAAACTATGTACATAACACAAAACCCTTAAGACTTAACAGATGGGGAAATACCATTTTTATAATTTTTTAAGAATGAGTGTATTACGTACATTTATGATCCCATTAACCGGGTTTTTCTGATCTAAGGAGCCCTGTTCGATTTCAAAATAATCCAACAGGTATCTTTTACCTGGCGTATTTTCAGAATGGAAAATTTAAAAATTATTAATAGACCAAGTATGATAGTTATTTAATAAGTGTAGTCTGTCAACTTTTATTGACCACTGCTTTTTTGGCTTTTCGATCCCCACGGCATTCCTCTCAAATATTTATAAAATATTTTTTTTCGATGAATTGATCATTCGATGAATTGATCATTCGATGAATTGATTTTCGATGAATTGATTTTCGATGAATTGATTTTCGATGAACTGATTTTCGATGAACTGATTTTCGATGAATTGATATTCGATGAATTGATTTTCGATGAACTTACCGTGAATCAGCAAAGGAATATCCTTGTAGCAACTTCCACATGCGGAAAAATTTAGCTTCTAATTTATCTGCTTATGTAAGGCCGAGATACTCAAGTCCGTCGATTTATTTGCAAGGTTTTTTAATTAAAGTAGTAAACTTGTAGTAAAATTGCACTAAAAATTGAGCTCCTCTTTTTTCCGTGTAAACGACGACCTCGGCATTTTGAGGCCTCCATCAAGCCGAGGGCCCTGGGCTCGTGCCCCATGTGCCCTTATGGAAAAGACGGAACTGATGTTGCGGAAACTTAAAACCAAATTCCACCTTTGAAGTACTTCATAAACAAATATTCAACGAAAAACACAATAAATCTTTATTATTTTTCGTGTTTATACCTTTATTTTCATCCATAGAAAGAAGAGAAGTAGAGAACGGAAAATAAACTTTTATTAGGTAGTATGCAGAGTAACACGTGCTCTTAAACTTCATATTACCTTCATATAACTAGAACTACTCGAGTATATAGTAATAAGAAATTCTTTACTCAAACTCGCAAAATTCTTTTCAAGAAACTTTATTTCCGGTGCATATGAGGAAAGAAAATAATGACTGAACATATAAATGTATGCATCAAAGAGGTGTGTTTCATTTATGTTTGTTTATAAGAACAGGAGAAGGTTTCATAAAGATTCTAATATTTTTGGTTGCATTTAAATTATCATCATCTATACACCAGTGCCCTGCATTTTTATTTTTATTGCTTACAAATGGGTGTACCCGTGCTTAGCTACGGCATATCACTACATTAATTCAAAAAATATGGAACATAACGATTATAAAGTTAAATATATAAAACAGTAGGTATAGTAATGAATAATATTAGGCAGTGAAGAATGAATAACATTCAGCAGATCTATCTGTCGACAAATTCTCAACATATCTGCATTTCGGAGTTTATCCTGTGATAACACCAATATTACACAGTCCAACAAAATTAAATTTTTGTCTTGGTTCCGGAAAAGTAAGAACTAATTTTGGATATTTTTGATGCGCTGATTCCAAAAATACCTGGCTTTTTTCGTAACAGCTCTAGTTTTTGAAATACAAACTAATTGATTTTAGTTTTTTATCTAAAAATGCTAAACTTCCTCCTTGGAAAGTAAAGTGGATATACAAAATATCCTTGTTTTTTATGTCTTTGGGAAATGTGGTGTTTAAGTGGTTTAAATAATAATGCACACGTCCTTAATATAAGTTTATTGAATACTGACTGACTTACAATTAAAAGAATATACATGCAGTGCCGGCTGTGGGTTTCGCGGGGCCTCGGGAAAACTTGTAAAAAACGTTGAGAAAAAAAAAAGAAGGTCTTTGTTTTCTCCCAGATCCAAGTGAAGAGCAAAAAAAGGTCCTCACCTCCCAAATTCAAAGCGAAGAGCAAAAAAAAAAGGTCCTCACCTATCCAAATTCAAACTAAAGAGCAGGACAATCGGGATGGATGGTCACCCTAGAAATATGAAAGCGCGGGGCCCCTTTTAAGCGCGGGGCCTCGGGAAAAATCCCCGAAGTCCCGACCTCTGAGCCGGCCCTGTATACATGTCCATACATAATTGGACCTACATTTTTCATTACGCGTTTTGCTGCGCTTGCGCATACACTACATATCTTCCCATCCTCGTCGCCAGTGTGGTGTTTGAGTGGTTTAAATAATAATGCACACGTCCTTAATATAAGTTTATTGAATACTGACTGACTTAAAATTAAAAGAATATACATTTCCATACATAATTGGACCTACATTTTTCATTATGCGTTTTGCTGCGCTTGCGCATACACTACAGGAAAGCAGAGCTAAGGATCAGCCCTGGGTTAGCAGAAATTGGGCTTTATGAAATGTCATGATTCAAGAAAAACAAAACGTAATCAAAGAACCTTTGGTTGCGAGAGAGAAAAACATATTTCCACCCTGGTATATCAAGTTGTGACTGATGAAACAATTTGTGAAGGTTTTATATCGAGATGGACTTTGATTTTACTACTTCACACGTGAATTTCCTGGGATTAGCACGGAAAAACTGAAAGCCGGGATATTTTATAGTCCTCAGATAAGGCAGCTTATTAAAGATCCACAATGAGATTGTGAGACCTAATGAGATTGAATCAATGCTTGGTGTTCATTTCTTCAAGTAGTTCAAAATATTCTTGGAAAACATAAGGCAGAGTATTACATAGAATTAGTGGAAAATATGCTTTCCAACTTTAATATTCTCGGTTGTTACATGAGTATAAAAGTTCATTATCTCCACAACTACTTAGATCGCTTACCAGAAAACCTAGGTGATTTTAGTGAAGAAAGGGGGAAAGATTCCTTCAGGACATTAAAACTATGGAAGATCGATATCAAGGAAGATGAGATAGCCACATGATGGCAGACTACTGTTGGATTCTTCAGCGAGACTGTCCTGGTAAACTCCATGCTAGAAAATCGTGTAAAAGAAAAGTTAATTTAATATATTTGTCAAGGGCACCAAAAACATTGCTACGGCTCTGCCTCCTTTCATCAAAATAGGTGATACTTTTGATATCTGTAATGTTTTGTTAATATTTTTCTAGAAACCTATATAATTCCTGTTCTTTGATTTTACCTGCAATTTCATTAGAACGAAAGTAAATACTATTAATATGAAATCAAAAACTAGTGTTTTTAATATTAGAGTATAAATTTCTTTCAGTGTATACCTATAGCCCACAAGTTTCACATGGAAATAATTTACGCCGTAGTAATCTCCACATTTGCTTTTGTTTTCACCACACATGCTGAGCTATTACAAATTACCATTAAACTTTTCTTTGTGTGTAAGCTAAAAACTATAATTTTAAATCTAAGTTAATTAGTGGGACATGAAAGAGCGATGTAATCATTCCGCTTGTGCTAATTCAACGGCTAAAAGTTGTAATCAATAATGAGAAGGTATGGTAATGTCTTCTATCTCTGAAAATATCAGTGTAGGCAGTGAGCTCTGTTTCTGCTTCTGCTTCTGTCCCACTGAGATATTGTTTTGCCTGCGAGCCACTCCGAGGGGAGTTCCGACCGCTGATTGTAATTTTTGTAATTAGTTTATTTCTGTTCTGCTTGATAATAATTTTTCTCATCAAGTTTTATGAAAATCGATAAAGTGCTGCAAGATGTAGACTATGTTACATTAAGAATGAACCTGTATTATACTGTAAGAAATATTGAGATACAAAATACAACAGTGTCGAAATGCATTCATACTTTTGATAATTACAGCCGGATTTTTTAATAAAGAAAATAACCTCACAAACAACTGCCTATTATTTTTAGATAATATGTGTGAAACATGTGCAGCAAATTAAACTTCACTATAAATAATGAACTATACTTCATTTTTTTAAAGAATGGAGTGTGGGCAAGATAGGAGCTATTTCGATCTTGTTTTTAATTGGGTAAGAACGTGGAAAAGTTTACACTGTAGAAAAATAGGTTTCCGTCTCAACTTATTCTATTTGTCTCTGTTATTTTAAACCAAATTTGTAAACATATTATATCTAATAAGTAAAACGGAGGTATTTATTTAAATAATGGTAGAATATAAAAGCCAGTGAATAAATAGATTTGATATTAATTGAGAATATATATATTAAGAGAAATATTTCAAAATGAAGTCGTCTGAAAATTAATTAATGTACGTACGCCTCTGGTAACAAACACAACAGTTGTTTTGCTGTCAACTGTCATATTCTTTGCCGTCAACGAGCGCCATATTAATAATTTGTGTTGCCGTTATATGTATTTACGTGCGTATTACGTTTGTGCTGTAGTGTCGATTGAATATAAACTTGAAGTGAAGAAGAATCCATTGATGATTCGGACTGATTTCAAATATTATTTTATATATTTTTCTTAATTATTTTTTATAAGTTTTCTATAAATAATAAATTTTAATTAATTTTTCAATTGTTATATTATTTTTTATATGTGACAGGTTTGTATATATAAATAATATATTTTAATTAAATTTTAAATTATTTGAAAAAAGAAAATAGAATTATTGAACTTATTTTTAATTAATTTTAATTATTGAACTGTTCATTTATCTATATTTTACAATATATTTAGAAATTAATAATAATAGCAATTTTATGCTTTTAAATTATAACTTGTAGCATTTTATTGCAAAAAATAATTTATTAAGATTTTCGTAGGGTAAAACAAACTACATAATTAAAAAAAACACCACACTATCCAATACATATAATAACAACTTTGTTAATTTAAATCAGTTATAATAATATATAAATGTAAAATAGTTTTTTTTTTTGTATTTTTTTACGTTTAACATTCAACAAAACAATAACAACATATCAACAATAATAACAACATATAAAACCATAGCAATCCTTATCCCTTCGCACTAACAAACTGGACACAGTGGCGTCCCGTTACAAACTTGTTATTAATAAAATTAATTTTGAAACGTCAAATTTGAATTTACCGCAAAATTTATTTAATTTTAAATTATAACCTTTAATTTGATACAGTGTGAAACCGGTCGCACTCGCCGCGCCATCTACTTCGTTCTTTAAAAAAAAAATAGAGTATAGGTATATAAAAGTGTTGGAAATAGGAAAATATAATGCACAATTCTCGTTTACAGCTCGCTTACAGCCAGTATCACAAACAATTCTGTTTAAATCACTTATCTAACCCCCAATAAAGTCCAGCAGTAGAGCAATGAAGAGCCCGTTTTTAGGACTTGTAGGTATGACCACCAAGAAACCTTTATAACGTCACTCATATGTCTGTCTGTCTGTATGGTAGAAATTGTAGCCAAACAGCTTAGCATAGAGTATTGAAATTTGGCATACTTATACAAATCTTTGAACCATATATAGGAAAAATACTGAGGGTTCAAAAAACACATCTCGAGATAAATATAAACAATTACGCATTTAATAAAAAAAAATCATAGTTTTTTAAAATTTTGATTGGCATACCAAATGAAATATCTTAATGCAAGATGATTCAACAAGCAAATTTTTATTTTTGAAAAATCTATTTTTTCTATGCGTTTTATCCAAAAATATGTCAAAAAACTTTTGTCCCCCACCGTATCTGTCAGAGCAGTTGGTATAAAAATCTGAAAAAATCTCCATAATGAACATTGATGAAATCCGGAATATTTCAACAGGAATTTTTGATCAGATTAGTTTTTCGAAAAATGTCGATTTTTGTGTTATGGTTAAAAAATATATTTTTTAAAAATTTATTGTGTGGTATAAAAAGAAAGTTCTCGGGCCGTAGATTAAGGAAAGGATAGTAGTTTTTTAAAATTCGTTTTTCTTAACACGATTTTAGCCAAAAAATGTGCTAAAAAAGTTCTTGTCCCGCCCCCTTTTACCCAAAGGGGTTAAACTAAAAATCTGAAAAATTTATAGGTAATGTACATCTGTGACGGAAACGTACAAGAGAAATTTTTGATCCGATTGCGTTTTTAGGGTTTTGTAGGTATGACCAAGAAACCCTCATACCGTCATTTGGTCGGCTGTCTGTCTGTTCGGTAAAAATTGTAGCTAAATGGCTAAACCTAGAAAGTTGAAATTTGGCATGCTTATACAACTCTTTGACCCGCACATAGGAAAAATACTAAAACATCTAAAAAACATATCGCCCTGAAAATATTAACAAATATCTGCTTAAAAAAATATATATTTTTTTTTAAATTCTGAGTAAATTATTTATTTTTGCAAAATATATTATTTTGATGCGATTTTTGCCAAAATTGTGCAAAAAAATGTTGTCCCACATCCTGTAGCCCAGATTTTTTAAACTAAAAATCTGAAAAAATTCTGAGTAATGTACATTGGTGTGAACCGGAAGAATATAACAGGAATTTTTGATCAAATTATGTTTTCGGAAAATAACGCATTTTTTGTGTTTTTTTGATTGACGATTTACAAAAGTTATAGCTATATAACACACTAGACTAGAAGACGTATCATGGTCTAATGGTTAGCATGCTCGCTAGCTACCCGAATTCTAGGGTTCCCTCCCGGGCAGAGGAGACAATTTTATTTTTTGTTTTTTCCCATTTTTATTTTCTTTAAATTATTTTGTCAAAATTCTAGTTTTATTTTGACAAATGTTGCTTGGCTAAAAATTTAATTTTTAAGAGCGTAAATTTAATAACCAGTTGGAATGTTGGAATTATATTTTCATTCTATGTGTCATGTATACGAAACCAGATGGACGGAGCATATGACTTAAAACAACCAATGGAAGCCATAGGCGCAATTTTCAAAATCTTCATGAACCTTGCTATATAAAAAAATACTGCACACATTTAGAAACCTAAATAATGGTATTAGGTATTCGAAAACAATATATTTTAACATAAAATATGTGTGAAAATTCACACTTCAAATAAAATTTTTATATACATTGCAGTTTTTGTGTTTTTGACAAAATTAATTAATTCATGCCTAAATTATGGCTAATAATGTTATGGATTTTTTGTATTTATAGCTAAGATGGTGTTTTTTTTAATATAGAATATAATAAAAAAAATTTGACAGTTGAGGATCGAGTTTAGAACACCACACTACACTCTACACCAGTGTTTCTCAACAGGTGGTCCCCAGAAAAATTTTAGTGGTTCGCGAAAGTTTTTATATGTGTTTTTTGCAGTTTTTTTATTTTCTATACACATTTTTTATGTAAATAATTTATATTTTGTTTATTTTCTGTAAACTTTCTGTGATTTTCTACAAATAAAATAAATGTATTTAGAAGCACATTAAATATATTTGTTTTCTTGCAAAAAATGAACCAATAATTATTATTAGTGGTCCGCGTTAGCAAAATATATATTATACTGGTCCGCGGTGCTTTTTTGGTTGAGAAACACTGCTCTAAAAGAAACTCTGTAAAACCTAAACCTAAACCTAAAACACCTGAAAAAAAGTTAAAAAGACATTATTCAGATTTGTGTCGCCCGCCTTGTATTGCGTATATGACATTCAGATGAGATTAAATGTACATATAAACATTGTAAATAATATAATTTGAATCAGTGTTTGATGTCGATGTCCATATGTACCACGTAATTAATTTTCAGGTTTGTGATGTGAAAATTAACTAAACCGAATGTACTGAAAATATATGTTCTCATTTACTGTTTAGCTACTAATGGCTTCTGAAATGATTTTGAATCACAGTTAATTGCTCATTATGTCGGCAAATTAATGAAGTCATTATGAAATGGAAGTTTCCCTATCTGTCTGGCGGAATATAAAATATTGGGGATGGTATCCTAACGATTGGGCTGTGAATTATTAATTTTTAAACACATTTTTCTTCTTTTACACCTTCTCTTTAAAAAAAACTTTAGCTTTTTTTTAAAGCATGTGCTTTTAGGTAGCCCCTTAAAAAGTAGTCACAAGGTGACAGGTCCGGTGACCGCGGTGGCCACTCCATATCCCCACGCAATGAAATCAGGCGTCCTGGAAAATGTTGTCTTAAAAGAGCCATTGTTTCTCTTGATGTATGGCAAGTTGCCCCATATTGTTGAAACCAAACTGTGTTGAGGTTGATGTGTCGTCTTCTTACTTCTGGCAGGAAATAATCAAGCAACGTGGTAACGTAGCGATCTGTGTTAACAGTCACTGTTCGTCCGTTTTCACGAAAAAAATAAGGCCGAATAATGCAGGTTCGAGATACGCCACACCAAACAGTTACTTTCGTGCAGAGAATTCTGATGCAGTTGTTGCGGGTTTTCGGTTGCCCAGTACTGAAAATTCTGTTTGTTTACCAACCCCGTCGCTGTGTGAGCACCACAGAACGACCCGTTTCAATGAAGGAGTTGTAAATAAACACACGATGTGCTAGAGACCAAGACCATTGTTACTGAAATTGCATCTGTTGACGAGTAGATATCAATCATTCCGAAAACAGTGTTATAGTTTGTTTCACAATAAGCTGAAGTGACTATCTACTTATGGTCCTAAACACAGTGGGTGGTAATTACAAATAACTCTAATCCCTTGTTTGTACCCATAAACTAGCCAGAGATGTACCAGGTATAAATTACATTACACCATGTAATGACACAATTGTAACAAGAAATAAACATAAGATATCATCAAAATAAACTTTATTTTTATTATAAATACAATTAATTTATAGAACTTATAATTAAATTTAAAACATTACAATTAGTATTGAAAACAAATTTTTTTTTACAATAAAATAAATTTTAAATTAAATAATGTTATAAGTCCAAATCATTCTCTGAATCAGTCTCTAAATTAATGATTATAGTACGTTCTATTTGAATATAACTGTCCTCAGTTTTAATAACATGATTTACACAATTTTTCCAACTATCTGCAGGGATATTTTCCACTTCTTTTTTTATAAGTTCTATCACAGTGCCGTTTAAAGTGGGAGAAACATTATTCCATTTTATTCTCGCCTTTAACTGACTCCACATTTGTTCAATAGAATTGAATATACAATAATACGGAGGTAGTCGTAAAACTGTGTGTCCTTTGCATTAAGCAATATTATCGCAAACATATTCTTTAGAAAAACTATAACTTTTTAATAATTTAATTAAACAATTTTTTTTTATAACTTTCTTCAAAGTAAATATCATTTTTATATAAAAAGTCTTGGATTTCCTTCTTAAGTCCATTCTACATTATACTTTTTTCAATACTATCCAACTCTGACGTCATTTCAACTTTTGATACTACAGAATATAGTGGGGGAAAAAAATAAGAGACAGTGATAAATTTTATATCTTCCATCTCTTATTACTTTTCATTGCCAACTTAAAAAATTTTAGGTTCAGATGGCAGATAACAATTTGGTTATAGTAAACCAATTTATAAATATTGTTTAATTATGCTAAGTTTATATTTAATTATATGATCTAAATAAACTTCTTATCAACTTAATAAACTACTAAAAGTTAAGTTGTAAACAAAAAATTAAAATTTGGTGTTGGTACGACTGAAAAGTACAGAACTGTCAATCAAAAATTTGACCGGGGGTAGTTTTGGATGACAGTTCTGTAGTTTTCAGTCGTACCAACACCAACTTTTTAGTTTTTGTTTACAACTTAACTTTTAGTAGTTTATTAAGTTGATAAGAAGTTTATTTAGATCATATAATTAAATATAAACTTAGCACAATTAAACAATATTTATAAATTGGTTTACTATAACCAAATTGTTGTCTGCCATCTGAACCTAAACATTTTTAAGTTGGCAATGAAAAGTAATAAGAGATGGAAGATATAAAATTTATCACTGTCTCTTATTTTTTCCCCCCACTATATTCTGTAGTATCAAAAGTTGAAATGACGTCAGAGTTGGATTGTATTGAAAAAAGTATAATGTAGAATGGACTTTACTGTTTGCACTATTCGGTACTTTATTTAGTTGCCGACTATGGTAACTTGCATTGTCCATAACAATAACACTGTTAGCCGGTATATTCGGGAGTAATTTATTTTCGAACCAGTTTTCGAACATTTCCACCGTGGTATCGTCATGGTAGTCGACTCTAGAATCTTTGATATTTTTCGCAGAAAGCAAGAGTGCATTCGGTATCCATCCAGTTTCAGAACCTGCATGAAGTATCGTAATACGTTTACCTTTATTAGACGGTGCTCTTGTTTGACATTTATTTTACGTATCCACCCAACCTTTTGAGTTTGTTTCATGTGTGTCGTACCAAGTTTCATCTAAATAAATTATTGACCTTTTATCTTCTCTGTATTTTTTAATGTTTTTTAAATAATTTTGTCTCAAAAGTTTTAATCGCTCTGACTCCATAAGGAACTGCGTTTTAAATTGAAACCCTATACTTTTAAAGGCACGCCATAAGGTCACCTTTGAACAATTAATTTCACACTGGTCTTGGATTAATCTTTTGAGCAATATGTCCAATGTTGGCATATTTTGTTCGGTGTACATTTGGTAAATTTTTTGCCGTATTACATCTTTCTGGAAACCATCAAACATTTTGATATGCCTGAATCCTTTCGTTTTCTTCTCCTATCAATGGATTTGTTTACAATATTCCATACTGTTGTCATCGCTACTTTCGTTGCCTTGCTTGTCTCTTCTAATGCCGCTTGTTTGTTTTTGCGGTTCCTTAAATATAAATACACATTGGCCACAATTTCTTTAGCTTCTACAAGTAAATATATACAAGTTTTTTCCCGATTTTTTTTATTGTATCTTCATTATATCATCATCTTCTATCATGGTCACATAGTCATCTGCGTCATTTGATTGCACAGAAGTTAATTGTTCGTTCCAAGGACGCCACATTTTTCTAACACGTACTGAACTATTTAACACAAATCACAAGTTATCTGATAGAAAATTCAAAGCGAAGTGAAAAGATATTTAAAACATCTGCAATTTATACCTGATACATCACTGACTAGTTTATGGGTGCAAACAAGGGATTAGTGTTATTTGTAATTACCACCCACTGTGTTTAGGACCATAAGTAGATAGTCACTTCAGTTTATCGTGAAACAAACTATACCACCCAAGCACGCGTAAACATTCATTTCAAAAACATCATACTTCTCTGCCGGACCCTGTATTATCAAAGTACCACGCTCAGGCTTGGTAGAAGGACTAACTACAAAGTATTCAAATATATATATACATCGATTAATACTGGATATGATCATGATTATGATGTCGCGTTATAAAAGAACTCTCTGTACAAAAATTCTAGCTCTTGAGTTTTAGATATGACTATGTACAAGGTGTCTCAAAAGAAATTTTATATTTAGTGGATCGATTAAAAAAAAAGTAAGCCGTATATAGAAAAAATGTTTATTAATTATTAAAATACACTTTTTGGGGATTTATTTCTTAAAAATAATATCGTCTAAATGTAGACCCTCGCGTTCTCGGCGCTCATTTAATCGAACAGTAAAATTACTTATGACGTCTCGGCAGGTGGACTCAGGGATGGCTGCCATTTCGTGACGGATATTTTCTTTCAAATGCGCCAGTGAAGTCGGTTTATTGGCGTAAACTTTAGATTTAAGATAACCCCATAGGAAAAAGTCCATAGGGGTTAAATCTGGACTGCGTAGAGGCCAATTTATGTCACCTCTCCGGGAGATCAATTTGCCTGAGAAAATTTCACGAACACGTGGCAGAGACATATTGGACGTGTGTGAAGTTGCTCCGTCCTGTTGGAACCATGTTCTTTGGTTATAGCCAGGAAAGTTTTGCAGTTCAGGTACCAAGAAGTTGTCTAACATTTCCACATAACGCTTTGAATTCACTGTAACTGCACGCCCCTTTCGTCTTCAAAAAAGTAAGGGCCGATAATTCCTCGCGCCGACATCGCAGCCCATACGGTCACTTTAGGCAGTTAGGCGAATGTAGGGGTTTCTGATGTTTGCGTTTCGGATTCGTTGCACTCCAGTAGCGGCAGTTCTGCTTATTTACGTGGCCATTAAGATGAAAATGAGCTTTATCCGAAAACAAAATGTTGGTAAACGTTGAAAATCGCTCAATCACCTGATTTACGAAATTAAGCCTCTGACTGGCATCTTGGGGCTTTAATTATTGCACCAATTGAATTTTGTAGGGGTGCAGCTTTAGGTCTTTGTGCATAATGCGATGTTATGATGATCTATGCACATTTAAAGCATTTGCGCGCTTCCGAATTGAAAGGTTCGGGTCGTCACGAACAGACTGATTAACATTCTCCACGTTTTCTACCGTTCTTGATGACCTAGGTCGCCCGGATTTTGATTTATCCAACGTTGTACCAGTCTCTTCAAACTTTTTAACCCAATGTCGAATGAGAGGAATGCTTGGCGCATCATTTAAGTGGCGAAAACCTCGAATACTTCAGAAATATATTGTTTTTGTAAAACTCTCGCACGCATAACGCGCGGTCTGCTCCCGAGAAACGCTCCATAGCGACTAAATTCCCAAGAGCCAGGCTACCGATTGACATAACCCCCGCGCCCCTCGGATACGTTGCGTTCACGCAGTAAGCTAAATAAATATAAAATTTCTTTTGAGACACCTTGTATAACTGATTTTCCTTGTGTTTAAAGGGCAAAGGTAGCTGTTGAAATAACAACTGTAAACTTTTTGTAATTATACACAAACAGGAGATAAACAACAAATTTTAATTAAAAATGCGCGCATGTTGTAATAACAATAGTTATAAAATGAAAATAATATGATTATGAAAAGATTACTAGTTGGAAAATGTTTAACCTTTAAACCAGTTTAATATAATTCCATATTAAAGTAACAACACTAAATGTTTAACGCAAAATTTTTATGTTATCCTAAATGAGTCATTATTGCCAGATCCTTTTTTACTCAATTTAATCTACGAAACCGTTTAACAAGGAAGAAGGATTCGATTACATGGTTTAGGTGTCATTACTTCCTTATCAATTTTATAGTTTTGTTGATAAAAAAATATGTCGAAGTAATGAGTTCTGTAACAGTAATTAGGTTTTAGGAAGAAAGACAAACAAGCTACGTTTGCCGATGGCAGGTGACAAACACAGAATCTACGAATACTTCTGAAATTCCGTACGAGGTGTTAGCGAAAGTTTCCCAAAATCTAGTTAAAAGTTAACGTTGGTGTTTTTTTTTTTTTTAAATATCTTTAGACTTAGCTACTAAGGCCATTATTATCCAGTAGATGCATTTTTAGGGTTTTGTAGATATGACCAAAAAACCCTTATACCGTCATTTTGTCGTCTGTCTGTCTAACTGTCTGTTCGGTAAAAATTGTAGCCAAACGGCTAAACCTAAAGAGTTGAAATTTGGCATGCTTATACAACTCTTTGACCCGCACATAGGAAAAATACTAAGGTCCGGTCTTTCCACCTTCAGATAAATTTCCAGGTAACTATCTGACAGATAAGGTTATTTATAACTTCATCTGCTGAATAAATGTCATCCCTTCTTTCTATACAAATCTATCGGATAGTTATCTAACGGATAATGAGACTGACGTATTGGATTCATTGACTGGTATTGACATTTATTCAGCAGATGAAGTTATAAATAACCTTATCTGTCAGATAGTTACCTGGAACTTTATCTGAAGGTGGAAAGACTGGGCCTAAAACATCTAAAAAACACAGCCCCCTAAAAATATAAACAAATAAATTATTCTGATGCGATTTTTGTCAAAATTGTGCAAAAAAAAATTGTCCCACACCCTGTAGCCCAGATGGTTTAAACTAAAAATCTGAAAAAAGTAATGTACATTGGTGTGAACCGGAATAGTAATTTTTGATCAGATTATGTTGTCGGAAAAAAAACGCATCATTTCTATTTTTCGGTTGCCAATGTACAAAAGTTATAGTTATGTAAAACGCTACACTAGAAGGCGTATCCTGGTGTAATGGTTATGGTGCTCGCTTCTTACCCAACAAATTAGAATTCGCTCCCGGCGAGAAGAGACAATTTTGTTTTTTCTGTTTTTTTTTTGCATTTTTATTTTGTGTAACCCTTAACGTACTAAATTTAATTAACCTAGTACTCGCTGCCGGCCGGAATTAAAATTGAACGCGTGCGATAAAATGCAAGCATTTGATTAAGGGAGGTTCAACTGAAGGGCCTGGTTCGTCATTACTTGCATAAAATTGATGGGCGTATCTATTGGTTTCTCGTAATAATATGGAGAAAACTTCTTCGAAAAACAGTGAAAAAACGGTAAAGGGCGACGAATTGGCAGTTATATTAGGGGCCGCTGTTTGGTTTATTCCAGTACGTGGTGGTGTCAAATCTAAAATATTGCCAGAATCTCCCGGTCTTCTAGGCCGAAACTGGACCTCCACTTCTTCTTGTTCAGTTTCTTCTTCACTTTCCTCTTGTGGAATCGATAATATGGAACCAATTTCTTCATCCAACTCTTCGTCTGAATCATCTTCTGCTATCACTTCTTCAAATTCATTTTCTCGCCTGTTTTCCATTATAAGGGTATTCAATAAAAACGATACAAATTTTACGTGGTTTTAGAAACTATAACAAGTTGTCCCGTCAAGTGACAATATAAAATTGCCCAATTAGAAGATAAAATTCTACTTTTAATATCTACGCCTATGGCTCAAGGTTAAACTTTATTTTCTAAAATGAAATATCCGTTCTCTACTAATGACGCTAGCGCTTAGAAAGAATAAACAAAAACAGTGGTTCATATATAAACCGCTCAGCCAGCAGAGTATACAAACCGCGGTTCATATATAAACCGCTCGGCCAGTAAAGTATACAAACCTCGGTTCATATATAAACCGATAGTCCTATAAGGGTTAAATTATGTTTTCAAAATTTTAGTTATATTTTGGCAAATGATGAATTTAATTTTTCAAAGCGTAAATTTAATAACCAGTGGGAATTTTTGAAATTATAATTTAATTCTGTGTTTCAATGTATGCGAAGGGGCGGAGCTTATGACATAAAATAACCCATGGAAGTCATAGGCGCAATTTTCAAAATCTTAATGGACCTTGCTATATATAAAAAAAATACTGCACATATTTAGAAACCTAAATAATGGTATTAAGCATTCGAATTAAAATTAACAAAAAAATATTCTAACATAAAATTTGTTTTAGTATCCCAAATAATCATCATTCACTTACTAAATACCTGCGAAACCTGAAATGTGTGAAAAATCACACTTCACATCAATTTTTGAAATAAAACTTTAAGAAGTAGAGAATAGTAATTACTTTGTAACAAATTTACCAGAAATTGAAGATTTTCTTTAATTTTGTGTTGATGTAGCCGAATTGTTATGATTGCGTCTAAAATCATCTTCAAGTCGGGGGTTGAGATAATGCAATTTTGTATTATTTTATTTATTTTACATTGGCCTAATTCTGCAACGAGGCTAATCGCCGATGCCAGGGGGCGAGCTCCTACACCTGGATGAGGGGTGAATGATTGCGAAAAGGGGAGTAATGTTAAGACTCGCCCGAATAAAGGATTCCACACACCAAAGCGGCCGCGGTGGCGGCCACGGTGGCGATAATGCAGCGGCCTAACGCAACCTATACAATACAATGAGACCACGCACATACAAGCGTTCCGCTATCTGAGAACGCCACCGACTGCAGCGTTCAGTCTAGCGATCACCAAACACTGGCGGCCAAACTCGACAAGTTGCGTTAGGCCGCGCGATATTCATTGTTTATATACCACAGAGTGAATATATTTAAGAAAATAATGTCGAAAATAGATAATTTAACAGAAAAAATCATAGATCAGTAAAGGATCATTTAATTTTGTGTGACTTAGCACATCCTGATTACAAGAATATTAGGAAAATAAATAAAGTGTGGGACGAAATAGGAAAAGTTTTGGAAATTGATAGTAAAGTCTGTTCCAAACGATTAGGCGGAACTAGATTTTGCAATCTAGTTACTTTCATCGTTTAAATAATGCTTTTCAGCCGTTTTGTTTAAGCTTTGTAAATCATACTTGCAACAAACATTTTTTGGTTAAGGTTAATATCATTTTAAAATGTCATTTTCTTTATATTTTGATTTTTTGTGTCATTCTTAATACAAATATCCCATTTATTTATTTTTTGTCATTAAAATATGTAAGGAAATTAATTTAAGTTTGACATATGTCATTCGTTTCCATGGTTTCATTGTTGGAATTTTAAATTTGGACATTCCAACGTGAAAAATGAAATAACCCAAGCAAGGTCCCTTTTCGTGACAACCTAAAAGAACGAAATTCCCATTTAGTTCCGCCTAACCGTTTGAAACAGACTGTAAGTAGATTATTATTTTTCCTCTACATACAATTAATTATTCTATTGTATTCTCGCAATCAATATTATCATACAACTATATACCGTGATTCACTAACTGATCGCTACCGCTACCGCCACTCCCACCGCATTAGGGTGAGGAGACCTGATCGCTAGTCGTATCGCTACCGTGGCCGCTAGCGTGCCGCCTCCGCGGCCGCTTTGGTGTGTGGAATCCTTAATATCACCAACGAGGTCTTGAACTAGCAACTTCACAATTCAGAATGTTTTTACCAGTGAGAACTGCGCAATTTAACGAGCTCAGCCACTCAGTTTACTAGATAATGCATTGCCTCGTATAAGCTCATTTTCTTCTTTAAGTTGGTTCTACATTATACTTTTTTGCGTAGCACTACAGATTTTTTGCGTAGTACTGATGTAAAAAGTATAAGGTAAAACACAATTCCAACTTTCGATGCTACACTACAAACTACACTATTTTCAAAACTACCTCCGGTCAAATATTTGGATGACAGTTGTATACTTCTCAGTCGTACCAACTACCAACTTTTTAGTTTTTGTTTACAACTTAACTTTTAGAAGTTTATTAAGTTGATAAGAAGTTTATTTAGAACATATAATTAAATATAAACTTAGCACAATTAAACAATATTTATAAATAGGTTTACTATAACCAAATTGTCTGCCATCTGAACCTAAAAATTTTTAAGTTGGCAATGAAAAGTAATAAGAGATGGAAGGTATAAAATTTATCACTGTTTCTTATTTTTTTTCCCCCACTATATTCTGTAGTATCAAAAGTTGAAATGACGTCAGAGTTGGATAGTATTGAAAAAAGTATAATGTAGAATGGACTTTAGAAGACCCATGTTTTTATCCAATAGGGGAGATGTGAGGACGGTGGCACACATTTTGGTTTTCTGTACATACCATTTTCAATTTTGAATTTTTTAAATAAATCTTTTCGTCCCTTAATACTTATTATGTCGTTGTTTAAATAACCTATTAAAAATTAATGTCCGTGCCATTTATAATTAATATTTTTTTTGACCTCTGCAATTGTGCCACTGTACCTATACGTGAGGGTACAGTGAAACAGTATTAGGGATACAGTGGAACAGTAAATATAATAGGTATCTGAAAAATCTGTATATGTATCAATAATTTTTATTGAAACTTCAATTCAATGTCTTTAAAAATAAATCATCTGAAAGGTACTGAAAAATTAATAATATTGTAAAAAAAATATTTTTTTTGGAACAAACTACTAAGTTTAATGAAGGTATATAAATATATAAATGTAAATTGATTATTAATATAAAAAAATAAACTTTGGTAAGTTCCTTGGAAGCAGTAAGTTTTGATAGTTTTTATTTTAATGTTAATTATATTTCATTAAATTTACTGTAAAAATCAAAACGTCTAAACGGTGTTTTGTGCTACCAGACGGAGCAGGAGATGGTAAAACTTTTATCAGCTCTGATTTTTTAAATGTGTAAGTTTCATTTGTTTTAATAAATTTAAAGAGTAGAGTCAGTCGTCGGAGATATGTTACAACAATATTGTCATTATTTCTATGATCTCCACTATAGAGTGGCTCTTCATTTTATTCTTTCCGTATCCTTCAAATATTAAGGCATATTGCCTTACTTTAATATCCTTGTTTACGTAGTCTGTCGAATCTGTATCACATTCAGAGTCAACATTATCATGTGCTCACTGTACCACTGTATCCACATAACACGTGTGCCACTGTTAGCCTAACCCTATTTTCACGAACATTTTATCAAATATAATAAATGATATAGTTTAGAGCATTAGTAATTGCTTTAAACTGTAGACAAATGACCAATTTACAACATGTAATACAAAATTTCTTACTAATTTACAATTAAACAATATTTATAAATTGGTTACTGGAATTGGTTCTTTAACCAAACTGTTGTCTGTCAGCTGAACCTAAAATTTTTTAAGTTGGCAGTGAAGAGTATCACAAAGTAATGAAACATGGAAGATATCGCTGTCTCTTATTTTTTCCCCCACTATATTCTGTGGTATCAAATGTTGAAATGACGTCAGAGTTGAATAGTATTGAAAAAAGTATAATGTAGAACGGACTTTAGAGAAGCAAATACTTTATCTGAATACATAGAACTAAGTATTGAGATCGAAATTGATATTGCTTTAGCCAATTCACATTTCAAATCAGATTCTGATTTAATCTCAGAATCCTGTGTAAGGTTTTCTAATATGTACATTGCGAATAGTGACATTTATTTCTCATTGTGAGTACTCCCAGGTTCAAAGAGCAGTTTTCTATTTTCCCAATTTCATGACCAATTTTTCTCGGAATTCTAGAGATATAAAACTACAAATTTCTCTCGAGAATTCTCGAAGAAATCCCTAATTACGATTATTGATTACGACTTTTGATGAGAGAAATATAGACTTGATGTATAGTCCTGATGATTTTCGATGTAACCTCCTAAATATTAATTGCAATTGGATGGTTATATGTTGAAAATTACAAATTTGTTTTGTTCTTTTATGTTCGATTTAAAATTGAGGAAAACGCTGAATATTACGCAGCAAAATAAATATTTGAACTATGCATTTTTTCTATAGGTCAATTATTGTAAGGAATGCTGCTTGATGTTAAAGTTACGAATAATATGGAATTCATTTAAAATATTTCATGAAATTTACTGAATATTTAACTAGAGCACATTCTTCGCATTGTGAAGATTCTTCAAATCACTTTTCATAAGTATGTACCATGAGTTCAAAAAGAAATTACTCATACATCCAAGGCAGAAGTTTTCAAACATTAGTGGTTTACGAAACGTCAACAAAAGGTTCATTTCGGCAGGAGTACCACAAGGATCTATTCTAGGCCCCTTCTCTTTAATATATTTATTAACGACTTTCCAAGAGCCAAACATGTTTCTTATTCGTTGTACCAGGTCTACAAGTATGAAATGCGGATTTTTTCAAACTTGTCGCGCAAACTGAGTGTATAGTTCAAAGTTGGCTACACATAAGGCTTTTCGCCATATGTGTTGAATATGGCGTTTTGTTAAGTTATCATTAAGTGTCAAATGCGTATAGGTTATAATTTGAAAAGTGATCATATAGTTTTGTTTTACTGTGTTAAAAATGTAAAATTTTGTGCTAAATAAAGAGCGTTCGCGGACAGTACTACTGTTTTGTTTTCATTTGAAAAAAACTGCTGCTGAATCATACCGACTGTTTCGAGAAGCTTATGGTGAATATGCTCCATCGCAAGATAGGTGTGAACGATGGTTTCGGCGTTTCAAAAGTGGTGACTTTGATCTTACAGACAAAGAACATTGAAAACCTCCAAAAAAATATGAAGATACAAAATTGGAAACATTGCTACAGGAAGACGATAGTCAATCCCATAAACAACTAGCAGAGCAGTTAGGCGTTAGTCAACAAGCTGTTTCCAATCGCCTGCGAGAGATGGGTAAGATCCAGAAAGTCGGCAGATGGGTTCCACATGCATTGAATAAGAGGCAGATGGAAAAACGCAAAAACACTTGTGAAATTTTGCTTGCACGATACAAAAGAAAGTCTTTTTTGCATCGTATCATTACTGGCGATGAAAAATGGATTTATTTTGAAAATTCCAAACGCAAAAAATCATGGGTGAATCCAGGCTCACCATCCACATCAACTGCAAGACCGAATCGCTTTGGCAAAAAGACAATGCTCTGTACTTGGTGGGACCAAAAGGGTGTGGTCTATTATGAATTGTTAACACCTGATGAAACAGTTAATACCCAACGCTACCAACAACAACTGATCGAATTCTACCATTCGCTGCTCATAAAACGACCAGAATACGAAAGAAGACAGCACAAGGTAATCTTTCTTCACGATAACTCTCCATCACATAAGGCAAAAGCAGTTTGCAACACATTGGAGGCACTCAAGTGGGAAGTGCTACCCCATGCCGCTTACTCGCCAGACTTGGCTCCTTCAGATTACCACTTGTTCGCATCGATGGGTCACGCACTTGCCGAGCAGCACTTTTGTTCATATGAAAATGTGAAAGAATGGCTAGATAAATGGTTTGCGGGGAAAGGGGAAGAGTTCTACTGGCGAGGTATTCACAAATTACCTGAAAGATGTGAAAAATGTATTACTTCTAATGGAGCATACTTTGAATAAATAAACTTTTACTGTTCTTTTGAGTTTAATGTGTTTTATTTAAAAAAAAAAAATCCGCATTTCATACTTGTAGACCTGGTATTAAGATGACACAGCAATTTTTGGGCAATCTTATAGAACGGATACAATTATTAAACGTTTGGAAGAAGCTGCTGTGAAATTTATTAAATATATGATTAAATGGAAAATCAAAATTAATGAATCTAAAACTGAGGCTATTTTATTCACGAGGCGTAGACCAAATCCTAGAAGAAACATTTCAATTCAAAATTCTGATTTTGAATGGAAATCAAACATTAAATATAAAGTTAACATGGACCAGAAATTAAATTTTACTAAATATACAAATGTTATTTGCAGAATTGCAACAACTGCTAAGCACAAATTATTCCTGCTACTCAATCGAAATTCAAGACTTTCACTAAAAAACAAAATTCTTCTGTATTGTCAACTGACACTACCGATAGAAGCGCCACTGCGTTATACATCATGGCTGACGCATATAGGATATTTTTGACAGGTTCCATGGTATCTTTATGTGATATTTATTGAAATTAATTTATTATTCAATATGAGGGTTGCGTTAAATGAAAATTGAATAAGGCAAATAAATGAAGGTAATAAGGCTTTTTTGCCACGTTTCGGAACACGATGAAAACTTAGGTCTCTATCACGACCTACTTTTGCTTTGCAGAGATAAACGCAACAATTCACGTTGCATTTAATTTTTTCTTGCAATTTTAAAGACATTTTTTAAAAACTCGCTATGAAAACAACAGTAAACAAACTCGAATATCCTGTTATTGTCAGTTGACAATAAAGCCTGCATTCGACCGACCTTAACTTATGCCTGTCCTGTCTGGAATAATACCTCCTGTTCTAATTATAAAAAAATTCAGGTGATCCAAAATAAAAGTCTTAGAGTGGTTGGAAATTATCCTAGATATAAAAAAATAGTAGATATCCATGAAAAGTTAAATATTCAATTAACAAAATACTTTATTTTCAAGTTAACAGAGAAATTCTTTGCTAAGTGTCCCTTTAATGATAGTCGTCTTATTCAAGGTATTGGAAAACAATTACACGAACTTCCGTTTAAAAAATATTTAAACTGAGACCCGAGTTTTGAATACCACACTACACTCTACACTGTGGAGTGTAGTGTCAGTTATTTTATTATTCCATGAGTTCAAACAGAAATTAATTACATACGGGTTAGCTATGGAAAATAAAAGTAATGTCAACAGCAAGCTTTAGAATTAATTAACTGTCAACACTATTGTTGTTGTCATAAGTTTATATTTTTATATAAAGCTTGCAGTAGACATTATTTTATTTTTCCATTGCCAACCCTTATGTAATTTTTTTTTGAACTCATGGTATTTATGTATATAGGTACATTGTCGTGGCTTCCATGGAAGCAAGGGAGGCACTGCATCCCTTCACGTAAAATATAATGTTTACTTTTCTTATCCAGAGTAGCCAATACAATTAAAACCTTCAATTAATTGTAGTTTAGAATTTGCTTATTTAACTAAAGGCTGTTCCTTTGTTTTAGCCAGAACTAGATTTTCAATTCTAGTTACTTTTACCGATTGATTGAAGCTTTTGTTCATTTTGTTCAGAAAAAGCCAACTTCAATACATAGCTAATGACAACTTACAAAAATGAAAATTCCGGTTAGTTCCGCCTAATCGTTTGGAATAGAATGTACTAATGAATCTTGTGACTAGCAGCACTCCTGACGGCAATTATACAAAGTTTATGCCAAAGATATTCTAACATTTCTTTACAGTTTTCCAAAATTATAATCTCAAATATAAATCCAAGTCTACGGAAATTTAGTTTTTAGTCATACTATTATGCTAATATATTTTTAGTTTACCATTTTAGTTACCAAATTAATTAATTAATGATATTTTTGAAATTACTTCTCGCCAGGCTAGAATCTTGAAACAAGTAGCGCTCCTGGTGGCAAAAATATCAATTTCTCGCTTAGTAATATAACGTATTTTACAAAAATTATAGTTTAAAACAAAAATTCACATTTACAGAAACTTAACTTTTCGGCTCAGTATTATATAATATTATTTTCAGTTTAGCAGGATGAACCAAAAATAATTATTAATAATAATTCTTAACATATCTCTCATTAGTAGAATGATTCCTAGAAAAGATGACTATGGGAAATCATAATCAGAAGCCTATGAACAACACCAAGCACGGCGTTCATGTAACAACTATTTTTCAGTAATTTTTCAAGCCTGGATAATTTCCGGGCGCAAAATAAACTAAACATAATATTTTTTAAATTTTGTTGGTATGACTATCAACATATCCTTACAACGTCATTCATGTATCTGTCAGTCTGCCTGTATCGTGGAATATGTAGCCTGACGGTCAAATATATGGAAAGATGAAATTTGGAATGCTTATACTATTTATCCCACGGTTCCATGACAAGTGCAGCCGTAAGACCATTGGGGCCGTTCACAATTGGGGCTTTTCACAACTGGAGCCATTAAAAACTGAGACGATTGATAATTCGGGCCGTACACAATTAGGGCTTTTCACAACTGGGGCGGCGATGGCCAATTGGGGCTTTTGACTTCTGGGGCCATAACTATATAAGAACTAGTAGAGCCTTCTTTAGTTTAAAATTAAAAAAAAAATTCTTACAAGTTGGCATAAATTAAATTGTGTGTTCTATTGAAAAAAAAGATATTTTAATGGTTTGATTAAGTACATTTTGGTGGGAATTAGAACAAATAAAAAAATTATATTTGAAGAGTTGGCTTAGGAAAAATTTCGTTATCATTTGACTATATAAATAAAAAATGTTTTTTAAGGTTTAAATCATACTAAAAAAAACTAGGAAAATCATATAGTCAAACAAAAAATAACCGATTTTCTCGTAGTTGACTCATATTAATTAAATTTAGTTACAAAATATTTCCCGACACCAGTGATGGTAAAAGGGCTCAACGATTAAGTAAGTAAGTATAAAATATTTACTTCTAAAATTAAATACATTTTTTATTTATTTATTCAAAAGAATATTTAAATTTACTTAAAATACATTTTTTATTTATATAGTCAAAAGAGCACTAAATTTTACTTAATCTAACTCTAATTCAATTTCTTTTTAATCAAATGAACACGAAAATTTACTTAAGCCAACCCTTAAAATATTTTTTTTTAAATTTATTCTAATTATCACCAAAATGTACTTAATCAAACCATTAAAATATTTTATTCAAAAGAACACGCAAATTTACTTAATCCAATTCGTAAATTAATTATTTTTTATTTTAAACAAATGAAGACTCTAGCTCTTATAGTTATGGCCCCAGTTGTCAAAAGCCCCAATTGTGTACGGCCCGAATTGTCCATCGCCCTAGTTGTTAATGGCCCCAGTTGTGAAAAGCCCCAATAGTGTACGGCCCGAATTGTCCATCGCCCCAGTTGTTAATGGCCTCAGTTGTGAAAAGCCCCAATTCAAAAAGAGTTCAATAAGAGTTCAAAAAAACACTTCCAACCATAAATATAAACAATTACGTATTAATAAAAAAAAAAATTTTTTTTTAAATTTTGAGTGGCATACCAAATGAAACCTCTTAATGCAAGTATTGACAAGCACATTTTTATTTTGGAAAAATCTATTTTTTATGGGATATTTGCCAAATATATGTCAAAAAATTTGTATTGTCCTCCACCCTATCTCTCAAAGGGGTTGTTCTAAAAATCTTCATAGTGCACACTGATGGGAACATAATAGTTCAATAGGAATTTTTGATCAGATAAGTTTTTTTGAAAAATATCGATTTTTTTGTGTTGATGATAAAAAAAATAATTAAAAAAAGTATTATTGTGTGGTATCAAAAGAAAACTTTTAGGACGCAGATTAAGAAACCAAAAGTAGTTTTTTAAAATTAATTTTTTTAACACAATTTTAGCCAAAAAAGTTCTTGTCCAACCCCCTTTTACCCAAAGGGGTTAAACTAAAAATCTTAAAAATTTGTAGGTAATGTATATTGATTTGAGGCAGAAACGTACGAGAGGAATTTTTGATGAGATTGCGTTTTTGAAAAATATTGATATTTTTGTATTTTTGACAAAATTCATTATTTTTTTAACTCATGACATATTTTGGCTAGTAATGTTATGGATTTTTTGTAATTATGGCTAAAATAGTGTGTTTTTTTTAAATTAAAAATATAATAAAAAAAATTAACAGCTGAGGACCGAGTTTTGAACACTTCACTACACTCCACACTGTAGAGCAGTGGTTCTTAACCTTTTTGAAGTCACGGAGCACTTTTGACCATAAGGTAAATTCGCGGAGCACCAAAATCAAAAAGGTAAAAAAACAAACAAATACATCAAAAGAAACACATCATTTTTATTGAAAATTAAACATAATTATTACATAACAGGTAAAAATAACATTGATTATACATTATACATAATCAATTTTACATATATATAGAGTCAATGCTCTATCTGGATAATAAGATATGATTGGAGTCAACACTATAATTCGGATTTTAAAATTTCGCGGAGAACTTGCAACAAGCTCGCGGAGTACCAGTGCTCCGCGGAGCACCGGTTCAGAACCAGTGCTGTAGAGTGTCGTGTGTAGTGTTAAGTTATTTTATTATACGTTGTGATTCAACCTATCGTTTGCATTACTTTAGATTTTTGTTTTTAAGGTATCAAAGAGGAATAAATCATTTATAGTAATGAAATACTTAATAATAAATCAAATAACACATTGTTAATAGGGCGAGATACGTTTCTGAAATTGAAATAAAATGAAGCCATGTATCAATTTATTTCTTATGAATGTAATGAAGTCTGGAATACGAAATTAAACTGAAGCTCTTAGTACTCAAATAACAAATAAAAAAGATTATTAAAAAACTGTTGAATTTGATGTGATTATAGAACAATTATTTCTAGACATCCAGTATTATGTTGGTTTCTTACACTTATTAAAACCCTGAAATGTGTGAATATTCACACTTCACATCAGTTTTTATGATTGTATGTACGACATAATTATCTCATAGTTAATATTGCATTCACAATACCAAAATAATAAATTAAAATTAGTACTTAGAGTTTACGTAAGTGTTTGTTATACGTAAATGTTTGTTATATGTTAGCGGTCACACCCTTCCTAAATTCATTTATACAAGGTGTCTCAAAAGAAATTTTATATTTATTTAGCTTACTGCGTGAACGCAACGTATCCGACGGGCGCAGGGGTTATGTCAATCGGTAGCCTGGCTCTTGGGAATTCCGTCACTATGGAGCGTTTCTCGGGAGCAGACCGCGCGTTATGCGTGCGAGAGTTTTACAAAAACGGTGATTCGGCGACTGTAGCGCGTAGAAAATTCTGCAGTATTCGAGGTTTTCGCCACTTAAATGATGCGCCAAGCATTCCTCTCATTCAACATTGGGTTAAAAAGTTTGAAGAGACTGGTACAACGCTGGATAAATCAAAATCCGGGCGACCTAGGTCATCAAGAACGGTAGAAAACGTGGAGAATGTTAATCAGTCTGTTCGTGACGACCCGAACCTTTCAATTCGGAAGCGCGCAAGTGCTTTAAATGTGCATAGATCATCATTACATCGCATTATGTACAAAGACCTAAAGCTGCACCCCTACAAAATTCATTTAGTGCAAGAATTAAAGCCCCAAGGTGCCAGTCAGAGGCTTAATTTCGTAAATCAGGTGATTGAGCGATTTTCAACGTTTACCAACATTTTGTTTTCGGATGAAGCTCATTTTCATCTTAATGGCCACGTAAATAAGCAGAACTGCCGCTACTGGAGTGCAACGAATCCGAAACGCAAACATCAGAAACCCCTACATTCGCCTAAAGTGACCGTATGGGCTGCGATGTCGGCGCGAGTAATTATCGGCCCTTACTTTTTTGAAGACGATAGGAGGCGTTCAGTTACAGTGAATTCAGAGCGTTATGTGGAGATGTTAGACAACTTCTTGGTACCTGAACTGCAAAACTTTCCTGGCTATAACCAAAGAACATGGTTCCAACAGGACTGAGCAACTTCACACACGTCCAATATGTCTCTGCCACGTGTTCGTGAAATTTTCTCAGGCAAATTGATCTCCCGGAGAGGTGACATAAATTGGCCTCCACGCAGTCCAGATTTAACCCCTATGGACTTTTTCCTATGGGGTTATCTTAAATCTAAAGTTTACGCCAATAAACCGACTTCACTGGCGCATTTGAAAGAAAATATCCGTCACGAAATGGCAGCCATCCCTGAGTTCACCTGCCGAGACGTCATAAGTAATTTTACTGTTCGATTAAATGAGTGCCGAGAACGCGAGGGTCTACATTTAGACGATATTATTTTTAAGAAATAAATCCCCAAAAAGTGTATTTTAATAATTAATAAACATTTTTTCTATATACGGCTTACTTTTTTTTTAATCGATCCACTAAATATAAAATTTCTTTTGAGACACCTGGTACTTGTGTGTATACCGTGTGAAAATTTGTCTTTCAGCGATTCGAACCACTTATTAGCAGATGAACCCTCTTTACATCTCAGAGCCCAACGCTTTATTTGAAAGCATATCTTAAAACAAGCCTCAGTTGCCAATAACCCCTTTATCCAAAAATTATATACTTTATCGTTCTTATACAACAGAAACCCCCGTTATAAATGTTTACCTAACGTAATATTACAATTTGATAAACTAAACCCTTACTTTCACCGCATCACATATCATCTTTTGTTACCCGGTTATAACTCCCCTTATTTTGCCAAAATTAACCCTGCTTCTATCCACCTCAATATTGACATCAACAAGGAAGAGTGCAGTAATACCACAGAGGTCGTCGCCATTTTACAAAAAATTCTTCAGAAGAAATTCAATGGTTTTACTCATATTTATACTGACGGAAGCAAAATCTCACACGAAGCTACTGGCTTCGGTATATACATCCTAAAGTCACTAGATTTTAGCACAACGGCGGCCATACTGGGGCTAAAAATGTCGCCAACACAAATGATTTTCAGTGATTCCAACAGTAAAACCAGTGGCGAAGAGAGACCTCCGCTAGATTTGTCCTCCCATAAAAAAAATATAATAATAAAAAAATAAATATATATATATATATATATATATATATATATATATATATATATATATATATATATTTTAATTTAAAAACGTTTTAGTGAGGTATGCAACGAACAACTTACCGTTAACCACATACTAATTAACTGCCAACGCTACACTAACTTACGCACAAACTACAATTTACAGCAAGACCTTAAAGACAACTTAAGACTAGACTCAACAATGACTAATAACGTACTCAACTTCTTACAGGCAACCAATATTCGTCACCTTATATAAGTTCAAAATCAATAATGTCAATCAATATACTAATTATGTATCAATTATGTAACCACAGTAATTTCACACACTAATAGCCAAACAGCTGAAGTGTCTTAAAATAAACTTAAAATAAAAAAATAAAAAAAACGTTTTAGGTAAATCATCAAAAATACATCAAATTATGTTCTATACAAATTTTTGTCCAAGGCTTGGTTTACTAGATATGATTTTTTTTTAATTTTAAAGTTTAATAACTTCCGTTTCCGGTTTCGGATTTGCATAAAAAACAATAGGGCTCTTCCCAATTAACAGGAGAATTTTTTAGTACCAGAACGAACTCTCTAAGTTAAACCATTCTTGAGTTATCGTGTATACACACAGACACACACACAGACACTTTTGGACATGACAGACATACGGACGGCAGTTCGAAAATAGGTTTTTTGGATTCCCTGGACCATGAAACGTGGTGATCAGTCAAAATCTCGACATCGAAAATTTTCGCGATTGCAATACTTGCCCCTTATATATTAAGGTCGGGCAATACACGATAACTCCAGAACGGTTCAACTTAGAGAATTCGTTCTGATACTAAAAACTTCTCCTATTAAATAGGAAGAACCCTATTGTTTTTTATAAAGATCGGTTGACTAGAAATGGGAGTTTACTCGTGTCGATTTTAAGATTTTTGCAAATATTTAGCAACAGAAAAATATTGCGAAAAAATTTATTGAACAAAAGTTACTATAAATGCAATTACTAATAACTTTTATTTGAGACTTTTTTTGATAAAACGAAAAATTTTGAAATTTTTTTTGTAAAATTATTTAAAATTTTTCCAAGTCTCAATTTTTCCATACTTATATGTAACGTTTCCATGGTCATGATAATTAATTCTTGAACATAATTTGATGTATTTTTGAAGATTTATCTAAATATTTAAAAAAAAAAAATTATTTTTATGGGATGACAAGTCTCGCGGAGATTTCCCTTCGCCACTGGTTTAATTGAAGCACGCGAGATAAAACTTTTCCTCTGGACAACCACCTTACTTCCGTGTGCAGTAACAAGGTTTCGTATTTAGCTTCCATAGCTTCCATATTTTTTATTGTATGCATTTCTAAAATTTGAAGGCACACAAAAGTGCCGCGGCACAGTGGTTGATAATCACTGCTCTAGATATTTATGATATTATTTATGTCTTAATTCATTAATTGCTAAAATTATGATAAAATTGTGATAATCACAATTGTATAAAAGATTGCCGATTTCTGTTTAGCTATAGCATATCACTTTGCACCGTTTCAGATTTTAAAACTCTGCAGGAATATACATTTTAATTTAAGATATTAATATTTTAAGACTGTTTATGACAACATCCGTACCAGGTGCAATTTATTTTTAAAATTCAATTAAATCTTTTTCAATTAAAGAAAAACATAATTATCTTTCCCTACAAAATTCGAGACCTACATTCTTACAAAAACCACTGAAATATATTTTAGGACAAATTGTAAAATAACAAAAAACATCTCAGCAATTTATTCTATCAATAAAATCAATGATCAACCAACAAAGGGTTCAAAGTTTTCCAAGATGAAAGAAAAGTTAAACAAGATTTTGTGTTCGGGGCATAATAAAACTTCTGTCATCAGCCTTTAGTTCACCACTGTTCTTTGCTGTCTTCTGCATGTTAATTCTTGTAGTTTAAGAAGATTGCTCTCGAAGAAAGTTTCAAATCTTTATTGGTGTTATTTGCAATCGTGGTTGAATTGTAGGAAGTTAATTTTGACAGGATGTGCAGTTTGAACTTTCTAACAAAAATTATCTACCACTTATATACGAGGGTGTTTGATTAATCAATGACTTTGATAAGAGAGGGCACTCAGATAGTTTGATATTATTTCTGACATTAAACATTCTTTGTAGACATACACAATAAGTTTCAATTAGATCTCTGAAATAGTACATTTTTACCAGCGTTCGAAAGCGGATACGTTTGTGTTTATTTGCTACTAGTGCACCCGTTCCCAACTGTGTTGGCAAACACATCATTACTTTAATGTGGAACTTGCTCGACACCTCAGACTTCTTTCTCTAGCCATAAGCCTTACTTCATCCAATTCAAATTAAATCAACTCTACGCTCATTATTAAAAGCTGGACAAATAATGAGTATTATTCCGAATTATTTATTCATTAACTTTTTAAGATGGGAAAACGATTCATTTTCACTCAGTGCATTACATTTACAATGTTAAAACTAAAAATGATTTGAGACGTTAAATTTAAAATATATTTATTAAAATAATTTTTCCAATTTCTTATATAATGTAAAAATACGCACACGGAAAAAACGTACACGGAGTAATACGCACACGGAAAAAAGTGCACATGAAAAAATACACACACGGAACAATGCGCAAACGGAAAAATACACACACGGAAAAAAGCGTACTTACACTATCAGTTTGAAATAAATCGTGAGAAACTATTACACAATAAAATTTAATTGTTTGTCCGCTTTAATATATTGCGTTCACATTTATAAGGTCAAACCATATCTCATTATTTTGGTTACTTTTATAGTATAGTACTGACTTTTAAATGTAAATTTATCATTTCAAAATATTCCTTACACTGTAAAACCTACTTCAGATTTGTTGGTTATGATCATTATAACTAAGATATCATTTATCTTTATGACATATGTCAAATGGAATGACATTTTAAGAAAGTTAATTTTTTTACCATGTTGTAATATAAACATGACATACAATTTCAAAAGTGCAAACTATAGTAATTTTTACCATAATATTTTAAATATTTCGAACCAATTTTAAATTTACACAAATAAGTCACCTAGTGGCGCTGTTATGAATGACCAAACTCGGCCGGTAATTTTGGTAAAAATTATTCATTTTTACCAAAGCGTGTTTTACTCACTGCATTATATTTACATTTTTGAAAATTTAAAACGTTAATCGTAGAAATAAAAAAACAATAAAGCATTGAAAAAATAATAATAAAGAAAAGAAAGTCACATTTTTCTTACATACTTTCATAAAACCAAATATTTTTTAAAATAATTATTTTTCTGCTACTAATAATTTTAAATTATATTATTTTTGTGTAAACATATCAATTAACAACTATTATTATCACGCGTTATATGTCAATATACACTTCAGTAAGCTTCGGAATATTTCGTTACATTTCGGAATCTCGCTTCAAATTTGTTTTTGACATCATAGCACGCACCCACGCAGGGACACACGTTGGCGTATTATATTATAGATAATAGAAAAAAGTAAATTCCGTTTGTTGAAAAAGTACTATTTTTGCATTAAAAACATTAAGGAAACTGAAGCAAAGTTAAAAAAGTATTATTTATATTATTATGGGGTTTGTCAGGTCTTGACAAGCGTCCACTAATCTCAAACTTCAGCAACCTTTTGAGCCGCGTCATACTAGAGACTAATGGAGCTAAATACACACGAGTGCATCCCAAACTCTAGCGATATGCATCCGCGAAAATTACGCCAGATCCAATGCCCGCACAATGCGAAGTGACCCGAGCAGCACTGCTTTCTGTATCCTACAGATCAAAGAGTTGGCAGAAGATCTGCAGATGGAAATGGACTCGATTTCCCTTCGATAGGAGGCTTTCATACCACTCAAAACACCAACTATCAGGACTACAAGCTTCACTTTATACCCGAGATACAGTTTTCTAAGCTCGGACAAGAGGTCCATATACTTGGACCTCTTTTTCCTCCTCCTTGAGAAAGATATTCTTCCCAGGTGGACTTGAGAATTGGATCACAAACACCTGTTTGGTCTCGATATCCAGGAGGGTTATGTCTGGCTTAGTGGCTGTCAGTAATCTCAAGATGGGGAAGGAGTAATTCCAATAAATTCGGCACTTGGAATTTTCCACCACCGATTCTATGTCAGAAGGATCGTACGGTATAACCGGTATTTGGTCAATACCATGGGCATGTCTAAGATGATAGTAGAGCACGCGGAGAGCAGCATTATTTCGAGATACGCAGCTCCGCGATGCAAGAGATGGATAAACAGACAGAATGTGCATAATCGTTTCAGGATGGTGGTGGCACAACCTCTACAGTGTGGACTCCGCTATTTGGAATATGCGGGCCCTGTACGCCAAAGTATTTATAACACCATCCTGACACGCAAACACAAAACCTTCTGTTTCCGATCTCAAACCAGCAGACTTAAAAAACGAGAACGTGAGTTCGGTGGACAACTCTTAATATGTTTGAAGAACACAGAGTGCATAGTTTTACTCATGTGTTCTTTTGTCTACATGTCTGTCTCGCCTCGTTTCACCTAACTGGTAACTCTGTTGTACTCCTCCCGAGAGAGTTGTACTTCAGCGTTTTCCCTGACGGGACTCAAGTCTGCCAGGTTAAATCTCGTTGCTGCTCTTCGCGCTGCCTGGAAAAGAAACGCCCCTTTGCCACTAAATTCGTGCAAACGAACTGTAATAGTGGGCCCTGATTTCTAAGGATACTGTTAGCTGTAACTAAGACGATTCGATCGCGCAAACACTCCAGATTAAGTAATCCCCGACCCCCGTTTTGACGAGGGAGGTAAATGCGCTGCACAGAAGATTTCGCGTGAAAACTTCGGTTGATGTTCATGATCTTTCTGGTTCTTCTGTCAAGATCCTTAAAATGATCAATGTTCCATTTAATAATAATAATAATTTATTTATTTATTAATTATTTATTAATTTATTTATTAAACCAAAAGTGTATGAAATTAATGGAACAGCAAGCATGTTTGTGGCAGCGATCTTGTTCTTACCAGACAGACAAGACATCCATATCTGTCTAAGTCGTGCCATATACTTGCTGCGAAGGGCCTGCATCCTGGACACCTATCTCACTGATGCCCAAAAATGTGTAAAAGAATTTCAAAGAATGCCTTAATTTGGCTGAAACATAAAATTTTGCGCACTTATCTCAATTGAAGTTGACCAGATTTAATTTAAACGGAGTAGATTTAATTTTTACACCACAATTAATATTAGACATTACTGTGAATTTAGAGAGCACAAAATTGTAATAATTGAATCAAATATTAAGGGCACATAACCTACATCCAGCCAAATTTATATTCAACATTAAAAGATATGAAGCATTTTGGGACTAATTTGAAATACATTATAAATATCCAAAATTGAAACAATTATGGAAACAATTTAATAAGATTCCCTGGTTCTTATTTTATTGAAGTCGGACTTAACGACATGATTAATTTGTTAAGAAAGAGTATAATACGGCTGGATATATCCGAAGAAGCGATTTAAGGATAAAATTGAGCAATTTTCTACCAGACATAAAAAAAAAAAAACGTGTGGTTATTCATTTGCCACAATTGTCCCATTGAACAATTGAACTGTGATTTTAATTATAATACATGGTTACTACTTGACCAAAATATTTATTTATTAATTTAATTATATTTATACAGATTTATTTTTGTAATCCATAAAAATTTTGTAATAAATTTTATTACGAGGACTATCTTTTAAGTTTTTACAAAAACTAAGAAAGAAAAAATTCGATGTTTTTCTCCTTCAAATAATAAATTGTTTAACGTGTTGCGTGGAAGCTTGCTTGTCATGATGAAGAATGATGCGACGTTTTTGGTTGTTTTTTCTGATTTTATCGATGACTTCTGGTAAACAAATTGTTGTATACCATTCAACATTAACTGTTCTCCAATCCTCTTAAGCAGTGCTTCTCAACCTTTTATGGCCTGGGACCCCCCAAATTATATAAATATTGTCTGCGGCCCCCCTATATATATATATATATATATATATATATATATATATATATATATATATATATATATATATATATATATATATATATATAGGGTGTATATATATATAGGGTGTATCAAGATAATGAGAACACGAGTTTTCTCGAAAAGGCGACGTTGCTCACACGTCGCTCACACGTCGAAAATTTTTAACTAAAATTTATGCACAAAATTGAATGGTAGTATTGCAATTTTCCGGAATTACAGGATATCAAGGACAATTTCGAATTTTTAAATGGGAACGCATGTCATATTGGATATCTTTGGATGGAGCTTTTCAACAACTTTTTCTTAAACATTTTTTGAATACCTTTTACGGTTGACAAAAAAAAACTGATATTTTTAAATGACAATTATATTCCCTATAACGACTTGAAAGTAAAGTATTTTTATTTACAAGTGTTCAAAGTGCCTTCCATTTTAATTTAAACACATTCGTATCCTTACTCTTGAGTTACCTGTAGTTCGGAGAGCAATTAAAAAAAATATATAATAACAAGTGTTGCACTTTAAATCGTACTAAAATACTTTCAAAGCACAACTTAAAAATACTTGAAGTACCTCCAACGCGAACTATTGTCAGAGAAACCCATTAACCGACACATACAATTTATCTGACCTTGATATAGTCTACTTATAGTCTGTTTCTTTTGTTAAAGCGGAACTAGATTTTCAAATCTAGTAATTTTTATCGATTAATTGAAGCTTTTGATCATTTTGTTTAGTGAAAGCCCATTTACTCATTATAAAGTTAGCTAGTGACAACTTAAACATTTGAAATAGCCTGTAGTTTAAATTAGTTGTCAAAATAGGTATATTAAGTATAAAAATAAATAGAATATTTATTTTATTTATGTTGTGAAAGGTATATTTTTATGAATATCAATTTAACATACTCGAATTTATAAATATGAATAAAATTTATATCTTGTATGATTATGTGCATTTTTATTATATTTTCATGTTTCGATCTTGTATGACTTCGCGGCCCCCCGACGAAGCCTTCACGGCCCCCCGGTTGAGAAACGCTGCTCTAAAGCATTGGTTCCCAACCTGTGCTCCGCGTTCAATTATTGGGGGCTCCGCAGCCGTTCGAGAAAATAACATAGTTAAAAATTGAATAAAATCAATAGAATTAGCAAAAAAAAAAAAAAATTAAATAATAAAACTAACAATTACATTCTGAACGAAAATTTGCCAAGTTGAATATATGTCCGAGTGATTTCTGACTCTTGCCGGTTTATGACTCTAGCTGGAATGTGATTGGCGAGATGCATTGTTGATTGAATAATCTTCGTGTATTTTGATTATTTGCTTCATTTTATAAAAATCTGTCCATCTATCAATAAATGAGCTGTGAAAGAGAAAGGTCAAAAAGGTTGGGAACCACTGCTCTAAAGGAATGGTTGCAACATGTCTAGTATAACCGAATAACAAGTGACCAAGTTCTTCGTGAACGAACAACTTTTGTGGGTTTCGGCTCATCTTGGAAGACCCGAACAGTGGATTGTTGCTTAGTTTCCGGTTCATGTGATTAAATCCAAGTTTCGTCATCTGTAACGATATTGTATATGGATTTTGCAGTGTCTAAGTTGCATTTTTTTAGCATTCCCTTACCCGAATCAACACGAGCCTTTTTTTGACCTTCGGTCAAATTATGCGGAATCCATCGGGAACAGATGTTTATCACTAAAATCGAATGTATTGCAGTCTGCGATATGCGAAAGGTTGCCTCTATCTCACGGTAAGTCACATGCCGATCTTCTTCAATCATTTTACGCACAGCATCGATATTTTTTTGAATCCCAACTGATTTTGGTCGACCTTCCCGAGAATCATCATTGACGGACGCACGACCACGACGAAATTCTGCAAACCAATTGTAAACAGTCTTTTCTGATTACCAAAAGATGAACGGACCGAATCTATACATTGTTATTGAGTTAGGCCTTAATAAAATCGTAAAAAATCATCCAACGGGTACTTATCCATTTTTTCAGAAACTTGTTTTTTTTAAGCTTCCACTGTCAAAAAACTACTCCCTCAATTTATAAGCTGCCACTGATTTCACAATAACAAATGTCAAATTTTACAAATATAGTAATGTCGCATTTCAATATGGCCATCTAGTGGTCGTTTGTAAAACATAAAAGGTTACCTTTGTATTATTTATGTATGACTCACTAACTAAAGCATTTTATTTTTGGGTCGGAAAAGGAATTTTTTCATATGTAGAGGATCGATCCCCTGTAGTTCTTGTTTTAGGGAACCCGTAGCCTTGTCCATAATTTAACCATAAAATGGTCTGAATCTACTACTCTTGCTAGTCTACTGCTCTTTGACTTCTTACATTCTTTGTAGTATTGGCGTGTTTTCTTTCTGTTACCACATGATCAAATTGGTTACACCACGTTTTTCCATCGTTATTGTTATGGATATTTCATCAAAATTTTAATTTACTACGCTCATCTATTTTCCGCCCGGTCTGTATAAAAAATCTAAATTTAAGTACAGTGAATCTGACGTTGAATATAAAATAAAAAAGAAAATTTCTGCACAATCTAATATTTCATTGTAGAATATCCACTCTTCGTATCCTCGTCAATCTAATCCTTATTTCCATTTATCCTGATCCCAGGATAAAAATTGATACGAGCGAATAAATTTTAAATGTAAATTTTTTCACCATCACTCTTTAAGTAGCTGAAAAATCGATTTTTAACAATCAAATATTTACATTATACTACAATTTTATGGCTGTAAAAAAAAATCGAAATATGTAAATTAGATATTTCAGAATATCCCTTATTCGGCAATTTCACAGTTCTGATAAACGATAAGTTCGGGTCAGCATTTTCCAGACCTGTCCGTTTAAACAAGTCTGATACAAGTCATATTTCAGAAGTAATGGCGGAAAATTGACTATATACGAAAGCATGATAAGAGACATATAGATAGAAAATTGGCCGTTACATCATCAAGTGTTCGTTCAACTTTTAGATCCTTGGTTCTCAAGGCGTATTCCGCGGAACACTGGTGTTCCGCGATGCACCTTCAAGTGTTCCGCGAAAAAATCAAATGTATAATTTAATTAAAAATTGTTTGCAAATAAAAATCAATTCAATGTAAAATTTACACGTACCATTCAGCTTTGTATGAATAAAAATATCTTTCGGCTTAAATCTTATCTTTCGACTTCTTGGAAACATAAAATATTATTTCCGTTATCAAAATTCTGCTTAAGCGGATTCTACAATTAAAGTCTGACGTTGTTACGGATGATAATAATACGGCGTATTTGGCTGATATTTTTGATTACTTTAATACTGTCACTGTAAGGATGCAAAGAAAGGATGAAAACATTCTTACATCGACTGACAAATTATGTGTAATGAAAAAAATTTATGTGAAGTGTGAATATACACACATTTCAGGGTTTCGCAGGTATATAATAAGTGAAGGCGGTATGCTGAGTGTGTAGGACAAATTTTACTTTGTAGTAATCACGGCAAAATGAACAATATTTTTAAAATAATTTATCGTCTGTTAATCATATAATAAGACTGGTTATTAAATTTACGCTTTTAAAAATTAAATACAACATTTGTCAAAATATAACTAGAATTTTGACAAAATAATTTCAACATAATAAAAATGCAAAAAAAAAAACAGAAAAAATAAAATTCACTCCGTACTCGATCTCGAAACCCTTCGTTCCAGCGCATTTAAGCTAGTGCTCTAACCCATTACGCCATCGCACGCCTTGCATGTGAGTGTCTTACATAGTTATAACTTTTTACTTTGTGAACCAAAAACCACCAAAAATGCGTTATTTTCCGAAAAATTGATCAAAAATTCCTGTTGTACTATTTCGGTTCACACCAATATACATTACCTAGAATTTTTTTAGATTTTTAGTTTAAACCATCTGGGCTACAGGGTGTGGGACAAAATTTTTTTTGCACAATTTTGTCAAAAATCGCCTCAAAATAATTTATTTTGCAAAAATAAAAATTTGATCGTTAATCCACGTACTAAGGGCTTTGATTGATACACTACTCAAAATTCAAAAAAAAAATGTTTGTTTTCGATGAGCACATATTTGTTTATATTTTTAGGGGGGTATGTTTTTTAAATGTTTTAGTATTTTTTCTATGTGCGGGTCAAAGAGTTGTATAAGCGTGCCAAATTTCAACTCTCTAGGTTTAGCCGTTTGGCTACAATTTTTACCGAACAGAGAGACAGACAGACAGACAGACAGACAGACAGACAGACGACAAAATGACGGTATAAGGGTTTTTTGGTCATACCTACAAAACCCTAAAAAGAGTTTTACTATGGAAAAGACACGTAAGAGAGAGAAACACAGAAATGTTCCTCTCTGTGCAAAATACCAACGAGGCAATTGTTTCATTAATAATGGAACATTTATCAACAATAGAAGAAAAATTTGAAAAATATATTCCATTGTTAAACACAGAACAATATGATTGGATAAGAAACCCGTTTCTTTCTTCCGAATTTTTGAGTTTTACTTTAAAAGAAGAAGAAGAACTGACGTCGCTTTCTTCAGATCGTGGATTAAAATTACAGTTCCATGAAAACACTCCTGAAAATTTTTGGTTCTCTGTTAAAGATGAATATCCGAGTATACGCAAAAAAGCCCTGAACATATTATTGTTATTTTCTACGTCATATCTTCGCGAAGCAGGATTTTCAACTATGGTTAATATAAAGACAAACAAACGCGAGAGACTAGGGAATTTAGAGGAAGAAATGCGTGTGGCTTTATCATTTATTGGTCCCAATATCGCTGAGATCTGTAAAGATCATCAAGCTTATGTATCGCATTAAGTTTGAGATTTTTTAAAAGTATTTTAATTTTAATTGTGTTTTCAATAAATATATTTGCATGAATTAATATCGGTACATATTTTATTTATATACATATTATTTTCTAAAAGTAGCACTTTGAAGCAGGGGGTTGCCAATCACACGCTGCAACACGATTCCGTTTCTTTTTTGCTCTATAATAATGGAGTGTTTTAGCGAATATTATTCTGTTTTTTATTGTTCTTTTGGTTTCAAAAAGGTTAGCTACCCGCGCCCCTGTTTTAAAATTTATGTTGTATTGTAGATGTTCCGAAAAAATATATCAGAGTTTAGTGTTCCCCGACTTCAAAAAGTTTGAGAACCAAGGTTTTAGATAGTTATTTGTCTTGTCCTTTTCAGCCTGCTTTAAAATTTATAATAAAAAGAAGTTATACACTTCTTCATTTTTTAAGAAATCCTTATACAATTGTCCATATGGCACTTTGATCCGTAGTCCCTTTCTTATTCATCGCTTCCATCCTTCTTCCTTTTTTTCTTGTTCTTCACTTCGAATCGTCTTGCTTTTTTTGTCATTGCCAATCAGTAGGGCGCAAGACTGGTACTTTGTTTCGGGTGCAGAAATATTTTGGTTCGGCTTTATATAAGAGACGACTTCGATTAAATTTGACAAAAGTTGAAGATCAGTACGACATTTTGGACACATTAAAAAAAATGTTGTAGGTTATGTTTGGGGAAACAAAAATGGTAGGGTTTACATGAAAGGTGGCATTAAAGCTGAGTTTAGAATACTTAAAGAATCAATTTCATAATGAATTTGTAATTTTTTCTGATTGTATAAGCGCCGTCCAAAAATGGAATAGCTTTGGATTTGAGAAAAAGTACTATTCACTAATTTATGATGTTATTAAATGACTTAACGATCTTGCGATCAGCGGTAAAATTATAAAAATATGCTGGATTATAGGCCACTCAGATTTTGAGTTCAAAATCGAAATCAATCTTCTAGCCCAGTGGTTCCCAAACTTTTTCGGTTCCCGGCGCCCTTAATGTATTAATTTTTGGCCGCGGCGCCCCAAGTCAATTCATTGGTCTATACCAGCGTTTCCCAAAGTGTGGGTCGTGACCCGGCACCGGGTCGCAGAAAATTTTTGCCGGGTCGTGAAAAAATTGTAAAAACACAAAAAAGATTTTTTTTGTACATATTATTTTTTTTACGTCAGTTAATCACTAGAATAGTGTGTATTTGTGCTCTTTATTACTATACTATATTCTTTATTATTATACTATACTCTTTAATACTATAAATCTACTGCTTTAAAATAAAATTTGTTTTGTAAATAAATGTTTTTTTTTTCATAAGGTCGGTCGCGAAAAATTTTAAAACCTCGTATCGGGTCGCGGTCAATAAAGTTTGGGAACCGCTGGTCTATACAATTTTTCCTTTTATTTTATTAGACAGGTGAAAATACGAAAACACAAGTGACGACCTAAAAATATGTGAAGTGCGAATTTTCACACATTTCAGGGTTTTATAGGTATTTAATAAGTGTAATCAGCGTGTAATAGTATAATAAAATAACTGAACACTCCAACACTACACTCTACAGTAGAGTATATTGCGGTGTGGTGTGTGTAACTAAGTTCGCAACTATTAAAAATATTTTATTTTATTTATTTATTTTTTTATATTTTTAATTAAAAAAAAGACACGCACTATCTTAGCTATAAATACAAAAAATCCATAACATTATTAACCATAATTTAGCCATGAATTAAAAAAATAATTAATTTTGTCAAAAACACAAATACTGCAATGTTTTCCAAAAACGCAATCTGATCAAAAATTCCTCTCGTACGTTTCCAGCTCAGATTAATGTACATTACCTACAATTTTTTCAGATTTTTAGTTTATCCTCTTTGGCTAAAAGAGGGCGGGAGAAGAACTTTTTTAGCAAATTTTTTGGCTAGAAAGGTGTTAAAAGAAACTTATTTAAAAAAATTACTTCTTGTTTCTTAATCTGTGTCTTAAGAACTATCTTTTGATACTACATAATAAATTTGTAAAAAATATTAATTTTTATATTAAATACATAGGTATTTGTTTATCTTTATCTCGAGATGTGTTTTTTTGAACTCTCCGTATTTTTCCTATATGTGGGTCATAGAGTTGTATAAGCATGCCAAATTTCAATTTTCTACGTTAAGCCGTTTGGCTACAATTTCTATCGTACAGACAGACAGACAGACACAAGAGTGACGTTATAAGGGTTGTTTGGTGGTCATACCTACAAAACCCTAAAAAGGTCTTCCCTTCTAAAATAAAAAGTGATGACCAACAAAAAACAAAAAAAGTCCTGAGCCTTCGCGGCGCCTCTGTAGCCCAGCCACGGCCCCCAATGCGCCGCGGCGCACAGTTTGGGAAACGCTGTTCTAGCCAAAGAAGCAGCTGTAAATGGCTCCCTGTTAAATATTCCTCTAAATAGTAATGAGATTATGCCAATCTTCAAATCTTCCATATACAACCAATGGCAACAAGAATACATAGATTCTCTACAGTTCAAAGGATCATACTATGGTCAAATTCAACCTCTTCTTCCTAGAAAGCGTTGGTTTACTTCTCACCAAAGCAGATCTTTTATATGCACTTTTATCCGGCTTAGATTTAATCACACTCTCCATCTCATCTGCCTAGAATTAATATAATTTCGTCTCCTTTCTGTCCGTGTGATAATTTGTCTGTCAGCGATTCGAAGCATTTATTGTTCGAATGCCCAATCCATACAAAATTTAGTTGTCCAAAAAATATCCGTACCTACTACCAATATTCAGACGCTTCTTGCTACTAATTCTCTAAATATTTATGAATTTATTTATAACTATATTGAAGCAGAAAATATCAAATTATAAATGTAATTTTTAAAAACATTGTACTCTCTTCTTTTATACCTGGCTAATAGCCAAAGCAGCTAAAGCCAACAAATAAAAGGAAGAAAAAGAAACGTTTTCTTCAACAGTAGTCCACAACGAAATTTCGCGAAATAGAGTTTTCGAATTTCTTTATTTTAAATGACAAAACTAATAATAAAAGAAAACAGTGAGTTTTTGAGATATAAATAAATCTAAAGAATAACAATCTAAAATAAAGACTCTCCTCTATAATAAAGGACGTATGCTCACCGTAACTATAGTTACAGCCCTGCAAATCCGCGGATATGAGCTATTTTTCTGCGGATGCGGATAAATCGTGCGGATGCGGATTATATATCATATCCGCTTATCCGCAATATCCGCGTGACATAAAATCTTTGGTTGGACGCCTCTTCCTACGGAAGACGCGTTTAGAACCCCAAAAATGTATCGCTGGCATTTGTATTGTGCTTATGGCAAGAGTGAAATAAAGATACGTTACAGCACTTTTTACTTTTTTTACTCTTCCCATAAAGACCTACTTTACGCTTACTTAAACAGTTAAATATAGTAGAGTTTATATAACAGTCGTAGATACAACAATTTCTTTGGATTTATTGCCAGTTTATTAATTTAAAAATAATTATGTAATGTATCGCCTTATTTTGCAATTTGAAATATTAATAAAAATTAACCTTCCAATAAAATTAATTTTCCTTGTTAATTATTGGTCATAAATGTGATAAATTAATTTGTTTAATTATTTCTAAATATCGCTGAAACAATAGTGAGATATCTTAAAAAACTAAGTTTCTGACATATTGTTGTGTAAAGTTTTACATTTTATATAAACTTGGTTTAAGAGTCGAATAATTGTAATTTCCATCTGTATTTTTTAATCTATATAATGTCAGTACGACGTTAGAGAGAAAACATATTTCTGGACCCAGTAATATGTAATGTGATAAAATTTTAAAAAATTCAATAGTGTTTTAAAGCAGCGATATACCAAATAAGGCTCAACATGTTTCGCCTTATTTGGTATATCGCGAAAGATATTTCCAAACAGACAGCAAATCCTGTGCGGATTGTGCGGATATTTTTGCGGATGCGGATCGGATGCGGATATTTATATTTACAAAGGCTGCGGATGCGGATCGGATGCAGATCCTGTCTATGCGGATGCGGATCGGATGCGGATACAGAAAACCGTATCCGCGCAGGGCTCTAACTATTTATCGCTACTATTTATAGCCGTTATTTATCCCTATTTGATGAACTGAAAAATATTTTTTGTTTCAGATATACACTGCTTTGGACATCAGAGTGGATGAAGACTCTAAATTCTAAATACTTTTAAGTTTTCATTTAATTTTTTTATTAAACTTAATCTTAATAACGTAACTTTTAAATTAAAAAAATGTTTAAAAGATATTAATTTTAAGTTAAAATCTTATTAGTTTATTTTTTTATTTTTAAATATGTTTTAATTTTAATTTTAAACAAAATGGAATTAGACGACACATTAGACGACTTAGATTATAATTTTTCATTAAGAGTTCAACCAATTAACGCATGCTACTTTATCAATTATACAGAATTAAATGTCAGTCGAAAAGAACTTGATTATTTAAACGTAACTAAAGAATTACCTATCAAATATGCTCAACCTTTGTATGGTTATTTTGTTCCATTTCTTTTAATAATAACAATAATTGCAAATACATTAATCGTGGTGGTGTTATCGAAAAGACATATGAGGACTCCAACGAACGTTGTTCTTATGGCGATGGCTTTATGTGATATGTTCACGTTACTCTTCCCTGCTCCTTGGTTGTTCTACATGTATACGTTGGGGAATCACTATAAACCCTTGGCACCTGTTGGAACGTGCTACGCTTATAAAATAATGAATGAGGTACGTATTTTACACATTTGTTTTTAGACGTAAGATGTTCAGGTGAAAGTGAATAGTTTTAGATCCTTTGAAACTAGCGTAATAATGCAATACTTGTTAGAAGTTAGTGGTTTCAAAATTGTTTAACAATAGTTAATTAAATCGAATATACAGTGGAAACCGTTTAATATGAAAATTAATTTTGACCAAACAATAAGTAGCTCGCGAGCCACGTGTTGCTCGCAGCGACTTTTAATGTGGCTCATTTTATCAACTCGGGCATGAATATTTGTTATGTCTAAAAATTATTTGCTCTATAAAATACAATACCCCCGTTAATGACCACAGTAGCTCAGACATTTCTTTTATATATAGAAAAAAAGAAAAAAAACTTTAAGTTTAGATATTAATTTGGACGATTACACTATGCAACAAATTAAATAATTTTTTACATTTTTTAGGGTTTACAGTATGTAATTATGATTCCCCACCTTAAAATCAATTGAGGTTTATAAATAAAATTGTCACATCACGTCAGGTTCCATAGAGTAAAGCATTTATTGATTTTTTTAAAATTATATAAATTAGCGACACAAAACTTTATTTTTTATTAAAAAACTTATATTTTTTTGTGCGATTAGCTTTCCTCTCGTAGTCAGTTATCGCGGTATCCCTCTGAAGGCACCAACAGTAGTCTGCAAGCATGGCTGGTTCCCATCTACCTTGATAACGCTTCTCAAACTCTTCTTCCATAGAACTCGATGAACTTGATGAACTTGAAAATTGTTTTGGTACTGGAATGTCTGGAGAATGGGGTAGCGGCATTGATACTGATGGTACATTGGCATATTTCACTGAATGTTTTTATTTTTTAGAAAAACCCTTCACATTTGTCAAACAAAAATAACAGTCGTCTTTGTGGTTCTTGGGTTCACGCCACTGCATTGGTACACCAAAAGGTATCACTTTTATAGTAACATTGTACCCACCCGTCAAATATTTATAACATTTTAAACAACACACTTGGGGCACCCATGATTTGTCTTGATTTTTAATTACACTCTTAAAATAAGCTTGATAACACTTCTCAAGCAATGGAAAAATTGTTTTTTTTTTTCAGTTTTAGGAGTAAATTGACCACAAACATAACAAAATAAGTTAGGAGAATTAACACAAACGCGCAGAACTTTGTAGATTTATAACTAATCTAAATATTTTGATGACTTTTGTACACAGCAAAGATATATTTTTATGAATAGGCTCAAACAAGTTTTATCGAGAATAAACAAATTAAGATTTTACTTATCTATGTTTTGAGACGTGATATCAAAATATAAATTTGTTTTTTTTTTTGCTTACTAGGTATACCTAATACGAATTACTATTCGAAATATTGGTGAATTTTTTATTGTTGCATAGTGTTATTTGTAACAGTTTTCGGTAAATATTCTACGCCACTGACCAGTATTTTTTTCGTTCGGAAACAGTGCGAATGACCCGAAGCGCCCTTCGGGATGTAGTTTTCCAAATTCGAACAAATAAATATTCTGCAAATCTCGCTGAGCTTAAAAATAATTTTGAAATCAAATTTTCTGATTTTCGTAAAATTTAGCCAATTGCTTCATTCATCTTAAATCCATTTATTGATACTAATATTTCTGAAATATCGGAACAGATTGTAAATATGATAAATAAAAATGCCATTGATTTAGAAATGGAAATAATTAATTTTCAATATGATCTACAACTAAAAACAAAAATATCACAAACAGATTTTTGGAGACTCGTCCATGAGAAAACATATCCACTTTTAAAAGGAACTTTTCAAACTCCTGCTTTGGATCAACTTAACTTTGCGAAAGTGGTTTTTCAACAATGAACTTGTTAAAATTAAATTTCGGAACCAGGATGACATAATGAACATCTGAATGACTGCTAAATGAATTTAGCTTAACATCGTATGTACCAGAGTACAAAAAATTGGCAGAAGAAATCCAGTGTCAAGTTTCACATTAATTTTTTTTTTCCTATATTTAATTTATAATCTTCTTATGCTAAATATGCTAAATAAAGTATGTTCTTTAACATATTACAAATTTTTATTATTTGTGCATTATTATATACGTTTAAAATTAAAAATTAAAAGCAAAATATATATGTGGTTCACCTAAAATTTTTAAATTCAAAGTGGCTCTAGCCTAGTTAGAGGTTGGTCACCACTGAGTTAAGTAAATAGTTTTAACTAAAGTCACTAGATTATACAAAGTAGCGCAACGGCGGCCATACTGGGGCAAAAAATGTCGCCAACACAAATGATTTTCAGTGATTCCAACAGTGAAAAAATAAGAAACTAGTACTATAGTACGTTCAAAAGTGAGTTTGCAGTACAGGTCATATGGAGTAGTTCTTTTTCATACTCTCTAATGGGTTTACACAATCAAGCTATCCTTTTCTTGCTTGTCGACGTTGCCAGCTCTAAAACGCGGTGATCTGTGAAGATGCAGTATTCTACAAATGGCCATTTGTTTTTGTTGAGTGTTATTTTGAGGTTTATAAGAGTTGATTTTTGTAAATCCTACGAGTTTTTCATATTATTATAATTGACACATTTGACACTTTTACAACATTTGGCAACACCGCTCCCATTTGCCATAAGAGCTATACTGCAAATTCACCTTTGAACGCACTATCCCAAAATTTTTATTTTAAACATTGTAATCACGATTTTTTTAATCAAAGATGCCCTATAACAAAATTGTGGTACAATTTCAATTATTTTTTTTTTATTTTTGTTAAATAAAATGGATATAACATATAAATTTAAATGAAACTTAACCTTAAATATTCAAACCGCTGACAAAGGAGGTTATTAAATTAGAGTGAGAAAGAGAGATGTGACAGCGAAGACGCAAACTTAAGAACGTAAAAATTGCTGCTTTAGTTTGCTTAATAGGGGAAGCAATGTTGCCAATCAAACCCTGAGGTCTGTCGGCTTCTTCAAATGCTTGCGCTACTTTGTATAATCCAGTGACTTTAGTTTTAACGTTCAAGACAGCGTTTACAGCTAAAGAAATTAGTGCGTTACGAATAGTGTGACATCTTTAAATCAAATATGGCAGCTTCGTGAAATGTTTATCTATTATCGTTTTCCAAATTCTGCTGTCCTAGATTTTTACTAATTAAACCTAACCTAATTACCTAAATTGGTCGTATTTACTGTTCGTCTTTGTAATTTTAGGCGAGATTTTTTGTAATCCGTGTGATGACATTTTGTTAGGTTATGTAACATTTATGTTAAAGTTAAGTAACAGTTATGTAACACCTTTAATAATTATGTAACACCTTTACATACAATGTAAAGGTGCTCTACGCAGTAGCATAGCAACAAAATTTGGGCCCCCCGTAAGACTCTCCTCTGCCCCCACCCCTCACTGCAAAAAAAAAATAATTGTATATTAAGAAAACAACACAACTTCTTTTGAAAATATTATCTTAAAATAATGATTAAAAATTTATCATAAACTAAATAAATAAGATAAATTGAAAATAAAAAAAATAACAAAATTGTTTTTTCCTGGCCTTTATAGCTGCAAATTGGTCGATAGCATCTTTTAAATATATTTTAGCTGCTTCTTCTGCTTCAATGGATAATGTGCTTAGTGTTGACAAAGGATCTTGAGTCATCGTTGTCCTTAAATGATTTTTTTTTTTTTTTTTTCAATGTACTGAACGACCTTTCTGCATTGGCCACGCTGACAGGTAATGTAAAATATAGCATAAGTGATGCAATTCTGTGAATGTACTACTTACATCGCAATATGTAATTATTAATAATTTGACTAAATCTGCAATCTGCAAGATTTTTTTTTACATTTTCATTGAGCCCCCCGGCAAAATTGAAAGAGTCTGCTTTGATCGAAAACTCTGGAGAAGCTGTCAGCGAAGCGAGCATAGAATTTCCTCAACTCTGGCTTTCCATTATTTAAAACAATACTTCTAATCCTCAAGTCACTAATCCGGTAAAAACAACTCATTAATACACAATAAACTGACAAACAACCTTATAAACAACCAAACAATCTGGTTGTTAATCCTCCACAGGTAGCCACGTCCCTACCTATAGCTGATCCCAACCACCCAACCAATAGCAACACACCTATAACCTGGTCCCACTCTTACAATACCTGGTATAAAAACTCGAAGTAAATTGAAATGTTTATCACTTCTCGTGATCGCTGAAGACGGAAACAAATTGTTGAGCAGTTTTCTAAACGTCCGAATATATGTTATATACTCATGAAGTATCTTGACTAGTGCACCCGTTGCCAACTGTGTTAGCAAACACATCATTACCTTAATGTGGAACTTTCTTGACACCTCAGACTTCTTTCACTAACCATACGCCTTACTTCATCCAATTCACATTGAATCAACTCTTCGCCCATTATTAAAAACTAGACAAATAATGAGTATTATTCCGAATTATTTATTCATTAACTTTTTAAGATGGGAAAACGATTCATTTTCACTCAGTGCATTACATTTATAATGTTAAAACTAAAAATGATTTGAGACGTTAAATTTAAAATATATTTATTAAAATAAATTTTCCAATTTCTTATATAATATAAAAATACGCATACGGAAAAAAGCGCACATGAAAAAATACACACACGGAAAAAAGCGCACACGGAAAAATACACACACGGGAAAAAGCGTAGTTACACTATATCTCAAATCAGTTTGAAATAAATCGTGAAAAACTATTACACACTAAAATTTAATTGTTTGCCCGCTTTAATATATTACGTTCACATTTGTAAGGCCAAACCAGATCTGGTTATTTTGGATACTTTTATAGTGTAGTATTGACTTTTAAATGTAAATTTGTCATTTCAAAATATTCCTTACGCTGTAAAACCTACTTCAGATTTGTTGGTATTATCATTATAACTAAGATATCATTTATCTTTATGACATATGTCAAATGGAATGACATTTTAAAAAAGTGAATTTTTTTTATGTTTTAATACCAACATGACAGACAATTTCAAAGGTGCAAACTATTGAATGTATCAATTTGTAATTTTTACCAAAATATTTAAAATATTTTGAACCAATTTTAAATTTACACAAATAAGTTGTCACCTAGTGGCACTGATATGAATGACCAAATCGGCCGGTAATTTTTTGTAAAAATTATTCATTTTTATCAAAGCATGTTTTACTCACTGCATTATATAACCTGTTCATTTTTGTAAGAACACACTAGATCGGGTTATAATTGAAGGTAATAAGGCTTTTTTTGCCACTTTTCGGAACACGATGAAAACTTAGGTCTCTATCACGACCTACTTTTGCATTGCAAAGATAAACACAACAATTCACGTTACATTTAATTTTTTCTTACAATTTTAAAGACATTTTTTAAAAACTCGCTATGAAAACAACAGTAAACAAACTCGACTATCCTCCACCTGTCAGTTTATCAAAATCTCACTAGAGGCGCTTCAGTTGACAATATTGTACTATTCTAGCCTAGTACTATCAGCAATGGCAAACGTTCAAAATAACGGTGTCCGAATTTATATTGGACCATTGCAAAATAATTTCAAAGATATTATAAAAAGAAGCGACACATTTAAGAGGCGCAGCTTGTCATAGATTGCTCGATTTTGCCGTTTAGCCAAAATACCGTATATTTTTACACAGTGTCATTTAAGGACAAATATCCGTTATTGCTGTGCGTCAAAAATTCTAATTAACTATACTGTTGTCAGCGTATGTCACTGAATCTAACACTGTAATGAAAAATTTCTATTTTTGCTGTCACGTCTAAGTTTCAATTTCATTTTTGTCAAGTCATCATATTTTTGGGTCGTGATATAGAAAAGACAGTTTGAAAAACACGTCCCTTAAGTATCGACAGGTCAACCATTTTGTTCTTATTTCTAGATATTGCAATGCACTGTAACTTTTCGTAAAGTAACTGGTTCGTATCAAAAACGCAATATCAATAATTTACGAAGACAGAGAAAATATTATTTTCCAACATGATATATTGACATGACAGATGAACTAAATTTTATTTTTAAAAGAAATATTCGTGCAATTTCAAGAAGTAATATATAATAAGATTTCAATATAAATATTCTGGAATAATTTCGATGTAAATTGCAAATTGGCTGTTTTTTTGTTAAGCACAAGGAAATTTTTCTTAGTATAACCTTAATATAGAGTGTCCAAAGATTAACCCAACAACAGTGCATCGATGAACTTAATTCGACTTTTGGCGATGAAGCACCATCAAGAACTACTGTTTATCGATGGTTTGCCGATTTCAATAGTGCCCGTAGTTCGCTTAAAGACGGATTTCGTGTAAGTCGTCCAAAATTGATTGTTGTTCCGGAAAACATTGATGCTGTGCGTGAACTGATGCTGCAAGATCGTCATGTGACTAATCGTGAGATTGAGGTATCCTTGGGCACTAGCATACATTCACTATTGCATGAACATTTGGCCACCAAAAAGATTTGTTCGCGTTGAATCCCATATAATTTGACAATCGCCAGTGGCAAAAGCCTCAATCGAAGTGGCAAAAGTGCTTCGAAAATTCTTTTTTTTAATTTATGTTTTTGTTATTTATGGCCTTTGCTTCTTCAGAACAATTATTATTTTTAGAAAATTCCCATGCCTGAACGGGATTTGAACCCGAGACCTTAGCAACGCAAAGCACATGTGTTACCACAACGCTACGCCGGTCGGCGAAAATTGATTTAAACGCATGCAAAACTGTATTGATCTTCATGGAGAATATTTTGAAAAACAATAAAGCCACTTTTGTTGATAAATAATTGTTTTTGATCTCAAATCGGGAAATATAAAAGGCAACCCTCGTACAATTCTAGATCGGGAGTAAAGTGGACAGGAAAAACGCCACCAGTGGGAAGCATTGATTCAAAAACGACTTTATATCGTTAATTGAATGTGCCGAATAATCATCTTGCTGAAAAGCATGGCTACTTAATAAAAAATGCTTTATAAAATTTATATATTTTTTTTAACTCTGTATATAAGGGTTCTGATAGCATTTTCAGGAATGAAAGTCTAAAATTGTTCAAGGATATTTCTGTATTCAAAGTTATTGGGCAAAAACTTTATACAAAAGTCATTTTGAACAATAAAATGTATAATATAATTTTGAAGTTACGTTTTATAGTTTATGGCTTCTATTTTTCTATTATCTGAATTCTAAAATCGTTTAACTGTAATTAAAACTTTAAAATTTCTGGAAATGCTGAAAAGGACCCAGTGTGAAAAGATTCACAACGAGGTGTGAGGTTCTGAAGTTTTAGAGTCGATACCTGGTTGGGTTAAGATTTGTTACACCATCTTTAACAGTTGCTGCTAGAAATGATTACGAATATGTAGAAAGCTTATTGGTTTCTTTACTAGTGGTTGATTTTACTGAAGTTTTTTCAAAAGTCAGCTTGTTCAATCATTCAATATACACTGTATATTGTACTAAAATAATTCCATACCACTTAATTTCCGTAAAAATCTGTAATAAATTCGTCTGTTATTCTCCTTGAGACGTCAAGTAATTTTAATGGTTGACAATTGATTGATAAATTTTCTATTATCCAGTACCAAGCACTAAGTTAACAATCCATTATTCTTGTGGCAAGTGCATGGTGCATGTACCACAAGCCGCTACTTAATGTACCTACTTCCGCCACTTGAATTTTTCTAAATTGTTAGATTGATCACTCAATGAAGAAAATGTTCGTGAATGTTCGTTTTCCTTTTCCTGGTACTAAGAAATGCATTCAAATCAAGATGCATTTTACTAAGGAAAGTGGATTTTCAAATGTTATTCCTTGAATTGAATAAAAAGTATGGTTAGGAAGGAATCTAAGTGCATTGGATTTTTTTAGATTCAATCTTACACATTCAAATACGGACTACTGAGTATTTTCTAAACCGGATTCCAATTTTGGATATTTTTAATATAATTCTTGCTCTATCTCTTCTTAGGCACGGTCATCGGGTTGATTTTTGACCCTACTCATAGAAACCATTGTTAGGGATTAGTATCAAAAAGATATAATGCTTCATGAGTATATAAAATATATTATAATATAACGTTCGAATATATTTTATAGGTATATCTCATGAAGTATTATATCTTTTTGATACTAATATTCATTGTATTGTACTATTCTAGCCTAGTACTATCAGCAATTGCAAACGTCCAAAATAACACTGTCCGCATTAATAGTGTATTTGGCTCTAGTGTTACTCAGACAATATCAAATTGGTTCGCCAAATTTCGTACAGGTAACTTAAAAATCAAACAAAAAAAAATCCTGGCTCATCGATCACAGCAGAAATATACTGCAACCAACTGGACGACATCGTGCAAAAACTTAAAGAAAAATAGCCTAGATTGGTCAACAGATCGACTCCTATTTTATTGCATGATAACGCTAGACCACACACTGCACAAATGACTGTGGCAAAACTACAGAAGGAGTTGGAACTTCTTCATCATCTTCCATACACATCAGACCTAGCCTTGACTACCACTTCTTCAGCAATTTGGACAATTTTTTAATAGGAAAACAGTTTAATTCATTGACTCTCGTCCGCCAGGGTTTTATATCACCGGCCTGAACAACCTACCACTTAAATGGCAAAAGTGTATAGACAGTATGGGTGCATACTTTGATGAATAAAATAATTTCTTATATTTGTAACTTATCAACCAACTTTGACTTTTTACCGACTGCCAACATAAATAAGGGAGGTATTGTGATCATACCGTTTTTGACATTTCGAGATTTCGATGGATCTCCACGAATTGAGGTCCCTACATAACGTTTTGACTATTTTTAGCATGATATCTGTCGGTCTGCCTGTCCGTCTGTCTGTCTGTCTGTCTATCTGTCCGTCTGTCTGTCCGTCTATCCATCTGTCTGTGTACACGTCCAAAGCAAATTAGGCTAAAAGGATTTTTATGAAACTGCATATTTAAGCTTTTGACATCAATGACACGAGTTGATCAACTTTTGGTAAAAATCGGTTGACTAGAAATGGGAGTTTACTCGTGTCGATTTTAAGATTTTTGCGAATATTTAGCAACAGAAAAAGATTTCGAAAAAATTTATTTAACAAAAGTTGCTATAAATGCAATAACTAATAATTTTTATTTGAGATGTTTTTTGATAAAACGAAATATTTCGACAAATTTTTGTAAAATTTTTTGTCTCAGTTTTTTCATACTTATATGTAACGTTTCCCTGGTCATGATAAATAATATCTCTGTTAGAAAATATTAGGCCTAAATTAAGTTATTTCTACTCTGCTGCTACAATGTATTTTATACAAGTACTTTATGATGGCGGTCGGTCCTGTTTTCGCCACAGCTGATTTTTTACCGACCGTCAACATATATAAGGGAGGTATTGTGATCATACCGATTTTGACATTTCGAGATTTCGATGGATCTCCACGAATTGAGGTCCCTACATAACATTTTGACTATTTTTAGCATGATGTCTGTCGGTCTGTCTGTCTGTCTGTCTGTCCGTCTGCCTGTCCGTCTGCCTGTCTGTCTGTCCGTCTGTGTACACGTGTAGAGCAAATTCGGCTGAAAGGATTTTTATGAAACTTTATATTTAAGCTCCTGCCACCAATGTCACGAGTTGATCAACTTTTGGTAAGAATCGGTTGACTAAAAATGGGAGTTTACTCGTGTCGATTTTAAGATTTTTGTGAAATATTAACAGAAAGATATTTCGAAAAAAATTATTGAACAAAAGTTGCTATAAAAGCAATAACTAATAACTTTTCTTTGAGACGTTTTTTGATAAAACGAAAAATTTCGAATAATTTCTGTAAAATTTTTCGAAATTTTTTCTCAATTTTTTCATACTTATAAGTAACGTGTCCATGGTCATGATAAATAATATCTCTGTTAGAAAATATTACGCCTATATAAATATTATACTCTGCTGCTAGAATGTATTTTATATAAGTACTTTACGATGGCGGTCAGTCCTGTGGTGGCCACAGCTGATTTTTAATTTTCTTATGCAATTCTAGCGTTCATTGTATGAACCGCTAGAATCTTGCAAATTTCTGTCTGAGACCCTGACTACTCGATTGTCTTTCATCGAGAACAGACGTCTTTTTGAGTTTTTTGATAAAATTTAATATACTGTGTTTCGAGTTTATCAAGACGAGGCTGCGAGCTATTTGGTAAACAAGAATTATCGCTTGACCACCGTACGGGATCTACGTTTTTTACGAGAAAAAAAAACCGTTTTAGATCGCGTCAAGAAGTTCTATTTTTGATATTTTTTCACCATCAAAAAATATCTATCTATAAAGTTCTCAAGTAGCGTCTATTTGGAACTACCAAATAACCAGACACGAACCAGGAGAACCAAAATCACGGCCAGTAATCAACCAACATCGGCGATTCCACCAGGAAATTGTAGGGTCCGATTGTGGATAACTGAATCCAACTTCTGTATCTGTATTCCACGCTAAGTATTTTTCCGTATTTTCATACGGAACGCATGAGTACACATTTTAATTCATAATTTTTCATTGTATTTTGACGCGCCGCACAGTGTCGGGGTTAGGTCGGTTTTGGTTGTGTCGGGGAGAAACTTATATTTGTAAAACTTACATCACCCGTCTACCGGGTGATCCATTAATTGATACTAATTTACGCTACATTTTCCCTTATTCATTTTTTGTTTGTTATAAAAATTATTCATAATAATTTTTCGGGTTACTCAGGGCAGTTCTACGATATCAACGGCTGGTTATGGATTCAAGAGGACAGAATTGTGTTATTACTCCTCCAGAACCACTGTGTGGGCCCCTTCGAATACCTCTATTCCCAGGGAAAACCAAACCACTTGTAATAAGTCTCCGAGAATAACCCCTCGGAGTGAAATACGTCTGAACCCTGCCTGTCCTTTTTGATGTTTGTGAGTATAACTCTGCTCTGAAGTAACGCGCTCTTTTTCCAACGATTTACCTGCAATTCTGCTGCAGGTTAAATCCGCACACATCACAATTTTCTCTGCAGAACCGTTTATTAGTCACCACATGTGGCGGGTCCTACGATCTTAAGTCCATTCTACATTATACTTTTTTCAATACTTTTTTCAATACTATCCAACTCTGACGTCATTTCAACTTTTGATACTACAGAATATAGTGGGGGAAAAAAATAAGAGACAGTGAAAAATTTTATATCTTCCATCTCTTATTACTTTTGTTGCCAACTTAAACATTTTTAGGTTCAGATGGCAGACAACAATTTGGTTATAGTGAACCAATTTATAAATATTGTTTAATTGTGCTAAGTTTATATTTAATTATATGACCCAAATAAACTTCTTATCAACTTAATAAACTACTAAAAGTTAAGTTGTAAACAAAAACTAAAAAGTTGGTGTTGGTACGACTGAAAAGTACAGAACTGTCAATCGAAAATTTGACCGGGGGTAGTTTTGGATGACAGTTCTGTACTTTTCAATCGTACCAACACCAACTTTTTAGTTTTTGTTTACAACTTAACTTTTAGTAGTTTATTAAGTTGATAAGAAGTTTATTTGGGTCATATAATTAAATATAAACTTAGCACAATTAAACAATATTTATAAATTGGTTCACTATAACCAAATTGTTGTCTGCCATCTGAACCTAAAAATTTTTAAGTTGGCAACAAAAGTAATAAGAGATGGAAGATATAAAATTTTTCACTGTCTCTTATTTTTTTCCCCCACTATATTCTGTAGTATCAAAAGTTGAAATGACGTCAGAGTTGGATAGTATTGAAAAAAGTATTGAAAAAAGTATAATGTAGAATGGACTTTAGTCGTAGACCTATGTGACGCTGCGACGCCTGCGTCTCTCCTACGAAACCAGCGCAACGGGCGCCTCACATATGTTAAAATCGGAATTGTTAATTCGTTTAATGGAATTATACTTAAATTAAAAATTAATTGTTTATACTTATAAAATGTACGCACAATATCCTATGAGTTGATAGAGGATATGACAGATACAGGAATCGATATTAGGAAACACCGTCTAGCGCACAACAGGTGTGGCTGGCTGTTGTAGGCGTTTAAACTCGCCGCTCGACACAGCAACAGCGTACAGCTTCCAACTTTTTTTTATCTCTTTTTGTTTCACTATCGATTTTACAATCGCGACATGTTGACTGTCTGAATATATTTGCGATTATCCTCGAAATGATTCAATCATAGACTGGAAAAAAATTCCAAATAACATCATTTAACGAAATTTTGTGAAATTTGCTACGCTTCAAATCACCATTCTAGATCCATGTTGTTAGGGATATTTATGTAGATGGTTTTGTTTTTTATTTTTTATCTCGTTAGCTTTTTTTCTGTGCATTTTTTTTTTCATTATATCAAGGTTTAAAAATGAGCCATATTACATATTACGATACCTTTACAAAATTTTGATTTGGCAATCATTTGCATCTTGGAAATCATGAAATTTGTCTTATATTTTGAATTATTCCAATAAACAAATGTATAAACAAATACTCAAGTATGAAATACTTGAGAATGAGTCGACCCCAGAACTAACTGCACAAAATCGGAAGATAAAAATCCGGAGGAGGTGGGGGGTTGAACTTATTATAAAAATCATTAACAGGGACGCGGGGTCCCTGTTAATGATTTATAGTTTAACCCCATTGGGTAAAAGGGAGCCGGACAAGAATTTTTTTAGCACATTTTTCGTGTTTAATATAATAACGAAATTAATAAAACTACTTTTCGTTCCTTAATTAATAAAGCTCTTTCGTTCCTACGTCTTAAGAGCTTTCTTTTGATACCACACAATATTTTTTTTTTAAATATCAGGTCTGCGAAATAGTTCGTGGCTTTTTTTAGTAAAATTCAACTGGTTTTGTTATAGTGTGAAAATAAATTTATTTAAACCAAATATGCTCCATTATTATCGACAACGTTTCGCCATATTTCAGGTAGAGCCATGATGCCATCCGTGAAGAACTTCCGAGGTTTCTGGTTGAAAAACTGAATCAAGTGGTTTTCACAGGCTTCTTTTGAAACCAGCTTAATTCCATTGGGAAAATTCTGCAGAGATCGGAATAGGTGATAGTCAGAGGGTGCTATGTCTGGACTATACGGTGGATGCAACAAAATTTCTAAACCAAGCTCTCGCAATTTTTGACGGGTCATCAAAGAAGTGCGTGCTCTTGCGTTGTCATGATGAAAGACAACACCTTACCTATTATTCAATTCGGGCCGTTCTCTTTCAATTGCTTGGCGTAATCTCTCTAGTTGTCCACAGCAGAGTTGAGAATCAATCGTCTGACTAACTGTAAGGCAGCTTTCACACTAGAGCAACGCAACGCATGCTATGAGTTGTAAGCAACCAGTTGTACGCAATCGTTGCATACAAACGTTTTCACATTTATCGCAATCAGTCACAATGGAATCTTCAGAAGAAGACGACGATATTACAATGTTGTGGTAGTACTTAAGAAAAAAAAGAAAAGATGTCATTGGGTTCACCCATATTTTGTAAAAAAATTTAAACGGAGACTATTTGTGGCTGCAAAGGAACTTCGAGATCCAGTTAAATTTAAAGCTATGTACAGGATGAGTCCAGCAACCTTCTTAGAACTGCTTGATTTGGTGGCTCCGTCAATAAGAAAAGTGGATACCAAATTTAGGAGGTATATTCGTGTAGAAGAAACTCTTCTAATAACGCTAAGGTAAAATTAAGGTAAAATTGTACAACATCGGAAGATTCTCCACTTCTTGTACCAATTTCACGCTATACGCATCGTCGTTCATTTTAAATAAAATTATAAATTCAATGTAAAACTGATGCAACTGGTCCACGTGCGACCGGCATGCCCAGTCGTATCCAACTAGTTGCATCAGACTAGTTGGTTGAATCTGGCACATCGCGCATGTGTGAATGCTTCAACGAAATCCTTATGAGTCAGATGAATGCAACTAGTTGGTTAGGTCGGTTGTTCGAATTGCGTTGCTCTAGTGTGAAAGCTGCCTAAATAGCTCATGGTGGACGATTCCTTTCCAGTCCCACCATACACACAGCATCACCTTGTTCGGCGTCAATCCTCGCTTCGCGAACGCTTGTGACGGCTCTCCATCCCTTGTCCACGATCTTTTACGCTTCCAATTGTCGCGCGTGATCCATTTTTCATCACCGGTTAGGACACGTTTCAGGAATGACTCGATTTAATTGCGTTTCAGCAGCGCATCGCAGATGTTAATTCGGTCCATCATGTTTTTCGCGCTCAACTGATTAGGAACCCATGTATCGAGCTTCTTCTTATAGCCAGCTTTCCGAAAATGATTCAGAACAGTTCTGTGGTCAATGCCTAGCTCCGTATCAATATCGACACTGCTGATATGCCTATCTTGCTGGACTTTTCCAAGATATTCATCAGCTTTTTCACTGATTGGGCGACCAGAGCGTGAGTCATCTTTCACATTAAAATTACCAGAACGAAAGTGAGCGAACCAGTCCCGCGCACAAATTTTGATAAAGTACCTTCAGCGTACACAGTACAAATTTTGTCACAAGCCTGCGCAGCGTTCTTTCCTTTGTCGTAATAATATTGCAAAATATAGCGCAATTTTTCATGACTTTTCTCAATTTTCAAACGCAAACAACTTTCCAACCACTGCACAAATTTTGATGTTTAGACACTCAAAATAACGCTCGAACTGTTACCTTTCCAACGAGCGCTTAGTGTCGCTGTGATCTATTTTTCCAGAGTTATTTGTAATTGGCGCCGTCTATCGGCAAAAACGCCACGAACTTTTCCCCAGACCTGTATTTTGAACCAAATTTACGTACTTTAGACAAATTTATACCATAAACATCAATATAATCTAAGTATGTTTTTGTCATATCTGAAAACAATGCACTGATTTCAACAAGATCGCTTTATAACGGCTGAGCGTTCGCATGCTAGCTGAACATGGCAATTCAATTTCGCTGAACTAAACCATCTACTTTTCGTTAAAAACAAAAATTCGCATTTATTATTTTCTAAACAAAAGTTCTTTGATATTATAACAGTTATTTTGTTTTGTGAAATTTCCATTTCTGGCAAAACTTTGTAAAACTCATTCGAGAAAACATTTTTACAAGTTGAAAATTATATTTTCAGAATAATATTTTATGTTTTTTACTTTCAACCGTGTTAACTTAACATTCTAAACCCGTTTGGGTTTTTTTGCTTTTAGACTTTTGTAGGTATAACCAAAAAACCTATATAACGTCACCCATTTGTCTGTCTATATGTCTGTCTGTACCACTGGCGTATTCAAGGGGGGGCACTAGTGGCACGATATCTAAGAAGATTCTAAGAACGCATTCACGAAACTAGGTAGGGAAATCGATAAATATGATAATAATAACGAGATGGAAACTATTACTTGTTATATACCTGTATTATGTACGTCAAACACAAGGCCGCTAGCTCAGGTAGAGGTAACTAGTTTAGCAGAGGATTACACACAAACACTTACACACTAATGCGGCAGATTTTATTTACGCATTATACCAAGTGTTCAAAAAGAAATTACCTAAGGGTTGGCTGTGGAAAAATAAAATAATGTGTACTGCAAGCTTTAACTGTCAATTAATTAATTGTCATCACTGTTGTTGTCATATGTTTCTATTGAAAATGCAATTAAGCTACAATTATAATGGTTTTTACAATAGAACACAAAAAATTTATGATTGAATTATATTTTCGGCGTGAACGGCGAATGGATTTACAGTGCGGTGTCATGCTTAGAGGAATTTTGGCTACAATTTCCAGATATTTCTTTCCTTGAAGGAGATTTTTACAGCGCACTTAGAAGATGTGTTGATTTATTCCAAGATACAGGGAGCATTACCCCTAGATAAAACTGGAAGGCCATGAGTTCGTACTCAAAATACAGTTGATGATGTTCATCAACGTATGAATGAGCAACCTACTACATCACTACGTACACTGTCACCTTGCGTACCAAGAGACTGGTTTATCATTAGGAACTTGCCATACTATTGTCAAAAAAGATTTAAAGCTGTTCCCATACAAAATTCTTGCTTTACATGAGTTGCTGCCAGCAGATCACATTAGGCGAATTGTGTATTGCCACTGGTTCCAACAAAATTTAATTATTAATGATTTAACGTTTTTTTTTTTTTTTCTGACGAAGCCTGGTTCACCCTTTTGTGGTATATTAATTCACAAAATTGAGGTTATGGAGTGTTCAAAATCCTCATACTTTTCGTGAAACTCCCCTTCACTCGTTAAAAGTTGTTATTTGGATTGCTGTGTCTCGAAGACGTAGTATCGGACCCATATTTTTTCACGAACCTGTTACTACTCAGAGATACCGGAATATTGTACGTGAATTTATTAATCAGCTTCATGAGGATGAGCTCCAGCAAGGCTAATTCCAACAGGATGGCGCGACTGCCCACACCGCTCAAGAGACCATCAATTACCTTCGTGAATTTTTTGACGATCGAATAATTTGTTTACGTTCAAATACAGAATTTCCACCTAGATCACCAGACTTGACTATTTAGATTACTTTATATTCCCTTATCTGAAAAATAATGTATGCAAGACTCCTATTAACAATATCGAGGAACTGCAAAACAGAATTACCGAACAGTGTGCCAATATAACTCCTCAAATTCTTATAAATGTTTTTAATAGTATGAAAAGACGAGAAAATTTGTGTCTGCAGGAAAACAGTGGTCATTTTGAACAGCTTCTATAGTTTTTAGAGTTTTGTAGGTATGACCAAAAAACCCTTATACCGTTATTTTGTCGTCTTTCTGTCTGTCTGTCTGTCTGTCTGTCTGTCTGTCTGTCTGTTCGGTAAAAATTGTAGCCAAACGGCTAAACCTAGAGAGTTGAAATTTGGCATGCTTATACAACTCTTTGACCCGCACATAGGAAAAATACTAAAACATCTAAAAAACATACGAATACGTGCTCATCGAAAACAATATTTTTTTAAATTCTGAGTAGGGTATCAAATGAAAGCCCTTAGTACGTGGATTAACGATCAAATATTTATTTTTGCAAAATAAATTATTTTGAAGCGATTTTTGCCAAAATTGTGCAAAAAAAATTTTGTCCCACACCATAGGTTTAAACTAAAAATCTGAAAAAATTCTAAGTAATGTATATTGGTGTGAATCGAAATAGTACAACAGGAATTTTTGATTAGATTATGTTTTCGGAAAATAACGCATTTTTTGTGGTTTTTGGTTCACAAAGTGCAAAAGTTATACCAATGTAAGACACTCATACGCAAGGCGTTCGATAGAGTAATGGGTTAGAGCACTGCTGGTAAACGAAGGGTTTCGAGTTCGAGTACGGAGTGAATTTTATTTTTTCCGTTTTTTTTTTTGTATTTTTATTATGTTGAAATTATTTTGTCAAAATTCTAGTTATATTTTGACAAAAGTTGTATTTAATTTTTAAGAGCGTAAATTTAATAACCAATCTTATTATATGATTAACAGATGATAAATTATTTTAAAAATATCGTTCATTTTGCCGTGATTACTACAAAGTAAAATTTGTCCTACACACTCAGCATACCGCCTTCACTTATTATATACCTGCGAGACCCTGAAATGTGTGAATATTCACACTTCACATCAATTTTTTATGTTTATTTTTCTGTACCTGGGAAGTCAAAAAATATATTGTATATAATGTATAAATTTGTATTTAGCTGGCTAATATGGCTGTATAGACTAATATGGCCAATATGTGTTATATAATTAAAAAATAATAATTTCCAATTTTAATGATTACAAAGGCTGTGCCTAAACGTTAGTCAATTGTTATACAAGTCTTGCAATAACAGTATTTTATTTTTCCACTACCAACACTTATGTAATTTCTTTTTGAACTCATGGTATATTTAACACACAATTTGAATCTACAAAATTTCATACTTAATTTTGATCCGTCTGAGGAAACAAGTTCTCCATCGCTGATCTAGATCGTTGACCAATGCGTTTTAATTGTGACATTATTCCATTGTTAACTTGAATGGACTTTATAAGATATTAACTAATACTTATCAATGAATGATTCTGTTCGTCAGTTATTCATCAGCAGGCCTGTTAACTTGTCTAGACGTCTTCTACAAACACAAACAATATTATCCTAGCCGCGAAGGGATAACTAGGACTGGTCCCGTCTAAACAATAACAATACAATTTACCTAGACATTGTTAAATAAACTCTATCTGTTTAGGGAGTTGCTTTTAAGCACCCAATTAACTCAAATAATATTTGCGGTGGGTTCACTTTCATTAACGTATAGTATATAAGTGCGTATATTCTGTTAAATACACGTGGTCCGGAATTTAATATTAGAAGATATAAAATTGCAATTTAAAACTAAAACAGCTAATAATATTTAATTATGGGTAGGTCAAAAACCACAGTTCTCGCAATTTTCTTACTACAACGAAATGCAAAACTAACAACCTGCAATAAAATTAATAAAAATCGAGTTATGAAGCGAATTTTTATGCAACTAACTAGATATTTTAATTGTAAAACAAAATTGTTATGTAACTGTAAATAAAATAATTTATGGACACATTTTGTAAACAAATAAATGTATATATTAGTGGTGTAGTGCTAAATGAAAAAGTGCTGGAGCTCTTCTCCAGTCATGTAAGGAATGTTTTAATGCAAAATACTATAATCCATGGATATATTTTTTTCTTTTCTTTCCAAATATCTACTGTCCAAACATTTGGTCAGGAAGATGAACATTCACCGTTATTACCGACCGCCAACATATATAAGGGAGGTATGTGATCATACCGATTTTGACATTTCAAGATTTCGATGGATCTCCACGAATTGAGGTCCCTACATAACGTTTTGACTATTTTTAGCATGATGTCTGTCGGTCTGTCTGTCCGTCCGTCCGTCCGTTTGTCTGTCTGTCCGTCTGTCTGTCTGTCTGTCCGTCCGTCTGTCTGTGTACATGTGCAGAGCAAATTCGGCTAAAAGGATTTTTATGAAACTTCATATTTAAGCTTTTGACTTCCATGGCACGAGTTGGTCAAATTTTGATAAAAATCGGTTGACTAAAAATAGGAGTTTAAAAATTTGATTTTATCGTGACAGTTTGGACTGGTGAAAAACAGTCTGGATTGTGCGGTTGGTAGTTCGATTCTCCGTCGATAATAATATTCGGGCGAGAATAATATGTTTTTCTTCAAGCGGATTATAATGCAATGTAATGCGAACATTACATTGTTCAATACTTTCGGTAGAAATTATACATTTTTTTACTAGTAACACTGATGGCAGCAGTCGCCATAAACAAAACATCTATCAATTTAATATGTTTGTAGCGTGGTTTGTAGTGAATTCAAAAGTTAGTTACGTTATTAGTGAGTTACTTTATTATTATTTTGTGATCATTCTGTGAGTAGTTACAAAATACACAATATAAAGATCAAAAATTAAAAAATGTCTCAACCAATTCAATGTACACCGCCGGAATTAGCAGAAATAGCATCTGAAACTATAAAGTCATAAGTATTTATGGTTGCAAATTTTTAATACCTACGCTTGAAGAGAAAATAGTATATGTCACTCGGAGTAGAACGCGCTCTTTTTTGTGCTGAGCTCAAATGTTGCTGCCGAGGCGCAGCCGAGGCTTGCATATTGAGCGAAGTAACATAATATACTAGTAACATAATATACTATTACATTACTCAATCCATTTCACAATCATTCACATTTCACAATCATTCACTCCTCATCCAGGTGTAGAAGCTCGCCCCCTGGCATCGGCGATTAGCCTCGTTGCAGAAATAGGCCGATGGAAAATAAATAAATAAATAAATAAATCGTGTTGATTTTAAGATTTTTGCGAATATTTCATAACAGAAAAATATTTCGAAAAAATTTATTTAACAAAAGTTGCTATAAAAGCAATAACTAACAACTTTTATTAGAGACATTTTTTGATAAAACGAAAAATATTTGAAAAAATTTTCGAAATTTTACAGTTTTTTTTGTAGTTTTTTACAAAAAAGTATCTATTTTTTCATACTTATATGTAAGGTTTCCATGGTCATGATAAATAATATCTTTGTTAGAAAATATGGGGTCAAGTTATTTCTACTCTGCTGCTAGAATGTATTTTATACAAGTGCTTTGCGGTCGGTCCTGTGGTGGCCGCAGCTAATTTTTTTTTCTTTTCTGACGTTTCTGTGTTCATTTTCAGTATTTAATGAGCAAGTAGATTCAGATTTAGATTCGATACTATCAATATTTTCATTTGTGATGTTAATGATGATACACTCTTTATCATTGTCATATGGTTTCGTCTTTAGACGAGTGGTGCATGTTAACAAGCGCTTATAAGCGTCGGTACCAATCTTTCTACATGTTCGTACCCTCAGTTTGCATGCTTTGGTTTGTAGTAACAGCACGACACATCTAACTATCGCTTCAAGGTCGTTTTTCTTCTGCAATGCAAGATCCGCAAACCTATCCGCGAATTAGGGCGCACATAATCCGTATCCGTATCCGCGGATCTGGATTTTATATGATCCGGCACATCACTAGTTATAACCAGTTATGGGCGTTTACACGTAAACTTTAATTGTTTACGTTTACGTGTAAACTTATGTAAACAATTGGTAAACTTCTCAACAATGTAAACAATGTAAACTTTGTAAACTGTCAAATAATGAGGTTAGTTTTAGTTATTTAATATAAATAATAGAGAGTTAATGAACAAGTATATTCAGTTCAAAACAATAAATTTATTAAAAAAATGGTGGGAAGAAACCGAAGGAATAGCTCTGAAGAACTAGGTTTTGTTTTCATTAAAGAAAATTAAATAAAATATAGGGCGTTATGCAAAATTTGAATGAATCTTTTCGTTATTAAAAAATATAGGCTGATTTTCTTAAAGGTGAAATTTAATGTATTTTGTTATTAAAAAAAATAGACTGAATTTGTTAAAGAAAAAAAGTTTTTTATTTTTCATATTCATATTTACTAATTTGTATGTAACACCTGTATAATGATGCAAATTCGATTTTTATTAATATGTATATTGGCTTGTCCTAATTTTATATACTTACTTTTTCATTTAAAAACGTTTCATTAAAATTTTATTATTTATAAAAATGTATTGAAAATGAGGTTCTGTAATTCAAAACAAGTGCGCATGTCTAAATCATTGTTTACATTGTTTACGTTGTTTCCATTGTTTACAAGAGTTTTTGTGTTTACTTTACATCAATTGTTTACGCGTCAACAATGAGGTAACTTACATCATGTAACTTACGCGTCCATCACTGGTTATAACCAATCAAGATACAAGGTCAAACAGCTCCTATCTTGCCCACACTTCGTTCTTAAAAATATAAACTATTGACTTACCGAAACGATATTTATTTTTAATTTTATTCAAACGATCATAGATAATAGGAGTACAATATCCATTTACCTTCTGCGAGCAGTGTGTACACAGCAGAAGTGTACAGCTTCCTAGAAGCGTCCAGACTTATTAAGGAAGACAATCGAAATAAATTCATAACCATAATAGATTCTCTAAGTTCTGTTCAAAGTATTCAAGAAACTTATTGGAAACACCCTATGATACAAGGAATACAAGACAACATACAAAACGCATTAGCTCAAAATAAAGAAGTAACTATCTTATGGATTCCATCCCATGTAGATATAGAAGGCAACAACAATACAGCAGACAAATCCGAAAAAAAGACAACAACAGCAGCCACAACAGAAATACCAATGCCAATCTAAGACTTCAAGAACTGGATTGAATGCAAAATTAAAGAACACTGGTACCTAGAAGACTGACGAACAACAATAAATTACAACATATAAAAAACGACACGAAGAAATTGACGCTAACCAGAAACCGACGAAACCAAATTATATTGACGAGACTACGAATTGGACATACGACGATTACTCACCAATACGTACGTAGTCTACAGACTACAACAACCCATACGCGAAGAATGTGCCACAGAACTGACAGTTGATGACCAAACATATCCTGATGACCTGCAAGAAATATAGTAAGCAAAGGAATACATTACAGCAAGCCCTGGCTAATAATAACAAATCAATAGAAACTCTACCAAAATTCTTAGAAGACATATCAGTAAAAAACAAAATATAACTATCCCAAAAACCGTGAACAATAATGTAAACCCAATATATTTTTTTTTTCAAATGTACTTATAATAATGTTAAATATAATATAAAATTATAAAAATGTACTGTAATACTAATGGCCTTAGTTGATGTATTTTTTTGCTAAATAAAAAATAATGGATCTACTGAACTGAATGAATTATTTTACTGTTTAGTAACTATAATGGAAATTAAGAGAACCATTGGCTACCATAATTTTATTCCATGCAAATGCCTATACAATCAATTAATCTATCCATATTAATGACGATAATATAATCCTATTCCTGATTTGAATTCTGATTATCCTGGTCACCTGTTAATTGAATCAACCTAGAACAGTCTCTATTTAGGTCACTTTTAACTTAGCAGCGATCTAATATCAAAAATGATAAAATCTGACGTTAATGATATTTTATTTGCAGGTAATACCAGCGATGTTTCACACAGCGAGTATCTGGCTGACTTTAGCGCTGGCCGTCCAGAGGTATATTTATGTGTGTCATGCGCCTGTGGCCAGGACGTTCTGTACGATGCCGCGTGTCACCAAGGGTCTCGTCTACATAGCTCTTGCCGCCGGCCTTCATCAAAGTACCAGGTTTATGGACAGAGAATACAACGAGGTAATTTTCAAATAGTGTTATAAGAAAATATTAACTTTATCATATAATATTAATTGTAATAACAGTGTAATATCAAAAAATGTATGTGTAGTGTGAATATACGAGGTGTGTAAATTAAGTAACCGGAATGATTTTTTTAATTTTTAGGATTTTGTAGGTATGACCAAAAAACCCTTATACCGTCATTTTGTCGTCTGTCTGTCTGTTCGGTAAATATGTAGCCAAACGGCTAAACCTAGAAAGTTGAAATTTGACATGCTTATTCAACTCTTTCACCCGCACATAGGAAAAATACTAAAACATCTAAAAAACATATCCCCCTAAAAATATAAACAAATATATGCTCATCGAAAAAAAAAATATTTTTTTACAGTTCTGTGTAGGGTATCAAATGAAAGCCCTTAGTACGTGGATCAACGATCAAAATTTAATTTTTGCAAAATAAATTATTTTGACACAATTTTTTCCAAAATTGTGCATAAAAATTTTTGTCCCACACTCTGTAGCCCAGATGGTTTAAACTAAAAATCTGAAAACATTCTAAGTAATGTATATTGGTGTGAACCGGAATAGTACAACAGGAATTGTTGATCAGATTATGTTTTCGGAAAATAATGCATTTTTTGTGTTTTTAACTAAAATATGGAAAATATTTAATCCGCTATTTCACACAGTAAACGAGTAAACGTCCGTAGTCCAGTGGTAACGTTCTCGCTTCGTAAGTTGCAAACTACTATTCAATTCCCGTCAATTTTTATTTTTTCAGTTTTTTTTTTTTTTTTTTTTTTTATTTTGTTTAAATTCTTTTGTCAAAATTCTATTATATTTTGGCAAATATTGCATTTAATTTTTAAAAGCGTAAATTAAATAACCAGGGAAGTGTTGAAATTATAATTTAATTCTGTTTGAATGTATACGAAATGAGAGAGACGGAGTTTATGACTTAAACAACCAATGGAAGCCGTAGGCACGATTTTCAAAATATTAATGAACCTTGACATATAAAAAAAAAAATACTGAAAATATTTAGAAACCCAAATAATGGTATTAGGCATTTGAATTAAAATTAATAAAAAAATATTTTAACATAAAATTTGTATTGGCATCCCAAATAATCATCATTCACTTACTAAATACTTGCGAAACCCTGAAATGTGTGAAAATTCACACTTCACATAAATTTTTATTCGAATAGAATTACAATTCAATATGGTCTCTCTCAAATTAACTTCCTCAGAAGCCACACAGCGCTAGAGATGGTTCTTCCAATCCTCATAGCAGTGCTGGAACTCGGATACTAGAATAGCTTTCAGCTGGTCGGTTACGAACGTTTGAATGTTTTCGAGTGTCCCAAAATTACGTCTCTTGAGGTGATTTTTCAATCTTGGGAAGAGGAAAAAGTCACAAGGACTCAAGTCAGGCGAATAAGGAGGCTGAGGAGCCACAGGAATGTTTTTACTGGTCCTGTGAAGGTGTCCTGACATGTGAACATGCGACAGATGAACATAGACACATTTAAACACACGACAAATGCTGAACACAGTAAGATATTATCATAGCGACAGATAAACATAAGTCAACTGAACACATGACATTTCATTTTTATTTTTTATTTATCCTACCATATAAGTTCAGCGGTTGGTCAATGGTTGGTCATCGGTTGGTCATTGTTTAGTCAGCGATTGGTCAGCGGTTGGTCAGCGGTGGTCAGCGGTTGGTTAGCGACAGACTTTCAGATTTATTTATGTAGATTTTCCAAATCAAATAATTATGAGAAAAATTATATCTGGTAATTTTGAGATTTTTTTATATTTTTGTTTTGTTTGTTCTATCATGTGTTAAAATGTGTCTGTGTTCATCTGTGGAACCCCTGTGAAAGGTTTTTTGGTACCATTTTTGCGCAGATTTTTTCGTTCACAATTCATTGGTCAAAATCTGATGAACGGTAGTGTGAGTCAAATTCAACTCTTCCCCGATCATTCTGACTGTCAACCAACGATCTGAACGCTCAAGATCCCGGATTCTGTCGACATTTTCATCGGTTCTTGAAAATGAAAACCTTCCGCTGCGTGATTTATCTGCAGTCAACTCTCTTCCTTCTGAAAATGATTTAAACCACAAAAAAACCTGGATCCTTGACAAAAGACTGTCTTGGTAGGCCTGCTGAAGTTTTGCAAAAGTTTCCGTTGCACTGTACCCAAGTCTGAAGAAAAACCTGTTATACTAGCGTCGGCGAATCAATGCAGTTACATCACCAAAAGACTGTATTGTCTGTAACAATTCAATTGTTTGTTACGTCGTGTGACGTAACTGCGTTGATTCGCCGACGCTAGTATAGCACACCGTTGGTCGAAATGAATGTTACTCATTTTTAGAACGAACTAGAAAAGACTGTTTCTCGAAAAAAGTGGCTACGGACATCAAAATTACTCTAGCGAGTTCAAATTCATACTGAAGGCGTATCACATGTTCACTCCTGTGCGGCCCCTCCAAGTCCCACGTCCCAAATGTTGCCAGATCAAACGCTATGTTATAAGTCCGGTTACTTAATTTACACACCTCATACACACATTTCAGGATTTCGTAGTAATTTAGTATGGGATAAAATTTGTTGCTAAAATCAAATCGTGGAAGCTTTGTTGGGAGGCCGTCATATAAGTACAAAGCATGAAAATGATATAGAAATGCGCTCAGTTTTGCAAGATATAAATTATATTCATATTCATAAATTTATTACATTTATATTCATAAAATGTCATAAATATTTTATTTGTTTATCATCATTATGTCTAATAGTTATTTTGACGGTAAATTACTTTAAAAAGGTCAAATTCGGTCAGTTAATGTACATTCTAGTTGTACTTTAAAATGAAAATGTGTTATTATTTTTATTATTATTATTTTATTATGCTCCGAGTTACAGATAACCAAAAAGTAAAGATATAATTGTTTAAATCAAAACAGAAGGCGCTTTGAACACTTGTAAATAAAAATACTTTACTTTCAAGTCGTTATAGAGAATTTTTCGTCAATCGTTAGATATATTAAAAAAACTTTTAAGTAAATTTGTTTCTCTTCAAAAGATCTATTCAATAATGCCCAATACGACATACGTTCACGTTTAAAAAATCAAATTTGTTATTGATATTCCGTACTTCCAGTTTGTTCCGGAATATTTTAATATGTAAGTACCACGATTCGATTCTTTGAGTAAACTTCGTTGGTCATCATTTTTAGGATTTTGTAGGTATGACCAAAAAACCCTTATACTGTCATTTTGTCGTCTGTCTGTCTGTCTGTTTGTCTGTTCAATAAAAATTGTAGCCAAACGGTTAAACCTAGAGAGTTGAAATTTGGCATGCTTATACATCTATTTGGCCCGCACATATGAAAAATACTAAAACATCTAATAATAATAATAATAATAATAATAATAATATTTATTTCATGCTAGACATATTACGACGTTTACATTTGTCAGTACATATATGATAATTTAATTAAACAAAAGTAGAAAAACATTTGAAAACATTGAAAAATGAAAATAATTATGATAGATAAGAGAAAAAAAAATGTATATATAGAATTAACAAAGGTAGAAAAAACAGCTTACATGTTAGGTGTAATTATTGAAATTAATTTTGAAAAATTCGTCCGAATTGTAGAGACAATTCTCAATAAGAATTTTTTTAATCTTGAACTTAAATAATCTGACAAAGTTTTCAGAGAGACTGGTAGGTAAATAAAGAAAGTGACTGCCAAAAAAATACCATTCCTAGATTTAGACAATCTAAGTCTTGGTAGTCTGATGTTGCCAGCAGAGCGAACATTGTAAACATGTCTAGAAGATACGGTTACAAATTTGTTCGGGTTTTCTTTAACGTATACCAGACAAACATAAACAAATAAACTATAGAAAGATAAAATGCTGCATTTTTTAAAGAGCTCTCGGCAGTGGTGCCTGTTAGGAACATTATTCAGGATTCTTACAGCACGTTTTTGGAGCAAAAAAATTCTGTTAACAGATGAACTTAAACCCCAATGAATTATGCCGTAAGTTAAGCGCGACTGAAAAGCAGCAAAATAAAACATACGCAGCATATCGAATGACACAGACGTTTTCAGCCTGATGAACGCATAGATAACCCTTTTAAGAACGTTAGCCAAATAGTTAATGTGATCGTGCCAGTTAAGTGTACTATCGATATAAATCCCAAGAAATTTGATTGGCCCCCCGAACTGAATATTAATATCAATATTGCGGTTCAGTGAAAAAATAATTTGTTGGGTTTTATTATTATTAAGAGTAAGACGGTTTGAAGTGAACCAATCTTTAACTATCACCATTTCTTGTTCTGTATTACTGACCACATCGTTAACAGACGTATGATTAGTCAGGACAGTAGTGTCATCGGCGTAAAGTATAACTTTGACACTTACAGGCAGCAAATTAGGGAGGTCATTGATATAAACGATAAAGAAAAACGGACCCAAAATTCTGCCCTGACAAACACCAAAATTGACCTTCCTATATGTAGAATCTACGTCATTCAACGAGACGAACTGGTATCTATTAGAAAAATGAGATCTAATGAGATCGTTTGCATTGCCACGGATAAAAAACATATCCCTCTAAAAATATAAACAAATATCTGCTCATCGAAAAAAAAAATATTTTTTAATAATTCTGAGTAGAGTATTAAATGAAAGCCGTGGATTAACGATCAAAATTTTATTTTTGCAAAATAAATTATTTTGACGCGATTTTGCCAAAATTGTGCAAAACAAAAATTGTCCCACACTCTGTAGCCCAGATGGTTTGAACTAAAAATCTGAAAAAATTCTCAGTAATGTTTTTGTTTCTCTTTTCTTGGATTCGGGAGGTGAGGACTTTTTTTTTGCTCTTCACTTGGATTCGGGAGGTGAGGATATTTTTTTTTGCTCTTCACTTATATTTGGTCACCCTAGGTTATGACTTAAAACAACCAATGGAAGCCATAGGCACAATTTTCAAAATCTTAATAAACCTTGCTATATACATATAAAAAAATATACTGCACATATTTAGAAACTTAAATAATGGTATTCACTTACTAAATACCTGCGAAATCCTGAAATGTGTGGAAATTCATACTTCACATTATTTTTTTTTTTTTCATAACTTCGCCTTTTCGTATAAAATCGCGTTCTTTCTATCATAGGGTGATCATTTTCTTAAGAAGGCAATGCGGGACGGAGCAAAAAAAAAGGTCCTCATCTCCCAAAATCCAAGTGAAGACCAAAAAAAAAAGGTCTGCACCTCCCAAATCCAAGTGCAGAGCAAAAAAAAGGTCCTGACCTCCCAAATCCAAAATGCGGGACAATGTGGGACAAAATGTTAAAATGCGGGACGCATCTTAATGCGGGACAAAATGTTAAAATGCGAGACGAATGGTCACCCTATTCTATCATCTCTATACATTATCCTGTGCAGAGCAGACAATATTTACATAATTCCGGGGATCCCATGCCCAGAAAGGTTGAGAAACACTGATATAAGAGACAAAATTGTTGTGACAAAAAAAAGTCTTTATAAAAAACTACAGAAATTTAGTCACAATTTCAACGTTACAGGTAGACTACAGGGAAACAGACAGACAGAATGTTAAAATGTAAAGATCGACAACGATATTTTAAATCTATTGCAAAACTATTTCTATAGAAATATAGATGTATGCTTTTCTGGTCATGAATTAGAATTCTATAGACCAGCGTTTCTCAACCGGGGGGCCGTGAAGGATTTGTCGGGGGGCCGCGAAGTCATACAAGATCGAAACATGAAAATATAATAAAAATGCACTCAATCTTGCAAGATATAAATTTTATCCATATTTATAAATATCTTACATTTATATTCGTATAAATATACCTCTCATAACATAAATAAAATAAATATTCTATTTATTTTTATACAAAATTTACTTATTTTGACAACTAATTTAAACTACAGGCTATTTCAAACGTTTAAGTTGTCACTAGCTAACTTTATAATGAGTAAATGGGCTTTTACTAAACATAATGATAAAAAGTTTCATTCAATTGATAAAAATTACTAGATTTGAAAATATAGTTCCGCTTTAACCAAATAAACAGACTATATGTAGACTATATCAAGGTAAAATAAATTGTATGTGTCGGTTGATGGGATTCTCTGACAATGGTTCGCGTTGGAGGTACTTCAAGTATTTTCAAGTTGTTCTTTGAAGTAGGTACGACTTGAAAGTGCAATATTTTTTATTATATATTATTTTAATTGCTCTCCGAGCAACAGATAACTCAAGAGTAAGGATGCGAATGTGTTTAAATTAAAATAGAAGGCACTTTAAACACTTGTAAATAAAAATACTTTACTTTCAAGTCGTTATAGGGAATATAATCGTCATTTAAAAATATCACAGTTTTTTGTCAACCGTAAAAGATATTAAATAAATGTTTAAGTAAAAGTTGTTGAAAAGCTCTATCCAAAGATATCCAATATGACATACGTTCCCATTTAAAAATTCGAAATTGTCCTTGATATCCTGTACTTCCGGTTTTTTCCGGAAAATTTCAATACTACCATTCAATTATGTGGATAAATTTTAGTTCAAAATTTTTCCCAACTTGCTCACACGTCGCTATTTCGAAAAAAAATCGTGTTCCTATTATCTTGATACACCATAGTATAGGGGGGCCGCAGACAATATTTACATAATTTCGGGGGGTCCCAGGCCCGAAAAGGTTGAGAAACACTGCTATAGACAACATAAACACAATTTCGACAAGTACCCTCTATGTATTCCCACCTGAAAACAATTAATAGAAATTTTATATGAAATCGATGAGGAATACAATTTACATAACATAAATGTAGATATTAGGGTTGGTCGTTGAAATGCGAATGGCCGGGATGAGTATAACACTAGAACAACGCTCGCTGAATCTAAAGTTTATAGTTTATCTGATAGTGAGGTCTATGAGGTAATTCCATCAAGATTTTATTGCATTACAACACTGATCTGTCTTCAATACAGTTAACGCTGATGTGACAGAATCATCATTTAAATAACACCGAGCCATTTTATGTTGATATAAAATGAATAAGTTATTTTAGCCAATGATGAGTAAGATTTATGTTGATGTGACGTTTATTTTAGTCTAGATCAGCAGTTCTTAAACTGTGGTCCGCGGAACCTTGGGGGTCCGCGAAACAATATTGATATTAACTTTACATCCCCCAACTTTTCGCTTTTATTCAAATTACTCATTTAATAAAAATCCTACATGGTCAAGACATTTTGTATTTGTTGTTACCAGGTCTACAAGTATGAAATGCGGATTTTTTTCAAACCTGCCGCGCAAACAGAGTGTATAGTTCAAAGTTTCAACACATATGGCGTTTTGTTAAGTTATCATTAAGTGTCAAATGCGTATTGGTTATAATTTGAAAAGTGATCATATAGTTTTGTTTCACTGTGTTAACAATGTCAAATTTTGTGCCAAATAAAGAGCATTCGCGGACAGTACTACTGTTCCGTTTTCATTTGAAAAACACTGCTGCTGAATCATACCGACTGCTTCGAGAAGCTTATGGTGAATATGCTCCATCGCAAGATACGTGTGAACGATGGTTTCGGCGTTTCAAAAGTGGTGACTTTGATCTTACAGACAAAGAACATGGAAAACCTCCAAAAAAATATGAATATACAAAATTGGAAACATTGCTACAGGAAGACGATAGTCAATCACAAAAACAACTAGCAGAGCAGTTAGGCGTTAGTCAATAAGCTGTTTCCAATCGCCTACGAGAGATGGGTAAGATCCAGAAAGTCGGCAGATGGGTTCCACATGCATTGAATGAAAGGCAGATGGAAAAACGCATAAACACTTGTGAAATTTTGCTTGCACGATACAAAAGAAAGTCTTTTTTGCATCGTATCATTACTGGCGATGAAAAATTTATTTTGAAAATCCCAAACGCAAAAAATCATGGGTGAACCCAGGCTCACCATCCACATCAATTGCAAGACCGAATCGCTTTGGCAAAAAGACAATGCTCTGTACTTGGTGGGACCAAAAGGGTGTGGTCTATTATGAATTGTTAAAACCTGGTGAAACAATTAATACCCAACGCTACCAACAACAACTGATCGAATTGAACCATTCGCTGCTCATAAAACGACCAGAATACGAAAGAAGACAGCACAAGGTAATCTTTCCTCACGATAACGCTCCATCACATAAGGCAAAAGCAGTTTGCAACACATTGGAGGCACTCAAGTGGGAAGTGCTAGCCCATGCCGCTTACTCACCAGACTTGGCCCCTTCAGATTACCACTTGTTCGCATCGATGGGTCACGCACTTGCCGAGCAGCACTTTTGTTCATATGAAAATGTGAAAGAATGGTTAGATGAATGGTATGCGGAGAAAGCGGAAGAGTTCTACTGGCGAGGTATTCACAAATTGCCTGAAAGATGGGAAAAATGTATAACTTCTAATGGAGCATACTTTGAATAAATAAACTTTTACTGTTCTTTTGAGTTTAATGTGTTTTATTTAAAAAAAAATCCGCATTTCATACTTGTAGACCTGGTATCTAACTAGTTATTGACATAACTAAACAATAATTAATAAAAATTTAATAATTTTTATTCAACTGAAAATGTTTTACAGAAAAAATATTATAATAAGATCTATTTTGACCAATATTTGACCAAGAAATGTTTATATGAGTTTAACGTATTATAATTTGTAACTTTTTTTATTCTTTTTACTACTATTTTTATTAATTTATGTTTTTTATTCTATATGCTAATAAAAATATTCCTCTATAAATGCACAAGACCATTTATTAAAAAATCCAACGATACATTTTTACCAATATTTATTACAACGTAGTGCCTATGAGATTATTGAGCCAGAAATTAATTCTCAAGAACGATGTAAAATGCCTTTGGTTGGATGGGGTCCTCAAAAAAAATGTTGTTCAAGAGGGGGTCCCCGGACTATATAAGTTTAAAAACCCCTGCTCTAGATAAATAAATATGCCCTGGTAGGCGCCAATAGCCGAAAAAGCTGTGTGTAAAAAATGGTGTCTATTAAAATAAACAATTTTTAGAGTTTTAAAGGTCACCATCAAACCCTTAAAACGTCACTTATGTGTAACTATGTCAAAAAACTTTTGTCCCCCACCCTAACTCCCAGAGAGGATGATCTAAAAATCTGAAAAAAAAATCTCCATAATAAACATTGATGGAAACCGGAATTTTTTGTCGTTGATAAAAAAAAAATATTTTTAAAAAATTTATTTTGTGGTATCAATATAAAGCTCTTAACACGTAGATAAGAAAAGGTAGTTTTTTAAAATTAGTTTCTTTTAAAACAATTTTAGCCAAAAATGTGCTAAAAAGTTCTTGTTTCGTACCCTTTTACCCAAAGGGTTTAAACTAAATATTAATTATTTTTACCGACCGCCAACTATATAAGGGAGATATTGTGATCATACCGATTTTGACATTTCGAGATTTCGATAGATCTCCACGAATTGAGGTCCCTACATAACGTTTTGACTATTTTTAGCATGATGTCTGTCGGTCTGTCTGTCCGTCTGTCCATCAATCCATCTGTCTGTCTGGCCGTCTGTTTGGCCGTCCGTCTGTTTGTGTACACGTGCAGAGCAAATTTGGCATATTGGATTTTTATGAAACTTCATATTTAAGCTTTTGACATCAGTAGCACGAGTTGATCAACTTTTGGTAAAAATCGGTTGACTAAAAATGGGAATTTTCTCGTGTCGATTTTAAGATTTTTGCGAATATATTATAACAGAAAAATATTCGAAAAAATCAGCTGTGGCCACCACAAGATCGACCGCCATCACAAAGTACTTGTATAAAATACATTCTAGCAGCAGAGTAGAAATAACTTGGCCTAATATTTTCTAACAGAGAAATTATTTGTCATCATTATGGAAACGTTACATATAAGTATGAAAAATAGATAGAAAAAATTTTTCAAATTTTTTTCGTTTTATCAAAAAATATCTCAAATAAAAGTTGTTAGTTATTACTTTTATAGCAACTTTTGTTAAATAATTTTTTTCTAAATATTTTTCTGTTATGAAAAATCCTTTTAGCCGAATTTGCTCTGCAAGTGTACACAGACATACGGACGGACAGACAGATAGACAGACAGACGGACAGACTGACAAACATCATGCTAAAAATAGTCAAAACTTTATGTAGAGACCTCAATTCGTGGAGATCCATCGAAATCTCGAAATGTCAAAATCCGTATGATCACAATGCCTTCCTTATATATGTTGGCGGTCGATAAAAAATTATTTAACAAAAGTTGCTATAAAAGTAATAACTAACAACTTTTATTTGAGATATTTTTTGATAAAACGAAAAAAAAAAAAATTACCGACCGCCAACATATACATACAAGGGAGGTATTTTAATCATTGTTCCAGACAATACAGTCGTTTTTTACGCCGTGTGACGTAAGTGCGTTGATTCGCCGACGCTAGCATAGATTACAAAATCTAGTTCCGCCTAAACGTTTGGTATAGGCTATCTAATTTAAAAAATATATTTTTCAAAAATAAAAATTTGTTTGCTTACCCACGCATTACCCACTTAAAACATATTATTGTAATTTAGTCAATAAACAATTATTATGGGGTTTGTCAGGTCTTGACAAGCGTCCACTAATCGCAAACTTCAGCAACCTTCCTTCCTTCCTTTTTACCGACCGCCAACATATATAAGGGAGGTATTGTGATCATACCGATTTTGACATTTAGAGATTTCGATGGATCTCCACGAATTGAGGTCCCTACATAACGTTTCGACTATTTTTAGCATGATGTCTGTCTGTCCGTCCGTCCGTCCGTCCGTCCGTCTGTCTGTCTGTCTGTCTGTCTGTCTGTCTCTCTGTCTGTCTGTCTGTCTGTCTGTCCGTCCGTCTGTCTGTGTACACGTGCTATGTAAATTCGGCTAAAAATATTTTTATGAAACTTCATATTTAAGCTTCTGCCATCAATGGCACGAGTTGATCAACTTTTGGTAAAAATCGGTTGACTTGAAATGGGAGTTTACTCGTGTCGATTTGAATATTTTTGCGAATATTTAGCAACAGAAAAATATTTCGAAAAAGTTTATTTTACAAAAGTTGCTATAAATGCAATAACTAATAACTTTTATTTGAGATGTTTTTTGATAAAACGAAAAATTTCGAAACATTTTTGTAAAATTTTTCGAAATTTTTTCATACTTATATGTAACGTTTCTATGGTCATAATAAATAATATCTCTGTTAGAAAATACAAGGTGTCTCAAAAGAAATTTTATATTTATTTAGCTTACTGCGTGAACGCAACGTATCCGAGGGGCGCGGGGGTTATGTCAATCGGTAGCCTGGCTCTTGGGAATTCAGTTGCTATGGATCGTTTCTCGGGAGCAGACCGCGCGTTATGCGTGCGAGAGTTTTACAAAAACGGTGATTCGGCGACTGTAGCGCGTAGAAAATTCTGCAGTATTCGAGGTTTTCGCCACTTAAATGATGCGCCAAGCATTCCTCTCATTCGACATTGGGTTAAAAAGTTTGAAGAGACTGGTACAACGCTGGATAAATCAAAATCCGGGCGACCTAGGTCATCAAGAACGGTAGAAAACGTGGAGAATGTTAATCAGTCTGTTCGTGACGACCCGAACCTTTCAATTCGGAAGCGCGCAAGTGCTTTAAATGTGCATAGATCATCATTACATCGCATTATGCACAAAGGCCTAAAGCTGCTCCCCAAAAAGTGTATTTTAATAATTAATAAACATTTTTTCTATATACGGCTTACTTTTTTTTTAATCGATCCACTAAATATAAACTTTCTTTTGAGACACCTTGTATTAGGCCAAGTTATTTCTACTCTGCTGCTAGAATGTATATTATAAGTACTTTATAATGGCGGTCGGTCCTGTGGTGGCCACAGCTGATTTTTTATTATTATTATTATTATCATTAAGAGTTTTCATTTGATACCTCACTCAAAGTATTAGAAAAATATTTATTTTTGTGTTTGTTTTTTTTTTTTTTTTGCATATTTGTATATTTTTATCCCCCGAAATGTTTTTTTGAACTGTATATTTTTCCTCTATGTGGGTCAAATTCTCTTGTGTACACCACTGAATCGTCATCACTTCATCATTCGTCATGATAATAACTAATGTTCACCTTTAAACGAGGTGAAAAGATCCATTAATGAATTTATAAACACCCAGTCGTAAAAAAACATAAAAAAACATTTGATATGAGCTGTAATGTGCTGAAATAATTAATATTTAAAATTGCTATTACTAACTGTATTCTTTCTTTTTCAGGAGCAAATAATGTGGGAAGGAAAATGCGAGTACGTGTGTAGCGAACGTCCCTCAGCCTGGATAATACCATTCCTGGACGAATATTATACAATCTATTTTTCATTTAGGGTTATTTTCGTACATCTTGTACCGTGCATAGCACTCGTAGTTCTCAATGTGTTATTATTCAGGGCGTTAAGAGAAGCTCAACTTAAAAGACAAAATCTTTTCAAAGAGAATAGAAAATCCGAATGCAAAAAACTCAGAGATTCTAACTGTACTACTCTTATGCTTATTGTTGTTGTGACAGTCTTTCTGATTGTAGAAATTCCATTGGCTGTTGTTACTATTTTGCATATTATTTCTAGTAGTGTAAAGGAAATTTTAGATTATGAAATAGCTAATATTTTGGTTGTTTTTATTAATTTTTTTATTATTCTCAGTTATCCTATTAATTTTGCTATTTATTGTGGTATGTCCAGACAATTTAGGGAAACGTTTAAAGAATTGTTTATTAGAGGTGTAATTACGTCGAAGAAAAATGGTGGTTCTTCCAGGTATTCTTTAGTTAATGGACCACGAACTTGTACAAACGAAACTGTTTTATAAATTTTACTTTTTGTATATAATGTTCGAAAAGAACATAGAGTGATCTTTATGAAATGTCTGCATAATTAGCATGAAAACTAACTTTAACAAAAGTTTTAAAATAAACAAAAAGTTGTAATATAACATTTGAGAAACACAGTTTATTTAAAGATGTTGAACGTTAAAACGTAAAATGATTTTGTTATTTGTGACCTATTGATATTTGAAATATATCTAAAGAATGGTCTGTATTCTTTATTATTTTTATTTTTATACTATGAAAAATCATACTGATCGGTCGTAGATGCCTCGGGGATTTTGACGATTGCAAAGACCAAAAAACGCGCTTTTCCAAATGTATATTCGAACGTCTGGTTTATAGAAAACTTATTTATAATATATCTACTGATGTACTCATCAGAAGTAAATTGTATTTAGTCGCAAATGATAAATAGCTCAGAAAAGACGATTTAAGATTGTTTACCGTCATGCGTTGATCGGCTTAATACAGTTTTAAAACAACGAATATCGAAACTGGCTAAAGCTTCAGCTCCAAATTATATTCCACTTGGCAGACTATGAAGTATTAAGTCACTTGGCACTAAAATGCCATTTCTGATAAAATTGTGGCTTGATACAGTTTACCTCTAAGGTAGGGTGACCATTTTCTTAAGAAGGCAATGCGGGACGGAGCAAAAAAAAAAAGGTCGTCACTTCCCAAATATACGTGAAGAGCAAAAAAAAGGTCCTCACTTCCCAAATCCAAGTGAAGAGCAACAAAAAAGGTCCTCATCTCCCAAATCCAAGTGAAGAGCAAAAAAAAAGGTCCTCACCTTTCCTCAAATACAAGTTACAATGCGGGACAAAATGTTAAAATGCGGGACTTTTGCGGGACAAAATGTTAGAATGCGGGACAGTCCCGCAAAAAGCGGGACGAATGGTCACCCTACTCTAAGGTGCTGTTGTAGAATTAAACATATTTAAAATTATGTTCTAGGTTTTTAATTTTGTATCGAATATTGAAAAAATATTATTATTTTGGTCTCGTATCTACTTCCATTTCTTCTTATCTAGTGCTATTATCTGCCACCCAAGATTTCCTAAGTATCTATTGTCCTCTTGTACTCCTTTCATCCATCTAAGTTTTGACCAGAGTTCGAAAACCTTTTTGAAACAAAGAGCCATTCCAATAAAAGCCCTATAAGGAATCAAATTTAAAATGCTGTAACTATAATAAGTTATCTTGACACCTGGAAATTTTTCCATAAGTTCAAATTTAAAGTAAGCACTTTTATAATTATTTCAGTATTGCCAAAGACACCAATTTTACGGAGTTTCGAAAAACTCTGTGATGTTTCTATGGTTATTTTGTTGTTTCTAGGTAATATTAAAAGAAGTAATAAGCTAAAGAGTTTCTTCCGACAAGACGGGGAGTAGAAAATCAAACGGCATCTGATCCGGAAGGGTTTATCATATTGCTTAAGGGCATCGTTGGGAGGTGGGGGTTCGAGATTATTTTTAATTAGAGAAAAACACGTAATGTCTAGGGCTTCTTAAACGGTCCCGTTTTCCCGAGATCCCGTATGAAAAAATACATCCCGTTATCCCGGGATTTCAACCCGGGAATCCTGCTTTTTTTAGAGAAGAAATATTTAGTAATTAACGACGTGGTAACGGCATTACAGCCATTAAAAATTGGAATTGAGAAACTTGGCCGACGCGGCGCAGCACTACTTGAAGCAGAGGGTGTATTTGTGTTTATTTTGGATGAGTTACGCAAAAACAATAATAGTTTTTCGTCTAAAATGCTGAAATCTGTCCTACAGAGAATTGTCGAACGAAGGAATAATAATTTATGTGGCTTACTAAAATACCTAAACAACTCATCAAATTATAAGACTACATACGAATCGGAAGTAAATTCCATATTACTACTGCCATCTTAATCAGTATTGCAAGCTACAGCTAGAAAGTTATTTGCTAAACTTTTTGCTACAAATGCGGATGCTTGTAGTATGGAAGATTTAGATAGTAGTGGTGATGAGGCTAAAAATTCACTGATGGCAGAGCGAGAAATCACGTCTGAATTATCACTTCATCAGAAGTTAGATGTTGCTATTTCGAATGTGACACGAGTTGAGAATGCCGAAGGTTTTCTATATGACGTCAAAAACATCGCAAAAGAAATGAATATCTATGAAGCAATAGGAAAACGCACCAATGACTTTATTATGAAATATTAATGACAAAATTATATGATGCACTAATAACCATTCCACCGACATCGATTGAATCTGAAAGAGCCTTTTCTGTGGAGGGTCTTTTCGTCACAAAAATTCGGTCATTAGGTGATAGCTCCTAATGACACCTTTTGTTGACACCTTTTTTTGAAAAATTGTTATAAAACTTAACATTTATTTCCTAACGAAATTTATTTTTCGGTTCTCACAATTATTTTGAATTATATTTAAGTTTAATTATTTTTATATTATTATTTAAGTTTTTCTAAATAAAAATAATACTACTATCTTTTTTAAATTAGTAGTAATATTTTTTCGAATTCTGAATCTGAATTAAAGATATTTCTGCACACAACATGCTTATGGACTATTAGTTGTATTCATGCAATTTTAAAACCCCCGGGAAATCCCGCGAATAGATCAAATTTCATCCCGGAATCGTGGGATTTGAAAATTGCGGGAAATGAGAAGCCCTATTTATGTCTAAGTAAGCGCACAATTATATACGAGCTGCTCCCTATTTGCTTTGGACGCGAATTTTTCGTGAAAATATCACTTTATTATTGAGATATTAATTGGGATCAAAAAAAAAAAAGTGCACCCGGACCCGTTCATAAAGAAGACCGCTCCTGCTTATTATGTATGCCATTGAACAAATCAATCGAGTTTGCAATTAGTTAGAGTCATATTAACTGCGTAGAAAACAGATTTTTAATATGAATATAACTACATAAAACCATTCAGCTGTAATGGCAGCATATTTTCAAAGGAAGACGACGCTTTGTCCCATCATTTAAATCAGTGTTTCTCAATATTTTCATAATGCGACCAAAATTGAATAGCCTTAGCAGTTTTATGATATCCATCATAAAATGAAATGAAAATGTAAATGACAAAAAAACAATTTGTAATATTTTCTTTTGAAAAAAAAAATATATATATGTGGGCTCTGCGACCCTTTACAGATAGTTCCGGAAAGTAGGATAAGCACTGTTTTAAGTTAACAGACTAACAAATAAACTGGCGTGGTTTAGACCAATTATGAGCAACAGTAAGCTGAAAAATTTTAATTTTTATTTAAAAAAAAATCCCAATTTATATATAAAAATATAAAGGGCGTGGAAAAGCTCTAGCCCGTGGGATTAATTATTAAATTTGATACATTTTGGGAGTTTTCATGCAATAATATAACTTATCTTATCCCCTTGTCATAAGAATAAAAACTTTTAAAACTTTTAAATCTTAAGTATCGTCAGCACCACAATAACGATATGATTGCTGGTGCATATTACGTCAGTTATAGTTCACGAAGTTTTATATGCCGATTGGTCGACATAGAACCGGTTAGCAAATTCATATCTATTTCACACAATTTTATGTAAAATCCAGTGATGTATTAGGTCGTCAAGGATGAAATTTGTAGAAAAAAAAGGCAAAGTTGGTTGATAACTTACAAATATAAGGAATTATTTTATTCATCAAAGTATGCACCCATATAGTCTATACACTTTTGCCATTTAAACGGCAGGTTGTTCAGGCTGGTGTTATAAAAGCCTGGCGGACGAGAGTCAATAAATTCCTGGAAGGCCAGTTTTACAGCATAGTCGGAATTAAACTGTTTTCCTAATAAAATGTTGTCCAAATTGCGGAAGAAGTGGTAGTCAGGGAGGGCTAGGTCTGGTGAGTATGGAGGATGATGAAGAAGTTCCAACTCAAATTCCTGTAGTTTTGCCAGAGTCATTTGTACAGTGTGTGGTCTAGCGTTATCATGCAATAAGATAGGAGTCGATCTGTTGACCAATCTAGGCTGTTTTTCTTTAAGTTTTTGCATCATTTCGTCTAGTTGGTTGCAGTATATTTCTGCTGTGATGGTTGAGTCAGGTTTTTTTTTTTGTTTGGTTTTTAAGTTACCTGTTCGAAATTTGGCGAACCAATTTGATATTGTCTGCTGCGTAGTAACACTAGAACCAAATACACTGTTAATGTTTCGCGCGGTCTGCGATGCCATAATTCCACGTAAGAACTCATACTTCATAATAGTGCGAATTTCCGACCGTTCCATTTTCAACAAAATTAATTTTTAAAAAAAGTTTTTGATATTGTTTAGAGCATACAATGATTTCTTTAAACAGGCGAGATGTGTAACATTACAATAAAAAAAAAAAAAAAAACGGTAAAATATTAAGCCAATGTCAAATAATAAGTTGTTAAAGTTGGCAATATTATTAACTACAAATTTCATCCTTGACGACCTGATATTTGTGTTTCTTATATTTGTTTCTTGTAAAAGAGGAGAATTAAAAGATGGTCACAACCTTTTAAGCCGTTAAATCACATTCTGAAAAAAATGCCATTTTTATGTATTGATCTTTAAATAAAATTCATTGACCGTTGACATACATATCTTATATGAGAAACTCGTGAACAAAAAGAATCCAAAATTGGACATTTTTTAAAATATTTTATAGCTTACCAATCAGGCCAATGCATAAAAGTGTTATTAGTTTAAAAATTACCCCACTTTATTTTGAATATCACGCATATTTACAAAAATGTAATTTTCTCATACATTCTTTCGCCACATTATTACCAAGTTCTTCTATTTGTTCATTTACTTGCAAATTTTAATCAAAATCATTAGAGCTGTTTTTGAGATTATTTGATTTTTACTTTATAGTAAAAAGTATATTTTGATCTAATGTTTTTTGTTACTATATCAAAGATGTAAATTCTGTTTTTTATAAGAAAATATTTAGTATTATATTAAAAAGAGTAATTAAATATGATTATTTTATTTTGTTTTATTTTATGAGTGTTATCAAAAAAATTATTTAAAAAAATATATGTGGGGGGGCGCCTAACCTAATTTTGCATCGGGGCGTCAGGTACCCTTGAGCCGGCCCTATATAGCGTAAATAAAATAAATATTTTTTCTCTTTATACTAGGGTGACTATTTTCTTTGGGAAGGCAATGCGGGACGGGGCAAAAGAGCAAACAAAAAAAAAGAAGGGCCCTTTAATATATCAACTGATGATTTAGGCAAATTTTGGGTGGGGTAAGTGCTTTTCTCAGTCTTTTCTTGGACGTAAAAATCACTTTCCATAAAATGCAACGAACAAACGTGCATGCATGGGCTTGGATTTTTTTAGTTTTTGGGTTCACAAAAACCTTCGATCCACTTCCTCTCTGCCTCCAAATTAGGGTGACCATTTTCTTGGAGAAGGCAATGCGGGACGGAGCAAAAAAGGTCGTCACTTCCGAAATATAAGTGAAGAGCAAACAAAAAAAAGGTCCCCACCTCCCAAATATAAGTACAAAGCAAAATTCGGCCCTGGGGACACCAAATCAAAATACAGGACGTCCCGCGAAATGCGGAACGAATGGTCACCCTACTATATACCCTAAAGAAAACTTTGATGGGGTTTTGGGATCCCTGGTATTAATAAGTTTCGGAAGCTCTGGGCTAGACTATACAATTCTCTGAGTTAAGGCCCTCTTATCATTTTTAAGGTGAGGGCACCGTTAAATAAAATACGAAAAATTCAAAGCACCCGACTCTAATTTCTCCGTATTATATCTATATATATTTTAAGTTTGCGGCACCTCTTGCATATAGGGATTTGCAGCTAAGCACCCTACCATCTGGTGAGCGTTTCATGAACTTGTGTACATCAGATAACATTTCGTTTTGTGTATTGGTTTTGTATGAAATTTGTTTTTAAAGTTTTATTATAATCATTGAAAAATGTATAATACATATTGTTGTGTGCCTATGTGCAATTCATTGAAAAGAAGAAACCCGGAAATATCGTTTCATTTGTTTCCACTAATATCAGACACCGTACGGTTCGAAACAAAATTGAGAAAGCAAGAAGTTAGGAATCGACGCGATGTTTAGATAAACAATTTAAAAATTGGAAAAAAAGTGAGCTCTTATATCAAAGTTTGCTCATTACATTTTAATGATAGTGACTACAAAAAATATTTTCGATTTTGTATTTATTATCGCATATTTTGAAAATTCCTGTTATTGTGTGTGGGTTTGTAATGCACAAGTTTCTAGGCATAATGCATAAATACTTATGAACTCTCTGTTTTTTTCAGTGACTCCACACAATATTATATGCCCAGCATTGTAGATTTCTACCCCTTGGTAAACAACACGGGAATTATTATTTCCCCCAATATAGTTAAAATAATCGACAATGGAAAACCGCCATAACTTAAAACCAGATCACAAAATGTAGTATTTTAGATGTTTACAAGTAATGTCACTTCACAAAAACATAAAATCCCAAACAATTATTTATTTTTTGTCGTTTTTTGATACACTTTTCGCTATTATTTACTAGTAAATGTCAAGTGGTATCTGATTTAGAATGGTTTCAAAAAAATCCGCGTGGCGCTACGATCTTAAAATTTTTCCCCTATACCTACGGCATTCTTGGGTACCGTGGCATCATGATTGAAAACCACAGAATTAAGGCACCATCAATATCGACATTTTTATAACTTAGTGTTTCTCTTATATTTTAGAAAATAAACTTTTACAAAAAATTATGCAGACATTTGACTGAGAGATTTTAGCTGGTTAACTAACCAATAGTCTATCACGGCACTATTTGTCAATACACGTTATAAGATTGTAAAAATAAATTATGACGTATATGGATAATTTAGTGCCTCGACTTTAAATATTTTAGATACCCTACTTATCTTAAACGAATTGTAATTAAGTTTTATATTAAATAAAAACCAAAACACTATATCAACACATGTACACCTTTAGATGTCAAATAAGAATCTTATCAATGTAATAAATTTATGTACATAGTTGTAGTTTATAATGAAATGAGGAAGAAATAATTTTTAGTAAAATGTATTTGCCAAATATTACAAGATAAACTGAGCCCTTATCAATAAATACTTGGCAAATATAACTATACTATTTAGTATTTTAAATGAGATGAAATAATCCTGATTATAATCAGGATTAAATTTTGGGGGCGTTACAAAATTAAAATAATGTTGTAGTTCCCCTTATGCATTGTAGTGCTTTATTTGTGCTACAATTCTGCTCAAAAATGCTTTTATTTTGGGCATTACAAAGTTAATTTCGAAATAGAAAATAATATTGTAGTACCCTTTACACTTTATACTTAATATTTTTGAGCAATTCATGAAAACGCATTATTGGGCAACTCAAAATACAATTAAGGATTAAGATTAAACCTATTTTCATGGGCGTACAATCAAGATATCTCGTCAGGTAACAATCAATTTTCTTTTGGGGACTATTTGTTGCGTCACTTACATAAGTTCTCCATCTTTATTTGTTGTTAAGTCTTTTCATGTATCTTGAGTTTGTAATTTCCTGAATATATATATTACAAGGAAAATGTTAAATTTAGGCCAGACTCTCAAGTTGTGGCAAAAAGTGCCGCATTAAGCGAATAAAGTTGCCTGGAATATTATTAAGGTGTAATTTCAAAATGAGAAATTTTACTTGTAAATATATTTCTTGCAATCATAATCAATTAAAAGTAAGGTTAATGCCGTTAAAGTAGAGGGACTAACTCTTGATTAGCAATTTCGGGATATCGACCTTAAAAAATCAAGGCACAACCGAAAACATTTTTGTATTTCATCAAATTACAAAATACCTTATTATATAAACGTATTCTGTTTGTTTATTATACATATTTATATAACTTTCTTGATATATAAAGTTTCAAAATAAATAAAAAAACTTCAAAGATGAAAATCGATATTTATTTTATTTAAACTTCCTAAAAGCACGACTGAATAGTCTGTTTCTTTATTTTAAGTAGAATTAAAAGGGAGTTCCATTCTTTTAGGTTATTACGAGAAGGGACCTTGATTGGCTTATTTCATGTTTCATGTTCGCATGTGAAAATTTTAAATTCCAACAGTGATAATAATGAAATGGCATTTATTAAAAAATATAATACATTTTTACATATTTGAAAACAAAAAATAATAATAAATGGGACATTTGTATTAAGAATCAAAATATAATAAAAATGATATATTATAATGACAGTCAATTTAACCTAGAATTTGCAATGTGAGTATGATTTAAAAAGCTTAAACAAAATTACTAAAAGTCCGATTTAATAAATAAAAAATACTATATTTAAAAATCTAGTTCCGCTTATGCGATACTAAGAAAGTATCGATTTTTGTGTATCGATAATATCGAATAAAAAGTATCGATACTGGTATCGTATGAAAACAAAATATCGATATGTTCAAGTATCGAAAGGAAAAATGAATATATGGTCTATAAAACGTAAAAAACATTTTATTCTTATAATAACAATTTAATTGTTTTACAATAATAAATAGATTAAAGTATAAAGGTTATTCCAAACGTTTAGGCGAAACTAAATTTCGTTCTTTTAGGTTGTCACGAGAATGGACCTTACTTGGGTTATTTAATTTTTTAGGTTGGTATGTGAAAAATTAAAATTCCAACAGTGAAACTCTTCTGTGAGTGAAACCATGAAAACGAATGACATTTATTAAAAAATTTAATACTTTTTTACGTATTTTGAAGACAAAACAAATAAATAAATGGAAATTTTTTATTAAGAATGACAAAAAATTAAAATGCAATGAAAAAGACATTATATAATGACAATTAATTTAATCTAGAATTTGCGATGTACGAGTGATGTTTCCAAAATTCTGGGAATTTAGCTATAATTTTTATTATTTTGTTAATTTTCGTCAATATTACAATGTAGTTTTTCAACATAATCTCCATTTAACTGAACACATTTATCCCAACGATAAACTAATTTTTTAAGCCGTCCTCAAAGTATCAGACCTATTGAGTTTCTGTTCTGGTCCCAACACCCTTGGCACCTAGCGCGGCGAAACCTTGCTAACGCCCAAACAATCATGCAAGCTGTCATGAACTTGTCGTGTACCTATCCCTAGGCATACACTAATTTGAAGAACAGTCATTCGCCTGTCCTCTTTCAGTAGGTCTTCGACGGCAGTAATGTTTCTTTCATTTACAGACGTGCTTGGGCGCCCACTGCGTGGATCATCTTCTAGTGATGTTCTACCGGTTTTAAAACGATCGATCCACCGATAAACAGTACTTTTGGATTCTGCCGACTCACCAAATACTCCTTGCAGACGCTAAATAATTTCTGAGGTTTTCACACCTTCTTTCCACAAAAAGAAAATTATTGCTCTTTGAGATTTTGTTGCGTCTTCCATGGTTACAAAAGTCGAATATCTAAATCAGACTGAACAATATTGCACTAGATAGTTGCATAAACATGTCAAGACTTGTCTGGCACCAATAAAATTGCCTATAAGTTCTGCGTAATTTAATTATAGCACAATTCCCAGAATTTAGGAAACATCCCTCGTAAGTATGATTTACAAAGCTTAAACAAAATGACCAAAAGTCCGAATTAATAGATAATAATTACTTTTTTTTCAAAATCTAGTTCCACCTAAACGTTTGGAATAGCCTATATATGCTGTTCACTTTTGTAAAAACAAACTAAGAGGAAATTTTGATTTCAGTAGTTTGCACCTTTGAAATTGTATGTCAGGTTGGTGTTAAAAGGTGGTAAGGCAATAGCGCCTATAGGTCTGAGTGATTGTTTGAAATATAATTAAACGCTCCACTCTTCTTCATTGCAAGCACCGAGAAAAAGCAGTTTAGTGAGCCTTTTGCCCAGAAGCCTATTTCTGTCTCTGCATACAGTGGCTCCTGCTTTCGAAAATAAGCGCTAAAGAACTGAGTACAAACAAGAATTTCTGAGCATATAAGTTAAAAAAAAAACATTCGATACGATTCTGGGTCAAATGTATTGATATGAGTAAAGTATCGGAAGATTAGTGACGATACTAAAATCGCAATATCGAAAGAAAAATATCGACACTGGTATCGTATCAGTAGTAACGGAACATCCCCAGTTTCGCTTAAACATTGAGAATAGACTATATCGGAGGGTATACGGCGTATACTCTATGCTTGTGTAAAATTGCAGTTTTATAGGACATTATATCCTGTTTACACTTTTGTGAAAAACTCATCTAAGGAAAAATTAAGAGGAAATTTTGATTTCAATAGTTTGCACCTTTGAAATTGTATGTCATGTTGGTATTACATAAAACATTTAAAACGTCATACTATTACAGTCTGTTTCAAACGGTTAGGCGGAACTAAATGGCAATTTCGTTCTTTTAGGTTGTCACGAAAAGGGACCTTGCTTGGGTTATTTCATTTTTCACGTTCGAATGTCAAAATTTAAAATTCCAACAATGAAACCATGGAAACGAATGATATATGTCAAAATTAAATTATTTTTCTTGCATATTTTAATGACAAAAAAATAAATAAATGGGATATTTGTATTAAGAATGACACAAAAAATCAAAATATAAAGAAAATGACATTTTAAAATGATATTAACCTTAACCAAAAAATGTTTGTTGCAAGTATGATTTACAAAGCTTAAACAAAACGGCTGAAAAGCATGATTTAAACGATGAAAGTAACTAGATTGCAAAATCTAGTTCCGCCTAACCGTTTGGAACAGACTTTAAGATATCATATCAATTGACATATGACATACGTCAAGTTGTATTTTAATTATTTAACCCTTTACTGCATGAATTTTTATTTTTGGCTGAAATAATTCATGGGCATTAGGAATTGGTTCTTAATGAAAAAAAAAAAAAAAATAATTAAAAAAATATATTTAAAATATTAATTTTTATTTTTATGAAAATAGGGTTTGTGCCATGGAACATTATGATTTTACATTATATTACAAACGAAAATGATTCCGTATTATTTGCTCGTCAATTGCTAGATGTTCTTCATTAGGGATTAAAAGCAGTTGCTCTCGAATTTTTGAAAGAAAAGTCGTATATTCTAGTTGTCCTTTCTCAATAAATTCTCGTTAAATTCGAGTTATTGTTGAAGTGCAAATTTCGCTTGATATCCTCAAATCTATTGCAGCCCATTACTTGATTGAGATACTGCAGGATTCATTGCTGTATATGTGGCATATATGAACATTCATGAAGTAACGTTCTGATTCAGTTTTAAAAGTAAAATAAAAAATAAAAATCGAAATGTGCCTTACATGGCACACTATGCGGTAAAGGGTTCAAAAATATTTGATAATAACCTTAGATCATTTTCAACATAACGGTTGATTCGAAAGTAATGGAAAAAATTGAGTTTAGTTAATAAAACATTTTTATTTAGTGGCCATTATTGTTTACAACCTACTGCCATCTGTCAATAAGCTGAAAAATTCCCTCTGGATAAAAACTGCCTATTTTAGAGGAAAAAGGGTTAAAAATAATAAGCTTAACTTCGTTGTTATTATTATTTTTTTTTTTTTAAGCTTGCAATGATCGAAATAATCAATAATTAATAAGCGCTATATCTGGGGAGTATCAATATATCCTATCCAAACTCCTGTAATTTTTATTGCGTATTCATCGCTAAATGCGGTCGAGCATTATCTTATTGAAACACAATCGGGTCTATTCTCTAAAATCTTAGCGTCAGAAACTGACGTTCATTTTTTTAACACCAATTTTAACGTAAATGCTATTCGCTAAACATATATGTGTTAAAATTATAGCGCGGCGGCGTTAAAATAGCCAGTTAACGTTCTACAATAAGCGCCTACTAAAACGGTGGCTTTAAAAGTTAACGCTGGTGTTAGTTTGCAAAAATGGCTGATCCTATTTAAGTAAATGTCATGTTATTTAAAAAAAAAATAATAAAACACAAGACGGCAGGAATATTAATCAACTTTCTTACTTTTTAAAGTGAATTCTTTACAGTAGAGATAAGAATGAAGCTTCATAATTTTTGTTATACAAGTAACCCAGACGCAAGTTCAAGTAATTGTATAGAAAGGAAGTAAATGGAATATTGAAGAGCAGTTTTGGTTTTTGTTGAGACACAGAACTTAAAATTATAATCATCTGAAAGCTACAAAACTTCACTTATGCCTCCGCCGTGTTTCGAAATATCGTAGTACATTTTAATGGTGTATTATTTGAAGAAACAATTGATGAGATTGATAATGACGATCACAACAGTGTTATTCCAAGGTAGAAATAGCGTAATAAATCAATTAATTATTTAAAAATTAATATCACCGAACACCTTTTTAAAAATAGATTTTAATTAGATAAACTGTTATAATACAGTAGTATATAAATTGACTAAGTAAAAGTTGAATAAAGTTATATTTTTATTTAATACACTGTGGAAACCAGTTATAATGAGTATCACAGGACCAAACATTTCTGTTCCATTTTTAAAATAAATTTCGCCACTGAATATTTAATTCAACACCGAAATATTAGGTTAAGATTCTCTTGGCATTTGACTAAATAAATACTCCTGTTAAAATTCAACGTAACAGCGCATGCGCGTGCAGTAAATATTAGCCTTTCTACAAGGTGAGTTAACGCCTCGCGTTAACAAATATTGTATTAACGCTTACCTTAAAAAATGCTCTTACAGAATAGCATTTTTGGATAATGACGTTAGACATGGAGTTAAAATAAAAATATTAACCTTACGCTAATTTTAACGCATTTCTTACAGAATACACCCGATTGGCAGCTTGAAACTATTTCAATTTATTTTTTTCCAAATTTTGAACTATTATTTGTTTACATCTTGAAACAATTTCTCTTGTGGTTTGGCGCGGAATCAATAATTTGCTTCAATATCAAATGATGTCCTTATCAACATCAGATGGTCTTCCGCTACGTAGTTAATTTTTTTAAACAAAATCTCCAGATTGTAATTTTTGGTACCAGCAATAAAAAGTGTCCTTCGCGAACCCCTCTCTAAAATCGTAGAAAGTGAAGACTTTTTATGCAAAATATTGTAACACTGTTGAATACTATATACAACAATATTCAAACTTTTAATAAATAATAAAAATATCAATAGGGTAAGCATAAAATTTATATTTTCTTAAAAGTACATTTTTTTGATATGTTAATATTAGTTATGTCGCATAACAAAACAAAAATCACATTTTAATTAATATTGCAGCGTAATTTTTTAATTAAAATATTTTAAATTTTAAATAAAGCCGACCTCAGCGCGAAGATTGCCGAGTAAATACGACTGAACATGACGTCAGAACCTACACGACGCGGCCCAAACTACCTACTGCAAGGCAAGCCGTTACGTGTGTATTAGAGATGGTAACGATTAAATGAATATTGAAATAATCGATTAATCATACAATATTTTTTATTTCGATTAATTAATAATTAATCGATTAATTTATTATAAATCGATAATTTTATTTTATTTTCAAGAAATTACTTAGTTGTATTGTTGAAACACTGGTCGGTAAGATGACTTTGCTCTCTTCTTTTCAATAAAGTCCCTAGACTACTAGGCCTTCAGAACACTCGTTCTCGCCCATCTGGAGAATTAAACTGACCCGTTAGTCATTTCTGCCCAATATACTGTTACAGTTTGCATCCAGTCAGTTCAAATGCTCACGAGCGAAAAGCAATCTTCCAACTCGATAATTTTTGAGAAAAGCCTGGCAAGTTACAGGTATTCTGGATACAAGCCCTTGTTTCCTCAGTCATCTATGGACAGTTCGTGATGAAATTGCCAAATGTCTTGTGGCTCGTGGATGCTGTTCGCTGATGACGCTTTATAGCTTTTACACAAAAAAAAACTCGTTCAAATTCAGAAATCTCTAAGATGGCAAATTTTATTGTGAGAATGAATTATTTGTATTAAAATTTACGTTCTTAATATGCAATATTATATAGTCTTCGTTCAAACGGGTATTATTTATTGTTACATTCTGTTTAATTAACAACAAAAAATATTTATTTCGCAGACATTGTATTACCTTCCATTATTTATATTTTCCTAATAAAACTGTTAAATGATTTTATATCAGATTTAACATACAACATTAAGACAGTCCCAATTTTGTGTCGGCGAGTGTATATGTTGCTTTTTACCGACCGCCAATATATATAAAGGACGTATTGTGATCATACCGATTTTGAAATTTCGAGATTTCGATGGATCTCCACGAATTGAGTTCCTTACATAACGTTTTGACTATTTTTAGCATGATGTCTGTCGGTCTGTCTGTCCGTCCGTCTGTCTGTTCGTCCGTCTGTCTGTCCGTCTGTCTGTCCGTCCGTCTGTCTGTCCGTCTGTCTGTCCGTCTGTCTGTCCGTCTGTCCGTCTGTCTGTGTACACGTGCAAATTCGGCTGAAAGGATTTTTATTAAACTTCATATTTAAGCTTCTGCCAACAATGACACGAGTTGATCAACTTTTGATAAAAATCGGTAGACTAAAAATGGGACTTTACTCGTTTCGATTTTAAGATTTTTGTGAATATTTCTCAACAAAAAAATATTTAGAAAAAAATGTATTGAACAAAAGTTGCTATAAAAGCAATAACTAATAACTTTTATTTGAGACGTTTTTTGATAAAACGAAAAATTTGGAATAATTTCTGTAAAATTTTTCGAAATTTTTCGAAGTCTCAATTTTTTCATACTCAATGTAACGTTTCCATGGTCATTATCAATAATATCTCTGTTAGAAAATATTAGGCCAAGTTATTTCTGCTCTGCTGCTAGAATGTATTTTATATAAAATACTTTATGATGGCGGTCGGTCCTGTGGTGGCCACAGCTGATTTTTTTATTTCATAATCGATTAATCGATTTCTTTTTACCAACATACAGAAAACTTTAAAAAACCTAAAAACAAATCAAAATGGAGGGTTTATATAAGTAGGGCTAAAACTCAACCGACTGGTAAAACTGCTAAGACTCACCTATAGATATAGAAAGAGAGAGACAGAGATTTTATTATAAATAAATTTTAAAAAAATGTAATTACAATATTTATATTTTGAGCTACCATAATTCGTGGCTCTATGTGTCACGTGACTGGAAAAGTGGAAAGAAAAACGCACAAGTTATCAACAAGACGCGAAAAAATTAGCTAGGAAGTATAACTATGCTTTAATTATCTTATCTAGCATTAAGCAGCTTCCAGCATGGGTTCAGAATCCAAAATAAAACTACAGACATACCCCCAGAGTTACGTCACCATAGTCAAGGAGATCTAGAAACGGAGAACTTACCTTTTTTGTTCTATGCACCACATAAGGAAAGACATATTATTATTTGAGTTCCTGAAGGTGTTGATAAATATCCAACTATCCCCCACTTCAGACTTTTAGAGATCAATGGAACTAAATTCAAACGTTTACATCCAAAACCCTGGCGATATGCAATCGTGAAGATTATGTCAAATCCAGAGCCCGAAAAATGCGGAATGATTCTCGTAATACTGCCTTCTGAATCTTGCTATCAGTTACTGAAAATTTGTTGGCAGGAATGATATCGAATGTATTCATTTATTATTATTAAGTAATGTGCACTTTTTGCCGCATAAGCTGTAAAATATTCACCTATCCCAGATATGTACATATCAAAAAGGTTAAGGTCTGTGAAGAAAATTTTAATTTTTTATTATTGATATTTGGTTTTGCTACGTCTTGGCAAGCATTCTACTCCCATATATTGGTAAGCTGTTGAAACACGTTACAAGTAGTAGTTCTTAACCTTTTCGAAGTTGCGGAATACTTTTGATTCTAAAACAAAATGAATCAAGAAATACCAAAATCAGTAACAAAGCGATAATTTTAAGGTACTCTTGTAGTAAATTCACGAAACGCTAATATTCTGCGGATCACTGGTTAAGAACTACTAGACTAGAGATTCGTGAAGCTAAATACACGCGATTGTATTCATCAAACCTGTGGTGGTATTATGATAGAATGATAGAATAGATTCTACCATGACCAATAACGATTCTATTGGAAATTGCCAAATAACTTTTTTCTTTTTTTTTTATCAACTATAAATTTGCAATCGTTTAGGCTACACCAGATCGAGCCTCATCAATGAGCAACGATTCATGCTGCACTGCTTTTTAAATTCTACAGAGGGCATTGAATTCGATCCGCAGAAAAATGTTCTCAATTTTTCTTTTTATTAAAGCCTTAAGAGGATGAGCTACCCAGTACAAAGTTGCGTCAAATCGGCTATTTTATGCGCCTTTCTTAAGCCCAAATTTTTTACATTTTCCAATTTTATAAAACAATTTGTGTTAAGGAAGAACTAAAATGCAAATTATTGGAAGCACATTTTGAATTTACTAATTATTTTGTTAATTGCAACTAGTTAAAATTACCCTTTTCGTAAAACAACAATAACGCACTACAGAGATAAAAATCTGTAAATGTATTACCAGGAAGGTATAATATAAAGCTTCTTTAATTAGTATTTCAAATTTGGTTGCTTTATGATTTATAATAAATTATATAGATTAATAATAATTTGTACTTTTTAATCATAAAATGTGCTGATCTGGTACGCCACAAGCGAAAAGAAAAATTTCGGTTGCTTACGAGTTGAGGGGCTATGCTCGTTCTGCCTCGCTTCAAGGTCATATCTCGCTTCAGACCTACGTGTTCACTCCTTACCGACGAGGGTTGCAACCCTAATTTCGCACCCCACCTCTAGCCTAGAATCACATCCAAAACTCCACCCCCGCCTAAAAATACATCTGGCTATTGACGACTTAAATCTAATAATTAATTAGTTGTTGATAGAATGTGGAGGCCATATTTAATTCATTAGGTTCGCGCCCTAGTAGTCACTTGGTCGTACATTCCTGAACCCGAACCGCACTACTGTGGTTGTCAGAATGAGTTCTCATACTCTTAAGGCCCCATAGAACATCGATTATTAACACCACAAATTTTAGTTTGTCTCCTAGCAATAGATTACCAAGTTCGGACAAATAACATTATACTCCTTTTCATTATCTTTATGAGAGATGTTGATATCTGCTGGATAATTTAGTAACATAATGCTTATTATCCTTATTCAGCAGTATAGTAGATTTATATATGCAGTATAATAGATTTATGAATGAATAAGTTGTGCATTCCAGCAAGTGTGTTATGTAATATCACAGCGTAGACACTGCCGAATAAACTTGTTGCGAGACATCAGTAATCTATTACGCAAACTATACACATATTTCCTAAGTACAGTCATACAGGTATTAACATCATTCATAACAAACATATCACTTGCACTGCAATAGGTAATCCATAGATAATTCTAAATGCATTGTTGTAGCAAATAACAAATTTCCGTAAACTACTTCTGGTTGTATTAACCCAAAGCGCAGAGGAATAAAAACTGCCGCAAAACGTGTTGAAAAGGTATTTGCGTACATCAGAACTGCATCTAGAGAATCTATGGTTCAACATATTGGCCTACATATGGAGCGACACTGTCTGTCAATATCAGCCGTATCACTCAGATCATCTGAAATGATATGGCTAAGATAACACACAGAATGGACTCTTTCTACACTTAGACCATTTAAGGAAGCACTTCTTATTTGGTTAAAACGCAATAAATTCAGTTTTCTTAATGTTGTAAACAAGACCATGTTCCAACGGAAAAGATTCACACAATGCCAAGAGTTTCCTCAGTTCAAATATAGATGGTGCGAAGACAACCATGTCATCTGCATAACTGATATGGTTAACAATAGCTGAGCCAACCACACAAACCAATCATTTCCTCGTTCAGCCGTTGGCTAAGGTCATCCATGTAGACATTAAAGAAATAAGGGGATAGTAGGCCACCCTGTCGTACTCCTGTATCTTGGGTAAACGTGCTGGAATTTGCTGTACCCCATCGTACTCTCTTCTGCTCTATTGTGAGCCATTCATGCAGTATAGAATTAAGACGAGGGCAAATCTTCCTTTTATTAAGCAAGTCCAGCTTTGTAGTTTTTTTAGTCAGTTAACATTTTAATCTTCAAGTTTGTTCCAACTGGGCATCGTTTTTGAATTAGCAAACTTTGCGAGGAATGGTAAAAAGTTCAAAACAAGTCGAAGTTGATTAACTCTGAGTATAGATGTATGCAAATATTCCCATGTTTATATGATATAAAATATATTATTTTGTAAAGCAGATTGTAAATACAGCTTTTTAGTTTTACTGAACAACGATCCAAAGAACATATTCATCGTGTACTATATATTTCTATCGCACTCTGAAGATGTTCTTCCTTTTTTCGTCTCATTTAATTTACTAATAATCATTTCTTTAATACGCTTGAAAATTGGTGATAATTTTTAATGACCTAGCATGTAGTTAACGAATAAGGTACGAATGAGGAACTTACGTTACTAAATGTAAAAGTAATGTGAAAAATGTGTTTGATGTTTATATATCAACATGTAACTGTTTGTAACTAATGCCTTTCCCCTGATAACATTTCATTTGATGTTAGAACAGTGAAATAAACCATTATATTACTGTCGTTATGGTGTTTTATTGAACCATTTTACTCATTAAGTTATTAATTTTACTATTTCAGATGCAGTATGTTTATTGCTTGTTTAATGGTAAGTTTCATGGTATTTAAATATTAATATTCAAACTTTAAATTTAATGCCTCTTAAGCTCAGTTACAATAATTTAAAAGTAATTTCAACTTACATTAAGAGACATATATATTGCTCTTATTATTCAACTAAAATATTTACCTTTATAGAACTAATTTCTCCTGTAACACTATTTAATGGGTCGATTCTGCTCAGTTCTTTAAATGTTAAAGAATTAGAGGTTAAAATTTCCTTTAACTCCCAAACTGTGGCGCCCGTTGCGCTGGTTTTGTAAGAGAGACGCAGACGTCACGGCGTTACATAGGTCTACGACTAAAGTGGGAAACAGAATGCAACGAGTTTGACGGTGCGTTGACGCCGTTCGTACGGCGCTATCTGTCAGGAGAAAGTTAAACCCAAGCTGTCGTACGCAAGTGCACAGAATGAACAACGTCCTCCGGCGTTCGACCGCCGTTGATACTGAATGTTCGTCAACTTCCAACTTTTGACGCCGTTGAACGTTGACGCAGAACACCTAACCTCAGTTTTTACTGAATGGTAAAGTGTTTGTATGTATAAATAACTTGCATACAACATAAATAACATTACACTCAAGTCTTCATCATCCATTATACTTTTAATAAAAGAAAGCGCATGTATAAACACAGATATAGGTTGTCAAGTGACACTTGACGGCATTAAAAATTATTGCATTGTGTGCAGGCGAAAATTCTCAACGGCGCTAACGCAACGCTGTCACAAATAACGGCGCGCTGACGGCGTAGCGCGCTGTGCATTCTGTTCCAGTCTTAAGATCGTAGGACCCGCCACACGTGGTGACTAATAAACGGTTTTACGGTGATAATAGTGAATGTGTGCGGATTTAACCTGCAGCAAAATTGCAGGTAAATTATTGAAATAAGGGCGCGTTACTTCAGAGCAATGTTATACTCGCAAACATAAAAAAGGACAGGCAGGGTTCAGACGTATTTCACTCCGCGGGGTTATTCTCGAAAACTTATTGGTTTGGTTTACCCTGGGAGTACAGGTATTCGAAGGGGCCCACACATTGGTTCTGGAGGAGTAATAATACTGCTCTGAGTAACACGAAAAATTATTTTGAATAATTTTTATAACAAACCTAAATTAATAAGGGAAAATGAAGAGTAACGGGTGATGTAAGTTTTACAAATATAAATGTACAAATTGTAGGCAATGGTTACTTAAATTTCACAAAATATTAGTTTCCCCCCGACGCAACCAAAATACATTGGGGTGAGAAACTATACACAATATAATATTCAATTTAAAATTAATGGAATCTAAGTCAACAAATGGCAAAATTACAATATGCGCACGCACAGGGACTGAACTGTGCGGCGCCTCAAAATGCAATGAAAATTAAGAATTGCAATTTGTATCCACGCGTTCCGTATGAAAAATACAGGAAAATACTTAGCGTGGAATACAGATACAGCAGTTGGCTTCAGTTATCCACAAGCGGACTCTACAATTTCCTGGTGGAATCGCCGATGTTGGTTGATTACTGGCCCAACTTCTGGAATGGTCTTGGTTCTCCTGGTTTGCGTCTGGTTATTTGGCAGTTCCAAATTTACGCTACTTGAGAACTTTATTTATAGATATTTTTGATTGAGAAAAATATCAAATCTTGGATCTCCATGGTACTGAACGTGAGTTTTTTTTTTTATAAGAAAAACGTATGTTCCCGAGCAATAACTCTAGTTTACCAAATAACTCGCAACCTCGTCTTGGTAAACTTGAAACACTGTACACTAAGCTCACAAAGCCTTGTTTTTCAAAACAACTTGCGGGGCCACTAAGGCACAGCTCATATAATTTTCAAAAAAAAATAAAAAATGACGTCTGTTCTCGTTGCTAGTCAAGCGAGTAGTCTTTGTAACAGACAGAAATATACAAGATTCTAGCGGTTCATGCAATGAACCTTACTTTTTGTAGTAACCACGGCAAAATGAACGATCTTCTTAAAACAATTTATCGTCTGTTAATCTAAGCAATATCGTCTGTTAATCAATCTCTTATATAGCAAGGTTCATTAAGATTTTGAAAATTACGCCTATGGCTTCCATTGGTTGTCATATGCTCCGCCCCTTTGGTTTCGTATACATGGCACATAAAATGAAAATATAATTCCAACATTCCAACTGGTAGTTAAATTTACGCTCTTAAAAATTAAATGCAACATTTGCCAAAATATAACTAGAATTTTGACAAAATAATTTGAAGAAAATGAAAATTGAAAAAAAAAAACAAAAAATAAAATTGTCTCCTCTGCCCGAGAGCGAACCCTAGAATTCTGGGTAGCTAGCGAGCATGCTAACCATTAGACCATGATACGTCTTCTAGTCTAATATGTTACATAACTATAACTTTTGTAAATTGTCAACCAATAAACACAAAAAATGCGTTATTTTCCGAAAACATAATCTAATGTACACGGTTCACACCAATGTACATTACTTAGAATTTTTTCATATTTTTAGTTTAGACCATCTGGGCTACAGTGTGTTGGACATTTTTTTTTTTTTCGTTAATCCATGTACTAAGTGCTATCATTTGGTAACCTACCCAAAATTTTAAAAAAATATTTTTTTTTTCTCGATTAGCACATATTTGTTTATATTTTCAGGGAGATATGTTTTTAGATGTTTTAGTATTTTTCCTACGGCGGGTCAAAGAGTTGTATAAGCATGCCAAATTTCAGCTCTATAAATTTAGCCGTTTGGCTACAATTTTTACCGAACAGACAGACAGACACACAATCAGACAGACAGACACACAGACAGACAGACGACAAAATGACGGTATAAAGGTTTTTTGGTCATACCTACAAAACCCTAAAAATTTCTAAATATCACCGATGTAGAATACACTTGATCAGATATTTTAAGGCAAAACCAGAAAACTTCTGTAGAGAGGGTATCGAATAATTAGTACAATGTTGTGAAGCCGTAATTAATAATGATGGAAATTATATTTTGTAATTGTACATAAAAATTTTCTGGAAAAAAAAAATTTGATTTGCTCTTATATCCTGGATTTCTTTCGGGTCCGCCTAATACTAACGCATAAACTAACGCAATAAAATAAATAATTATTTTTATTTATTTTTAGTGGATTACTGTAGCAACTTAATCCCACTTCTGATGATAGAACGCTTTATAGCGTTTATGATGATATCAATTAAAACACACAAATCCAAGCACATATAAGCATTTATTACTACGTCTATTTACAATCTGTCACATATATGTCGTTATGTTATCGTTACTATCGTTAACATATTACAAAGGAGGTCCAAGAACTAGTTTTGATCCTAACACGGCCGTCCTGCTCCTGCCACGTCCTCGCGGCATCTTCAGAATTTAATAACTGCAAAATAAAACAGAGGAAACGAAAAGATAATGTTAGTTTTGCCCGTCTCCTTGAGGTTCCTGACCATCCAGAGTTTCACTGAACTCCTTGAGGTCCTTGAACATTCAGCATCGAACAAAACAAGCACAACTCCTTGAGGTCCTTGACCATCCAGAGTTTCTCTGAACACCTTGAGTCCGTGACCATCCAGAGTCAACAAGACAAACACGACCATTTTAGGTCCAACAACTCCTTGAGGTCCCTGACCATCCAGAGTTCCTCTGAACTCCTTGAGGTCCCTGACCATCCAGAGTCAACAAGACAAGCACGACCATTTTAGGTCCAACAACTCCTTGAGGTCCCTGACCATCCAGAGTTCCTCTGAACTCCTTGAGGTTCTTGACCATCCAGAGTCAAACAAAACAAACACAACTCTTTGAGATCCCTGGCCATCCAGAGTTCCTCTGAACTCCTTGAGGTCCCTGACCATCCAGAGCCAACAAAACAAAAACTCAACTATCAATTACTCAACAATCTATCAATTTTTAAATTAACTATCAATCAGTTCATTTCATTACAGGTTGTCTACAGTACCCAACAAGCTCAGTGACTGTCGCTGCTTCCTATTCAGTACCTTATTATCCCACACGCAACGTGCCTTCTCACTTAATCGAAGCAATAATATGTCTCACCACTTTAATCATCGTCACTTTTAATCATCATCTTTTAACTAGTTACTTTCGTACTATTTGTCTGACAAACGCTCGTCCATTCTGACATTTTATTATTATTATTTCTCTTCAGATCATTACATTTGCAATTTCAGGTAAACTACATCCTGATCTGTTATCAATCGCCCTGGTAAAATAAGTAAAATTAAGCAGAACCCTACGATTCCCACTGTTTTAGTCCTTGTTGAAGATCTCCAAAGAACAAAGAATACATTAAATGTATTTATCTCCCGGCTCTAAAATATGTTCTAAACCTGCAACAAAAGAACTGCGCAAGCAATGTGCACAGTATTACATCGTTCACATTGTAAACGACAACGGACAAATAGTTACTGAGTATCTGAGCTTGTTGATCTAGTCACAAGAGTCTAGATTAACTAGCCTTTATTTTCGTGCGTTCTCAGTCATTAGATTTTTCTAGTGGTTCACATATTCATCTCTCTTCCCAGATCTTCTTTATCAATTCGACCTTTTTCATCATCGTCAGTCCTATCTACTTTAATCATTTAATATAGTTATTCCCGCGTTCTGATAGTATTTCTTATAATTCTTCCTAAAATTTTTAATTCACTTTCATCAAAACTCAATCTATCTAATTACAGTTTGAATTACAAGCGCAATTCTTTTTATATCCCCATAAAATTTTGCAAAGTTAATTTGTGTCGATAGCAACTTTTAGTAAAATAAATAACAAGTTAAAACTTGTGGTAAGCGTTGGAAGGAATTAAGAGAAGGGAGAAATTCGAAATTAAATTACCCAGGTGATGTTGCTATTGATTATTTAATGTGCTTTTCAATTTTTAATTTTCCTAAGTAAGTTAAGTCGTTAATGTCGCTATTGGAAAAGAGAACCTACCTTATGGTGTACTTTAGCCTGCAGTTCGAATATGAATTAATTTTTTACTAACTATTTTATGGAAACTATATGAAATAAGCAAGTTAAATTTTACACAAAAATTACAGTAGGCGGCAAACAAATTGTATTGGTGATAACTAGAACCGGATTTTTAGGCGCTAGAAATGATAAAATAGGCAGTGATAAACGCACTAAAAAGTATTAAAATCAGAGAGTCGAACCGGGACCGAACCGAAAACCAAAATTAACCGGAATTTTTAACAGAACCGTAACCGGAACGTAAAATTGCTCAATTTAAAAACCGAAACGAAATGTTAATAACAGTTAATTTCGGTTAATTTTTTTTTTCAATAAATTAATCAATTAATTGCTTTCTTTCGCTGATTTTCTTAGCTTATATTTTTTAATAACGAAAAGATTCATTGCAAATTTTGCATAACGCCCTATATTTTCTTTCATTTTCTTTAATTAAAACAAAACCTAGTTCTTCAGAACTATTCCTTCGGTTTCTTCCCACCATTTTTTAAATAAATTTATCGTTTTGAACTGAATATACTTATTCATTAACCCTATATTATTCGTATTAAATAACTAAAACTAACCTCATTATTTGACAGTTTAAAAAGTTTACATTGTTTACATTGTTGACAAGTTTACCAATTGTTTACATAAGTTTACACGTAAACGTAAACAATTAAAGTTTACGTGTAAACGCCCATCACTGATGGTGATGGTGCAGAAGTGACTGTAGCCGCTCGATCATTTTTGTATAAAAATATATGTGGGGGGCGTCTAACCTAATTTTGCATCGGGACACCAGGTACCCTTCAACCGGCCCTGGTCTCCGCTATATTTTATTTTTTATAAAATACCAACGTGAAACATGAAAAAAAAACAGAAATAAACTGAAATTTGTATCATATAAATATATTTTATATAACCGTATACAAAAACTTCAGAAAAAAATAATCACAAATTATTTTAAATACATCAAAATAATTTAAAATCCAACTTGTACTTATTTGATATCACAGAGAAGAGCTACTCCACGCAGGACCCAGTGGTCTGGTGATTTTTCAGTTGGTAGCCATAGTGGCGTTATAAATGTCAGATCTGTTCTCTTTGGCTTCTTGTAGACTGGACACTGTAAATTATTAATTAATAATTATTAATTGTAAAACTATGAAACTATATAATTAAACATTGTACAAACTGAAACTATCACGTTACACTTAATTAAAGCATTTTGATTAGTTATTCAAGTTAATTAATAATTAAGAGATGAGAACAGGGCTGAAAAATCCTGAAAATTTATTAAATATGATGTACAAAGTACTTGTTTTCGAAATAAATCATGTTTTCCCTCTATCCTTGATACACCCTGCACACATACGAGGGTTGCCTTTTATATTTCTGGATTTGAGACCAAAAACAATTATTTATCAACAAAAGTGGCTTTATTGTTTTTCAAATTATTCTCCATGAAGATCAATAAACTTTTGCATGCGTTTGAATCAATTTCCAAAGCACTTTTTCCACTGCGATTGAGGCACCTCCAAAACATGCATTTTGAACGCATCAACCGGTTCTTTAGGTGTCAAAACACGTTGCCCTAGCAATTTATTCTTGTTGTGCGAGAATAAACGCGAGACTATACGGTGGATGACCCATCAAATCGACATTTTGAGTGCTCAAAAAGTCACTTGTTTGAGCCGATTTGTGAGAGCTCGATTGCCGTGATGAGAATGATATGTGGGATCCAACGCGAACGGCTAAACGGTTTTTTGACGGCTAAATGTTCATGCAATAGTGAATGTATACTGATCCCACTAATGCTCAAGGATACCTCAATCTTACGATAAGTCACATGACGATATTGCAGTATTGCACAGCATCAATGTTTTCCGGAACAACAACCGATTTTGGACGACCTTCACGAAATTCGTCCTTAAGCGAACTACGGCCACGATTGAAGTCTGCAAACCATCGATAAACAGTAGTCCTTGATGGTGTTTCATCGCCAAGTTCATCGATGCACTGTTGTTGGGTTAATCCACGTCGATGTAAAAAATAATAGCTCGATGTTCATGATTTTATTCCATTTTTAGCAGAGATGAATTTTGTTTTGTTTTGTTCAATGGAAAAATACGTGTTTTTTTGTTGTTTGTTTTATTTTTGTGAATCATGAAGAAAAGACGATCAATTTTGTTGTGTGCCGCAATGTAAATCGTGAGTAAGGAAAAATCTTTCATAAACATTCCATAATTTATCTAAATCGAAAAAAATATCAATTGAAACGACGTTTGGAGGCAGAAAGAAAGCCCATGCATGCATGTTTGCTCGTTGCATTTTATGGAAGGTGATTTTTTATCTTGATTAGAAGAGTTACGTCCGTAAGTTAGTAATTATAGTTGATAGATAATGGGATTCAGACCAGTCAGAAAATAAAACAAATTTATTAACTTCGCTGACGTTTCGATTTTAATTTAAATCTTCATCAGAGCTACAAAGATATATAGAAATATAGAATTATTAAATTGGTAAATTTACATGTATAAAATTCTAATAATATTCAAATTTAACAAGTCAAGTAGTTAAAATAAGCATTCGTTTTTATTCTTTAATAATTATTTTATGTTATATTTTAAATTCAGACAATTTTGTAATGCTTATTTTAACTACTTGACTTGTTAAATTTGAACATTATTAGATTTTTATACATGTAAACTTACCAATTTAATAATTCTATATTTCTATATATCTGTAGCTCTGATGAAGATTTAAATTAAAGTCGAAACGTTAGCGAAGTTAATAAATTTGTTTTATTTTCAGACTGGTCCGAATCCCATTATCTATCTACTGTAAGTGATTTTTTATGTCCAAGAAAAGAAAAAAAAAGAATTTTTCCCACCCAAAATTTGCCTGAATCATCAGTTGATATATTAAAAGGCCCTTCTACTTTTTCAGGGAGAGATATTAATTTTTACTAATATATTTACCATTTTTTGTTGTTATTATATTGACAGACAGTCAAAAAGAATTAAAAATACAATGAAAAACTAAAAATTTCCTTGATATTTCTTTAGAATAGTATATTATTACATATCTTGTAAATCGTAGATTACCTTTAAATTAAAGAAAAGCTCAGAAAACAGGAAAAATATAACTCGTGTTCATTTTAAACATGTAAACAAATACACGAGTAACAGTTTAATGTCACTTTCGAGTGTTCCAGCTTTGCCGCATATGGCGCTGAGATCTTAAAAAGTTTTATAGCGCTCGTACGTCAAAACGTTCTGAGTAGCACTAGCGTTTCAGATGGCAGCACTAGTTTAGCGCAATCCCGAAATATAAGAGACAACCCTCGTATTTTTGGATATTTGTATTATTGTACATATTTTACATTAGTTCTAGTTCAACTACCTACCATGTATAATCTTGGGTCCTTAGGATCTGTCGAATAGATTGCGTATATGTGAATAATTGGCATTACGGTGTATAACACTTTATTAGTTGACTCGCACAATCTCATATTCCTCTTATCCCAACCTGCGCCGTCCATAAACAATCCCCAGACATAAACACCTTCCTGTAAAAGAAACATTCATTATGAGGAACATTGGAAGAAAAAACTGGCCGTAGCTTTAAGGCTCGTGCACATTAGGACAGATCGCAGCGCATCGCATTGCAATACACAAATCAGCACGGATCGGTTTCATACATTTTGCATGGGTACATTCGAGTTGTACAGCGTAGAGCGAGCGCTGAGTGAAAAGTTGATGGTGACGTCATGAATAGAGCACTGACGGAGCGCAGCAACTCGAACACGGTGCGAGCGTTGCTATGACGTAATGTTTATAAAATCTAACCCTACAATTTTAGGCGGTGTTTTTACTGTCAGATTAGTTCACGTCAGTCATGAATCAAAATTATGTACTTCGGTTTACCCTTGAATTATTTTTCAATGATGAATCTGAACAAGTAATTTTAGGAAAAGTGTGCGAGTTTGCAGAAAATACGGTGCCAAATTTTACAGATCGTCAATTCAAATCACACTTTTGGGTAGATACCCAAAAGTGTAGACTCAAAAATAGACTAGATGCATCTATGTTAAATTAAATTGTTTAAATGTTTGTATTAGTGTTATATGTACATATATCTATTGTTTTAATTGATAAAAAACATTTTGTATTTATAATGTAATTTAATTCTGGGCATTATCGGCATATGCCGCCTGCCCAATGTATAATATATAATAATAATATATAATAATATATAATAATATATAATAATATATAATAATATATAATAATATATAATAATATATAATAATATATAATAATATATAATAATATATAATAATATATAATAATATATAATAATATATAATAATAAAAACAAAAAACTAAAGTAATTCTAACAAAAGGTTGAATCATAACGTATAATAATAGGCGAAGCTTACTGAACACTACACACATTAACTCGATTCTCAGCTGTTAAAAAAGTTTTATTATATTTTTAATTTCAAAAAAGATACACACTTCCTAAGCCATAAATACAATAAAAATCCATAGCATTATTACCCATAATTTAGCTATGAATTAAAAAATGCAAAAACTACAATATTTTCCAAAAACGAAATCTGATCGAAAATGTTCTTGAAAAATTGCAAGCAATGCCAGATGAAGTTCATCTGAGAACAGGGGGAAATCCCGAAACGAAACTCGAAAAACAGCTTATGATAGCATTATGGTACCTTGCCAACATTAAAAGCTCCTATAAATTTGCAAATAGAACATAACCCTGTTCTTCCATGTTAATTTTATGCACGGTTTATTTAATTAATTTTATGCTGTGTTTACAAACACAATATAACTTTCAAAGTTAATAGAAACGTCACACATACAAAAAATGGTAGTAATTTTCCCGCCATTCCCCCACCTTTTTCCGTCATACCCCATATGCCCAGTTTTAAAACCCCGGACACATAGAGCGCACTCTAAATACGCCCTCGACCGCAAAACAAATGCAATTGAGCATACTCCTAGCATACTTTGAGTGTACAGGACGTGCTCGGAGCACTCTAAGCGTCAAATCAAATGTACGTAATGAGAAATCGCACATTGTTGACGGGATGCGTCGGGCCGCAGCGGGGCGCATTTAATGATCGCTTGGCTGGCGTATTTTTGAGCGAAACCTGCTGCGGCCCATCCCACAGCGTACGATGGCAGACGAAATTGTCACAAAAAAAATTTACACAATTTTGGCAAAAATCGCTTCAAAATAATTTATTTTGCAAAAATAAAAATTTGATCGTTAATCCACGTACCAAGGGCTTTCATTTAATACCCTACTCAGAATTATAAAAAAATATTTTTATTTTCGATGAGCACATATTTGTTTATATTTTTAGGGGGATATGTTTTTTAGATGTTTTAGTATTTTTCCTATGTGCGAGTCAAAGAGTTGTATAAGCATGCCAAATTTCAACTCTCTAGGTTTAGCCGCTTGGCTACAATTTTTACCTAACAGACAGACAGACAGACAGACAGACAGACAGACGACAAAATGACGGTATAAGGGTTTTTTGGTCATACCTACAAAACCCTAAAAAAGACTAATGATATGCGTTGCTATCAATGTAAATCTTCCCGACTCCAATATCGGCATTTTGAGAATTAAATTCACCATAAATGTAAAACGTAGTCTCGTCGGTAAAAATAATTTTATTTACATTATTTTTATTATTATTAATTCGCTCCATCATTATTTCGCAAAAGTGATTTCTTATCTAATAATCGTTCAACAATAATTCCTGGTGATTTTGAAATTTATATGATTTAAAATGTTCCTTCTTAAGGAAATTGTAAACGGCGCTCTTACTTGCACCCACACTTAGTTAACTAGTAACAAGTTGACTATTTCTGTTCTATTTTAAAATAAATTCATTTTATATTACTGTCAATCCAACGGTTGTTATAGAAATAGAACCTCTATGTTCTATGAAAAACTAAACTCACGGTATAACCATTGGCATTACTGAATTTCTTAATAAACGACATATTTTTAATATTTTAAGCTTATTTTGTTTTGGGTTTGTCAAATTTGTTGTAATATGATTAATTAAGTTTACGTACAGGAGGTGGCACTCTGCAATCTTCTCTAATTAATTTAGTAACATCATTGTGCAGCACAACTTGATCCAACGCCCAGCCTTTATGAGCTCGAGCTACTTCTTGTCTCATCGCTGTTAAAAATCCTGTAAATCATCTTAATTAATATATATATATACAAGGTGTCTCAAAAGAAATTTTATATTTATTTAGCTTACTGCGTGAACGCAACGTATCCGAGGGGCGCGGGGGTTATGTCAATCGGTAGCCTGGCTCTTGGGAATCCAGTCGCTATGGAGCGTTTCTCGGGAGCAGACCGCGCGTTATGCGTGCGAGGATTTTACAAAAACGGTGATTCGGCGACTGTAGCGCGTAGAAAATTCTGCAGTATTCGAGGTTTTCGCCACTTAAATGATGCGCCAAGCATTCCTCTCATTCGACATTGGGTTAAAAAGTTTGAAGAGACTGGTACAACGCTGGATAAATCAAAATCCGGGCGACCTAGGTCATCAAGAACGGTAGAAAACGTGGAGAATGTTAATCAGTCTGTTCGTGACGACCCGAACCTTTCAATTCGGAAGCGCGCAAGTGCTTTAAATGTGCATAGATCATCATTACATCGCATTATGCACAAAGACCTAAAGCTGCACCCCTACAAAATTCAATTGGTGCAAGAATTAAAGCCCCAAGATGCCAGTCAGAGGCTTAATTTCGTAAATCAGGCGATAGAGCGATTTTCAACGTTTACCAACATTTTGTTTTCGGATGAAGCTCATTTTCATCTTAATGGCCACGTAAATAAGCAGAACTGCCAGTACTGGAGTGCAACGAATCCGAAACGCAAACATCAGAAACCCCTACATTCGCCTAAAGTGACCGTATGGGCTGCGATGTCGGCGCGAGGAATTATCGGCCCTTACTTTTTTGAAGACGAAAGGGGGCGTGCAGTTACAGTGAATTCAGAGCGTTATGTGGAGATGTTAGACAACTTCTTGGTACCTGAACTGCAAAACTTTCCTGGCTATAACCAAAGAACATGGTTCCAACAGGACGGAGCAACTTCACACACGTCTAATAGTCTCTGCCACGTGTTCGTGAAATTTTCTCAGGCAAATTGATCTCCCGGGGAGGTGACATAAATTGGCCTCCACGCAGTCCAGATTTAACCCCTATGGACTTTTTCCTATGGGGTTATCTTAAATCTAAAGTTTACGCCAATAAACCGACTTCACTGGTGCATTTGAAAGAAAATATCCGTCACGAAATGGCAGCCATCCCTGAGTCCACCTGCCGAGACGTCATAAGTAATTTTACTGTTCGATTAAATGAGTGCCGAGAACGCGAGGGTCTACATTTAGACGATATTATTTTTAAGAAATAAATCCCCAAAAAGTGTATTTTAATAATTAATAAACATTTTTTCTATATACGGCTTACTTTTTTTTTAATCGATCCACTAAATATAAAATTTCTTTTGAGGTACTTGTATATATATATATCCGTAATAATGCGAAATCATTGAACAATGTAGTCTTAACCCGAATGTATACTGTATACAGTATATTGAACATACCTTGTGGATTGAAAAATCCGGTCATCCAAAAAGCAGCAGGTCTTTTCTCAAAACACCAGCTTCTGAACTGAGTATTTCTCTCAAGCAATTCCGTATACCAGAAACCCAGAGTGCTGGATTCCCACGATCCACGTCTCCATACAGCCGGAACTCGAGCATCGTAGATATTATCCAATGCGTCGCGCAATGCCTGTCATCAAGTATACACCATTAGCATTAATATAACACTTAATAAGTATGCATAAAGCAGGCCTATAGAGTCTCAAATATAACACTTCACCAGACGGGCGTGTTAATTTGTGGGGTCGGATTCAGGTTTGGGAAAAATAACACTGGTCAACAAACTTGTTTCATCAGACATGATTTTAGATGGACTAAAAATTATGCTTGTTTTATGTAATAATTATAAAACTATTCTTCTGTTTTTAGGTGAAAAAAATGCGGGTCAAAAATTATATTCATGTTCGTCATTTAATGCTCTACCTCTTCGAGAAAAGATGGTAAGCGGCACAGTTATTTCGCGATCTCAATGAGCTTTTCGGCAAAGAAACGGTCAGTCAAAAATAAGTTGAAAGATGATTGCACAAGTTCAAATTGGGTGACACAGAACTAAAAGATGATGAAGGTTGAGGACGGCCATGGGATTTCGACGATCAGGCACTTTTGTCAGCCGTGGGAGAGGACGATAGCATGATAACCCGCCTATTGGCCGTAGACTTCAATGTTGAGTTCGAATTTTCACCGAATTGCTGCAGAGAAACGAGCAATCGTCATTTTTTAAGAATCTTGTCACTGGTGATGAATAGTGGTGGTTGCTCTTCAAAAACGTCCAAAGAAAGAAAGTTTGTGTATCTCCGGGTGAAACACCGAAAGGAATAGCAAAAGTTGCCCACAGTAAGAAGGCAGTGTGGTGCGTATGGTGGGATAGAAGCGGAATCATCCATTGGGATACCATTGCAAACAGCATTTGCTTTTGGTGGAATGAAGATGATGAGCGTCAATAAAAGCGGTTTCCGCACAAAAACGGCAAATTGCAATTCAGTATCAACAGCGACGTCTATTTCGCTCAGCTCGATCGACTCCATACAGCAATAGATCGTCTCCATACAGCAATTTTTTTGTTAAATAAATTTATAAACAAAAAAAAAAAAAATTGCCGTTAATTTTGCATCAAACCATTTTACATACATAAATTCTATAATGCCGAACAGGAGTTCATCTGAAATATTAATTTCCTAATATATTTATAATGTAAACGTTATTCAGTTTGTTATTTATTTATTTATTATTATTTTTTTTTTTTGTAAAATAGTTTACAAAATAAAATTAAGACCGGCGACCGGGCCATTTATATAATCAGACCCTAGGCCATGGCCTCGTTGGCCTAGGCGAAAAAACGGCCCTGGGTCATAAAAATAGGTTGGACCATAGTGGAGTATATCAAATTAATTGTAATAACTGTAACTTTATTTATTGTATATAGGTAGGACTGAACGCAATTTTAACATTAGAATATCAGAACACATCAGAGCCTGGGAGATCAGCAATAGTAATAAATCTAATGCCGCTAAACATATGATCAATAAACTCTTTGTATTCTGATGATGACCTCATAAGCCGAAAAAAAATATTTTGAAACACTACCGAGTGCTTTATTTCGAGTTCTATTTTTTTAACAATATATGCACTTTGGTATGATTCTGTTCCCTGCACATCTGTTAAATATATACAAAATATGATATGTGTAATCTAAATGACTACATATCAGTTGCGACTACCTTCATACGGGGACTCTTATACCAGGAAACCTGGTTCAAGACAACAAATAGTAATGCTTGGTAACAAAATTTTTGATACCTACATGTAAAATATAGGAGTTCCACAGGGATCGGTGATTGGGAGTATCTTATTTATTATATTATATATGTAATCGAGCTGTGGCCCTGCCACTTTATTATTAAATAAACTGCTACTTGGTACGACTCTAAGTTTGTCCTTCCATCTTGTTTTTGAGTGAAATGCCTTCAGTTGTCCAAATAACTTATATTTGCAATACAGCAATTATTTGCAGTAACTGTATTCATTTATAACTTTGTTGTTGGATTATAATCAAAATACTAATATACAACATACCTCATTCATAATTATAGTGCCTTCAATAGCCAGTAATAAATCCTTCAAGGTATGCCTTACTAGAGAAATTACTTTCTGCATTCGGTCAATTTCTTGACGTAAAAATATGGTCATAGAATTCATTAGTCCCATCATCTTCAATCTGTAATAATTTTATATGACATATTTTTTTATTATTTTAGCAATATTATTAACTAAGGGAGGATAGCTCCATCCCACCCTTAGTCTACAATTACCCATTATCACAAATATTTCTTAATTTTTGTAATAATGCGAACGCAACAGTCTGCAGTTCTTATCTCTAAATAATGCAATTTAATTACTCTTAAAAAGTGTTTTTTTCTAAGTATTTTTAATTTCATTCTTACCTCTCTTTAACTTCAAAGAAATCGTAGTTTGGCGGTAACTTATCCAACATTTCTTGCGTGAGTCTTGCTACCAAAGATTCTCTAGTTTCTCCACCACCAACAGATGATTCTTTTGGCTGAATAGAAACTATTTCAAACAGCATTTGACTGGCCGTGTTACTCTGATATCTATAATTTTGTAACGAATCGGTTAGTCCGACAATGGCTTTAATGGCCGGTTTCATAAAGCAATGCTAAATTTTAGCAACGCTGTTAAATTTTAATTTCATTGTTAAGCATAGTTTTGCGTTACATAAAGCAAAGTTAAATTTAGCAAAGAATTAAACCATCTGCTATTTTAACATAGGTCTGAGGCTGTGTTAAATATTAACATTGCAATGTTACCATAGTTTTACTAATATTTGTATCAAATATTTAAATTGAATATAAAGAAAATGGAAATGATAAGTTATAATAAATATTTTTACTCACTAAATTTCATATATTGGAAAACGTGTGTATAAGTTTTATTAATATTTAATAATATCATTATTGTTTTTTTTTTCAGCAAATTATTTTCCGAGTCATCAGATAAATTTTTAAGACATTGCTGTGCACCTGATTCCTCGTCCGCTTATATTAATCCTTTAATTTGATATCTCTGTAGTTGGTTATTAACTCCTTTACTCAATCCATACACTAACCCTGAATAGAACTACAACGCAGCACACATATTGACAAGAAATACCATAGAAAGATTGTTCCGAGTCTTAAAAATATGATTTCCATGTTTGTCTATGGGATTAGGAAAAAAAATTGACACAAGTCGTGCAGTAATAATTGCATGTTGTGTTTTACATAATGTTATTTAAAGACGAAACTCAACCTATTGTAAAAGAAATTCAAACTTTTGGAGACGTAAACAGAAATTTACTAAATAATACTGCTGCAAGAACTGCGATTAATAACACCGTTTTTACTAGGTTATAAGAGAAAAATTATTGTTTTCTTTTTTGTAATATATCTATTTTTTATTACATGCAATATATAAAGAAATAAAGAATGTTTTAAATTATTTTCCTCATAAAATCATATATTACATCTTTTTCCTACTTTAAAAAATATTACGAAATAATATAGAAATTGATTTTTGATTGCAAAATAATGACACAAGTACATAATTCAAAAGGTTACTAAGGTTATAATGGGTGTTTTTTTTTAGAGGTATAGAACTTTAAATTGCAATAAAACAACGATGGATTATTCGATTGACATGAATTTTTTTTTATCCGAAAGATAATCTTGTGGCATTACATTTTAAATATGATTTCTGGCATATGACCGCCACGGCTGGCTCGGATGTAGTCCAATCTGGACGTCCAATTTTCGATGACTTTTTCCAACATTTGTGGCCGTATATCGGCAATAACACGGCGAATGTTGTCTTCCAAATGGTCAAGCGTTTGTGGCTTATCCGCATAGACCAATGACTTTACATAGCCCCACAGAAAGTAGTCCAGCGGTGTTAAATCACAAGATCTTGGAGGCCAATTCACAGGTCCAAAACGTGAAATTAGGCGGTCACCAAACGTGTCTTTCAATAAATCGATTGTGGCACGCGCTGTGTGACATGTTGCGCCGTCTTGTTGGTATGATTTAATGTAATGCCACAAGATTATCTTTCGAATAAAAAAAAATTCATGTCAATCGAATAATCCATCGTTGTTTTATTGCAATTTAAAGTTCTATACCTCTAAAAAACACCCGTTATAAGCCTGTTTGATTCAATCTACCTATATTACCAATTACCTAATAAATCCCCTAAACTGAACACAGCACTGAAATTACTTAATACTATGTTAAAATAAGGTGACCATACGTCCCGAATTGGCCGGGACAGTCCCGAATTTCCGCCTTGCGTCCCGAATTTTTGCCGAGGCAATATTTTTCCCGAATTCTACTCATTTTCAATATTTATTTTTAATATACAGTCTGTTCCAAACGGTTAAGGGGAACTAAATGGGAATTTAGTTCTTTTAGGTTGTCACGATAAGGGACCTTGCTTGGGATATTTCATTTTTCACGTTGGGATGTCAAAATTTAAAATTCCAACAATGAAACCATGGAAACGAATGACATATGTCAAAATTAAATATTTTTTTTTAGATATTTTAATGACAAAAAAATAAATAAATGGGAAATTTGTATTAAGAATGACACAAAAAATCAAAATATAAAGAAAATGACATTTTAAAATGATATTAACCTTAACCAAAAAATGTTTATTGTAAGTATGATTTACAAAGCTTAAACAAAACGGCCGAAAGGCACGATTTAAACGATGATAGTAACTAGATTGCAAAATCTAGTTCCGCTTAAGCGTTTGGAACAGACTGTATTTCAACTAAAATTATTTTTACAAAACTTGAACGAAATAAAGATATACAGAAAGGGTATTTTCCTTGATGAACAGCTTTTGGACAAATGACAAGACTCAACTTGATGTAGACACATTAAAAGCAATATTACTGATTAAAGTAAATTATGAAGAAAACTGCGAATTTTTATAAAATGCTTCAAAGCAAAAAAGACCTACTCCAAAAGATCCATAGTTCGGAAAAATATACAAAGTTTTTTACTGAGTAATTTTAATGAATAAATTTTGAATTCATTTAAAATAATACTGTGATTTTCATAATGTTCCATTTAATAATATAAGTTAATTATCTGTGATTGGAGATTTTTATTTTCTATAAATTATGATTATTTATTGTATATAATTTGTATTAAAAAAAAAAAACTGAATTATACAATTATATTTGAATAAGCAATAAAAATAAAGCTCTCTGGTCTATAAGCTCCCGTCCCGAATTTTGAACTAAAAAATATGGTCACCTTAGTTAAAACCGAAGCTATTTTTTTATGAAACCTAGTTAAATTTTAACACTGTGTTATTTTAGCATCGCGTTAGCTAACACAGGATTTAGCATTCCTTTATGAAACCGGGCATAAAACTTTTACAAACCACCCGTCGCGAGAATTTCTTCGTACGGAACTGCTAGCATTTTTTACTTAGCATTTAAAAGGCACATTACAGTTAATATTTGTGAGAATTCAGGCAATAGAAAATTAGAAACCTTACGTTACAACACGTAATCTTAAGTTTCATTGTTCAAGGAGACATGTGTTCAAAGTTGTTACCAATACAGTTTCTTGAACAATTTTCGACCCTTATTCCTGGAAATGCTACTAGAACGCTTATATACACAACAGTCTCTCTGGTTTATATTCGGTCTGGTTAGTGAGAACATCTAGAACGTTGAATTCTTAGAGGCACATTGTCTACATTCCGGTGGTCTATCCGATTTTGTTTGTTTTAATTTTCGTCATATTTTCATACCAGGTCTACAAGTATGAAATGAGGATTTTTTTCAAACTTGCCGCGCAAACAGTGTGTGTAGTTCAAAGTTTCAACACATATGGCGTTTTGTTAAGTTATTATTAAGTGTCAAATGCGTATAGGTTATTTGAAAAGTGATCATATAGTTTTGTTTTACTGTGTTAAAAATGTCAAATTTTGTGCCAAATAAAGAGCATTCGCGGACAATACTACTGTTTTGTTTTCATTTGAAAAAAACTGCTGCTGAATCATACCGACTGCTTCGAGAAGCTTATGGTGAATATGCTCCATCGCAAGATACGTGTGAACGATGGTTTCGGCGTTTCAAAAGTGGTGACTTTGATCTTACAGACAAAGAACATGGAAAACCTCCAAAAAAATATGAAGATACAAAATTGGAAACATTGCTACAGGAAGACGATAGTCAATCACAAAAACAACTAGCAGAGCAGTTAGGCGTTAGTCAACAAGCTGTTTCCAATCGCCTACGAGAGATGGGTAAGATCCAGAAAGTCGGCAGATGGGTTCCACATGCATTGAATGAGAGGCAGATGGAAAAACGCAAAAACACTTGATATTTTGCTTGCACGATACAAAAGAAAGTCTTTTTTGCATCGTATCATTACTGGCGATGAAATATGAATTTATTTTGAAAATCCCAAACGCAAAAAATCATGGATGAACCCAGGCTCACCATCTACATCAACTGCAAGACCGAATCGCTTTGGCAAAAAGACAATGCTCTGTACTTGGTGGGACCAAAAGGGTGTGGTCTATTATGAATTGTTAAAACCTGGTGAAACAGTTAATACCCAACGCTACCAACAACAACTGATCGAATTGAACCATTCGCTGCTCATAAAACGACCAGAATACGACCAGAATACGAAAGAAGACAGCTCAAGGTAATCTTTCTTCACGATAACGGTCCATCACATAATGGCAAAAGCAGTTTGCAACACATTGGAGGCACTCAAGTGGGAAGTGCTACCTCATGCCGCTTACTCACCAGACTTGGCCCCTTCAGATTACCACTTGTTCGCATCGCTGGGTCACGCACTTGCCGAGCAGCACTTTTGTTCATATGAAAATGTGAAAGAATGGCTAGATGAATGGTTTGCGGGGAAAGGGGAAGAGTTCTACTGGCGAGGTATTCACAAATTGCCTGAAAGATGGGAAAAATGTATAACTTCTAATGGAGCATACTTTGAATAAATAAACTTTTACTGTTCTTTTGAGTTTAATGAGTTATATTTAAAAAAAAAAATATCCGCATTTCATACTTGTAGACCTGGTATATATATTTTTAATCTTTGAAACTACATAATTGTACTACTATCTTCTAGTTCAGGGGTCGGCAACACGGCGCCCGCGGGTGCCTTGGCGCCCTCTGTGAGATTTTTATGCGCCTTCGCTATCTAGACACACACATACTGAGCCCAATATCCACATCGCATCTATTGGTGATTCGACTTGAGCGATCAGCGCTAGATTAGACGACCTTGCGAACCACGAGTGTTTACATATTTTACGTTTTTATGCGCCCTCAATAACATTTGAATTTATATTGCGCCCTTATTGACACAAAAAGGTTGCCGACCCCTGTTCTAGTTTAATGACAAAACGTTATATTAGGTTAGGAAAGTGTCAAGGTAGTAGAAACGAGTGGAACTAGCTAATTAAAGTTATTTATCGAACTAAATCAGCAACAAAGAATTAATCACATTATGGAAACCAATAATTAAAATAAAGAATGTTATGGGTCTATTCTGTATGAGTTTTCTACCGCTGTAAGCGCTATAACTTTGTAAAATACAGCGCTGTAAGGAAAGTGCTATTCTGTATTCACACGTGTTGCTCTGGAAACTCTACACCGATGTAAAATATCGCTGTAACATTATGGCGATATTTTTCTGGCCGTAAGTCAGTTACAGTACTGTATAGAAGTCAAGTTGTATATGTTTGTATTGTTCGTGTCACCTAAAAACAAAAATTAATGATCAAAATTTCGCCCTATTTCTAATGCAACTACTACAAGAGGATCATAACAGGTAATTATGCTTAAAATATCACGTTACAACCACACAAACTGTTTTTTATGCATACATGTTTTCATTTATTCATTTTTATATACAGGTTTTATATCAAGCTACTACAGGGGCTCACAATATCACTTCTTTGAGCCAGCCTATGGTTAGTAGATCGATACAAAAAATTTGTTATCTGATAACAACATATCTAATGCCAATTCATATAAAGTTCCCCACTACGAGGGAAGTAAACCGTGGAGTGAAAGAAGGGTAAGTTTTGCATAATATAGCAACAAAAGCAAGAATACCTAACTATGCTGAGATTGATGATGATGAGCTTGAACCTGTAAATAATGAAGATCCTGAACCTGAAAATAATGAAGATCCTGAACCTGAAAATAATGAAGATCCTGTACCAAATGGTAAAATATTTGAAAAGTATTTAAAATTTTCAAAAACTGATTTAAAACTTTTTTTAACAGCTAATCAAGATATGAATTTGGGAAAGCAGATTAGTATTTTATATGTTCAGCAGTCCATTGTATAATTTGATGTAAAAAATATGTTTATATTGGAATAAAGATACATAAGATGCAAAGAGAAACTTTTATTTTTATAAACAAATTATAATAATAATTAATAAAAATTACAAACGTAAAAAACATGAGTATATGTGTATATACAAATATGATATACAATTACCGATCGATGACATTGATCAATACCTCAAATTTTGAGGTTAGAAATAAACATAGTGAAGTTAGCTACAATGTTAGCAAAGTTTAAATCGACCGAAATTACAGAATGTGTTACAGAATAGCTAATGCTCAATATTTACAGAGCCGCCGTAACTTGGCACTTTACAGTGCTAAGCTCACTACAGCGCTATAGTGATACAGGACTGTAAACATTTTTTTACAGAATAGACCCATTAAATGTTTCTGAATTAAAGCCCTCAAGATAAAAATGTATGCTACCAATGGCCCGATTTTGATAGGCGTGGCTAAAATCTTAGTTCGGAACATTCGAATATAACCTTGACTGTACTTCTTTAGATAATCAAAGTATAGTTAAGCTTCCTCAGTATTACTTCGTATTTTCGTCTTCTTAACTTTTAGAAAACAAGATACTCACGTGATATCGGCATTGGGATGTAATCCGTATGCTTGTGGGGGATCAATTACGGACATCAGATTTATCTCTTCTATATATGGATCAATAGATTTATGTTTCATTATTCTATAGCCTCTGTAGAAATTAAAAATTTCTTCGAACATAAATTCACCAAACCAACATTTTGCAAAAGTATTTAGCAATCTTTTGTCAAAATCATCAGTTACTCTTCCACCATATTGTACTTCTCCAATCATATATCTATAAAATAAATACATTACTATTATTATTATCCCTTTTTGATTCTCGTTCGTAAATATCTTATCCTGGAGAGATAAAGCTGAACCCGAACCCGAATCGATACCCCGATACTCGTGAAGGTTTTCGTTGGATTTTTTACGATTTTAGTAAAGGCCTAACTCAACAACAATGCACGGATTCGCTTCGTTCAACTTTTGGAAATGAAGCACCATCACAAAGGACTGTTTATAATTGGTTAGCAGAATTTCGTCGTGGTCATGCGTCCGTCAGTGATGAATCTCATGAAAGTCGACCAAAATCGGTTGTGATTCAAAAAAACATCGATGCTGTGCGCAAAATGATTGAAGAAGATCGGCATGTGTCTTACCGTGAGATAGAGGCATCCTTTGGCATATCGCAGACTGCAATACATTCATTTTGCATAAACATTTAGCTGTGAAAAAGATCTGTTCCCGATGGGTTCCGCATAATTTGGCCAAAGCTGAAAAAAAGGTTCGTGTTGATTGGTGTAAGGGAATGCTAAAAAAATTCAACCTAAGCACTGTAAAATCCGTATACAACATTGTTACAGGTGACGAAACTTTTATTTATTCATATGAACCGGAAACTAAGCAACAATCCATTTGGGTCTTCTAAGATGAACCGAAACCCACAAAAGTTGTTCGTTCACGAACCACTTCCAAGAAAATTATTGCTTGCTTCTTCGGTTGTTCTGGACATGTTAGGCTGACCAGATTTTTTTTACAGAAAAAGAGTATACTAAAAAAAAAATCACACTCCAAAAATACAAGTGATGAGCAAAGAACAGAGGTCCTCACTCAAAAATACTAGAAACGAGCAAAAAAAAAAAGGTCTTCACTCCCAAAATAGAAGTGATGAGCAAAAAAAGGTCATCAATCCCAAAATAGAAGTGACGAGCAAAAAAAACAAAAAAAAAGGTCTTCACTCCTAAAATCGAAGTAATGAGCAAAAAAAAAAGGTATTCACTTCCACAATAAAAGTGATAAAAAAAATAACCAACAAAAAAGAGTATATTCAGAGTTTTTTTATAAAAAGTAAGAGTATCGAAAATATTACTCAAAAATGAGTATAATACTCTAAAAAAGAGTACGTCTGGTCACCCTAGGACACGTCGCAACCATTCCTTTAGAGTATCGGAGAATAGTTAATGTTGCATGGTATACAACAATCTGTTTGCTAAAAGTCATCGACAAAATCAGGAAAAACCACCAAAAACGTCGTATCATTCTTCATCATGACAATGCAAGCTCCCACACAGCACGTTAAACAATTGATTATTTAAAGGAGAAAAACATCGAATTAATGTCTCATTGCCCGTATTCACCTGATTTATCCCCTAACGACTTCTTTTTGTTTCCCCAATGTAAAACAGCGATTTTCATCACCTCAAGAACTGTTGAAGCCTTTGAAAACCATGTTTTTAAGATACCAACTTCAGAGTGGAAAAATGTTTCGATAATTGGTTTAAACGAATGCAAAAGTGTATAACTTAAAGGCGAATATTTTGAAAAGCAATAAAAGAGGTTGTTCAAAAAATTATTTGTTTTGTTAGTTTTTGTAATAACTTAAAAGGTGGCCCTCGTAGTTGACAGTTTCTGTTTTATTATAAAAGAAATGCGTATTACATTGCTTTCAATGAACGGTAGTTGCCGACCGGCGTAGCGTGTTGGTAACACACGTGCCTTGGGTTTCTAAGGTCTCGGGTTCGAATCCTGTTCAAGCTTAGAATTAGCATAACGAAAAATTTGAATTTTCCTAGCTAATTGCCTTAGTAGTAAAGGCCATAAACGTGAAAAGAAATAATAGATGTTGCATGATAAAAAAAAGAAACTGTTTCACCATGAAATTATGGAAACTTTAGTTCAACATTTTGATTTGCTTTTTAACAAGGCTTTTAAAAATTTCTCGCGAGTATCTCGCTATACACAGCTAGATATTTAAAGATAATTAACCGAAGCTCGGAAACTTTTGGAAATTGTTAATTATTATGTTCAAACTAAGTTTAAACCTACCTTACAGTACTCCAGCTGACCCCCTTGACCTGATCTAAGTCCTCCAGATGATTCTGCATGAACATACAACTTGCTAACCAGTCAGCTGAATTAAATTCATATGGAATATTCCATCCCAATGGGCCAAACTTTCGCCTCTCTTGAACCACGGTATGCAGAAATGAAACACTATAAATTAAGGGTAAATATTGCCAAGCATCAGAGTAATCCAACATATCTTGACCCATAGATGAGTACGTTCTTAGCAGGCCAGCGCGAATTCCTAAAAAATATATAAACAAAAATAAAAATTTTCATATTGAAAAGAATGGTCATGGATCATCAGTACCGGCCAGAAGGCGATGCGAACGGTGCGACCGCATAAGGCCCCGCGCTTCGGAAGGCCGCGCGCGACCCGAGTTTTTTTTTTTTTTTATTTATAAAATGTCTAAATCTGTTATTTTCATAGTTGCAGTTTACCTTTAACAAAATATGAAATGATTTGGACTTATTTCTACTAATAGACCGGGAGCTCATGACAGTTTTTGGTCTCCGATTTCATACTGCATGCCTTTTGGAGGAGAGAATATTTACCCTGTGACAACAAAAAAGGGATGGTACTAAACCCCTGCACGCTTTTCGGTCATAGGGAAAACTGCATTTCCACTTAAACACAAAATTTTAGTGCTTTTCTCTGATTTAATATTGCTTGCCCTTTTGTCAAAAGAAAGTTATAACAAATTTAAAGTCTTTTAAATATATGCATGCGATTCGGAGAGTCCCAAAGGGCTCAAACGGTCATGTGATCTTGTAATAAAAAAATATGATTTTCTGCGTTTTCATACAGCATGCCTATAATTAAAAGACTTTAAATTTGTTATAACTTTCTTTTGACAAAAGGGCAAGCAAAATTAAATCAGAGAAAAACACAAAAATTTTGTGCAAGTGGAAATGCAATTTTCCCTATGACCGTCAAGCGTGTAGGGGTTTAGTACCATCCCTTTTTTGTTGTCACAGGGTAAATATTCTCTCCTCCAAAAGGCATGCTGTATGAAATCGGAGACCAAAAATGTCATGAGCTCCCGGTCTATAAATATGTATAAACAATGCAGCCAGTGCCGACATTTGTGTTTTTCGACAATGCAATCGACAATGCAATTTTATCATTTAAAAAAAGATTCGAAATTTATCACCACCACGAAAATTTGTTTGGCTTTTTGTACAATTCAGACAATATACAAAAGATGACTGAAGATGATATGCTTAAATCTTGCAAAGATTTAAATCTTTTTTATGAAATTAAAATGTGTTTTCGGGCATTGTCGCCTAGAAATACAATTTTAGAAATTTTAGAATATATTTACAGGAACAATTTATCTGAATTGTATCCCAGTTTAACTGTTTTGAAAGTAATACTGACAATTCCAGTAACAGTTGCATCGGCAGAGGGATCGTTTTCAAAACTGAAAATAATTATTTATGATCTTGTATAAGTCAGGAGCGATTCTCTTCATTGGCAATTTTGTCAATCGAGTCCGAGTTGGCAAGAAAACTAAATTATGACGAGATAATTAACAATTTTGCAATAAAACATGCCAGAAGGAATTATTAGTCATCATTACTGGTACGGCCTTCAAGGCCCTTGAAGGCCATAGCCGTCCCAATTGTCTTCTGCCATTCCTTCCCATTTTGTGTTATTGCCCTCCTGTTGTGTGCACCGATAGACCGAGCATCCTGTGTTACACAATCAACCCACCTAAGCTTTGGTCTACCTCAATTCTACTACCTACTGGCACAATACGAAAATCTCTTTGTACATGGTTTATTTCATTGGCTCCAGTCCATCCTAGTCGATTTAATTAAACTTTTTTCTTCATACCGATTAAACCGTTTTAAATTATATCCGCATCTCAATTTTGCATACGGTCTAACACGTTCTATGGACATTTGGGTCTCGTTATGATTTCAGTACTGTTTTCAGAATGAGATTTCATAACAATAGGTTTTCTATGGGCAGTGGTCGTTATGAAATAGATATTTATAGTTCTTTTTAGCTATTTATATTATTTTGTTAAATATTAATTATATATATCAACATCAACAAAGTAGCAGGTAGAATAAGATCAAATTATTTTCCTAGTTTTGAACCAAACTCAGCCTCCCCCCCGTTTTTAACAGTTTACTAAATCCCCCCCCCTGGCTGTACCAATTTGGTGGCCAATGGTGGGATTTTTAAATGGGATCCTTGAGTAAATATTTATTATAGTAATAATACTTAATAATACTTATCAATATTAATACTTAAGATCGGTATAAAACAATTATCCTGTATCAATCAACTGAGAAATTTATTTCCAGAACATATCACATGTCAAGATCCACTAATATATATATATATATATACAGCCAGTGGTGTACGCATAGGGGGAATTAGGGGGATAAATCCCCTCCCCCCCCCCGAAAATTCGAAAAGAACTAAAATTATAATTACCCCATTTCAAGATTGCTCGCATTCTCAATACGTATAAATTCCGTATAAATTCAATACGTAAAAATACGTATGTTGTGAAAAATCCCCCCCTACGAAATATTATTCTGCATACGCCACTGTATATTGCAAGGATAGTGCTCGATTGTATTTTATTTTAATTAATAATGAAATTTTATTTCTGAAATTACCGCTCCCACACAAGTACCAGCATAGTTTTGTTAATTTGTCTTACCTGAGGGAGGTTCATTCGTAAATTTAATGCACATTTGTAAAAGTGATATCGGGAAGTTTGGGTGTACTTCTGTTGTAAACCATAGTCTAAAATCAGTATGGCAAGCATCTATTTTTTCATTATCTTGTAACAGCAACAGTAATTCATTCATGTATTCCAGACCTAAATGACAGTTTTGTAACAATGCCCAGAAACCCTGAAAACATAACGTTTATTATGCTTAATATCTTAATAATGTCTGTTGCTTAGTTTATAAATTCAAATAACCGCGCTTGATTTGTGTACAGAGGTCGCAGAAATAGTAAGCTGTGCGTTTGTACACAAATTAATATGAGATTTTTAGTAGGCAGTGATTAACAACAGACATATGAAGCGAGTATTGACAATATTTTCTGGATAAATAAATTTTTTCTACTTGAAGCTGAAGTATCCTGAGTTTGAACGAGTTTTTTACAGTCCACTCCTCTGACCATCGACAAATAGCATATAAATTATGGAACAACTTCTGTCTGTGTTTAGGGAGTAATTGCTAATCTAACTGAGGTAAAATAGTCGTATTTATGACCGCTTTTACAATCGTTGGATAAAGCTCGGATAACGCTATTCCCAGCATAAAATTAAAAAATCGCTTTTACAATGCTTGAATAAAGCTCGGATGGGATAAACATCGGAATAAACACCAAAATATCTTATCCGGCCAACAACACTTCAGATAAAGGGCAGCATAATAGACAGGGAGCTCATGACAGTTTATGGTCTCCGATTTCATATAGCATCTCCTTTTGGAGGAGAGAATATTTACCCTGTGACAACAAAGAAAGGAGTCTACTTTCACAAATTTTTATGATTTCTGATTTAATAATGCTTGCCCTTTATCAAAAGAAAGTTAAAACAAATTTAGTCTTAAAAATTATAGGCATGCGATTCGCAGGGTTCCAAAGGGCTCAAACGGTCACGTGATCTTGTAATAAAAAATATGGTTTTCCGCGTTTTCATTCAGCATGCCGATGAAAAGATTTAAAGTTTGTGTCATAGAACCCCCATAAAAAAACAGCATGCGGCTCTCGTTGGCCCAAGAGTGGAAAATTTCGGAAAAGTTTTGTGAAAACCAAAATTTTTCCGATATTTTCCACCTTTGGGCCGCATTAATAATGAGTTGTTAAAGCTTTAATAATTAAATAATCATTACAAAAAATATTGAGATATTTATAATTTGTATTGGAATGAAATTAAAAATTAAGTCCGTATAGTTGGCTATGATATTAATTATATCGATAAAATGGATTCACGGTAAGTTCATCGAAAATCAATTCATCGAAAATCAATTAATCGAAAACGAGTTCATCGAAAACGAGTTGATCAAAAACGAGTTCATCGAAAGCATATTCATCGAAAACTGTTCATCGACTGATCAATTCATCGAAAAAAAATATTTTATAAATATTTGAGAGTGCATTTTTAATTGTGGCCCTGTTTCAATATAATATGTATTCTTAATTTCTTCTTTTCATTGAAATATTTGTTGCTGTTTAAATATAAATTAAAAGTTAAATTTTTTCAGTGTTATTTTTAATCTCCCTTGTCCTTTATATATAAACATGTCTATGGTCTATTTCAAAGTAGAAAAATGTGTGTAAGAAGATAGGAGCTGTTTGTCCTTGCTTCGGATTGGTTTAGATCGTCATCCCTATTACACTGTAAAAATATTGTTTTTAGTCCAAGTTGACAGATGTTCAGTGTCGTACATTGGAAATATATATTATTTATATTACTTAATTTTTCTTATATATTTTGTTATTATTTACATATTTAGACTTTTATTTATATTCTTGAGGTAGATTTTATGGAGAAAATTCTCCATGTAATTTGTTTTTACGCAGTTTTATATATTTTAGGTTATCTGACATATAAATATTTTTTGACAGTTGATAATTAACGGATCAAGAGAGAGGACTAATGTGAAGCCAAAAGATAGCCCAGCTGATTGTGCCCAAAGAAGAAGTTATTGATATAATTTTTAGACCTTCATATATACATATATTTTTAATTTTTATTTACAATAATTATTTAAATAAGAAACTATAGCTCTGAAGATATATTGTTTGTTTTATTGCTTTATTTAAACTGTTTTAGCCAAATCTCTCATTTTATACATATATAGTACATAATTTTTAAAATTAATATTTTTTTAAATTTTAATTTATGTCGTATAAATAACGTAAGTGTATTATCTGCCTTGTTTATTTTAATATCTCATTAACCTTTTTTATATTAAAAAAAAAAATCATTTGCTAACCCAGTTGCTACGCCCATGCCCTAGTTGTAACTTATTTTAAATTTCCCGCTATACTGTATTTGATCAGTGTAAATCGTACTCGGTTCGCAGCGCTATCTACTTTTTTCTACTTTGAAATAGACCATAATGATAATTATAATAAATAATACAGTAATCTCCTAAGATACGTAATTAATGCGGACCGTAGACTTTTGGGTAACTCGAATTTTACGTAAGTCGAGTAGGAATTTTTATAAAGGAACAAAAGAAATATAAGCTACATAAATACGTATATAAAAGAAACAAGACAAAAATAAACTGAAATTCATTTACATATACTATTCTATATGTACATACATACAAATAGAAAATAAATCTTTGTAAAATTTTATGTTACTCTACACAAAAAATTTTCCATTTTTTGAAATGTTCATTTTACGTAACTGCGAATTTACCTAAGTCGCGTGTTACGTATCTCGGGAGATTATTGTATAACAATATTAATGGTACTCGTTGTGTTATCTGTCACCATATTTTTAATATAATTTTTGCAAATTTAAATTAAGTTTTAGTGAGATCATTTTTGGTGCATATTTGAGGATAATCAAAGAATCAAAGAATTTTTTTTTTTTTTCAAACCATATAAAAATTTTTATGCAATTATTTCTTAGTCTGTCTACTTTTATTGACCACTGCTTTTTTGAGTTTCCGATCCCCTCGGCATTCCTCTCAAATATTTACATTTTTTTTCGATGAATTGACGATTCGATGAATTGATCATTCGATGAATTGATTTTCGATGAATTTTCTTTCAATGAACTCGTTTTCGATGAACTCGTTTTCGATGAATTGATTTTCGATAAATTTACTTTCGATGAATTGATTTTCAATGAACTCGCCGGTTACCGATAAAATGGTATGAGCAAAATGCATTTCATCGCTTTCTAGATAATTTTTTCTAAATATTGTACCGAATAACAATGTCACGGAATATCATAACCCTTAATAACATTATGGCAGCTGTTCTAGCAACATTTCCAGGCCTAAATTGTCTATGAGCCTAGTTGCCTTTTCCAATCTGTATATAGTGCGCTACCATACAACTTAGCTTAGGTTTAAGATTGCACTTCGTATATTGTCCTAGTAACTAGAATCAAATCTTTATAATTACCTCTTCCATGGCTTGTCCTAGTAGTTTCCTAGCATGAACCTCTTGTCCTTGCCCCATGGACATAGGTTTGCAACTTGTCTCCAGTTTCTTGGCCAACTGCTCGATCTGAGTGGTAGGATCACTGCCCATACTCAGGAAATTTATCATCGGTGTATCTTTACGTGACTCTTCATGAAGAATTTGTAGATTTAATATGACCGGTTCATTGTATCTTTGACCCAGGGAATGTCCTATATATTTACGACTTTGGGCTAATATACGATCTGGACAGAATGCTCTACAAAAATATAACAAAATTCAGGGCTGTGCCAAAGCTTACAAACAGGCGAGTAAGGTACTCGTCTCTAATACAATGTTCCGTAACTGCACACCTAACTACCGCGGTCGCGGTTACGGTAAAGTCGTGGTAAGTTGTGGTTACCTGAAAAGGCGTTTTAGTTACGGAACGGTAGTCACACTTCACAGTTGCTAAAACAGACAACTGAACTGTCATTTTATGGACGTTATAGGTTATAGATATTCTCTTACAAAATTATTAATAAAAATATTTGTTTTATTAGTACTTGTTTACAATGGCACATTATATAAGTACATATATGATTTTCCCGATATTATTTTTCACGACATCGATCAATATTACTAAAAATCAGTTACTTACACTCATTCTTACTGATTTAATTATAGACTATAGTAAAATAATATTATAATTTACTACTTGCACTACCAAGAAAGGATTAATTCCCACCGCGGTTACTTTCGTCGAGTAATGGAACATTGTATAAGTAAGTAAGGTAAGTCTATCAATATCATATTGTCACAATTATTATTTTAAGGCTGTGTAGGTTAAGGTTGCTGACGTATGGTTTTGGGAATTATAGAATGTACAGGGTGTTGCGTGTTTGTCAACATAAGTCTAATTACGTTCTAATGTGTTGATAACAATTACACAAATAAATAATGTTTCCAAAACGATTGAGGTAGGACCTGACGTCATAGTGTCCTGGTTAACAGTTATAAAATGGCCTTAGGGAATAGAGTCGGGGTAGTCATTCTTGTGACCATTCTTGTCATCAAGTCGGTGGTCATCAGTCCGTATCACGCTGCCCAAGGACCAGCCCAACTGTTGAAGTCGCCAAGACGAGATATGCGTGTTGTCTACAGGGCTTCTCCACGTGTTCGCCTCGTGCGGATACCTGGGGTGGTTCGACCGATCTGGAGGAGCCAGAGCAAGAACGATACTAACATCAGCTTCCAAACGGACAACACCAGCAGCCATTTTACCCACAATTGTACATATTCTGATGTAAATTAATCATGTATAAGAAAATATTCCGTTCTTGACTTCACCCCGTGACAATATTCATATTTTCACACACCTACACAGTTCACTGATGTGAACGATTGGACGCGATATCCATAGGGATGTAGGTTCGATTTCCAGCGAAGACTTGAATTTTTGATATTTATATATGTTACGGCCAAAGCCCGAAATCGATCAAAGTGGGAAGTATCCAGCCAATTCGGGAACTGGCCAATATCGGCACACATTGACCGACCAATGTCCGATCTTTTCTTGATTTTGGAATTTGGCCAGCCAGTTTGCGAAATGGCATGGGGCGATCGGCCAAACTCGGAAGAAAAAAGATATGAGCAGATTTTGGGAGTTTGTATATGGATAAAAATATTTGACCTATGAAAAAAATACATGATCTACAGAATAGTACCTGTGAAATTAATAATTTAACTATGTATTAAATAATTGATCTATGGTTTTAATTTTTGACCTATGGAATTAATTATTGAGCTATAGAAATATTTATCGAACTATGAAAATAATTATCGACCTATGTAAATATTTAATAGATCTATGGAAATAATCATATACCTACTGATATAATTATTGATCTATAAAATTTGATCTATAAAATTAACACTTGACCTATAAGTACTCTTGCTAGTTAGTAAGGGTTTGGCTAGAAGAAGCCGAGCGAAGCGAGCTACCCATCTTCTAGTTTAATGACAAAACACTATCTTAGGTTAGGTTAGTAAGGGTTTGGTTAGAAGAAGTCGAGCGAAGCGAGCTACCCATCTTCTAGTTTAATGAAAAAACACTATCTTAGATTAGGTTAGGTTAGTAAGGGTTTGGTTAGAAGCCGAGCGAAGCGAGCTACCCATCTTCTAGTTTAATAACAAAACACTATCTTAGATTAGGTTAGGTTAGGAAGGGTTTGGTTAGAAGAAGCCGAGCGAAGCGAGCTACCCATTTTCTAGTTTAATGACAAAACACTATCTTAGGTTAGGTTAGGTTAGTAAGGGTTTGGTTAGAAGAAGCCGAGCGAAGCGAGCTACCCATCTTCTAGTTTAATGACAAAACAAACTCTAGATATGTGAATCATTAAAATAATTTTGGAACCTGTTAGTTTACAACTGATTTTAAGGTTATATTCACGGATTAATTAGGTTATGTTTTATCATAACGCTACTAGTCAATAGATGCCACTACTGTCTATAGGTAGTTTATTATAGATCAATTGATAATTTTCTATAGGTCAACTATTAATTTACTATAGATCATTTTTTAATTATCTATAGGTAAATGATTGATTTTTCTGTAGGTAAAAATATAAAATTTCATAGGTAATATTTGAATTATTAATAGATCATAAAAATAGGATCCTTTGTATAATCATCACATTATATTGATTATTAATTATACTAAATTAGCAAAATCAGTCAAATTAGTTTATTATAGTAAATTATCAATTTATTATTTCTTGTTACAACAAGATGAACTTTTATGACATTTCGAATTACACAATAGTTTGTTATTTCTACATTTGCAACGATTTATTGCGCCCCTGGTAGTGCAATTGCACTTAGTGTAGTCTTGACCGCCGGTCAGTCATTGTGAAGACGCGACGGTTTGTAGTGATTTTTCTTCTGTGCCCATGGATTCCATTGTGAGCAGTTTTTCGTGCAGAATGGAAAACTCACTTCTGGAATACAGTTGTTTGAGAACACCATGTTCTGTTCCTAGCTTGTAGAAAGCGCCCTCGACATTCATGACAACTACAAGAACGCTTCGTGGATCACCGCGACCTTTGTTAACATCTGGTATACGGATGCGTACATTATTTCCAAATTTCGCTGGCAGGGCATCAGCACATCGAATATTGGCCAAGGATTTCCCGGCACTTTGCGATGTAGTCGGCCAAAGTAGCATATACACAGTACATCGGACATTGGCCACGCGATTCGGCCAAAGTGCGAAATGGCTGGCCATTTGGGGAACTGGCCGAACTTTTGGCTTTGGCCGTAACATATATAAATCCTTTTATTGAGATCCTTACCTGATTATTAATAGTCTTCTAAATACATCTAATATGTGATAATCGTTTGGAATAATGGTTTCTTCTGGGGCGTCCTGATCAAACCATCTCTTCCATACTTTATCATTATCAGTAATCTGTTTATTACAATATTTATCATTAAATGTATAAACATATTTTGTGGTACAAATGTAGGTATGCTAGAATAATAGAAATTTGGACACTTACATGTTGAAGTATATATTGGAACTGTCTTAAACTTGATAACTGTACTAAATTAAGCCATGTCATATCTGTGATCCATTTACATGGTTTGGGCGGACAGGCGTTCAAATCCAGGGCAGCGCCACCTAAAATAAATATATCAGTTAAAACAAAATCTCCTTTGTTATGACTAATTTCATGCTATGGCTTTCAAGTGATTCTGAACCAGTCTAACTATGAATTTCTGTCGGTTTTTAGTTCAGAATAAAGTTTACAAGTTTGAATGACGTCAGAAATTTGATACTGTAGTGCAGCGGTTCCCAACCTGGTGTACGCGTACCATTGGAGGTACGCGAAGAACCGGTTGGGAGTACATGAAAATAATATAGATAATGGCGAAAAACTTCAAAGTTTTACAGAGACTTACATTAAAGTTGAAAAAGAAAAATTGACTGAACTCTCCACTGATTCTTCTTTTGAATCTGATTTCAAAAAAATAAATCTCATTGACTTCTGTGCAGTAGTGAAAGAAGAGTACCAAGAACTCGGTGACAAACCAATAAAATTATTACCTTTCACGAACATAGAGCTAGTAGAAACAGCATTCTCGTCTTATGCGTACAGTAAGAATAAATACCACAATAAGCTTGATGCAGCTCCTGATTTCCGGTTATATCTGTCTTTATTTGAACCTGGTTTTCAAAAACTCGGATTCATGAAACAAGCTCAAAGAGCGCATTAAAATTATTAAGAACTACGATGGAAGACTCTCATATCAAGATGAATAATTGCTATTTAAAATTTTACTAATAATTTTTCTAGTTTCCCCGTAAGTTAATGTGGGTAAAAATTATTTTAATGCTGTTTTTATGTTTTATTTTATTATTATTTGTATTATTAAAAAAATAAATAAATAAATAAATAAATGTCATTGTCTAACCTATCCTAACCTAGAAAATTTTAAAAAATAATAATGTATGGGTGCGGGTATTGAAGATAGTGGGTACTCATAAATGAAAAGTCTAATCAAGGGGTACGTGAGAGAAAAATTTTTGGGAACTACTGGTGTAGTTAAAAGTATAACAGGCGTTTAATTTTAGTCAGTTAAATTAATCCGAGCGACCCGAGTGCTTCCGATCCGTTCGTAAAGTCTGTCAGAGCGTACACATTAGCTTATTTTTAGTCAATCCGATTGATCCGCCGGAGCAATCCGAGCGTTTCGAAGCAATCCGATAATGTGGCAGGATTGCTGGGATTAATGGATTGCTGGTGGTGGGGGTTAGCGCGGGTAAATTGAATCTTACAGCCAATCGGAATGTGTTGAAAACATAACTTAACAAAATATAATAAATAAGTGCCATTTGTGATAGAATTATATTATTAGTAATAAACTCATATTTATAAAACAAAATGCGGTAGCAGTTGTAATCAACGACAGAAATTTGACAGTTGCAGTTAACGCCACCGTTACAAGACGTCACTACTTAACTTCAGACAAATATTGCTTACGAAAATGTTAACAAAATCCGAGCAATCCGACTAATCTTGTGACGTCACCAGATCAATCTGAGCAATCTTGTGGATTCACTAAACGTAAACGCCTAATGTAAATCAGCCTTAAGAAGTAAGAGAATTCTGTGAATTTTATTCAAATTACACTATACCTTTGATTAAATTTTGAAATTCTTCATGACTGACATATCCTCTATCTAAATCAATTTTTAAAGTCATGAGCAGTAAGAACAAGTACTTATGTACTTCATAAAGCCCTCTACATTTATATTTGTATATTTCGAAAGTCATATATTCTATAATTGCGATAATTCTTCGAGAAGTAACAGGACTTTTCTCTGATTTATACATGGACAAGTCGAAACGTTCCAAAAATTGAACAAGTGATGTCTGATACATGCAGTTTACCATCGCCATATTGACAATCAAGAAGTATAAAACGCTGCCTCTAGTTGCCACTGGCCTGAAATAATAAAAAATGATATAAGTTGAGAAATTTCACACATTTTAGTGTTTTACAGATAAATTATTTATCTATTTTTTATTTATTTATTATTTATTTATTTATTTATTTATTTATTTGGACGCTACAGACGACGTCCTTCTTGTGTCCGTAGACACACATACAAGCTAACATGCTAACAACAATATATTTTTTAAATGCACAATTTTATTCATACTAACATCAAGTTGCTCTACTCAATCAGTTACAAAATATATTTGACATTCTCAAAATATAATCAAGGCCAGACGTACTATACACATTGGGTGCGTTTTGTTGTGCCAATTCTGGTTTCGGTTTAATCAGAATACGCGTTTTGTTGTGACTGTATTCTCATTCTATTCATTCTACTCATTCGATGACTCGAGGTCGAACGACTGGAATGAATAAGTGTGGTGGGGATGAAAAGTAATATTTGAATGCAGTTCTTTTCATTTGGTTTTTAAATGTATTAGAATTAAATCTTGTTATTACTGTTTCAAAATAATTTTTACTTTTAGGTATTTTCTCATTTTGTGTCCTAAAATAAATATATACCTATATGATTTTAATATAGTATTGTTAAATCTAAACTTAAAATGCATGTACAATTCAATGACTCGTTCTAAAACATAAAGTAAATATAAAGTTTTCTTATTCTGCATTTATTATTTAGATTATCCATTTAGGTGAAATATGTTTGTTATTTGTTCCACAACCATGTGACTTTACCTCCATGCAAATGTCATTCCATGTTTACTTCACGATCAAAATGGTCGTTTTCTTGGGTATCATTTCTAGTACTTCTAACCAGCCACCAACAAAACGCACCCATTACAACGGCAGCCAGAATCTACCTTCAGTTTTACAAGTCAGCTGTTAACATTAGATTATATTCTGTGCACAATCAAGTTATAAGGCTTTAATACAAATTTGCGGAACTTGGAGTAATTCATATTGAATAAATCAACAGATCTATCTTTAACGAGAACATTGTTATATAATGATGCAATACGGAGTAACGGGCTCATTTCATAAACGCTCTTTTAATTGTAAAGAGTGTGTCTCTGATTCTGAAATCCCGAGATGGCACTTTTAGAACAATTTTTGACAAGATATCAGGACAGTCAACGTAGTTGTGAAATATTTTGAACAAAAATACCACCGATGTCGTATCTCTCCTCCCAGACAGGGTTCTAACATTATACTTTGATGAAATACTGTTCGTTGATATATATTTAGGATAAACTCCTGTCAAACGCAATCAACAACACGATAATACCGCCTGATGAAGCTGCAAAAGCCACCTCCCACAGACCTATGATTGATGTGAGTTTCATATTTCCAGATGACGCAAAGAGTCATCTGAAACATCTGGTTTTAGCCAGGTGGCAGCATGAGTGGAGCGTTAAATTGAGACAGATTAGGGGAGACATTAACCATGGGGTTCTTCCAGCAGGATTAACCGCAGGGAGGAAACCGCCATCACACGCCTCCGTATAGGCCACTGTTGGTAGACCCATGGACACCTCCTTCGAGGTGAAGACTCCCCTCTATGTGAGACGTGTACCACAGATTTGTCTGTGTTACATTTATTAACTGAATGTGTACAGTTCGAGGATGTCAGGGAGAGGTTAGGCCTGTGTTATGACCTGTCTGTTGCTTTAGGTGACGACAGAATACTCATGGACAGACTGATACTCGTCCTGAGAGAATCGAACTTACTGTTTTATCTGTGTCTTGCACCTTATTTTAATTGATTCTATCTACAGACTGTGATATTCGTTGGTAATTGGCCCCTTTACAACCTCTTACCATCACCCTGAGTCTATTCGATTTTTCGAACAGACTTTTTATCTTATTTATTTGTGCTTGCCTGTGCAAGATTTCTTTTATTGAGTATGCGTATTTTTATTGATTTTATTTATTGTTTTTAATATGTAGTATAGTCCAGCGGTTCTTAAACTGGGGTTCGCGTAGCCATTACTGGGGGTCCGCGAAACAATGTTGACATTAACTTACATCCCCCAACTTAGCATTTTTTCCAATAACGAATTTAATAAAAAAAAAAAAAACGATACCAGTGATGGTAAAAGGGCTCAACGATTAACTAAGTAAGTACTTTTAATGAAAATTAAATAAAATTCAGGAAAATCTTTCTATGGCCAATGTTTGCAATATCCCCCTTCAAACTTTATACAGATAGCAGCACATAACGACTACACTAATACAATGTTCCATTACTCGACGAAAGTAACCGCGGTTGAAGTTTCCCGTTCCGAAAGTGTACGATATTAACCTTTTCAGGAAAATTGTTAGGTTTCGGAACGCGGTTACTGAAAATTTTGGTTACTTTTTTGTAACCAAACTAACCGTAGAAATATCGCGGTTAGTGTGGTTATTTCCTCCCACTACAAAAGGCGGGAATTTCAAAACAATTACAATAAGGCGAGAGTTAAGTAGAGGGAATTAATCGTTTCTTTGTAGTGCAAGTAGTAAATTATAGTATTATTTTACTATAGTCTATAATTAAAACAGTAAGAATGAGTGTAACTAACTGATTTTTAGTAATATTGATCGATGTTGTGAAAAATAATATCGAGAAAAATCATATATGTTCTTATATAATGTGCCATTGTAAACAAGTACTAATAAAACAAATATTTTTATTAATGAGTTTGTAAGAGATTATCTATAACCTATAACGTCCATAAAGTGACAGTTTAGTTGTCTGTTTTATCAACTGAGGTGTGACTACCGTTCCGTAACTAAAACGCGTTTTCAGGTAACCACTGGGTAACCACAACTTACCACGACTTTATCGCAACCGCGACCGCGGTAGTTAGGTGTGCAGTTACGGAACATTGTATAAATAATTCAAGAATTGTCAGTGGCTCTAAAACAATGGTTTCTAGAAGCGAGCTAACCATCTTCTAGTTTAATGACAAAACACTATCTTAGGTTATGTTAGGTTAGTAAGTGTTTGGTTAGAAGAAGCCGAGCGAAGCGAGCTACCCATCTTCTAGTTTAATGACATAAATAAAAGTTCTGCGCAGTCCCACTTGTTTAGAATCTCTGTATATTAAACAAATGACATGTGTTTCACGTATGCGCAAGTGTGAAGTGGGATGTTGTAAACACTTACCCTTTTTATTTTTGTATTCCCAAATCCCCCATTTTATAAAATACTTAAATTTGTTCCCTCATATATTATTTCTAGCAATAAGAAATAATCAAGTAGATAAATAACCAACCTAAATTCCTCTCTGGCTGCGTTAATTTTAATTTCCGTACTCCTTGCAATATCCAGTTTCTCTTTGACTTCAGCGGCAGTATTCTTTGTAACATTCAACACTCCAATGACAGATTCATCGTCTACAAGTGAACCCTGTATTGTTGTTAATTTGTACAACAGGTTTTCTTCCAACTCCAACATTTTCCTTTTATTTGCCGTCACTTCAGTAATTAAATTTGTTCTTTCAGTTTCTAATTCACGCTTTTCCGTTATTATTACTCTTCCTAATAACTGGTCTTCCAAACCTTTAACAAACAAAATAATTAAACATGGTTTTGAGATAATTTAGTTTAATTTATAATTTAAATAAATTGTGAAGCGCGAATTTTCACACATTTCAGGGTTTTGTAGGTATTTAATGAGTGTAAGGAGAAATATATCACCGCACGGCCCTGTATTGTATATTTGCTTGGTTTACTAGTTACGAATTTTTAAATTTTTTTATACTTAATAACTTCCATTTCCAGTTTCGGACCTTTATAAAAAACAATAGGGTTCTTCCCAATTAATAGGATATTTTTTTAGTACCAGAACGAACTCTCTAAGTTTAACCGTTCTTGAGTTATCGTGCATACACACACAGCCACACACACACACACACACACATACGGACGGCACTTCGAAAATAGGTTTTTTGGATTCCCTAGACCATGAAACATGGTCATAAGTCAAAATCTCGACATCGAAAATTTTTGTGATTACAATACTTGCCCTTATACGATTTTGTGAAATAAAAAATTGATGTCAAATGTGAATTTTCACACATTTCAGAGTTTTGCAGGTATTTAGTAAGTAAATGATGATTATTTGGGATACCAAAACAAATTTTATGTTAAAATATTTTTTTGTTAATTTTAATTCGTGTGCCTAATACCATTATTTAGGTTTCTAAATATGTGCCGTATTTTTTTTTATATATATATATATATAGTAAGTTTAATTAAGATTTTGAAAATTGCGCCTATGGCTTCCATGGGTTGTTTTAAGTCATAAGCTCCTCCCCTCTGATTTCGTATACATTGAAACATAGTTAAATTATAATTTCAACAATTGCCACTGGTTATTAAACTTACGCATTTAAAAATTAAATGAAACATTTGCCAAAATATAACTAGAATTTTGCAAAAATAATTTAAACAAATTAAAAATGCAAAAAAAAACAGAAAAAATAAAATTGTCGAACCCTAGTTTGCAATTTAGAAAGCGAAATGTCTAACCACTACACCATGAAAGCATACTGGTTTACTGTGTTACATAACATATTAAATATTTACATCGTCAACCAAAAAAACACAAAAAAAGCATTATTTTCCGAAAACATAATCTGATCAAAAATTCCTATTGTACTATTCCGATTCACACCAATGTACATTACTCAGAATTTTTTCAAATTTTTAGTTTAATCCATCTGGGCTACAGGGTGTGGGACAAAATTTTTTATGCACAATTTTGACAAAAATCGCGTCAAAATAATTTGTTTTGCAAAAATTAAATTTTGATCGTTGATCCACGTACTTAGGTCTTTCATTTGAAACCCTACTCAGAATTAAAAAAAAAATATTTTTTTTTGATGTGCACATATTTGTTTTAATTTTTAGGGGGATATGTTTTTTAAATGTTTTAGTATTTTTTCTATGTGCGGGTCAAAGAGTTGTATAAACATGCCAAATTTCAACTTTCTATGTTTAGCCATTTGGCTACAATTTTTACCTAACAGACAGACAGACAGACAGACAGACAGACAGACAGACAAACATGTAAATGACGGTATAAGAGTTTTTTAGTCATACCTACAAAACCCTAAAAATCACTGGAAAAATTAACAAAAAATTTCATACTAGTAATTTATAGGACTTTCGCAGAACACTAAAATTTTGCTAAGGATCACCAGTGGTCCGCGGACCGCTGGTTGAGAAACACTGGTCTAGTCTCTTCCAACCGTTTAAGTGAAACTAAATTTTGTAATGTAGTAACATTTAACGATTGAATTAGGTTATTGATCATTTTGTTTATCAATAGCCCGCTTCAATCTTTAAAAAGTGAGCACGTGACAACTTAAGAAAAAAATCCATTTAGTTCCGATTAAACATTTAGATTTTATAGGCTATTCCGTTTGAAGTGGGCTTTTGCTAAACAAAATGATCAAAAGCCCCACTTAACCGGTAAAAGTTATTAAAAATAAAAATCTAGTTCCGCTTAAACCAAATAAACAGGTTATACCTTGCGTAGACGCGTCTTATATTGATTTTTTTTTTTTTAATTTAAGAAGGCGAAGAGGAGCCTTAAAACGAGATTGCGCTTGTAATGTATCATTTTCATGTTGGTGTTGAAAGCGTGGAACTTCAACCGAAATTCAACCAATAGGATCGCTCGTGCACTGTGACACCACTATGAAAATGATACATAAGTCACCAATTGCTTAATCCGCCATTGCATCAACCATAATAAAATCAAAGGCCAATATCGAGAAGAATTGATGTAAGGGATACTTTACATCGCGTGATTTACTCCGATGAGATTTAATTAATTTATTGCAAATATTACCTTTAATTGTAACAGTGAAATCTATAATTGAAGTTCTAGCAAATATCTCGGGAGTATAGTAAGGATTTGGCAATTTGGTAGTAATGTATAGCATGAATTCATCTGTTACATCCACTTCTTTGTCGCTTATTTTTACTTTAAACGTTGTGCCAATTTTAATATGATTCTTCTCCAGAATATTATCCATACATGGATCCAATTCTTCTTCTACATTCTCAATTATAAGTGGGAAACCTAAAGCAACGGCATCTTCCAAATGATTTCTAAAAAAGAAAAAAATTTATAAAGCGCCTTTTTTTCACTCATGGGATTGTCAAACTTCCCATTCGTGAAAAAAAGCATTACTTTATGAACTTGTTGCATAAATAACTACAAGCTGTCTCAAAAAAAATTTTATATTTAGTGGATCGATTAAAAAAAAAGTAAGCCGTATATAGAAAAAATGTTTATTAATTATTAAAATACACTTTTTGGGGATTTATTTCTTAAAAATAATATCGTCTAAATGTAGACCCTCGCGTTCTCGGCACTCATTTAATCGAACAGTAAAATTACTTATGACGTCTCGGCAGGTGGACTCAGGGATGGCTGCCATTTCGTGACGGATATTTTCTTTCAAATGCGCCAGTGAAGTCGGTTTATTGGCGTAAACTTTAGATTTAAGATAACCCCATAGGAAAAAGTCCATAGGGGTTAAATCTGGACTGCGTGGAGGCCAATTTATGTCACCTCTCCGGGAGATCAATTTGCCTGAGAAAATTTCACGAACACGTGGCAGAGACATATTGGACGTGTGTGAAGTTGCTCCGTCCTGTTGGAACCATGTTCTTTGGTTATAGCCAGGAAAGTTTTGCAGTTCAGGTACCAAGAAGTTGTCTAACATCTCCACATAACGCTCTGAATTCACTGTAACTGCACGCCCCCTTTCGTCTTCAAAAAAGTAAGGGCCGATAATTCCTCGCGCCGACATCGCAGCCCATACGGTCACTTTAGGCGAATGTAGGGGTTTCTGATGTTTGCGTTTCGGATTCGTTGCACTCCAGTAGCGGCAGTTCTGCTTATTTACGTGGCCATTGAGATGAAAATGAGCTTCATCCGAAAACAAAATGTTGGTAAACGTTGAAAATCGCTCAATCACCTGATTTACGAAATTAAGCCTCTGACTGGCATCTTGGGGCTTTAATTCTTGCACCAATTGAATTTTGTAGGGGTGCAGCTTTAGGTTTTTGTGCATAATGCGATGTAATGATGATCTATGCACATTTAAAGCACTTGCGCGCTTCCGAATTGAAAGGTTTGGGTCGTCACGAACAGACTGATTAACATTCTCCACGTTTTCTACCGTTCTTGATGACCTAGGTCGCTGGGATTTTGATTTATCCAGCGTTGTACCAGTCTCTTCAAACTTTTTAACCCAATGTCGAATGAGAGGAATGCTTGGCGCATCATTTAAGTGGCGAAAACCTCGAATACTGCAGAATTTTCTACGCGCTACATTCGCCGAATCACCGTTTTTGTAAAACTCTCGCACGCATAACGCGCGGTCTGCTTCCGAGAAACGCTCCATAGCGACAGAATTCCCAAGAGCCAGGCTACCGATTGACATAACACCCGCGCCCCTCGGATACGTTGCGTTCACGCAGTAAGCTAAATAAATATAAAATTTCTTTTGAGACACCTTGTATTACCTGAAATATTTGTGGTCCAATGAAGATATGATTAATCTATTGTTGGCTTCCTTATTCTTTATCCATATTTTCCCCTGGCCCTGAGGATCAATTAGCAAAGGGAAACGATCTGCCTTCGTAACAATAATACCATTCTGAATTGATAATTCATCAGTTGGCAACCCTTGTAAGTTCCATTCTCCGATCTGTAAATCAGTAATGTATACCATGTAATCAATTATAATCTGTACCAATTTTCCATTTGCTGTCTGTTTATCTGTACGGTAAAATTATATCTGGCAAAATACATTTCAGCAAATTTAAATTTTTTCCCGTAATTTTCATTTATTCGCTATCTTTAATTTTAAAATCAATTTATGTCTAATAAAAAATAGTACTCTATTTTATTTTTATTTAACAATCATATAATGGAGACTATATTTCACGAAGATGAGGTTTACCACCCGAGCCGTAAACGAGGGTTGTAATTATCCGAGTGAAATAAAGCCATTATATGTAAGTCAAATATATATAATATATGTATGTAAGTCAAGTATAATAGTTTTAACATTAAAAAATTGATGTGAAGTGGGAATTCTCACACATTTCAGAGTTTCGCAGGTATTTAGTAAGTGAATGATGATTATTTGGGATGCCAAAACAAATTTTATGATAAAATGTTTTTTTGTTAATTTTAATTCAAGTGCCTAATATCATAAAATGGTTTCTAAATATGTGCAATATTTTTTACTTGCCCGACCTTAATATATAAGAGGCAAGTATTGTAATCGCGAAAATTTTCGATGTCGAGATTTTGACTGATGACCACGTTTCATGGTCCAGGGGAATCCAAAAAACCTATTTTCGAAGTGCCGTCCGTATGTGTGTCTGTGTGTGTGTATACACGATAACTCAAAAACGGTTTAACTTGAAGAGTTTGTTCTGGTACTAAAAAATTCTCCAAATAATTTGATGTATTTTTGAAGATTTACCTAAATCTTCCTTTAAATTTTTTTTAAAAAAATTGATATGTATTTTTTTTTTTTTCATGGGAGGGCAAGTCTAGCGGAGGTCTCCCTTCTCCACTGGTTTTATATAGCAAGGTTCATTAAGATTTTGAAAATTGCCCCTATGGTTTCCATTGGTTGTTTTAAGTCATAAACTCCACCCCTCTGATTTCGTATACAGGCTAATCTAAACGATTATGCGGAACTAATTGGAATTTTCATTTTTGTTAAGTTGTCATTAACTATTTTTTTTTATAATAGAATAACTAAATAAAAACTTGCAGTGTAAAAATACGTTAATTTTTCGGGGTGAGTGTTTCACATTTTTTCCACTTGTTGCAGCATTATGTATTTACAGTTGGACACATAATGCATTTATTATTTGATGGTAGTAGATAAAATAATTATTCTATTTTATAAAAACATTAGCAGGAAATGTGCTTAGATTTAGTAATCAGAAGGAAAAATAAAATGGTCTTACCGTAGCAGTGTCAATCAAACTGTCTGTAATATTAAGATTTAAGGACACTGGTATTTTCTTCGTCAATAATTGTTCTACCCATGATTGCTGTAACATCTGTCTAAATTCTTGGTTAAATGGTCCAGTGTAACTTAAGAATCCAGTGAGCAGAAGGACGTCACCAACTAATCTATCAATTTCAGACTTAAACAGAGCCGATTGCTCTGTCCAACGAATTCTTTCACCTCCTAAACCGTCTATTAACGCTTTTGCAGCATCCATTTTAGCTTTGCATCTATCTGCAATCTCTTGAACTTCCTAAAACAAAAGACGTTTACAATATTTCCCGTCTCCATATTTCTATAAGTTATTATGATTACAAAATTATAAAGGGTGTTTTTTTTAGAGGTATAGAACTTTAAATTGCAATAAAACAACGATGGATTATTCGATTGACATGAATTTTTTTTTATTCGAAAGATAATCTTGTGGCATTACATTAAATCATACCAACAAGACGGCGCAACATGTCACACAGCTCGTGCCACAATCGATTTATTGAAAGACACGTTTGGTGACCGCCTAATTTCACGTTTTGGACCTGTGAATTGGCCTCCAAGATCTTGTGATTTAACACCGCTGGACTACTTTCTGTGGGGCTATGTAAAGTCATTGGTCTATGCGGATAAGCCACAAACGCTTGACCATTTGGAAGACAACATTCGCCGTGTTATTGCCGATATACGGCCACAAATGTTGGAAAAAGTCATCGAAAATTGGACGTCCAGATTGGACTACATCCGAGCCAGCCGTGGCGGTCATATGCCAGAAATCATATTTAAAATGTATTGCCACAAGATTATCTTTCGAATAAAAAAAAATTCATGTCAATCGAATAATCCATCGTTGTTTTATTGCAATTTAAAGTTCTATACCTCTAAAAAAAACACCCATTATATGGAACTTTGCTATTCTGAATAACATTATTATATCAAATTATCATATTAAATTATCAAAATAGCAATCTTTTTAGGGTTTCGTAGAAATGAGCAAGATCCCGTATACCGTCACGCATGTGTCTGACTGTCTGTCTGTACGGTAGAAGTTATGGCAAAACGACTTAGAAACCTGTTTTTCATTGAATATATTTTCGCGCCCCCCTCCTGGGCAATCTTTTATTATTTAAGTGGGGGTTCCTAGCTTTTACTTTTTTCTAATATTGTATCCGACCAGCACTGACTGATAGTGGCTCCCAGGGTGTCCCAGCCATGTGTGGCTCACCATTGCTATATTTGTTAATAATATACAGTATTGGCCATAAAGATTGCAACATTTAATATTTTTTAATTTTTCAAATTTTAATAATAATATTGGAAAATAAATACTCTTAGTTCTATAATTTAATCATATTTTGTCTGTTACATCAATCAATAGTCAAATAATCTGACTTACAGATTAATAATAAATTATTTCTTCATTTTTGCTTGGACAAAAATATTGCAACTACTTGAATTTTCTTGTTATATGCAGGTTTTATCCATAAATAATATGTTGTGCACAAGTAATATTTCAGTTTATATTTGTCAATCATGGGTCGTAGTAAAACTGTTTCAAGTGAAATTAGAAACTTAATAATTTTCTGGTTTTAAACACTAAAGCTGCAAAATGTGATTTCACAAAATTTAAATGTTCATAAATCTACTGTGTCGCGAATTATAAAACGATTTCGAGAAGAAGGTATGTTTGAAGTTTCAAAAATTCCAGGACGGGCACTAAAAACTACAAAACGAACTGATAAAAAATTATTTATTTATCTAAAAATACCTCCTTTCTGTCATCGGAGAAAATTTTGGGCCTTTTGCTACAAACGGATCAAGAAAACATCTCAACAAGAACTATTCGCAGAAAATTAGTTAGTGAGGGTCTTTTTAGTCGCCGTCCTGCTAAAAAACCACTTCTATCCAAAAAGAATGTGAAAGCCCGATTATAATTTGCTAAAAATCATATTGACTGGACTGTGGTTCAATGGAAAAAAGTTATTTTTAGTGATGAATCTAAGTTCAATTTGTTTAAAAGTGATGGTGTAAGTTACGTTAGGAGGCCTGTTAATAAAAAATTAGTTCAAAAATACACCTTGCCAACAGTTAAACATGGCGGAGGTGGTGTGATGGTATGGGGCTGTTTCTCGGGATACGGTATGGGTCCTCTATACCACATTGAAGGAATAATGGATCGATTTAAATATAAAGACATCCTTCGGAATGTTATGAAACCTTATTCTGATGAGTTCAGGCTTTTAAAACATATTTTTCAGCATGATAATGACCCGAAACATTCTTGGTCAGTCTTGGTCTTGATCGAAGTTGGTCAAAAAATGGTTAGAGGATTCAAAAATTAACTTAATGACTTGGCCGTCACAGTCACCCGATTTAAATCCAATAGAAAACCTTTGGGAGATTGTCGACAGAAAGATTAGAAACAAAACGCATTCAAATATTGAAGATTTGTTTAAAGCTTTGTAGGGTGCCTTGTCTAATATTGAAAATGAAATGATCACGAAATTATTAGAATCAATGCCGAAAAGATGTCGGGAAGTTATAAATACTGGTGGTTACTTCTATCTTTATGTCCAGGTAAAAATAATACATACTATAAAAAAAGTAGAATTTACTATTAAAATTTAATTTTTTACTATAATATATGTAGAGGATTGTTAAAGGTAAGAATTACATTTTTTAATTTTAAAAATATTGAATAGAATAAAAATAAAAGAGGATTATCAAAAGTTGCTATCTTTATGGCCAATACTCTAGAAAGAGATTCGGTTAAATGGATAAAGTTCGAGTATTTTTTGTAGGAAATGTTATGACTCAAAAATATTTTTATATGTTTCGGTGACCAGATATTTTGAAAATAAACATTTTGTTAAATGGGATACACTGTATATTGTTATACCTTTGGAAAAAGAATTTTTTGTCTTGATAAAAAACTAAACATGTTTATAATGACATTTTTTAATAACGGAGATACCAACGTTAGAAACTTATAAAAACAAAAGTAAAAATTTCCAAGTATTTTGGTTACAAATATTGTTCGAATAAATATCCATTACTGTTTAAACACATCTTATTCTTTATTTTATGTTTCGCATTACATAGCGTAACATATTTTTAGAAATTTTACTGCACTTATTTATTAGTTCGTCTTATTTAGAAATCCCCAAACAAAAAATCTAAAGATGTTAAATCAGGAGATCTGGGAGGCCAGTTAATAGGTCCATTATTCCCAATCCACTTGTCGTCATATTTATGTAATTATTTACAAGATGGGCATTATGTGCAGGTGCACCATCATGTTGAAAATACTTCAAATTAATTCCGTTAGCTATGGGCACATCATCAAATAAATCTTGAAAACTATTTTCCAAAAAACCTAAATACTTTACAGTAGTCAAATTTCCTTCATAAATATACGGCCCTATTTAGTAGAATTCGAAGCATGTGTATTTTCTCGTAAAATCTCTTGCTTGGATCAAAATTTCTAAAAATATGTTACGCAATTTAATGCGGAACAAAATTGAGAATAAGATGTGTTTAAACAATAATGAATATTTATTCGAACAATATTTGTAACCAAAATACTTGGTAATTTTTACTTTGGTTTTTATTATAAGTAAGTTTTTAATCGTACAATTTTTATAAGTTTGTAGCGTTGATATCTCAGGTATTAAAAAAATTTCATTATAAACATGTTTAGTTTTTTATAAAGACCAAAAAAAAAATCGTTGTACCAATGGCCTAACAATATACAGAGCATTCCATTTAAAAAAATGTTTATTTTCAAAATATCTGGTCAACGAAACATGTAAAAATATTTTTGAGTCTGTCATGATATTTCCTATGTAAAATACTCGAACTTTGTCCATTTAACCGAATCTCTACCTATAATATTAAGAAAGATAGCACTGGTGAACCACTTGGCTGTGACACCCTGTATAGTCAAGCTCGACGCTAGCGAGTATCGTGCTACAGAAGACGACCCCGTCTTCTATTATCTTCGAATGTCCGCCACCGTGCACATTCACTCGTGTCTTATTGTTTGTTTGTTAATACGCGACTGCCGTGTGGACTTATTAAGTGTATCAACGCGGCTGTGTGTCCCATTTTCTCCTATTCCATAGAGGACCAGACTACAGCAGTTCAAAGGGCCCTTTAATACGATCACACTTCAGTACGAGGTAAATCCATTAACCAGTATATCTCCCAACCCATATCCAGCATTCTACAATCGCGTAGATTGAGCATAATACACAGAGCCGCAGTAAAGATGGGGCGGAGGGGCGACGGCCTTGGGCGCACTAAGAGAAAGGGCTTGACTTAGGGGCGCCATTGCGCTTTTTTTTTTTGCTTGTCACATGGTTTTTGGGAGGTGAGGACCTTTTTTTGCTCGTCATTTGGATTTTGGGAGGTGAGGACCTTTTTCTTTGCTCGTCATTTGGATTTTGGGAGGTGAGGACCTTTTTTTTGTTCGTCATTTGGATTTTGGGGGGTGAGGACCTTTTTTTGCTCGTCACTTGGATTTTGGGAGGTGAGGACTTTTTTTTGCTCGTCATTTGGATTTTGGGAGGTGAGGACCTTTTTTTTGCTCATCATTTAAATTTTGAGAGGTGAGAACCTTGTTTTTATTTGCCAAGGGCGCCAAAACACGGCTCTGCCCCTAGCGCAAGTTTTCCTTACTGCGGCTCTGATAATACAGTCCACCCCGCTTATTTTAGTGCTCCTCTGAGCAGAAATCTGGTCAGCAGTGTTGCCAATCTGCGTGTAATTACACGAAATGCGTGTAATTTCAATAGCCATGTGTAATTTGTAGGTAATGAAAATCGGTGGGTAAAATGTGTGTAATTTGGTCAGAGTACAAATAATTCTCATTTTTTTTTTTTTTCTTCATTTTAATTTTAATTTTGTGAATACATTGGTATACAAACTGGTGTATATGCTGTTCACTTTTGTAAGGACAAACCAGATCTAGTTATTTTGGTTACTTTTATAATGTATTACTGACTTTAAATGTCATTTAAGAAATTACATTGCGCTGTAAATAAGACTTCATATTTGTTGCTTATGATCATTATAATTAAACTTTTTTATTATGACAAATTGACATTTTTTACCATTTTTTAATACCAACATGACATACAATTTCAAAGGTATTATCTGTCTCATTTTGTAATACGGAACTAACAGTGAAAGTTCATTTTTTATGTTGTATATTGACAATACATTTATAATATTGTCATAGTATTGGTTCACACGGATACGCCAAAGTCTGTTTACACCACAACAGTCACCAAAGTAACCAGATCTAGTTTCGTATTACAAATTAAGACGGAGTATATATGCTGCTCACTTCAGTAAGGACAAACCAGATCTAGTTATTTTGGTTACTTTTATAGTGTATTACTGACTTTAAATGCCATTTAAAAAATTACTTTGCGCATCAAAACCGACTATAGATTTATTGGTTATGATCGTTATTAAGAAAGTGACATTATTTTATAATTTTTTAATACCAAGATGACACAACTTCAAAGGGGCAAACTATTGAAATCAATTTTTTTTTTATAAAAGTGAACAACATATAAAGTCTGTTCCTTTGAATTAGGCGGAACTAGATTTTCAATTCTAGTTACTTTTACCGATTGGTTGAAACTTTTGATCATTTTGTTCAGGAAAAGCCAACTTCAATATATAAAAAAATAGCTAATGACAACTTACAAAAATTAAAATTCCAGTTAGTTCCGCCTAATCGTTTGGAATAGACTGTACAATATTTTTCCAGTAATTAAATTCTATTATTGCGAATTCAGTAGTAAATTATTTTTAAAAAATATTTCCGTGGAATTTCCATGTAATCTCGCATGGGTTAGTGGGTAATGTGGGTTATTTTGCATACGTCGGTGGGTAATTTGCTCTTAAGCAATGGCAACACTGCTGGTCAGTGTCTCCATCCGGGAACACTGTAAGATCACGCACTTAACAAGGATATTAAATGAAAATTCTTAATTAATGATCTAAAAATATTTTCAAAAGTTTCTAGATTCTGATGGTTGCAAAAGAAAATGTCCCATATAGAGGCCTACAAAATTCTGTATTTTTATACTTTTGTAATCATAATACAATAAATTTTTATTCGTTCTTACCTGTTTTTTTACCATAGCAGCATCAAATCTTTCCTGACAAGAAGCAACTTCTGCTTCTTTTTCTGCCAGCAAGCTCATAGCATCATCCAATTGCTTTTTAGCAGCAAGATATCGGGCAGTCTGTCTCGCTAAATTAGCTTTCAATGGCAAAACATCTTTATTAACTTCATAAAATTGACACATGGCCATGGTCCATAAAATCAAACCAGCAACATTACCACAAGCTTGTTTTGCCATATCAAAAGTATAGAGGGGATAGTTTAAGTAAGGCTGTAAAAGATCTACTATTTCAGCGTTTATAGTATCTTTAGGATATTGTTGTAAGTTGTATAGGAAACGTGTATCAGCCATCACTTTTAAAGATTCTGCCCAAGACATGTAAAAGAAATTTTTCTCAGGATCTGGCTTAACAGGCTCTACTTTCCTTTTAAAGTATATAAGTACAGCGTCCATAATCAAGGTAACAAGGTATGGCGGTTTTCCTAGTTTTCTTACTGTGGCAATATCAGCTGGTTTGATAGTTAGTAGGGCAGCTTCAGCGGCGTCTAGGGCTGGCTTTGCAGCCAAAAGTTTCTTTTCTGCTTCTTTTTGATCTGCAGAAATAATAAGAACAATCTGTTCCGCTTTTTCTTTCACAATCTCAGCTTCTTCTTTGATAACATTAGCACTTTCAGTGGCAGCCATTACATCTATCAATATTGTTTCAGCTTCCGCATTAGCTACAGCAATGTCCTTTTCTTTTACTTCCAAATCTTTCTTAAGCACTTCCACGCTCTCTCCTGCTTCCACTAATTTATGCAAACCTGTATTCATCCTCTTAGCCATCATTTGTATCAGCTCATGTTTCTGTTGGTATATTTTCTTGTATCCTGATAAGAACGATAAAAATGACTTTGGGGTTACATAAGTTGGTCTTCGGAATCTCTCATAATAATCAACGCAAGCTTCTGATACTTCGTCTTGCATTATTCCAGTCATTTCTATAAGTTCTCGTTTCACATCACTTGAGCATACAATAGCATATTCTTCTAAGAAGTGGTTTGATACTGCAATTAAAGCATCCTTAGGCCACTGTGAAAACCAGTCCATGGTGCAACCGGAAATAAGACCAGGGAATTTTAATGAACGGTTTCTAAACTTCTCACCAACAGGAGAGAAGCACAAGACTACATGCAAGTTATTTCTTGATCGTGATATGAAGTATTCATATAAATTATCATTCGATGGTGGTCTTCTTGGAAACTCTTTTTTCATTACTGGTATCAGTTCTGTTTGGATTTCATCCAATTCGTCCTTAGCAAATAAATTAGCGATTTCTCCTGAACTTAGAAGGTTATTAATAAACTCTAAAAATCCTTCGTCCTTTATTTCATTATCAGTGAAAATAAATGAAACACCTTGTCCTTGGCCGCCTGCTGTACGATACAAAAACTTAAGATCATCCATTAGATTATTGGCTGAATAAATTCTTGTGACTGTAATTTGGAATATTTTGTAACCTGCCATGAAAGAAGCGAGTTTTGTTAAACTTTGCTTGCCAGACCCACCAACACCTACTAACAATGCATTACCACGAGGTGTTCTCACTATTCGCGAAATAATAAACAAATGAATTAAAGCGTCATGGAAGAACACCATATCCATCTTAGAACCCCTGACTTGTTCATTATATCCAGCCATATAAGCAAAAATTTTCTCCATAACAATTTCATAATTTGGCATTTCTTCATATACCTTCGGAGGTTCAAAAGAAAATCCTTCCGGTTCTTCACCAGTAGGTTCTGGTGGTTCTCTTAAGAAATCAACAAAGTATGTTTCTTCATCAGTGTAAAGATCCGAATCATCAGCTAATTCTTCGACAGCTTGTCTATTCATGTTATTCAAAAACCACAATCTATCATCCTTATTAATAAATCTATCAGAAATTACTCTAATACATTCGTGTCGCCATAATTTAAGCAAAGTTTCAACTGTCACGCATTCAGGGCCTTGAATAGTTAAAATACCCTGCCAGATTCTAGACAGATCTCTTAAGTTAAACACGTAGTGGAATTTAGCTGGGGTTGGTAACATTTTAATTTTAGTTTGTTGCCAAACGTGTCTCGTTAGAGGCACTATACGACTTATAAACTGAACTATTATTTCATTAAATCTTGTTTCGCAAAAATATCCTTCAGCAATTTGTCCAAATATTTTGTCCATTGAATTTGTACTTGGAAGTGTACAATTAAATATATTAAATTGCCTCTTGAGACGTGGAGGAATGTCGTTTCTACCTCCACCAGGATGATTCATTGCGCCTACTAATTGGATATCCATTATTGTAGAGAAATCTCCTGGTCTGTCTAAACTATAAAAACCGCCAGCTTCCATAAGTTGTCGTACAATTTCATTTGTGATTTGATCACCCCATTCATTTATAACAGGCATATTGATGTCGTCGATGAAAACTGTCATCCTTTTTCCAGCTGGTGGTCCATAAGTCGTACCTACTCTTTTGTCAACATAAGACTCAATGATACGTTGAAACATGTTGGGTGTAGTTGCAGATGAAAAATTAATGGATTTGCTCAAATGAACTTCTAAATCATATTCAGCCATGTAACTTTTGATTATCACAGTTTTGGCAGTTCCTTGTTCACCAATTAAAAGAACAGCTTTATGTTGTTTCGCTATAAGGTCAACTAAGAAATTTGTTCGAACATTATCAACATTTGGTACTAGAATACTAGAATATTCCATCACCGAATCAGCTGGATATAAAAAAGGTTCAACATGTTCACTCCAATGTTCCCATAAGCCGTTCTCACCCACTAAATACTCGAATATAGATTCATCTTCTTGCAGTTTTGGCCAGGCTAATTTCGAAGGATGCTGTAATATAAATTCCTGCATCTGAGCTCGTGTATCGAGTTCTAAAACAGAACCTAAAGACCACATCAACGCAAACAAGAACAGTCGTTCCATATGCCTGTCTGGAAAGACTTTTACTTCTTCTCCAGAGTCCGTCAATCCACTTATAATGTCACAACACTGTCTTATGTACAAAGCCTCTCGTATCGCCATTTTTGCGTGCAATCTAGTTTGGATAAAGACGTGAACATCTCCATAAAGTGCGTTGAATAATGGCCTAAATACATCTGCTTCGTGAGGTGTTCTTTTCTTCAACCAAGCCTCTAGAATTGGTGGCCATTTTAATACAGATGCACTGATAAACACCATACCCATACGTGAAATAGTAGCAGGGGAAGCGTTATCTACATTATCAGGTTCAAAGAGTAACTTACAGTTTGCAGCCATTATGATCCTGTCACCATTAGCTAAAGTTAAAGTTTTGTTATCGTCTAAAACAGAATTCAAGTTTTCGATCCATACAGCATCAACAGGTCCATCCAGAACTAACCAAACGTACTCGGTTTTCTTAATTTTTAATGTTTTTCTCCATAGTGTTGAGAATATTCCGTCTGTCCAGTCATTAGTTGCTACGTCCAATTTTCCAAACATCTGAGGTGCTGTTATTGCTTTAGGATTCATCCTCATTTCTCTATGTGGCATTCCACATTCTGTTAGGCTTTTCATTAAACAGTGAATACATTTTGTTTTACCCGATCCAGTTGGTCCTAAGATCATCAAACCGTGACGCACAAGGGATGTTTCGTAAAGTTGTATACACTTTAAATTGAATTCTGGATGATTCATCAAACCCATATCTTTTGTCACTTTAGTAATTGCTTTTTGTAGATCTTTATACACTGAAGTACTAAGTTTAATACCAGGGAACATATCTTCCAGCAAAGATAAAAATAATGGTTCATCTTCATCAATTAATTTACTCACATTCATGTCTCTTAAAACTCTCATGATGACAGTCTCTTCAGTTTCCCATGGAGCTGCTCGTTTTTGTGATCCAAGTGTTCTTAACACAGACAAAATATTTCTCAAACCAAAATCATAGTGCACTTGCTTCGACAATTGTTCTTCACAAAGTTTGTATAAGGTAAAAAATTTTCTAGCAAGTACAATATTGTCTTTAAAGCCACAAGAAGCAAGTTTGACTCTTATTATAATTTGTCGATCTGGAACCATCATAGCAACAGAACGGAACATAATTTTTAAATTTTCCGGCAATTCCTGTCTACCAGCATAACCTGGATTCATAGTTAAGAAAATACCAAATTCAAGATTCATCGTTACGTTATCGCCATCACTAAATATAAATGATGCCTTTCTTTCTTTACGCGCGGTAAGGACAATGTAGATTTGCTGGGCTGCTACTGACAACACAGGAAGTTCAATTCGATTAAATTCGTCAAAACAACCCCAAGTACCTGACTGGGATAGCCCTTTGAATATTCTTCCTAATCCTCTGAAATCCATCTGGTCAGAACAGTTAAAGACCACCACAAATTTTCCCAAAGCTCGTCCCATGTCTTTAACCGTTTCTGTTTTACCAGTACCAGCAGGACCGGCTGGAGCGCCACCCATATTCATCCCAATAGCTTGGGCTAGAGTTATATAACACCTATCAGTTAAGGGAGTAATACAAAGTCTTTCAGTTACACCCAAGTATTCGTTTTGATACAGAAAATCTACATCCGTAATCCGAATCCAACAATCGTCAGTTTCTTCATCGTAATAAAATCTAGCTTGTTTCTGCCACTCAAAATCAGAACGAGATTTAATTTTTAACCTTACTAGATCATCAAAAATATCTCTTTGGTGTACATGTATAGTGACCATCGTTTCAAATCGTATACGATCAATTTTACTTAAATTCCCTGTGGTTAACTCAATAAAAGAATTCAATAAATCTAAAAATCTTTTGTTTACTCGTTTCATTATTGTTCTATCAACTTTGCAACGAACAAGTGCAACTTCTGCTTCTTTTGTCCATAAAACTTGAACACCTATCAATCCAGCTTGACCACAAAAATCTTGAAAACCCTTTACAAAATCGTATTCCGGGTCATTCAAACACTGTGACATTGTAGCTAATAAATTTTTGACTGAGTCACGAACTTCTTGAAGTAAGGTATTAAGCCAATGTTCTACTCCACCGGTACAAGGCACTGGTCTTTCAAATGGAATTTTTTCACCCAAATCTGACATCATTGCTATAATAACGTCGGTTTTCTTTTCGTCAAATTCAACAAGGAAAACTGCATCGAATAAACTTGAAAGATGTGATTGAATAGAATGAGGGTTTGAACTTTGACCTAAAATTTCTAGTAGGACAGGATCTGAAATGAAGAAAAATCTTGGGAAGCATAAACGTTTGGTTTCCAAGTACCCTGTCAAGCTCTTCTGACACGTTTCTAATTGATCCAATAAATATGGCAATAACTGTCCCATCATTTCGTCGCCTGTACAACACTCAACTGCATTCAGAATATCTCGAGCCCTAAACATGATTTTTACCCAAGATCTATCAATAGATGAAAATCTTTTTGCTTCCGCTGGCAATTGTTTTGAAATATCGCCTCCAACGAATACAGCTTCTAAATAAACCCATAAGTTTTGTACTTGCATCCATTTTTCTAAAATTTCTGATGTTGAAACTAATTTACTAAGCCAAAGCTGTATATCTTTTTTAAATGGTGCGTTGTATCTGTTACTCAACAAGGAATTTAAGATCATCAAACTGTCTTCCAGCATAGTAATGATTTCACCAGTTTCTTGGCCTTTTAGTAGCAATTCTCCTCTAGTTTTGAACGCTGCAAATTTCAAGTCAACAAGTGCCCAATCTGTTATTACCTGTTTTAGTTTTGTTTCTATGTCCTTTTCCTTAACAGCACTAATGCAAATATCTTCAATATCATCTTTGTTCTCCAGCAATGGAGCATCCATAACGTGCTTTAACGTGAATGTTGGAGATTCAATATCAAATACCATCTTACAAACTTTTTCTATTCGTTTCCAGTGACGATCTTTCATAGCTTTGCTCGCCATCAATTCGAGTAATGGGCAAGAATCGTTAAAGTCATCAATTTTTTTCTTTAAATCTAAATAAGCAGGCCATTCTCTCATACCTTTTGGCAGCTTGCGGCATCTATTTTGGAAGTCGGTGATTTCTTCTATAATTTCGTCTATTTCTACATCTACCCAAAGTAAATCGAAGTAACCATCTATACTAGCATTTACTTGAACGTATAAACCGTAGAGTTTATTTAATAAATTAAATTCCTTTTTCTTTTGATGTAGTATTGGATAGTCATTAACATCCATCCCGAACAATCTTTCTCCTTCACTAAACGTTTGGAATTTGTCCCATAAATCATCAAATCTTCCTTGGAAGAGAAGGACTCTATCACTAGCTTCACTGGCAGCTAAACCAGGTATCATAGGTCCGCCCAATTCATAGTCTCTATCAAAATCAATAACGTCTTGAGCAAATTGAGCTACTCCTTCAACTAGTTCTTTCTGGAAAGGACCTTGGACTTTACATAATTCTTCTTGTACGTTCTTAGCATTGTTGAGCATATTTGTAAAATTATATCGCAAAGTATCAATGCGATCTACATCATCTTTTGATACTGCAATATTGAATTCTGCAAAGAGAGCAAAAGCTTCTTCCATTAATCCCAAATCCATATCCATTTCTATAAAATTACTGCGAATAGTTTCTAAACAAGCCATTGCAAGTCTAACATCATCCAAATTTGAAATTGGTCTATTCAACACTTTTTGTTGTTTCGTTATAAAATCAACCATCTCATTTAATTTTTCTTTATATTTATCTGTCAAATGTCTCCCGAGCATATATTTCCAGGAGTTTGATTCGACTAGTAATGCTAGTTTATATTTATCCATTTCTATTTGAATGACACCTATTACATGACGCTCGGGTATATTTTTAATTTGTTTGTTTCTATTATTATATTCCAGAAAAGTTTCTCGGATTTCTGCTAATAAAGGTTTCTTTTCTACAAAATCTAATACTTCTTGCTCTCTTGTTTCTGCCCATAAAAAGGAATAGGATAAATAACCTTCGCAAAGCTTTTTAATATCAGCCTTTAATACAATAAGAGATCCTTGAAGTGCTGACATCATTCGAACTATTTCTCTGTTATCAGCAATACAACTGTAGTATGATTTCCCATGCACGCTGACGTCGTTGCCATCTTCATCTTTCGCTTCATGGCCGATATTCATAGATGATAAATCTCCTCTCTGGGCCCAAATAGTAACATATTTCAAAACATCTAAAACCATATTCATTACCTGATTAAAACTCGACTGTATTTCTTCTAATTCGGGTACGATCACACAGTTTGGAATATGTAGCTCCATATCTGTTTTAACTAAAGGTTCATAGATGGACATAGCTACCACACTTGTAGCTGTTTCGCGAACTTTAAGCCATTCAAGTGACGCTTTTACTGCTTTTACTAATGCCTCGGTCATTTGTGAATTAAAATATGCGAAAATATCTAAACATCTTGTATGTAAAGTCTTTAAATCAACATGATCATTCTTGTTAATTGGTCTGAATGCTTCATTTTCATCACGTCCGATTATTCTGGTCAAAGAACGAACAGGCCTAACAGCGATAACTGGATCCAGCCAATTAAATTTATCTCCTTGCAACTCAGGTTCATCAAATTGCTCCATAAACTTATTAATCAAGTCAAAAACAGCCCTTTCTACAGTATAAGACTTAAGTTCAACTTCTTTTCCAGTTTCTATCTTATGCTGGGTATTCATGCTTATTAGTTCTTCCACATAAACTGGTTGCGTGGGCAATTTTACAAATATTGTTTCAGAAATGCTTTGTATTGGTTCATCTATTCGAGCTTCTTTCAAATCTCTTACTTCTTTTGCAAATATTTCTACATTGTCTAATTTCGTTTCGACGTCTGAAAAGTATTCAGGTAATGTTATGGAACACCAAGATAATGTTGACATTCCAGGAACTAGAACGTTTTCTAAATCTAATAATCGAGGACGCATTAGAGGAAGGAATAATCTATGTATTGAACGTCTTATGTCCATGTTTCTACTGAGGATTCGTTTCACTACTTCGTAAGAATGTAGTATTTTCTCCTTGGCGAAATTTAAAATTTGTCCTGTGTCGGGAACACCTAAAATAATAAATAGATAAATATCTATCGCAAATTATAACCAGTGGTGAATTCTCCAGGCATAGTAAGCTTGCATGCCCATTAATTTTATAATATCAAAAACTCAAATTATAAACCATTAACTGTTCTATACCTTTTACAGTATGATTTCACACCTATGAAATATGATATCACATTAACGAAAACAGATTTCTAACAAATGAAATATAATTTCACCTTAACGAAAACTGATAACACAAATGAAAACTGAATTTCCATATTAATTAATTTATCTGGTGTAAAATTAATTTCAACAAATGAATCAGATTCAAAGGTTTTTTTATTCCTTATAATATTAAATATACTTTTTAATTATATTACATTTCAATAAAGTGTTCTTCACGCAATGATGCAGCATAATATCGTTCAACATGGTTTGCATATCCAAGAAGTGAAATCTCTTGAATTGCCACATTAGCAATGTCTTTCAAAATACTCATTCGAAATTTTGAAATGGTTAGTGCTTGATTGTTAACACGTGTATAGTTCAATATGTCTTACTTTCTGCCCTGAATATGTCGTTTTACTGATGATTTAAAGGAACTCAACATCAATTCAATTGGATTAAGTAGGTAAGAGTACGGAGCAAGACGCACTATTTCTGTCTTCTCCTGGTCTAAGCACACTTTCAAGATTTGAATGGACAGGTGCGCTATCAATAATAAATATTGGACGTTGAATTCCTTCATCATCACATGTTCCTGTTAACTGAGGCAGCCAAAATTTGCAGTCTTCCGCTATGTAAGAACCACGTCGGTGCTCAAACGCCAAAACGCGTGCGGAACTTATGGCACCAATACAATGAAGGTTGCTTCCTTTACTTGTCGGTATGACTATTCTTGCTCTATGACCAATTTTTGACCTACCTTTCTTTCTGCGGTATAGGTTTAAATTAGTTTCGTCAATCCAAATTAATGTTTGACCATTCGCTCTGTTTTGCAAAATTTGGTCAACAAAATTTCTTCGCTTTTCTTTATTTTCGTTGGAATTCATATTTCCAATATGTGGTCTAAGAGATTTGACCGAAAATAATTTACCATCCAGCCAGTTTTTGATAGTGTTATGGCAAACACGAACTTGGAATTCGTTAACACGATCACATATATTTTTTAATGTTAACGTGCAATCTTCCTCAATCCATCTTACCAATGCATCTTCAATTATTGGCTTTTTTTATTTTTTGTAGACGTATTACCACCTTTGTTTTTAGGAAGAACTTGCCCTTTTTTTACTTGCCCGACCTTAATATATAAGGGGCAAGTATTGTAATCGCGAAAATTTTCGATGTCGAGATTTTGACTGATGACTACGTTTCATGGTCCAGGGAATCCAAAAAACCTATTTTCGAGGTACTAAAGTTCGGAAGTTATTAAACTTTAAAATTTTAAAAAATTCGTAACTAGTAAACCAAGCCTTGGACAAAAATTTGTATACAACATAATTTGATATATTTTTGAAGATTTACCTAAAACTTATATAATTTTATGTTTTATTTTTTTTTTTTTTATGGGTGGGCAAGTCTAGCGGAGGTCTCTCTTCGCCACTGGTTATCCATTCATAGGCTGTACGTATATTCACACCTAATGCATTTGCTGTTTCTTTTCAATCTTTGTCTTCTTCACAAGCTTTAATAATCCTGGGTCTGTTATTTGACGAAATTTTATTATATTTACCACGAGGCATTTTATTAACTGTTATTCAAGTTAGGCCTAGGAGTAATTATTATTATTAGCATTTTGTTTTTATTGACGGAAGCGTACTATGCAAAATCAGGTTTCATTTGTGTGAAATCAGTTTTCTTTAATGTGAAATTATATTTCATTTGTGTGAAGTCAGTTTTCTTTAATGTGAAATTATACAGTCTGTTCCAAACGGTTAAGCGGAACTAAATGAGAATTTAGTTCTTTTAGGTTGTCACGAAAAGGGACCTTGCTTGGGTTATTTAATTTTTCACGTTGGGATGTCAAAATTTAAAATTCCAACAATGAAACCATGGAAACGAATGACATATGTCAAAATTAAATATTTTTTTTAGATATTTTAATGACAAAAAAATAAATAAATGGGAAATTTGTATTAAGAATGACACAAAAAATCAAAATATAAAGAAAATGACATTTTAAAATGATATTAACCTTAACCAAAATTGTTTAGTGTAAGTATGATTTACAAAGCTTAAACAAAACGGCCGAAAGGCACGATTTAAACGATGAAAGTAACTAGATTGCAAAATCTAGTTCCGCTTAACCGTTTGGAACAGACTGTATTTCATTTGTGTGAAGTCAGTTTCCTTTAATGTGAAATTATATTTCATTTGTGTGAAATCAGTTTTCGTTAATGTGAAATTATATTTCATAAGTGTGAAGTCAGTTTTCTTTAATATGAAATTATATTTCATCTGTGTGAAATCAGTTTTCTTTAATATGAAATTATATTTCATCTGTGTGAAATCAGTTTTCGTTAATGTGAAATTATATTTCATCAGTGTGAAATCATACTGTAAAAGGTATACTCCTATGATTCCTAACCAAGGGTCCGCAAAAGGTTTTTAAGGGATACGAAAAAAATTATAAAACGCCTTTATTTTATAAATTTTAAGAACCAACGCACTGTAATATATATGCTTGAAGTAATCTGCTAGAAATTATATGCAATATTTTTTCTACAGCGTTTGTAGGAAAATATCTGTAGCAGTTGCAAGTCCTAAGAATATATCTCCTTGAACCTTTCATTAGAGCAAGCCGGAGTTTAATGAGCAGGATTCGCCACTGCCTGTCACAAATATTTACTTACGCAAATTCAAGCGAAGCATATATTCCGTCTCTCGTATCGCTTCTATAATATACGGATGGAAATTGATCACGTAAAATTTTGTTTTCGGGTGAATCATTATCAATGGTGCTGCCAAGCTGTAGCGTACCTAAAAATTGATATTGTTATCATTAGTCCATTAATGCTGCACATACCATTATGTACTGCTTTGAAGAACAAAAACGATCCGAAATTAAAATTCCACATGTCATTGTGTAAAATAGGTAAAGTGGGTTCTGGCTAAAGCATGGCTTAAAAGTTATTAATGATAATATTGATATTATATTTTTATTATTATTAAAAACAATTTTTATTTTGATTTAAACAAAAATATAAGTTACGTTTTAGACATTTTATTCTAGAATAAGGTTTGATACATAATTTGTATCTTTGTTTTTAAGCAATATATTCTAAACAGTGGCCAATTTCAATTTCAGTAAGCATACATCATTTACTACTGCAGAAGTATATTAAGAAAAGAAGTAATTCGGAATAATACTCATTATTTGTCCAGTTTTTAATAATGGGCGAAGAGTTAATTCAATTTGAATTAGATGAAGTAAGGCTAGAGAAAGAAGTCCGAGGTGTCGAGCAAGTTCCACATTAAGAGGGGGGGGGTATGGTTAATTTTACATTTTTTAAGCATATTTTTTAGGACGATTTGTGGAAATCTGGTAAAGGTAAGCTAAATGGGTGAAAGTCTATCTTAAAGAACAACACTTGAAGAGTATTGCGTTAAATTTTTATTGAAAAATATTGAAAAATGAGCCATTGGCGTCATTTTTTAGTAAACACTCCAAAAAAAATTGATTTGCGCTGTACACGATATCTAGTGACACAATCATCTGAAACATATAATTCAAAAAATTTTGGTTAGTTTAAAAGTTTCTTCAGGTAGTGACGTCGAGTTTTTTTTTTATTAAATTGAGTTTTAAATTTTTGGTACGACTATAAAGTCAAAAAATAGAAAAAAAAACGGAAAAAATCGTGTTTGGTAATCGGAAAAGGTTTATAAAAAAAAAAAAAATCAAAATAAAAGCAAAAACTACCTAGTAAAATGATTTATAAAGAAGTGTGCAAAATTTCAGACAGATCCATTCATTGGTTTTTGAGTTATGATGTACACCGCATCAAAAAAAGCTATTTTTCAGAAAACACGTTTCAAAATAAAGAATGCTTTTTTATTAAATAGCTTATATACAAGTATATTTCAATATATGTATCAAAGATATTCCTCACGAGTCCCCTCTCTAAGAGTATGAAGCAGCTGATATCGATATTAAAGCCACATACGATAGGCGCGAAAAAACAAATAATAGGTACTAGTATTAAAATGAGTATATCTCAGTCAATTTTGCTCCGATTAACTTGAAATTTTAATGGGCTACTCTTGAAGATATATACAATCGAATAAGCCAATAAAAAAAAATTGAAAAAAAATCATCAAAAATACCATATCCCCTTAAGGTAATGATGTGTTTGCCAACACAGTTGGCAACGGGTGCACTAGTTTTTAATATTATTATTATGTTATCCATATTTTTGTTTATATAGTACACTTTTTAACATATATTATTTGTTTATATAGTACACTTCCAGAAAGGTATGTAAAAGGACTACATGACGTAAATATCACTAAAATTTATAGATACAAAATAATACACTTAACCCATGTTTTATAAAGTCTTAACTCTTGCAGTTCTTTTTATTAAAAGGAGATAATTAACAGTACAAAAAAGTTTTTAAAAAATATCTGGCACGTAAATTCACTGTACAATTAGGGAAAATAACATAACAAAGCACCGGAAAAAAATTCGTTTTTTCTCCACGAAGTGAAATCGCATGACGAGTGTCGCCAGCTTACACTTATCTATCGTGCACACTGTTTAAAATGTGCACACTGTACGGAATTATCGAACCCACCTGAAGTATAATTATAAATTAACGTTGTCAGCTGTATAACTTACCAAACCTAAATTGTTGTACCAAGATTCATGAATTATTTTTTCATAATATAACAAGGAGAGAACAAACGTATTGAATGTTTTGATACAACTTTTTGCTCTTTGATGTCTTGCAACCTAAAAAAGATAACATAAACTTAAAACTTATAGTGTAGGTACTAGTGATGGGCGCGTGCCATGAAATTTGCGTGTGACTTCGTGACACGGCTGTTCACGGTAAAATCGTGAGTGAACGTGATTAATATTTTTCTTTCGTGCGTGATTGTGCGTGATTTAAAATTTGCCATGACACGTCGTGCGTGCAATCACGGCGTGTCACGACTCACGAAGTTTAAATTTGAGTAAATAGAAGGAATAAGAAGAAAGCATTGTCTATTTTGTATCATTATCCATACTGGATTTTGTATCTCCTTCTACGACGACAACATGTCTCCGTTGTATGCAGGCGTTGGAATTATTTTCTGTTTAATTTTGAATGAATCTGACCGGATCAGGATAACTCAACAATCTCATTCTAACTAGTTTGCGCTTTTTCTCTAACCAGTTGGATTTGATGGGATCATACGGAACATTACCCAATATTCTTCATTTTTATCCTTTTCTTAAAATAAATTGGGCCCTGCAAATCTGTGGATCTTTCCGCGGTTGCAGATAAATTATCATTTAAATCGTACGGATGCGGATAAAATATCATATCCGCTTATCCGAAATATGCGCATTAACATAAAATCTTCGGTTAAACGCCTGTTCCTACGGAAGACGCGTTTAGAACCCCAAAAATGTATCGCTGGTATTTGTATTTTGCTTATGGCAAGACTGAAATAATGATACGTTACGGAAGTTTTTACTTTTTACTCTTCCCATAAAGACCTATTTTACGCTTACTTAATTAGTTAAATATAGTAGAGTTTATATAACAATCGTAGATACAACAATTTCTTTGGATTTATTGCCAGATTATCAATTGAAAAATAATTTTGTAACGTGTCGTCTTATTTTGCATTTTTCGAAATATTAGTAAAAATTAACCGTGGTAATTTGCCACATTTAAAAACATATGAAGCTCATATGAAATTTAAAAAAAAAACAAATATCTTAAATTTCTTGAAATCATCATATAAGTTTCATCTTTTAATAATAGGACGAATTTAAGAATTTAGTTTTATATTTAAGAATTTTTTTTTTTTATTTTGCTGATAAAAATGAAAGAAATATAATTCTTTTATATACCTACATAACATTCTTATTAACAAAATTTAGAGACGGGCGTGGGTTGGCCATTCTAACGTGAAAAACATCACGCGTGTCACTATTCAAGCGTGAGTCGCGATTCACGCGTGAGTCACGAAGCACGCGTGCCCGTGAAGCATGCGTGCGTGACCGTAAAATTTAAAAATTATGATTTCGTGTGCGTGCGTGTTATTTTAAATCTGACTTCGTAAGCGTGCGTGATCGTGACAAAATTTTATTCTCGCGCCCATCCCTAGTAGGTACTAAACTACGTTGTACTTTCAAGCAGCACCATGGCAACGGGGTGGCGTCGGGGCATTTGACAGGGGCGCTAGGTTTAATAAGGGCGCGGGGTCTCATTAGGGGCGCCGTTGCGGGTGAAAACCCTTTTTTTGCTCTTCACTTAAATTTGGGAGGTGAGGACCTTTTTTTTCTGCTCTTTGTTTGCTTTTGGGGAAGTAAATTTTATCAATTTACTTCATTTGCCAAGGGCGCTGAAAACATTGCTACGGCTGTTTTCAAGTAGAACTTGAAATTGAAATAATTTTATTTTTATGATGCTCCAAGCTACGAACAGCTCAAGAATAAGGATGCAATAGTATTTTCCTACAATCACAATACAAAGTAAGCTTTTGCGCTCTGCGAAAACAACGCAAAATTGACATTTTCCGAGGACTATTTATTTGCATTTAAAATTCGTAAATAAATGTAAATAAATTCGCTCAGAAACATACAAATGTCAAAAAAAAAAAAAAAAAAATCTCCGACAACGTGTAAATTGTTATATTAATAGATGTTATAGATATTATTAATAATTATAAATTTGTTCCAAGTTTGTTGCAATAAAATTTAAATTTTAAAGAAAACCGTTAAGTTAATTTTATTTCATTTAGGCCCGGTTTTTCCACCTTCAGATAAAGTTCCAGGTAACTATCTGACAGATAAGGTTATTTATAACTTCATCTGCTGAGTAAATGTCATCCCTTCTTTCTATACAAATGTATCTATCAGATAGTTATCTAACGGATAATGAGACTGACGTATTTAATTCACTGCCTGGTATTAACATTTATTCAGTAGATGAAGTTACAAATAACCTTATCTGTCAGATAGTTACCTGGAACTTTATCTGAAGGTGGAAAGACCGGGCCTTAATTATTAAAAAATCAGCTGTGGCCACCACAGGACCGACCGTCATCATAAAGTACTTGCATAAAATACATTCTAGCAGCAGAGTAGAAATAACTTGGCCTAATATTTTCCAACAGAGATATTATTTATCATGACCATGGAAACGGTACATATAAGTATGAAAAAATTGAGACATTGAAAAATTTTTGTAAAATTTTTCGAAATTTTTCGTTTTATCAAAAAACGTCTCAAATAAAAATTATTAGTTATTGCATTTATAGCAACTTTTGTCAAATAAATATTTTTCTGTTGCTAAATATTCGCAAAAATCTTAAAATCGACACGAATAAACTCCCATTTCTAGTCAACCGATTTTTACCAAAAGTTAATCAACTCGTTTTATTGATGTCAAAAGCTTAAATATGCAGTTTTATAAAAATCCTTTCAGCCGAATTTGCTCTGCATGTGTACACAAACAGACGGACGGACGGACGGACAGACGGACAGACGGACAGACAGACAGACCGACAGATATCATGCTAAAAATAGTCAAAACGTTATGTAGCTTAATTCGTGGAGATCCATCGAAATCTCTAAATGTTAAAATCGGTATGATCACAATACCTCCCTTATATATGTTGGCGGTCGGTAAAAATTATGGAAAACAGTGATAGTGCTATGTCATTCACACCCCAGAAAAGTATTTAAAAATTATTATTTTTTTATTGAGTTCGTAAACAGTCACATAAATGCATTTATTCCTTAGAAGTTGGTTTTAAAAAACTCAGATGTGCCAAAATTCATTACGCACTAATTTTCATAGCTGTGAACGCTGTCATTAAACGTTAAAACAGTCAATTAAATTTATCCACAACACACAGCGTATAGTGTATTAATTTTAGAGCTGTGAATGCAGCTTAAGTGTATGGAGTTCGAAGAGGAGTACATTTACAAGTAATTGTAATATACATTTTTCTTTAACCCTTTAGCTACGGATATATTTCCACAAAACCGCCTGTCGGAACGCATTAGATATTTGTAAAAATTATTTTATGAGATTTCATACGGAATAATTTTCTTTTGTATATATTGTAACATAATATAGTATCATAATGTTCCATGTATGGCACGACCCTATTTTCATAAAAATAATAATTAATATTTTAAATATACTTTTTTTATTAACTTTCCTATCAATAAGAACCAATTCCTAATGCCCATGAATTATTTCAGCCAAAAACAAAAATTCACCTTGACAAAATATTTAAAAATTCAGAGGTCAATCCATTATGCATTTAATGTCATTTGTTATGCAGGAAATATTTTAGGGTTTCAAATTTATTAGAATTGTGCATTGTTGAATGTTTTTTTGTTTATTCAAAATTGAACAATAGATAATAGAAAAATTTAATACATTTAAATTTTTAAACACTGTCATTTCCTGGAATATTGTTGGTATATAAACTTCTTTTAACTAAGGGCCGCTTTTACAATCGTTGGATAAAGCTCGGATAACGCTATTCCCGGTATAAAGTCAAAAAATCGCTTTTACAATGCTCGGATAAAGCTCGGATAGGATAAACATCGGAATAAACACCAGAATATCTTATCTGGCCAACGACACTTCAGATAAGTTATAGACACTTCAGTATAAGTTATACCCTTGCTCTGATTGGCGAATAAGTATTTTTTACCCAGCAACGGTAAAAAAAATAAATTGACATATGATAAATGTCACATTATAACGTTATATTTGAATTTTTATTACAGTTATATAATTGTGGTTGCAGCAGCGTAGTGGTTGGCTCACTTGCTTTGAAAGTGTGGAATCATGAGATCGAACTAGTATGGGCACAGATTAAAAAAAAAAACTTGGCTGTTGCAACTATAGGCTCAGATTTTTTACAATGAGTGCCTGTATCTCTGAATTAGTTTTCGAAAATATGGGACAAGCTTCCCAGGGCACGGTGGTCTCGGCTACTACATATCAGAGGACGCTAGTCGCGACCTTAAAATCTCTAAAACCTAAACATTGCCATACAAAATAATAATAGTACGCTATCCCTCGTTATCCTTGTATTTGTTCAGCAGTTTTGATTACACGCAGTTGTGAAATCGTAATTTAATTTATTTTTTAAAAGCGTAGCAATGAACAGTAGCAGCCGATTACCGCTGAAATATGCTCGTAGCACTTTGAGCGTTTCGAATCTATCTGGCCACTATCATACCTTCCACACTATGTTCACATAATGCCAGTTTTTGTATATGTATATATGCAGTATTGGGCTGGAGCCAGTTCGAATGAACCGGTTGTTATTTATTTATATATTTTACAAAATGCGAACAGGTTGTTAATGTTGTTATACACTGAAAAAAAAATACTCCTGTTATTAATTAGTGAAATTTTCCTTTTGAAAGAACTGGTTGTTACAATTTTGGCAGTCCACAATTGTACATAATATGTATACGCTTAATCTTATTACTCGCGTTATTTTGTCCCAGTATGTTAGTGGAACGTAAGCACCGCGGTGACAAGGGATTACAGTACATAAATAGTGCAGTTTGCGCCGCACACGAGCGGCTCATCAAAGGGACGGTATTTGGTATAGATTCTAATAGAATTCTACTAGTAGAGGGTGATCTTATGAAAATTTACACATGGGCGGTATTTGAGCTCGATTCTATTAAAGGGCGGTTTTGTGAATATTGGCACACGAGAGGCTGACATTAACGCGGAAGATATAGCACAATAAAATAATTATCTGTGTCGAATATTTCGACATCTCCGAATATTTCTCCAAACATGTTCAAATGTGTTGTTAATAGTAATGTCAATTTAAAATATAACTTTTCTAATATGTCAGTTTATGTGTCAAACAATACCAACTTTATTTTATTTACAATAAAACCATGGATAACTATCCGAGAATAAAAAATGCATTGTAAAAGCGAACGTTGGAATAAACATTGGAATAAACTTATACCCTAGATAGTTATACCGCTACATATCCGAGGTTTGTAAAAGCGGCCATTAGAATAAAGTAGTTCAGTTGAGAAATAGTTAAGATAGATAGATAGCTGCAGTTCGGTTCGCGACTAGCATGCGGTAACTCTGAATTTTTGAGGGATACTCTTGGTCAACTGTCCGGTGATCTATAAGATTCATTCTAGCCCAACATTAAATTCTGTTAAACTTTTTCTATTTGAAGTACCAAAATATATAATTGAATTCACTTATCATAATGTTGAACCCTGGATAACTCACGCCTCGCACCTGATCCTTGATTCCGAAATATCATTTTAATATGAAACTATCATAATTATATAGATTGAAGAGTAAGCATTTCGAGATGTTTACGTTAAACCAGAGGCTCGCTACACAGTAAAGGGTTAAAATTTCATGTATATATGTTTATTATATAATTGCATAATATATATGATTCATAGATTATAATAAAAAAAAAAAAATGTCAATGAGCGACACCCGTACTAGAGTTAATGTATCAGATCGTTATTGACGACAGCCGTAGTTAAAGGGTTAATAATTCGCTTATAATGAATTATACCTTGTCTTTTGTTCTAATTATTTGCATAGGTTCAGATATTCTTTCATAAATTTGTCGTATCCACATAATCCTTCCGGCAAAAGGCGTCATGTTTCTAGGTAAGTCTGGGTCAGTTCTGGAATTATTATAGTAATCATCCAACTCTAGAAGTTCTTTCTCGAACTTCAATACTGTGGTCAGATAACGTTCATCCAAATGGAGACATTCTAAATTCAATTTGTCAAACCTAAAAAAAGATTAAAGTTCATATATTGAGTATCACACCAGAAATTAAAGGCAGACAATTACAGTAGATAGGATCTTAAAGAGGACAGAATGCGAATACTCTAGGAAAGAGAACTATTTACCCTGTATATATACCACCCTAGAATGGTGAAAAAAATGAGAGTTTTTCAAAACTTTTCTAGGAATTTTCTAAATGAAAGGTTGGCAACACTGTGGAGCACTCGAAACTGTGCTAAAGTCTGTTCCAAACGGTTAGGCGGAACTAGATTTTGCAATCTAGTTACTTTCATCGTTTAAATCGTGCTTTTCGGCCGTTTTGTTTAAGCTTTGTAAACCATACTTACAATAAAAAATTTTTGGTTAAGGTTAATATCATTTTAAAATGTCATTTTCTTTATATTTTGATTTTTTGTGTCATTCTTAATACAAATTTCCCATTTATTTATTTTTTTGTCATTAAAATATAAAAAAAATAATTTAATTTTGACATATGTCATTCGTTTCCACAGTTTCATTGTTGGAATTTTAAATTTTGACATTCCAACGTGAAAAATGAAATAACCCAAGCAAGATCCCTTCTCGTGACAACCTAAAAGAACAAAATTCCCATTTGGTTCCGCTTAACCGTTTGGAACAGACTGTAACTACATATGATGTTATTTATACAGTGTTCCATTACTCGACGAAAGTAACCGCGATTGAAGTTTACCGTTCCGAAAGTGTACGACATTAACCTTTTCAGGAAAATTGTTAGGTTTCGGAACGCGGTTACTGAAAAGGCGAGAGTTAAGTGGAAAGAATTAATCGTTTCTTTGTAGTGCAAGTTGTAAATTATAATATTATTTTACTATAGTCTATAATTAAAACAGTAAGAATGAGTGTAAGTAACTGATTTTTAATAATATTGGTCGATGTCGTGAAAAATAATATCGGGAAAAATCATATATGTTCTTATATAATGTGCCATTGTAAACAAGTACTAATAATTTTTATTAATAAGTTTGTAAGAGAATATCTATAAACTATAACGTCCATAAAATTATAGTTCAGTTGTCTGTTTTATCTACTGTGAGGTGTGACTACCGTTCCGTAACTAAAACGCGTTTTCAGGTAACCACTGGGTAACCACAACTTACCACGACTTTACCGTAACCGAGACCGCGGTAGTTAGGTGTGCAGTTACGGAACATTGTATTATTATGTTTTTTAGATGTTTTAGTATTTTTCCTATTTGCGGGTCAACTCTCTAGGTTTAGCCGTTTGGTTATAATTTTTACCGAACAGACAGACAGACAGACAGACAGACAATATTGGACATAAAAGTCTGAACAATAATAAGAGGAATGCTTGTAATTTATTAAACCAAAATTTTGCTAGTATTATTTCAAATTCAAACTATAGGCATCAATTCTGGAAACACTTTCAAATTAGTAACATAAGCTTTAACATTTCCCATCATATAAGATCTAATTTAGTGTTTATTCACCTGTGCAGGAATTTTACTATATCACTTGTTGAAGAGAGTACTTCTAATCGTTTATCAACAAATTGTTCCAGTTCCCATTCTGCGTTGGCAATAGCTTGCTTAAATACCTCATAGTCTTTGTCAAAGTCATTAGTTCGGTGATTCAAGGCGTCATATTGTTGTGTTGATACTGCTCTAAAGATATCATCAAATTTCTTAGCATGCTCGTCAATGCCATCAATTCTACTGCTTTGAAGAATTGAATATTTTATTGTTGTCTGTAACACGTCTACTATCTGCAAATTAAATATTGATTGAAAAACTTTATTTTTAATAGTTTTATGAATCCACTCCTATGAAATGACATCGAAGCCAAACGACTGAACATATAAAATAAAAGAAAATCAAGGCTAGTCGAAGAGAGGTTCAAAAAAATGTCTGCAAGGAGGGCTTCTAGAAATGGATAAAGCATCGGTAACAGTGTATTATTGTTGTTGTAGATAGTATAGGTAATGGATATGGCAATGTCCTTCAAAAGTAGCCCTGATCCTCTTCTATCTTATCAAAAGCGGATGTTAAAATACGCATGCACCAAATTTATACAAAGTACACCTTTCCCCCGCGATACTAATTTTTGAGTAGATTTACTTTTAGTTCTACTTTAGTTCTTTTATTTTACTTACTCTTTCCAAGCGGATTTTGAAAGTTTCATATTTCCCAAAAATATTACATTCAGAAGCATTAAATGGTGGCTCACCATCTTCGACCATTGATTTTTTAGAATTTTGGTAACACTGATGATACTTCATATAAAGATCCAAACAAACCTGAAAAAAAAATATTACAATATGATTTTGAAGGTTTCTCGTTAATTTTAAATAAAAAATAATAATGCGATGTACCAAGAATAACTCTTTGGAGGGCGGGGCAGAAAATGGTGCGAATAAAAATTAAATAATTTTTTGGACGGTCGAAAAGGTCAGAATATTTTTGTCCGTTAATTGTTCGATGCTTTAGGACGGCGGTTCTTAAACTGTGGTCCGCGGACCCCTGGGAGTCCGCGTAGTCATTACCGGAGGTCCGCAAAACGATTTTGACATCAACTTTACATTCCCCAACTTTTCGCTTTTATTCTAATATCTCATTTAATAAAAATACTACATGGTAAGACTTTTTGTATTTGTTGTTACCTAATTAGTTATTAACATAACTAAACAATAATTAGGAAAAATTTAATTATTTTTATTCAACTGCAAATTATTTACAGAAAACATATTATAATAAGATCTATTTTGATCAATATTTGACCAAGAAATGTTTGTATGAGCTTAACGTATTATAATATGTAACTTTTCTAATTCTTTTTACTACTATTTCTATAATTTTATGTTTTTTGTTCGTAATGCTAATAAAAATGTTCATTTCTATAAATGCACAAGACCATTTATTAAAATAATCAGCGATACAGTTTTACCAATATTATAACTTAGTGCCTATGAGATTATTGAGCCAGAAATTAAGTCTCAAGAATGACGTAAAATGTCTAGGGTAGGGATGGGGTCCGCAAAAAAATGTTGTCCAAGAGGGGGTCCTCGGACTACATAAATTTAAGAACCCCTGCTTTACGAGATAGTCTATATATAATATCACATTCGAGTCACAAAAAATGCATATTATGATCATTCTAGCTGATGGAACCACATTTGTATTCTTTGTAGTCGGGAAACCGCGATCCCTGGTGTATAACAATGGATGCACATCTCATTCATGGTCACAAAGCGACACAAACAATCCACCGCATTATTATTAAACCTATTCAAACCAGAACGAACCAGAAACCAAGAAACTGAGAAAGTTGACTCCGATTGGCCTTAGATTGTTCTCCACAGAGAGCAAACGCGGCACTCATCTCACGGATAGCTTCCGAATATACAATTCCTCGGCTAAAATAAAATGTAGGCGTTATTCTAGCTATTTCTGCTTCCTCTGTCCTATCCAATGCAGATGACATGATCGTAGTGGCAAAAAACGAACAAGAATTACAGCATAACGTAGAAGTGTATTATAAAGAACTAAAGAAAAAGAATATGGTGATAAACAAAAATAAGACAAAGACAACGATAATTAATGGAAAGAACAAAATACACTATATAAAATAGAAGACATATATTTGGAACAAGTGAACAACAATAAACACTGACGGTGACCTAAACGATGAAATAATGGAAAGAATATGAAGAACAGGAAGGCTGTTTAATGCCATTAGAAGCAAATTTCTGGAAAATAAAACAATTCCCAGACAGGTGAAAGTAAAGGTGTTCAAAAAGGTGACAGTACCAATACTCCAGTACGCCAGTGAATCATGGACTACCACAAATAAATACAAAGCACAACGTTCAAGGAAGAATTACAGACGAAACCAGTAGAAAAACTAATTCAAGAAAGTAAATTGATATGGCTAGAGCATGTCCAAAGAATGGGAGATAAAATAATAGCCAAAGCAACGTTTGACGCCAATAGGACCAATAGGAAAAAAAAGAAGAGCACGACCAATTAAAATTTGGAAGGACGAAATGAGACAAACGACAGAGAGGTGAGGAATCAAATGGGTAGATACGAGGGCATATTAAAAACGAATGCCTCCATGGCTAAAACTTTATTAGTAATTGATATATGGTTTACATATAAATTTGAAATAATAGTATAAACTGTACTTTACGCACTGATATATTCACTTTTCCACAGAATCGCCTTTGACAGTAATACATGTACGCCAACGTGGTACGAGTTTTTCAAGTCCGTCACGGAAAAAGTCTAAAGACTTCTACGGCACCATTTCCGCACCTCCGCTATCACCTCTGCATCCGAAAAGAAACACTTGCCCTTGAGATGTTCCTTAAGCTTTGGAAAGAGGAAAAAGTCACAAGGCGCAAATTTGGGCTATAAGGTGGACCTTTCACCACATGCAGACATTGGTCGGCCACTGCGTGCCCGATCATGGACATCCGTTTCAGTAGGACTTGCGTCTTTCACAGTCCTTACTTACATCCTAACAGTACTCACATCAACAAACGCCTCACGGTAGACGGCACTTAACCTTCGATGGATATCAATGGGCGCTACACCCTCCGCAGTAAGAAATTCAATGACAGCTTGTTGTTTTAACCGCACATCCATGCCGGCCACCATTAATGTTGCTGAGAATCTCCGCTAGGAGGATTTATGTACAGATACTTAAGGTAAATGGCAAACCACTTTTGACACGGTCTGGCCCGACATTATAAAAGTTATGGCCATGGAGGCATTAGTTTTCAATATGCCCTCGTATTAAAACCTTCACGGCAAATAAAAGACTACCAGAAGATATACCGTGACACTGCACAATGTCTTACGCCAAAAAGTAGAAAGGCTTAGTATTAATTGATAATGATAATTGACCTTACCTCTATTTTTTTAAGGACATCTCCTTTCTTCTGAACCCATACAGACTTAGCTCCATCGCAAGTGAGATATTGCCTGCTACAGTTAATTAACTGATTTGTTACTTTGACCAAAAGGGCGGTTAACCTGTCTGTTGTATTATAATAAATAGAAGTTGTGAAGACCATTCGAACTGCATGTACTAAGGTTCCTATATGACCCAGTATTGTGGCAGGATCTTCCCTATATAATGGATCGCATTGCTTCTTTAAAGCATATAAATATTTTACATTGTCCCGTGCTTCATTGCTTGCTGAACGAACTTGTTTAAGGAGACGGTCCCATTCCTGAAATTTTAGAATTTAGATAGTTTCACTCTAGTATATGGGATCCATGATATCAGAGGAATTACGTCACAAAGTTAATAAGAAACCTTAAAAATTAAATATTTCTATACCCCATTTTTTTAAAGAATAGAGTGCAGGCAAGATAGTAGCTATTTCGATCTTGTTTTTAATTGGATAAGAACGTGGAAAAGTTTACACTGTAGAAAAATAGATTTCTGTCTCAACTTATTCTATTTGTCTCTATTTATTTTAACCCAAATTTGTAAACATAGGCGTACAAACTAAGTTTACAGTGAATATATTACTATTATCTGTCTCATTTTGTAATACGTAACTAACAAGGAAAGTTCATTTATTATGTTGTATATTGACAATACATTTATAATACAAGGTGTCTCAAAAGAAATTTTATATTTAGTGGATCGATTAAAAAAAAAGTAAGCCGTATATAGAAAAAATGTTTATTAATTATTAAAATACACTTTTTGGGGATTTATTTCTTAAAAATAATATCGTCTAAATGTAGACCCTCGCGTTCTCGGCACTCATTTAATCGAACAGTAAAATTACTTATGACGTCTCGGCAGGTGGACTCAGGGATGGCTGCCATTTCGTGACGGATATTTTCTTTCAAATGCGCCAGTGAAGTCGGTTTATTGGCGTAAACTTTAGATTTAAGATAACCCCATAGGAAAAAGTCCATAGGGGTTAAATCTGGACTGCGTGGAGACCAATTTATGTCACCTCTCCGGGAGATCAATTTGCCTGAGAATTAAGCCTCTGACTGGCATCTTGGGGCTTTAATTCTTGCACCAATTGAATTTTGTAGGGGTGCAGCTTTAGGTCTTTGTGCATAATGCGATGTAATGATGATCTATGCACATTTAAAGCACTTGCGCGCATCCGAATTGAAAGGTTCGGGTCGTCACGAACAGACTGATTAACATTCTCCACGTTTTCTACCGTTCTTGATGACCTAGGTTGCCCGGATTTTGATTTATCCAGCGTTGTACCAGTCTCTTCAAACTTTTTAACCCAATGCCGAATGAGAGGAATGCTTGGCGCATCATTTAAGTGGCGAAAACCTCGAATACTGCAGAATTTTCTACGCGCTACAGTCGCCGAATCACCGTTTTTGTAAAACTCTCGCACGCATAACGCGCGATCTGCTCCCGAGAAACGCTCCATAGCGACTAAATTTCCAAGAGCCAGGCTACCGATTGACATAACTCCCGCGCCCCTCGGATACGTTGCGTTCACGCAGTATGCTAAATAAATATAAAATTTCTTTTGAGACACCTTGTATTATCATCGTATTGTTTCACACGGATACGCCAAAGTCTGTTTACACCACAACAGTCACCAAAGTAACCAGATCTAGTTTCGTATTACAAATCGAGACGGATTATACCTATTATTTCTAATAAGTAAAACGGAGGTATATGTTTAAATAATGTTAGAATATAAAAGCCAGTGAATAAATTTAAAATTAATTTAGAATATATATATTAAGAGAAATCAGTGCTCCGAACCGCAACAAAAACCGGAGCTGAACCGAAAAAAAAATATCGGTTTATTTCGGTTCAGATAATGTTTATGGAGGTGAACAAAAATATAAAAAACATTTTATTTAAGATTATTTAGATAACTTAGATTGTCCAGATAACTGATGAGCAGAAAAAAATCGTATTTTTTTTTTAACTGGAAAGTATATAAAAACGTTTTTTTTTAACTGATAAGTAAAAAAAATCCGCTGCTATTATTTCGGGGGGGGGTGAAAGTCCAGAACCTCCCCTGGCAGCGTCCTTGGTATGATTATTACAAAATAAGGAATAAAATGTTCTTCTAAATTATAGTAGAAAATAAATTTATAATATTATCTGTCTCATTTTGTAATACGGAACTAACAGGAAAAGTTCATTTTTTATGTTGTATATTGACAATACATGGATTCACACGGATACACGGATACGGATACGCCAAAGTCTGTTTACACCACAACAGTCACCAAAGTCACCAGATCTAGTTTCGTATTACAAATTGAGACAGATTATATAAGCTGTTCACTTTTGTAAGAACACACTAGATCTGGTTATTTTGGTTACTTTTATGGTGTGTTACTGACTTTAAATGTCAATTAAAAATATTCCTTACGCTGTAAATCCGACTTTAGGTTGATAAGGTTATGATCATTATAATTAAGATATCATTTTTCATTATGACATATGTCAAATGGATCGACATTTTAAAAAAAGTGACATTTTTTAATACCAATATGACATACAGCTTCAAAGGTGCAAATTATTGAAAACAAAATTCGCTCTTAGTTTGTTCTTACAAAAGTGAACAGCATATACAAATAAAAGCATTTAAAAATTTATCACTCGGAACTGAAACGAAAAATACCGTTATTTTTACCGGAACGAAAACCGGAATCGAACTGATATTTTTTTATTTTAATTGCACCGGAACAAAAACCGAAACAAAAAAAAAACTGTTCGAAGCCCTGAGAGAAATATTTTAAAATGAAGTCGTCTGAAAATGAATTAATGTAGGTACGCCTCTGGTATCAAACGCAACAGTTGTTTTGCTGCCAACTGTCATATTCTTTGCTGTCAACGAGCGCCATATTAATAATTTGTGTTGTGTTATAGTGTCGATTAAATATAAACTTGAAGTGAAGAAGAATCCATTGATGATTCGGATTAATTTCCAACATTATTTTACATATTTTCTTAATTATATTTTATAAGTTTTGTATAAATAATAAATTTTAGTTACATTTTCAATTGTTACATTATTTTTTATAAGTGACAGGTTGGCATAAATACAGTCTGTTCCAAACGGTTAAGCGGAACTAAATGGGAATTTAGTTCTTTTAAGTTGTCACGAGAAGGGACCTTGCTTGGGTTATTTCATTTTTCACGTTGGGATGTCAAAATTTAAAATTCCAACAATGAAACCATGGAAACGAATGACCATATGTCAAAATTAAATATTTTTTTTAGATATTTTAATGACAAAAAAATAAATAAATGGGAAATTTGTATTAAGAATGACACAAAAAATCAAAATATAAAGAAAATTACATTTTAAAATGATATTAACCTTAACTAAAAAATGTTTATTGTAAGTATGATTTACAAAGCTTAAACAAAACGACCGAAAGGCACGATTTAAACGATGAAAGTAACTAGATTGCAAAATCTAGTTCCGCTTAACCGTTTGGAACAGACTGTAATATATTTTAATTAAATTTTAAATTATTTGAAAATAAGAAAATAAGAAACTTACGAAAATAATTATTGAACTGTTCATTTATCTGTATTTTACAATTTATTTAGAAATTAAGAATAATAGCAATTTTATGCATTTAATTTATAACCATTTTAAAAACATTAATATTGAAACGTCAAATTTGAAATTACCCCAAAATGTATTTAATTTTAAATTGTAAACTTTAATTTGATACAGTGTGAAACCTGCCGCGCTCGCAGCGCCATCTACTTCGTTCTTTAAAAAAATAGAGTATAGATAATTAGTTTAGGTTTAGTTAGCAAAAATTTAGAACAGATAAAGCCGAAACTTGATAAACGCATATAAACGGGTACCCATTTTACGGAAATTTTTATTGAATAAGCACAATGTGTATGTTTTTGTTATTATGTATGATAAACATCATTTCTTCTTGTTTTGCGAATTTGTTTTAGGTTATATGTCAGTTTATTAAGTACTTCATGTTGCCTATAAGTTATTAGACAAATAAGCCTATTTATTAACAACTGGAACTCTCGGCCCTTATAGGTATCGATATAGCAATAGTAAACCGATTAAAATGAACAGCCTATATAACCAGCAGTAGGCTACAAGAGGCTAAAGCATAATATAGAGTTTACCTTTAAAACTTTAGCTTCAGCATGTTTCAGTAACTGAATATACATTCTGGTTTCAGTTCTTTTGCTGTGTTCAACTATGCTCATATACCTAGCTAACTGTCGTCGCCAATATTCCAATTCAAGCATAGGCCCCATTTTATCATTTTCACGCCTTAACTGCGTATTTTCAGTTACAACCTTGAAAAGGAAATCAAATAATAAAATAGTAAAAATATTATACAGCACCCAGAGTCGGTATTTTTGAAAACCGATTCGAACTTCCGGCTCCATTCAATCATAGATCGTACACTATATTAAATATTTTAGGTTGGGGTGAGCTGTGAATCTTTTCGCTCTTTTTTTTATCATCAAATTCAGAAATAATATTAATTTTCTTGGCTAAATTTTTAGTGTTAGTAATCATCAATCAGTCTAAATTTCTTTATATATTCTGTGCACTGAATGTAGAAATAAAATTATAAAATACATAGTTAAATTTAAATCATAGTTCTTTTTGCGCCCTAGCCATAATTACGCCCGGGGCGAGTGCCCCGCTTGCCCCGCCCTAGTTACGGGGCTGTGTGTGCGACATATGTTAAATCATCATTTGATTTATCTCTGCATATATTCGTCCCTGATGGGAAATCTTTAATTTGACTTTATTGCGCTGCCTCTGTTGTAAGTTGGCAATGAAATTATCAGATAGTCCTCTTACTTCAAGTGATTCGTTGTTGACCTTGAAGACTCAAGTCAAAAAAATCAAACTATACGAGGTCGGTTCAAAAAGTTTCGCGAATTTTGAATTTCCGCGGGATACGTATATTCGATTTTCGATTTTTTTGTGGCCTTATGTTGGTACTCATGTCTCTCACTTATGCCGACAAGTTCGGCCATTTTGAATGTTCAGTTAATTTTTGACAGTTGCTTTGCTTGAACTTGTTTTGGCTCGTCTTCGATTTTTGCCTATACCAAAAAAAAATCAAAGAATCTGTATCAAATTTTGTGTGAAAAACAAAATTAAGTGCGCGGACGCATACCGAATGTTGACTGTGGCATATGGTGAAGCTACCTTGGACCGAAGCTACGTTTATCTGTGGTACAAAATGTTCTCAGAGGGTTGAGAAGATGTGAACGACGAAGAGCGTGCCGGACGCCCGAGCACGTCAACAACAGACGAAAACATTGCTGAAGTGAAGAAAATAGTATTGGCCAATCGTCGAATCACCGTTAGAGAAGTTGCTGAGGACCTAAACACATCGATTGGCTCGTGCCATTCGATTTTTACCAATGATTTGGGCATAAGACAGGTCGCCGCGAAATTCGTACCAAAATTGCTCACAGATCGTTGCTTGTGCGCGAATTTTTTGCAAAAAACAACACACAAATAATGTCGCAGCCACCGTATTCCCCAGATCTGGCCCCCTGTGACTTTTTCTTGTTCCCGAAACTGAAGAGGCGCATGAAAGGACGACGCTACGCTACGAGTGAGGAGATAAAGACGGCATGGAAGGAGGAGCTGAACAAGATCACAAAAAATGATTTTTTCAAGTGCTTCGAGGATTGGAAAAAACGTTGGCACAAGTGTATAATATCTGGTGGGGATTACTTTGAAGGGGACAAAATAGATATTCATGAATAAATAAATCATTTTTGAAAAAACACAAAATTCGCGATACTTTTTGAACAAACCTCGTACACTTACACGCAATATCTGGGAAACCCAGGTCTTCACAATGTCATTCACCCGTACACAAATGTCATAATTCATTGTTGTCTCTCGAATAAGATCTGTTGATGATAAATATGTATTGTATATATCTTGGTCTATGAAAAATCTTAAACCACCATCCAGATCACGTGTTGTTTCTGAAATTATATCAAATATATTGTTAACAAAATTCATAAGGAGGTGGGGGAATTCGAACCCGCGTCCTTGTGCTCCGTACGCAACCGTGTTACTGCGGACTCACGGCAAATTTTGACTAGTATTTCATAAATTAAGGAATGGCATTTATTCAAATAGACCATATTAGAGCGTTCATCTTAACTTCATCACAGGATATCATAAATTACGTCATCAATTCTTCGCGAGAAAACCGCTCACATTGACGTACATTGCTAGGATTGCAACCATTTTCCCGTCATGAATGCGTCTTTTACTAATTTTATTTTAACTTTGTTTTATATTTATATACAGTATTGGCCATAAAGATAGCAACTTTTGATAATCCTCTTTTATTTTTATTCGATTAAATATTTTTAAAATTAAAAAATGTAATTATTACCTTTAATAATCCCCTACATATATTATAGTAAAAAATTAAATTTTAATAGTAAATTCTATTTTTTTTATAGTATTTATTATTTTTACCTGGACATAAAGATAGCAACAACTCTTAAAAAATCTTTTTTTTTTTATTAATTAAGAAAATGAATTATTATCAGATCATTTTTAATATTTTGTATAGTAACCACCAGTATTTATAACTTCCCGATATCTTTTCGGTATTGATTCAAATAATTTCGTGATCATTTCATTATCCATATTAGACCAGGCACCCTGCAAAGCTTTAAACAAATCTTCAATATTTGAATGCGTTTTGTTTCTAATCTTTCTGTCGACAATCTCCCAAAGGTTTTCTATTAGATTTAAATCGGGTGACTGTGACGGCCAAGTCATTACGTTAATTTTTGAATCCTCGAACCATTTTTGACCAACTTCGAAGAATGTTTTGGGTCATTATCATGCTGAAAAATATGTTTTAAAGGCATGAACTCATCAGAATAAGGTTCCATAACATTCTGAAGGATGTCTTTATATTTAAATCGATCTATTATTCCTTCAATGTGGTATAGAGAACCCATACCATATCCCGAGAAACAGCCCCATACCATCACACCGCTTCCGCCATGTTTAACTGTTGGCAAGGTGTATTTTTGAACTAATCTTTTATTAGCAGGCCTCCTAACGTAACTTACACCATCACTTATAAACAAATTGAACTTAGATTCATAACTTTTTTCCATTGATCCACAGTCAAGTCAATATGATTTTTAGCAAATTCTAATCGGGCCTTCACATTCTTTTTGGATTGAAGTGGTTTTTTAGCAGGACGGCGATTAAAAAGACCCTCACTAACTAATTTTCTGCGAATAGTTCTTGTTGAGATGTTTTCTTGATCCATTTGTGGCAAAAGGCCCAAAATTTTCTCCGATGACAGAAAGGGGGTTATTGGTAGATAAATAAATAATTTTTTTATCACTTCGTTTTGTAGTTTTTCGTGGCCGTCCTGGAATTTTTTAAACTTCAAACGTACCTTCTTCTCGAAATCGTTTTATAATTCGCGACACAGTAGATTTATGAACATTAAAATTTTGCAGCAGCTCGTCTTTAAAACCAGAAATTATTAAGTTTCTAATTTCACTTGAAACAGTTTTACTACGACTCATGATTGACAAATATAAACTGAAATATTACTTGTGCACAACATATTATTTATGCATAAAACCTGCATATAACAAGAAAATTCAAGTAGTTGCAATATTTTTGTCCAAGCAAAAATGAATAAATAATTTATTATTAATCTGTAAGTCAGATTATTTGACTATTGATTGATGTAACAGACAAAATATGATTAAATTATAGAACTAAGAGTATTTATTTTCCAATATTATTATTAAAATTTGAAAAATTGAAAAATGTTAAAAGTTTCAATCTTTATGGCCAATACTGTATATTATTTTTTGTATTTTGAAAGTGATCCGTTTCTGAATAATGTATGCTATTAGTTATATTTCACAATTAAGTTGTATTTATTTTTGTTTTATTTTGTAAAAATATGTATCAATGTATCTTGAGCACAACAAGCCTTTGGCTTTTGCTCTACATTTTATTAATAATAATAATAATAATTAGGGTTTTAAACAATTGTAGTGAAAACCAAACACACAAAATCATGTATTTCAAATACATTTTTACTCATTTTAGTACACGGTATACATTAACACGTACGAGAAATAAATAATAATAACGGAAATAAACAAACAACATCGCACAATACGCATAGTCAAACATAAATCAAAGTAAGTGACGCCACTGAAATGTGATAAGCTAACTATTGATAACGTAATGGACGAAATTTGGTTTCTGCGCAAGGGAACTGGTAATATCCGCCTGTGATGAATTTAAGTTGAACGTACTAGTGTGTCGTCACATACATGTGCTGCCATCTGAGAATTTGTGAGCAAAAAATATGTATTTTCGATAAATATATACTAATATATATTAAGTTGAACGTACTCTAGTGTGTCGTCACATACATGTGCTGCCATCTGAGAATTTTTGAGCAAAAAATATGTATTTTCGATAAATATATACTAATATATATAGTTCAGATACTTTATATTATAGAATAATGATTTTATAAATATATAAATAATTGATTTTAATTAATTTTTATTATTTAATACTCACGTTTAAGAAAATCGACAAACGAGGCTAGTTCTGCAATGAACGTTCTTTTAGCAGCCATTCCTTTAGAAGTTCTATTAAGTTCTCCCCATTCTTTAAATTCTGATACTATGGGAGCAGAAACATTGTGCATTAACCAATGAATAGTGCCTACGAGATTATTATCACAATTTTCCATATTAAATGTGGCGAAAAATAAATCCTAGAAAAATAAAGAAATAAGACATTTTGATCTTCCCGTACTAAAAAAGCACGTAATTTGATATTCTATTATTCAACTACAATTAAAATATTTTTTCCTCTATGGCAACTACATAACTTCTGGATTAATATGAAAAATTAAAAAAAAGTCAGTAGTTTACAAAATTTGGGGCATCTTTTTGTTTGTCTATTTTTGGACGTAATTCACATTTGAGAGAAAATTGGCAAAGGAAAAAATCGATTGCATTCTACATCACCATGTCTTTTATATTGTGCCGGACATTTACCTAACACCCTGTATATTTTTCAATTAAGTCAATAATAAGGGAGATAAGGGAAACACCCCTTTAAAATAAAAATTTTGAGATACCATATAGCCTATATTTGAATCCTGGTTCTATACTAACATCATACCAAATTTCGTTAAAATATGTTCAGCAGTTTTTGCGTAAATCTCAGACAGACGGATAGACAGGCTGACAGACAGACAAAAATTGTTTTTTTTTTACGGATATCATCTTATAATCATGTGAAATGTGTAGAAACTAATGGCTGGTTTATATACGGAACAAGAATAAGGAATAGGAAATAAGAATAGTACACAAGATGTTAAAACATGGCTGCGCCGTATATCGGTTTATGTAGGAATGAAATTTAACTTAAACATAAGAATAGTTGGTAACATTCAACATTTTATTCTTATTTCAAGAATAAGACACGATAAGCCTGCGCACAGCAATCAAAATGTCTGCCGTAATAAAGTTTGTTCAAGAGATGTTTTTCAGTTGTGATCAGAGGGTTGTAAACAACAATAAAATGTTTTTATTATTTTTATTTATTCTTCTTGTAAGTTTTAAGAACCTGTCAAGTGACAAACGTTAAACTCAGGCCAACGCAAGTACGCAGACGAAATGTTATGTCCTATATAAACGGTTTAATATTTTTTATTCTTGTGTACTATTCTTATTTCCTATTCCTTATTCTTGTTCCGTATATAAACCAACCATAAATAAGAGGCAGAAGAAATTTAAAAGAAAATCAGCTGTGGCCACCACAGGATCGACCGCCATCACAAAGTACTTGTATAAAATACATTCTAGCAGCAGATTAGTAATAAGTTGGCCTAATATTTTCTAACAGAGATATTATTTATCATGACCATGGAAACGTTACATATAAGTATGAAAAAATAGATATAGAAAATTTCGAAACATTTTTTAAAAATTTTCGTTTTATCAAAAATTGTCTCAAATAAAAGTTTTTAGTTATTTTTTTTTAGCAACTTTGGTCAAATACATTTTTTCGAAATATTTTTCTGTTGTTAAATATTTGCAAAAATTTTAAAATCGACACGAGTAAACTCCCATTTCTAAAGCTTAAATATGAAGTTTCATAAAGTTCCATAAAAATTAACCGAATTTGCTCTGCAGTGTACACAGACAGATGGACGGACGGATGGACGGACGGACAGACAGACAGACAGACAGACAGACAGACAGACAGACAGACAGACAGACATACAGACAGACAGACAGACAGAGACAGACAGACAGACAGACAGACAGACAGACAGAGACAGACAGAGACAGACAGAGACAGACAGACAGACAGACAGACAGACAGACAGACAGACAGACAGACAGACAGACAGACAGACAGACAGACAGACAGACAGACAGACAGACAGACAGAAAGACAGACAGACAGACAGACAGACAGACAGACAGACAGACAGACAGACAGACAGACAGACAGACAGACAGACGGACTCCCTTATATATATTGGCGGTCGGTAAAAACATATATAGCCTTCAATTTTATTATTATATATTGTTAGTTTTGTATAAGAAAGTTGTAAACACTGGAGGTTATAAATATTATACTATCTTACTTACTGTGTTCAAATTTCTGGTCTCTATGACCCTACTGCTAGATATTCTGTAAGCTGCCACTGCTGTACCTTCCAAAGCCAGGTCACTGCCATCAGTTACAAATATTCTTTTAACAATCATTTGTTTACTAGCATCAGTGATTCCTCTCCCAGTTTCTACATTGAAACAATAATAATATCTTAAAATCATATAATATATTGTGCAAGTGTTGGTATATCTTATTTTAATCTTATTTTTCTAACAGGTCACAATTTGTCTCATTTAACGATACTGAATCATCAATGAGAAATGTTGATTACGGAGTTTGTCAGAGCGGAATATTAGGACCTCTCTTCTTCATCGTTTTTATTAACGACCTTCCGAATCACTTTTTCGACAACTCCACGGATGCAATACTTTATGCGGACGATACCACAATATTAACAAGTTATCAGCAAAAGAGTTACTCGACATTTCGGACACTGCCCTAGGGAAAGTAAAAAAACTTGTTTACTAGAAACAAATTGACTCTTAATGCCAGCAAGACCCAGGAAATTATCTTTTCCCTAAACCGCAACACCGACAAAGTCTTTGAGTACGGTGATCCTATTAAATTCCTAGGAATACATATAGACCGTCAATTCAGTTGGCACCACCACATTAGAAATTTGGCCATTTCCCTGAAAAAAACTATCTACGCTTTTGTCAGGCTCAAAACTTTGGTTTCTTTTGAAACGCTACGTATTTTTTATTTTGCCGCGTTCCAGTCTCGGTATAGTCCATTGGGGAGTCAACTCATTGATCACCTGCATATTCATAATCCAAAAAAGAGCCCTTAGAATTATTAATAATGTCCCCTAGAGCAGCGTTTCTCAACCGGTGGGTCGCCCCCCCCCCCCCCCTGTGGGTTCGTGAAAGCATCGTCGGGGGGCCCCGAAGTCATGTAAGATCGAAGCATGAAAATATAATAGAATGCACACAATTTTGCTCAAATGTGCTCAATTCATTAATATATTACATTAATGTTCAGAAAAATATACCTTCCATAACATAAATAAAATAAATTATACTTATTTTGATAACTAATTTAAATAATATCAATGTCAAATTAAGTGTATGGGACGGCTAATGTGTTTCTGTGATAACAGTTCGCGTTGGGGTACTTCAAGTACTTGTAAGTTGTAGTTTCAAATGGGCACGACTTGAAAATGAAATATCAATATTATTTATTATGTGCCGAGCTACAAATAACTCAAGTGTACAGAAGCGAAAGTGTTTAAATCAAAATGGAAAGCACTTTGAACACTTGTAAAAAAAAATACTTTATTTTCAAGTAATTTTAGGGAATACAATTTTTCGTCAACCATAAAAGATATTTAAAAAATTGTTTCTTTTAAAAAATTCTATCCAAAGTTGATATACGTTCCCATTTAAAAAATTGTCCTTGATATCCTGTACTTCAGGTTAATTTTGTAAAATTTCAATTGGTACTACCATTCAATTCTTTGGATAAATCGCCTTTTTTACTGTGCCATCTTGCAAACATCATTTTATAAAACTTACTGATGTAAATATTTAAATAATTTTGGGGGGTCCCATGCTAGAAAAGCTGCCCTAGAGGACTCACTGCCGGGAACTTTTTAAAAAATGTAGAATTATGTCTGTGTACAGCCTATACAAATATATCTGCCTGGTGTATGTTGAAGAAAACGCAGCCCAGTTTGTCACCGTATCAAGTTAGGCAGCAGTCTGACTGATCGAGCGCCGTCGTGTAACGTAGCGCCGAGTCGTGTAGTGTCATTTAAAAATTTAAAAGCTGGTCTGACTGATCAAGTACTGTCGAGTATTATCGATCATTCAGTGTCAAGTAAATTTGTTTCTCACTTGTCAAATAGTGCATATTCCAACCTAAAATAATACTATCAAACAGTTAATACTAATTAGCGAGTCCATTTTACTCTATATTGTAATTTTGTTTTTTTTTTTAACGTTCCAACTGTCAAATAATATATGGTTATGAACTGTATATGCTTAAATGATAAAAATTGTCCTGGCTAATTGCCAAAGAAGCAGAGGCCATAAAAAAAATAAAATAAATAAAATATGCTTAAATGCGCATGTGCTATTGCCTCGAGCGTCGTGTGAAATTCAAACCGGTTTGAAATACAAACAACTTGATGCTACTTGACAGCAAACGATGGTTCAGTGCGACTCATGCCCTTAGTTAACGTGTGTTTAAAATTTGCTCGACAGCAAACAGTCGACAGCACTCGATAAGTCAGACCGCGGCCTTATTCTTATAATGTTCGCTCAAAAGACAAAATTCGTCTGCCTAAAATAAGACTTGAGAAGTCAAAAAACGGTATTTACTCGGCTGCGTGTTTCTTCATATATTTGCCTTCTACTGTCAGAAATGTTAATAACAGGACCTTCAGGAAAAAACTAAGTGAGGTCCTTCTTGAAAACTGTCTGTACTGCATTGATGAGTACTACAGCATTGATTTCAGCAAATACTAAAACTTTTTCCTTCTCTTTTTAAATACCCCATCTAGCAATTGTATTAATTTTATAATTTATATTTCAAATTTATATCTCTAATAATTATGTAAGATATTCATTGACTGGTGTAAACATGTAAAACTTGTATAACCACTAAATAAAATTATTATTATTATTGTTATTATTATTATTATCTATGTTCTATTCGTCTTCTGGTGTATCTTTATTTTTCCGGTAACGCGTAAAAAGCAAAATGAACCGCTGTCTTATCCGGGTAGTGATAATCTAGTTTTGATGTGTCCTGTGTTATTACTTTTATAATTTTTAATTACCAACATCTGCTGCAGGGCCATTTTGGTAATAAAACAATACAACGCATCTTCCACCAGCAACAAATAAACTATTTAAACAATCTACTTGATTTTGATAATCTACAACATCATTAAGTACTGCATCTATTTCAAGTCCAAAATATTCACCAACCATTTCCATTACAAATCTAGCTCCTGCTTGTAGTGTCATCATTCGATCGGTTCTTTTGTCCTTGTATTTTTGCTAAAAATTAAACAAAATAGAGGAATTTATTCAAAATAAATGTAACATATTCAAACATAATGATATATACATGGGTAGCCACAGTAAGGGCAGGGGGGGGGGGTTGAAAATCTCTCCATTACATAAAAGATTCGATTGTTCAGAAAATCCGTACTTTTTATTGATGTGAAAGATGGAAAGTGTCCAAAAATTGACAAAACGTATACAAGCGTTTATCAACAGCTGTTTCCGGAAAATTCTGTATATTATCTGGTCGGAAATAATCACCAACACACACCTGCTTAAGACAGGCATATAGATTAAAGTTGGACAAAATAATAAGCGTAAGTGAAATTGGATTGATCAAATTCAGATACTAATGAACACTGTAACTTGGATGGGTATTTGTTAGAATTGATTAATTTAGTTTTAGTGCTAGTTGGATATAAAATTAATTTGCGTACATTTTGTAAACATGGCAGAAAAAGAAACAGGTAAATACTTTACGGAATTTTGTAATAAAAAAACCAAAACAAACTGAAGACGATCATAATGATAATTCTCATCATTCGAAAGAAACAAGTTAGTAGATACAGGCGCGGAAACACAAAATGTTAACCTAACGACCAGCATTAATATAACTCAAATGAAAATACAAACGTTATTGCATGTTTAGCGGAAAAGATAAGAAAAGCAAGTGGATCTATTTCGATAGACGAAAAACTTGATTTTATAGAAAAAATCAAAATTTTAATTTTCCTACAATATTATATAATTGGTTTAAAAAATATACATGGCTGGTATATTCTCAGATTGAAAATAGTGCATATTGTAAGGCTTGTGTCTTTTTCGCACCTCCAACACACACGTATACACATTTACCTACATTTATGTCCATGTAGGTAAATTGTAGTTCCCCCCCGCATGAAATCTTGAGTGCGCTACTGACCAAGACCTAAATAAAATTTGAATTCCCGCTTATTCCTACTTATTTTCCGTTACCTTAGGCTCACTTTCATTAGTAACGTTGTTTATATAATTGTTTTGATGTCATGAGACACCTGAATACTAACCAATTGATCCCTCATTTTTTCTTGTTGCTGTAATAGCATTTCACTCATTGTGTTCTTTTTCCGTAATGCTATGTTAGCAAACTTTTGGGTGACGTCCACCAACATTTCGAGATCCTGTTCTTTGTTCTCTGGATCAACCTGGGACAAGTCTTCTTCAGATCCGTGGGAACTCATTCTGCAAATGAAGATTTTTTAAAAATTAATTTAATGTATATAATATGATTTTAATGTTTTATAATTTTAATACTTACTTTGTAAATATTTAAGTCAAGAAAAAAAATAAAATTTTAAATGACTTAAAGCATATGAATACTTGTTTGTAAATATTTTAATATCTCCTTGGCATCAAATAATTAAGAATATGTTACTTGATATTTTAAATTTGAAATATTTAGCGCCATTGGATAATTCCCTCCCTCAGACATGCGCCTATCAGAAATTTACCTGTCATGTTTGACAGATCTGCTTCTGTGGCATTTTTAACCTTAAATTAGTAGATAGTTTAAAATAAGTACAAATTCATGAAATAATATTATATAAAAGAAGTTTTTATCATTAGACAATCATTATTAAGATAATAAAACATAAACTTATATAAGAAATATGTGATTTAATGCTTAAACTAAAACAATATCAGTCTTGTACTTTAATATACAATATTGAAATAACTTAATCAAATATTAAAATGGAAGGTAATAAAGTATCATTCTTACGTTATAGGGGATCTAAATTAGATAAAGTTAGAGAATTAGATGCATTTCCTAAAATTCCTGACTCATATGTCAAAACCTCACCAGTAGGAGGAACTCGTGAGTACAAAAATTAAATTATTGAATTATTACATTACTAATAATCTCATTTTACAGTTTCAGTATTCAGTTTTCTAATTATATTTTGGCTAGTATATTCAGAAGTACAGTATTATTTGGATAGTAAATTTATATTTAAATTTTCTCCGGATACAGATGTGGATGCCAAACTTAAGATTAATGTAGATATTACAGTTGCTATGCCTTGCTCAAGTAAGAATTTACAATTATGTTCTGTTCGTAGAGCCATATCTAATGGTGTATTATTGTCAGATGCAAGCGGAGAGTTATTTTTATGCACTTCAGCGAACCTGCAATTGCGTCTGATGATAATAAACTGTTAGAAATGACTACGAACAGAGCTAATGCATTATATAATATTCAAGGTTAATTTTATTGTAACTCTTATTTTTTTTTAGGTTTAGGTGCTGATATTTTAGATTCTACTAATCAAAATGCTTACAAATTTGGTGCGCTAGAAGAACAAGATACCTGGTTTGAATTAAGCCAAAATCAAAGATTATATTTCGATTCAATGAGGCATATCAATTCATATTTACGGGAAGAATTTCACGCTATACATGTAAGTAACATTAACTTCAAAATATGTGCATTTATAACTTACTAGCAGATTACGTGGTCTGCTTTTGGGATGTATGCCTTAAGGTAACCTCAGAGCAATACGGTATCCCGTTCTTGTTATGATAATGCTAACTTTATACATGCATATTTTATTTACACAAATGCGCTTGAGTGTTTTCTTAGTATATAAAAATTTTGAAGTTTTAAGACACAAAAAAAGGCGCGAGCCTGCAGAATGATTTTCTAAACACGATGCAAACCAGACTATCATGATAATTATATACACAGTTCTAACCATTTATGTTTATAGGGATTTGATTCCAAATACATTTAAAGTTTCCGCTTGGTTTTAATTATTTTATAAAATTTAGGACTATGAGTCATAAAAACAGGCCTCTTTAGGGAAACAGGAAACATGGGGATTATAATATGAATTGAATCCATTTTAGGCATTCGTTGAAATATGGTGAATAGGAACTAATAAAAACACTCGGTTATTGTTTCAAAAAATATTTAATAAAGCGTATGATACATATTCGGCTTTCTAGGCCAGCGTTTGCCAATCTTTTTTTATGACAGACCGGCAAGCGACATAGAAAAGATTCGCGGACCGGCAAGTTTAGAAAATAATGTGTATCGCAAAAGTTTTATATTTTTTATTCCACTGATTACAAACACAAAAAACACAAATAAAAAATCACATATAATTAGTGAAAAAACAAACAAATTATTACTTAAGCAATTAACAGATTAAGGACCGAGATTTTCGTCTCAAAATTAAGTGGATTATAACTTATTAGGCGCATACTAAAAAAAATCTCGCGGACATAATTACATATCAGAAAAAAAATTAAATCTCAGGGCCAGATTAAGGAATTTTGATTGTTTAATATGAAAATTAAAAAATATGGAAGTTTACAGTCGGATTTAGCAAATATTCGTGCATTATAAGAAAATAAAAAATTAGATTTTCAGGGCCTGACTTACTAAATTTAGTTTTTGTATGAAAACCGAAAATATAGAACTTTAAGAGACGGATTTAGGAAATATTTGTTCTTTTGTGATGTTTTATTGTGAAGTATTCGTGAAGAAAATTTTAAAATATTTATATATTCAGGGCCGGGTTTTATAAATTTAGTTTTTTGTACGAATATTGAAAACGTGGAATTTTGAGAAACAGATTCATTTAGTTTTCGTGCTTACCAAGAATGGTAAAAAAATCGCATTTTCAGGGCCAGGTTTAGCAAATTTAGTTTTTTTTTTTTTTGTACGAAAATACATTTAGTTTAATGATATTATGATTATAATTAGGCCCATTTTAAAATTTTTATGTAAATAAAAATATATATTTTATGTGCAATTTTAAATTCTTTAATGCGCATAAAATTCGTTTTGGCGCACACTACAAATAATATATTGCACTGAATATTAATTTTTATTTAAATTGGATGTATTTATAAATGCTAAATATTTATTATTTTAATGGGCAAAGTATTCGTTTTAATGAACATATCTTTTTAAATATTGTGTAGTTAAATCGTACCCTAACTTATTTTAGTGCTTTTAGTGCGGTTGACTAATAGACCGGGAGCTCATGACAGTTTTTGGTCTCCGATTTCATACAGCATGCCTTTTGGAGGAGAGAATATTTACCCTGTGACAACAAAAAAGGAATGGTACTAAACCCCTGCACGCTTTCCGGTCATAGGAAAAATTGCATTTCCACTTAAACACAAAATTTTTGTGCTTTTCTCTGATTTAATATTGCTTGCCCTTTTGTCAAAAGAAAGTTATAACAAATTTAAAGTCTTTTAAATATATGCATGCGATTCGGAGGGTCCCAAAGGGCTCAAACGGTCATGTGATCTTATAATAAAAAAATATGATTTTCCGCGTTTTCATACAGCATGCCTATAATTAAAAGACTTTAAATTTGTTATAACTTTCTTTTGACAACAGGGCAAGCAATATTAAGTCAGAGAAAAACACAAAAATTTTGTGCAAGTGGAAATGCAATTTTCCCTATGACCGGAAAGCGTGCAGGGGTTTAGTACCATTCCTTTTTTATTGTCACAGGGTAAATATTCTCTCCTCCAAAAGGCATGCTGTATGAAATCGGAGACCAAAAATGTCATGAGCTCCCGGTCTATAACAAAATACATGATGCTCCATTTAAAATAATGCATTTTTTTTTAATAACTCATTTATTTGATGTTCAATTGTTCTTCCAATTTAATACTTTTATTTGCACAGTAAAATACAGTCAGTTTAACGTACGTTCGATGATATGTACATGATTAATTACGGATCCTATGTTCGTACGAAAGTACACGTTGTTCGTACGAACGTACATCGCGTAACATAAAAATGTCGCTTTTGTACGAACGTACACATTTTCCGCGCGAACGTACATCGCGTCACACGAAAACGTCGTTTTCGTATTTGATATGGCAACTTTATGGTTAAAAAAAGGGAAAAGAAATAGCACACAATGTATAATGTATAATCGGATACACGAAAAATGTCCGATTATTAAATGACGGGACGGCATTTAATTTTAAAAGAGTAAACTTAACGTAAAATTTGTTTGAATAAAACTTGCAGATTTTAAAATTTTCTACAAAACAAGATTCTTACACTTTTTTTTTCCTGAATGATCATTTGCAAGATGTTGAAGTTTACTAATTTAATGCCCCTAATATTTTCGTAAATCCGAACAGAACAGTAAACACGTAGTACTAACATATAAATACATGTTAAAAAAATAAAAATAAACTATACATTTTATAAAAAAAAATAATGTTTAGAAAAATAAATAAGTACTTAAAAAATTATTATTTGTTGTTTTTAATTAGAAATTTGTCCATTGTCAATTGTACCGCAGTTTTCTTTTTGTCTTGATATAAAAGTTTATAACAATCGGTGCTATTGCGTATATTATTAACAACAATGAAACTTCTATCAATATTCGGGTCCGAATTCTCGATAGTGTCAATGAGTTCTTCCGCTTTGCCTAATATTCCACTTACTGTTTTTAGTTGTATTTCGGTTGTTTCGTTCTCGGTTTTTTTGGGTCTTCTTTTTCAGTTCTCATTTGCTCTTGTAGTTGTAATAACTCATTAGTTGTGAGTTCGTCCGCATGTGATTCTAACAAATCGTTAATATCTTCAGTGTCCATTTTCAGTTCCATTTTTTTTTTTTTTACATTTGTATACACTGCTGTGTATTTACACACAGAAAAGTACACGTAAATACGTGTACATATTCGGCTGCGTTCGACGTATTTACTGATTCTTCTCTGTAAGTGTGAGTGAAGGGGGAAAATTGAAAGATAGAAGTTGGTAACACTGTATTTCAAGCTTCATACGCATATCTTGCCTAAAAATAACTTCAAAACAATCAATGAATATTGGTCTTTTATACAAAAAAAAAAAAAATGTACGTTCGTACGAAAAAATGTACGTTCGTACGAACAAATGTACGTTCGTATAAACATAGGGACCGAAAGTATGTACCAATTAGTCGTATTTACATGCATTAATACGGAAATATACCGTCCGCTTAACATACGTTCGATTAACGTGCGGGAATCTGTGTACGCATTGTGTACGTTAAGCAGGCGCTGACTGTATTTGATCTTTCTAATTTTATCTTTCCTCGTATGTCTTATAATAAAGATATTAATACTCCTAAACAGTTTTCAAAACACCCTGTATACATTTATGAATTTTATTTGTAGGTATTATTATGGAAAAGTTCTCAAGTGTATTACTATGATGAGATGCCAGCACGAGGTGAAATACCTAACAGACCATTCGATGCCTGCCGTATTCATGGTTCTCTGATACTCAACAAGGTGGCCGGTAACTTCCATATAACTGCAGGCAAAAGCCTGTCGTTGCCTAGAGGACACATCCATATAAGTGCTTTTATGACTGAACAAGATTATAATTTTACACATAGAATTAATAAACTTAGCTTCGGTGAACCTAGTCCAGGAGTTATACATCCTTTAGAAGGAGATGAAAAAATTTCTGACAATAGTAAGTACTTACAATTCTTAATTTTTACTAATTTTGTACTAATAGTTAACTAGCTGTATCTCACTAGTTGATTCATGTTAGAATTTAATCTTCCAGCTAACCTACCTCTGTACCCTTACCCAGTCAGAGCCGCAGTACGGAAAACTTACGCTAGGGGCAGAGCCCTGTTTTGGCGCCCTTGGCAAATAAAAAGTTCTCATCTCTCAAAATCCAAGTGACGAGAAAAAATAAGGTTCTCGCTTTCCCAGTGGCGCCCCTTAGTCAAGCCCGTCAGCGCCTTCTCCTTAGTGCGCCCAGGGCCTTCGCCCCCTCCGCCCCCCCCCCTATTGCGGCTCTGTACCCATTGTTCTTCAACCCGTGGTCCGCGGACCGGCACCGGTTCCTGCGGGTCCGCGAAATATTTTGACCGAATCATGTAGATGCACTCTTCTATTCACGAGTATATAGCACATTTTTTTAGTCGACTCGGAAGCTAACTATTGTCTGAACCATGATTTATTTAATATTTACTAGCGTCAATACAACGCCTCTCGCGGCTATTTTTCATACTTCTGAAGAAGCTAGCTTTTTGGAATAGTCGCTTATAAGAGGAAGATATAGAAATGTTTCCACTTTTGGAAGAATTTATGATTGCTGCTGATGTCAGCCAGAAAATCATATTCAAAGATAGTCAACATTTAAGAGCATTAGTTGAAAATTTTAATAATTATTTCCCTGAAAATGAGGATCTTCGTTAAAGTAACCTCTGCATTAATAATCCATTCTTGGAAGATATAAAGTCATGTGCACTTGATCCTCGTGAAAAAGAAAAGCTGATCGAGTTGTCTTCTGATGTCACTCTGGTGTCCAGACATAAAATGCAGTCATTGTCTTAATTTTAGAAATCGCTAGAAAAAGAATATCCAACTTTGAGTTATAAAGCTATCAAATTATTAGTCATTTTTTCGACTTCCTATTTGTGCGAAAAGATTTTTTCAACCATGTCAATAATAAAAACCAAACAAAGAAATCGAATGGATGTTAACGCAGCGCTTCGTCTCTCAGAAACAACTCTGCAGCCACGTATATCAAATTTTCTAACAAAGAAGCAGCCGCAGATGTCGCACTAAAAATTGTAATTGTATAACTGTATAACATATACCTATATAATAATCCTTACATTATACTATCTATTATAATAATACTATCTATATTGGTTTTTATTTGTCTTAGCTTCTAACCGGTCCGCGATTATTTATCCTATTTTCACCGCTCCGCGGGGACAAAAAAGTTGAAGAACATTGCCCTAACCGACTATAGCTTCAAGAGAGAAAAAAAAAAATCGGGACAAAAAAAATAAAGAAAAAAACTAAACTGTTAAAATTACATTGAGTATTGAAATACATTATTGGTTTAGATCAGGGGTTCTTAACCTATGGGTCGCAATCCAAAATTAGTCACAAAGCATGGTCGCGAGGAAAAATTTGAAATTGTGGAAATAATATTCTTATCAATAAAATTAATTATTAAAAAATACTTATATTAAAATAAATATAAATGCAGCAGTATTAAAATGAAATAAATAATTTAAATATACAGTCTGTTCCAAACGGTTAAGCGGAACTAAATGGGAATTTAGTTCTTTTAGGTTGTCACGAGAAGGGACCTTGCTTGGGTTATTTCATTTTTCACGTTGGGATGTCAAAATTTAAAATTCCAACAATGAAACCATGGAAACGAATGACATATGTCAAAATTAAATATTTTTTTTTTATATTTTAATGACAAAAAAATAAATAAATGGGAAATTTGTATTAAGAATGACACAAAAAATCAAAATATAAAGAAAATGACATTTTAAAATGATATTAACCTTAACCAAAAAATGTTTATTGTAAGTATGATTTACAAAACTTAAACAAAACGGCCGAAAGGCACGATTTAAACGATGAAAGTAACTAGATTGCAAAATCTAGTTCCGCTTAACCGTTTGGAACAGACTTTATATGATTTGTTTTTTTTTAGCATGCTAATTCCTGTGCGATTTGATTTAAATTAATGTCAATTTAATATGCATTTTTCTCAAAATTTTTGTGATGTAACGGTATTAAACTGTGTATTCGTTGAATTCAGAATAAAATTCCCTTCCGAACAAAAATATTTTTAAAAAAATTGTTCTCATTTAAATAAAAAAAAGTTGGGTTCCAGGTATAACTAGGGAATAGGTACCTACACAACTGCGCATGTGTCACACCGCGTCATACCACACAGATTTGTTCAATGTACGGCAGCGATTTCCAAACTTTGTTCACTAACGCTCCCTTTGTAAAAAATCCCATCTCTGGCGCCCCCCTATTTAGGAAATTTATAAACAATTTGTAAATAATGTCTTTATTGAAATAATAATCACAAAAGTAGTACAAATATGTAACGTAAATTATATCTCTAATTCCTAAATATTTATTCTCACAACAAAATCACGAAAATTGTATAAAAATAAATTATATTAATATTAAATATAATACAAAATACAATAAAAATTAATCAATTTTAATGTGAAGTATGGGCTTGTTTCTTCGCACATAATTCGTTAAAACGCGGTTCATATGAAGAAAGAGCTACTCATGTTTCGTCTTCCACTATTAATCGCGCTCGATATGTTGTTTTAATAACAGCTAATGTGGAAAATCCTGTTTCGCACACATATGAGGTCACAAAAGGTAAAAGATATTTTATAGCTTTTGAACAAAGATAAAAAGATCTTTTATTACTATTTTCGGGATATTCCTTGCTTACTTCCAACCAGAATTTCCCCGGATTATTAGGATTGAATTGATCTTTTAGCGAGCTATCACAAGAAAGTTCTATTAATTTTTCATGTTCATTAGTTCAAAATTATAATTATATTCGACAATAAACGATCGAAAAAAAATGAAATATTTGCAATAAACCCGCGACCCCTTGGTGAACCTTGCATGCCCCCAGGGCGGCGCGACCTCTACTTTGGAAACCGCTGATGTACGATGATTCTAAACTGGTGGCATTGTTATGTTAGTTTGAGTTTGTTTTGTCATTAAACTAGAAGATGGGTACCACGCTTCGCTCGGCTTCTTTTAACCAAACCCTTACTAACCTAACCTAAGATAGTGTTTTGTCATTAAACTAGAAGATGGGTAACTCGCTCTGTGCTGCCGTCTACAAAGAAATCTTGAACCACTGATCATAAAAAAATTTTGTTAATAGTTTTGTAATAGACTTGCAAAATGGTATTTCTTTGCTAATTTAACCAACCTCGTAGCTCTTATAGTGTCGAGATAGCAATGGTGGCACACTCAGATTGAACAGCCTGTATATGTTGGTGGACGGTAAAAATATTACTACCTTTTTCAACAACATTTATGTGCGAATCCGGGTTTTCATCTCTCCTTTGGGTCGCGACATGAGCTTAGTTCCTTTATTTGGGTCGCGGCTCAAAAAGGTTAAGAACCCCTGGTTTAGATAATATTGTGTGAAATATTTCTTTATCGGTTCTCACTCAATCGATTGTTATTTAAATTCTCGTCGACTATACGTATTACTTTTACTTATTAGTTTTACTTTTATTTGTACTTATTATTTTATATTTGCCTTTGTTTTTCAGATATGATGTTATATCAGTATTTTATAGAAGTCGTTCCTACGAATGTAAAAACTTTTCTAGCAAACCAGAACACTTATCAGTACAGTGTGAAAGAATTGAGCAGGCCGATTGATCATCGAAAAGGTAGCCATGGAATGCCTGGGATATTTTTCAAATATGATATGTCTGCGTTGAAAGTAACTGTTAGACAAGAAAGGGACAATTTTCTAACTTTCATTGCCAGGTTATGTGCCACTGTCGGTGGCATTTATGTTTGCTCAGGTAAGATTTTTAGGGTTTTGTAGGTATGACCAAAAAACCCTTATCCCGTCATTTTGTCATCTGTCTGTCTGTCTGTTCGGTAAAAATTGTAGCCAAACGGCTAAACCTAGAGAGTTGAAATTTGGCATGCTTATACACAACTCTTTTACCCGCACATAGGAAAAATACTAAAACATCTAAAAAACATATCCCCCTAAAAATATAAACAAATATGTGCTCTTCAAAAAAAAATATTTTTTTTTAAATTCTGAGTAGGGTATCAAATGAAAGCCTTTAGTACGTGGATTAACGATCAAAATTTTATTTTTCCAAATTAAATTATTTAGACGCGATTTTTGCCAAAATTGTGCAAAAATTTTTTTGTCCCACACCCTGTAGCCCAGATGGTTTAAACCAGTGTTTCTCAACTGAAAACGTACCGCGGACCAGTAAAATATTTAATTTTCTACCGCGGACCAGTAAATTATTTAATTTTTGACGGCGGGCCTCTAAAAATAAATGTACTATTACACAAATTGTATATGTAAACTCTACATATGTATATCTAAGTAATAAAAAATCACTGAAAAATGAAGAAAATACACGGAAAATGAACACAAGGTCATAAAAAAAATGAACAAAAAATCTGAAAAATAATAATTTATAAGCCTTTCGCGGACCACTAAAATTTTGCTAAAAACCACCAGTGGTCCGCGGACCACCTGTTGAGAAACACTGGTTTAAACTACAAATCTGAAAAAATTCTAAGTAATGTACATTTGTGTGAATCGGAATAGTACAACAGGAATTTTTTATCAGATTATGTTTTCGGAAAATAACGCATTTTTTGTGTTTTTAACTAAAATATGTAAAATATTTAATTCGCTATGTAGCACAGTAAACGAGTAAACGTCCGTAGTCTAATGGTTAGCATTCTCGCTTCCTAAGTTGCAAACTACGGTTCGATTCCTGTCAATTTAATTTTTTTTGTTTTTTTTTTACATTTTTATTTTGTTTAAATTATTTTGTCAAAATTCTAGTTATATTTTGGCAAATGTTGTATTTAATTTTTAAAAGCGTAAATTTAATAACCAGTGGGAAGTGTTGAAATTATAATTTAATTCTATGTTTGAATGTATACGAAATCAGAGGGTCTTATGACTTAAACAACCAATGGAAGCCATAGACGCAGTTTTAAAAATATTAATGAACCATGCTATATAAAAAAAATACTGCGCATATTTAGAAACCTAAATAATGGTATTAGGCATTCGAATTAAAATTAACAAAAAAATATTTTAACATAAAATTTGTTTTGGCATCCCAAATAATCATCATTCACTTACTAAATACCTGCGAAACCCTGAAATGTGTGAAAATTCACAATTCACACTTCACCTCGTATTTTAGTATACTAATATTTTTTTTTTATTAGTATACTAAAATACGAGGAATAATTAATTGTTAATAAATTATTCTTTTGCAGGTTTCGTAAACAGTTTAGTTCAACTTTGTAGTGAGCACATTCTCTGTAGATGGGCTAAGAAACTGTATGAAAAAGGCAACGTCCATAATAATCTAGCTGATATCAAACCTGTTACTCTAATATCAAATACAAATAACATACCTGATTCTCATGTAAAATTATTAGATCAATGAATTTAGTTTATTTTATAAATTTCAAATTAAATGATTTTATTTGATTATGTTACGTTTTAATTCTGTTAATTTATTATATTGTTGTGTACAAATATTTTTTAAATAAAATAAAGACACATTTTTAAATTATAGTAAAATGTTTCATTTCAAGTCATATTTAAAAGGCAGGCAACACTCCAGACACCCGGCAGATAAAAAGAATCTTAATAAAATTATGTTAAATTATATATAGATTTATTTAATTTCTTACAAAAATATATAACATTATTAAGGAAACTAAAACTAAATTATTAATTCTTAAATTATTTTCTCCACTGATTATTTGCTCCGGTATTATTTCTATAGGAATCAAATTTTCTTGAACGTGTATATGAGTAATAATTTCTTCCTCCACCTCTGTAAATAAAATAGCTATTTTAATAAAAAATAATCTGACAAGAAGCAAACAACAACAATGTACAACATCCAGACAATATTGTAAGAATTGAAGAATTAGACCTAAATACAGTAAAGCACCGCATAACAACGTTTTCGTTAACATTTTTAGTCCTGTGTGACTAGGATTGTCAGATCCCGGTTTACATGATTTGACACGAATCCCGGCATCCCGACTAGATTTTTCGAAACCGTCCGATATCCCAGTTTACCAGCACTACCCATGTTATAAATGAATCCTGAACCAGTCGATTGTTACCTCAGACTAATAACCAAGATGGACAGCCCTTGCTGTATGTTATCCACAACAGAATGTGTCGCCAACATAGTCTACGAGGGGCAAGGTGATTACGGACAGAAAATAAACAATAACCTCAGTCAAATTACCTTTTAACTTACCTATAAAGTGATATATCACTATTATTCGTATAATGCATACTATTATAAAGCATTTATGTTTAAAAACACTTCAAAAACCATTAAAAATTGTAGCACGATCAAATATAACTAAACACGTAAATAAGGTAACTTCGGCAATAAGTAATCGGCAATCATATGGTTTTCGTAAATATTCGGGAGACAATGATTTTCTCTAGGAAAATGTAAACAGACAATCGAGTGTATTCTATAAGAAATGCGTTAAAATAAGTCTCAGGTTAAAATTTTTATTTTAACACTGTGTCTAATGCCTTTATAGAAAAATGCTATTCTGTAAGAGCATTTGTTAAGCTAAGCGTTAATACCATATTTATGAACGCGAGGTGGTAACTCACCTTGTGAGGAGGCTATATTAATGCACGTGCATGCGCTGCTACGTTTAATTTTAACATTTTGACAAGAAATGTCAAATGTAGAAGAAAATATTTATCCAATATTTCGGTGTAAATTTAAATATTCAGTGGCGAAATTTATTTTAAAAATGGAACAGAAATGTTTGGTCCTATGATACTCATTATAACTGGTTTCCACAGTGTATTAAATAAAACTATAACTATATTCAACTTTTATTTAGTCAATTTATATACTATATTATATTATAACAGTTTATCTCATTTTTGAATAAAATGTGAATTTATTTAATTTTTATAAAGGTGTTTGGTAATATCAATTATTAAATAATTAATTGATTTATTACGCTATTTCTACCTTGGATTATGTGGAATAACACTGTTGTGATCTTCATCTAGCGATTCTTCTCGAGAATTTCTCGAGAAAAAGTTTTAATTTTCATTTTTCATTTCTCGAGAAATGTAAAATTTGCTGGACGCCTTTACTTTAGTACTTTAAAGGTGATTATAATTTTAACATGTTTTTATCCTCTACAATATTTTCAACATTAAAAAAAGATGTATATTCTAATAATTATTTTTCTCGACATTTCTCGAGAATTCTCGAGAAAATAAGTCTAACGTCGAGAAATCAGAAACACTATCTTCATCATTATTCACATCAATTGGCAACATCAGACTACCAAGACTTAGATTGTCTAAATCTAGGAATGGTATTTTTTTGGCAGCCACTTTCTTTAACTACTTACCAGTTTCTTTAAAAAAATTGTCAATTAGATTGTTTAAGTTCAAAATAAAAAAAATTCTTATTGAGAATTGTCTCTACAATTCGGACGATTTTTTCAAAATTAATTTCAGTTCCTACATCTAACAGTAAGCTGTTGTTTTTTTGCTCTACCATTGTTAATTTTATATATATTTTTTTCCCTCTCTTTTCTATATTATTTAATATTGTATTTCATTTTTCAATGTTTTCAAATACTTTCTACTTTTGTTCATTGAATTTATCATATATGTACTGACAAATGTAAACGTCGTAAGATGTCTAGCATGAAATAAATATTATTATTATTATTAATTATTTCTTCACATAATACACCATTAAAATGTACTGCGATATTGTGAAACATGGCAGAGGTATAAGTGATTTTTGTAGCATGCAGAGGATTATAATTTTAAGTACTGTGTCTCAACAATAACCAAAATTACTCTTCAATACTCCATTTACTTTTTTTCTATACAATTACTTGAACTTGTGTCTGGATTACTTATATCACAAAAGTTACGAAGAGCCATTCTTAACTCTACTGTAAAGAATTCACTTTAAAAAGTATTATAAAGTGTGAATTTTGTTTTATAACATTTAATATTCCTACCGTCTTGTATTTTATTTAATTTATTTTAATAACATGACATTTACTTAAATAAGATCAGCCATTTCTGCGAACTAAACACCAGCGTTAACTTTTAAAGCCACCGTTTCGATAGGTGCTTATTATAGAACGTTAACTGGCTATTTAAACACTGCCGCGTTAAAATATTAACAGAAATATGCTTAGCGAACAGAATTTACGTTTAAAATGGTGTTAAAAAAATTAACGTCAGGTTTCGACGTAAAGATTTTGCTTAGAGAATAGATCCGAATGTTGGAGAAGCATTTTAACGTAAACAACGATATTCATCTTGGTTATTGGTCTGAGATTCCTACCAACTCTTCTACATTTTCACTCTTTCACATTTTGAATCAAATTTAGAATGTTTATCTAGTACACATGTACCGTAGAAAGTGATGTTTTATTGTCTATATCAGTGCTTTCCAACCTCTATGTCTATGCGGCACACTTAGTATTACTTAAGAAAAAATAACTCCTCGGCAGAAAGATAAAAATAAATTTTATAGAAAAGATGAAGAGAAGATAACATATTTAATTCTACAATTATTTCTATTAATTACAAATATTTATTTTAATTAGTTTGATAAATTACTGGTAAAACGGCCTGTATGACATTTCTGCCCCTTCATCCTCAAGTGATTATTAAATTACTACCGAACGTCCTCAAGAGGTTTTCGGGATTTCCTCTCGTTCTAAATTAATTTCTAACCCCCGTTCTCAAGTGATTTTTGGAATTTCTACCTTCCATCCTCAGTGATTTTTAAATATCTTGCCCTCGATGCAAATCAATCTGGTCCGTGAGATATGTTTCACGGACCTAAAATCGCGGAATAAAATTTGGCCCCACTACAGGAACAGGTTGAACGGTCGCATAACGATGTATTTCTCAGATCACATCCACGTCGGTTACCGACGCTTGACTGTATTGTAATTTTACCTTTGCCTTCAGTTGAAAACTTCATAATTTTGGAAGGTTTAGACCATCCATATCTGTTTCTGGAAAAAAACATTGCTTCATAGACTGTTCTTTCTTTCAATCCTGTAAGGGTGTATGCCTTGGAGTGAATTGAACCAGAACTGTGCTCTGCAGGTATTGTTAACTTAGTCCAGTCTGATCTTGATGGTATATTGTAAGGTTTGTGGGGCCTAAACCATAGATTATACTCTATTATTGGACTGTAGCTATCTACCTCCCAGACTAACGTATAGGTATTTTTGGCTTTTTCTAAGTCTTTTTGTTCTACTTGTTTGAACATACCAGGATTGGCTACTCCTAAAAAATAAATCAATAAAGATATCACATGACAAGAAATTATATCTACGAGGGTTATCCGTAAATTAAGATCCGAATATCCCTAGCTAATCGAATGTCGCGTGAATATTGAAACGCGCATGCGCACCGATTCCCGGCATGCCATGCGCATCAAACGACATCATTTGCATTGGTATTGTTGCAATGTGCTGTTTGCAGTGTCAGTTCAAAATGTTTAAAACTATTGATCAGCCCGCCGACTGTGAAATACGTTCAGTGATTCGGTTTTTGACAACAAGGAACGTTTCAGCAGGGGAAATTCATCAACAGATAAGGGAAGTGTACGGCCCCAATACGATAAGTGATAGCAAAGTGCGTAAGTGGGTGAGAGCTTTCAAGGACGGGCGGGAAAATGTCCATGATGAACCGCGATCGGGCCGACCATCAGTGATCACAGAAAATTTGGTTAATGCGGTGGACAAAAAGATTCGTGAAGACCGGCGATTCAAAGTGTCAACTTAAGCATTGGAATTTCCGAATGTGAGTAGAACAACTTTGCACAAAATTGTGCGCACGTTGATTTCCCAGGCTGCTTACTGAGGGACACCAAATGAAAAGAGTGGCTTGTGCTCTTGATTTTTTGGACCGATGTCATAAGGAAGGTGATCAACTTTTAAAGAACATTGTCTCAGGGGACGAGACGTGGGTTTATCACATGACCCCAGAGTCTAAACGTCAGTCAATGGAATGGCGTCACACGACATCACCAGCCAAAGTCAAAGCCAAGCAGACAATCTCAACACGCAAGATTATGGCAACCGTGTTTTGGGATAGACATGGAGTCTTGTTAGTCGAGTTTATGCAGCAAGGGACAACAATAAATGCAGCCGCTTACTGCGCTACCCTGACTAAACTTCGGCGTGCAATACAGAATAAGCGATGTGGTCTTCTGACGTCTGGCATTTTGTTGCTGTATAACAATGCCAGACCCCATTCTGCCATTCACACCCAAATTCTTATCATATCTTTTGTTTGGGAACAGATTGACCACCCACCGTACAGTCCAGACTTGGCGCCCAGAGATTTTTACCTGTTCCGCTACCTAAAAGAGTTTCTCGGCGGCAATCGCTTCGCCACAGATGACGAGGTGAAAGAAGCAGTTGGTTATCCTCACAGGCGGCAGACTTCTATGACTTAGGCATACAAAAGCTTGTAGAACGTTATGATAAATGTTTAAACAAAAATGGAAACTATGTAGAAAAATAGAGAAAGATGTAAGGAATTAAATAAAAAAAGTTTTTTGAAAAAATGTGATGGTTCATTTTTTATAAGGCATCGAACCTTAGTTTACGAATAGCCCTCGTAGAATCAGATAAATATCTTTGTTTCTCAATTAAAGAAACAAAATTAATATTAAAATCGTGGTCGTATCTCCTAATTTTACATTTCTTCAAAAGTTACCTTGTTAATGTTACAAAGTAACACCTAAATGACACTGGCAAAAATGAAGCATACTATATTTTCTAGATACGACAAAACTTATAGGTATAAAGTAACACAGATGTGACTAGTAATTTACAAGTTCATGGGCGCTGTATAATTTACTTGTATTGGTTTTAAACATGGAATTTAAGTTGAATTATACATTACCTGAAAGTTGAATTTCTACTTCAGCCCTTCCCAGTTCATTAATAGCTTTACATTTATAAATTCCAAAATCACTAATTCTAACATTTCTAATAATTAGACTATGTTTGTCCCCATCGACTAACGCCATGACCCTTGTATCCAATGGAACTGGAATGTTACTTTTGTACCAAGTCACTTCAGCTACTGGATCAGCGCTGACTAAGCAATCTAACGTTGCTCTTAGACCTGGAGACGTGTGTATCCAAGATCTATCTTGGATTATATCTGGAGGATCTAAAAACAAAAAATATTATTGAAATTGCAGAATGGGTGCAAATATTAGTTGTGGATAAAATACTTAATTTCTGATTTACGAACGTCTTATAAATGAAAATCATATATTGGACGATGACAATGGATAGGACATTTCCCCGAGTTGCTGCATATTCCCTTTTAGAAGAAGTAATTTCTGATGAATGATATTGGTGCAAAAACATTTTTACATTTTATTAATATTCAAAAACATAAGGGCAATAACAACGTTATTAATGCAATTTTTTTTTGCACAAACTATTGTTAATATGCAAGAAGCTTTTGGAGAAAGATTTAAAGAGTTTGGGAAATATAAAGCTACACTAGCTCTTTTGACAAAAACAATTGAAGCAGATATGCAGCAAATACATTTATCACCATTCCCATTGATTAATCAGGTACAATTTGAACTTCATTTATTGGATTTGAAATTCAAAGATTTATGGAATAATATATTCTTAAAACTTAATTCTGAACTGGAAAGTTTAAAAAGAGAAAAGTTCATTTTATCCAGCATAAGTGGACCGAAATTCGCAATCTTCAAGATGTAGATAAAGTTGTTTTCGAAGCTTGGAATTGTCTTCCAGAATCGTTCAATCATTTACAAAATTATGTTTTTGGACTACTGACAATTTTTGGATCCATACATTACTGTGAGCAAGTCTTTTCACATATGAAATTAATAGTCAGTTAAGAAGTAATCTTACTGACCTGAAACTTGAGTGCTGCCTTAAGTTAAAGATTACTGAATATTTACCAAATATTGAAGTCTTATCGAACACTATGCAAGTAGCAATCGTCCCAGTAAAAAAATTATTATATTGTAATATACTGGCAAGTGCAATAGGTATCACAAACTAAATGTATAAGTAAATATTAATTTATTTATACATTATATATTAATAGCAATTTTTACGTTTTTTTCTTAAATATAGCATATATTTTTTTCCTTGGGATAATAGGAAAAATTGCTAAGCGATATGACATCTGGTGGGATTTTAGCAACTACAGAAATAGACATTGTATCGCGCTTTTTTTATAAAAAATGTTTGCATAAAATTATAATTGCATAAAAACAAGTATTAATATTGTAGCAAAATTACAAAAACCATCAGTAAACATTAAAATTCACGTTGTTTATATGTAACGAATGTCTATTTTGAAGGTTCCAAGTATGCCGAAATAGCGCTGCGATCTTAAAATACTTCCCCTATACTTACATATGATATTGACTTCTACTTTGGCAGTTGCAGAAGTTCCTACTCCATTAGATGCCACACATTCATAATCTCCAGATAAAAATTTGTCAGTTGCTTCAAATTTTAATACTTGTCTGTTGGTCAGCAGTTGTATTTCTTCACCCTGTTAATCATTAACCAATAATTATTACTGTGTAGATCAATGGTTCTCAATCTTTTTTCTCTCGCGGAACACATTTAGTTATTTAAAATTTTGACGCACACCAAGGTATTTTAAATAAGCTTACTGATGTCGGTACATGTAATACATACATTTTATTAATAATTAATATTATTATTATTATTATATTATTTATTTTACATCGGCCTTAATTTCTGCAACGAGGCTTATCGCCGATGCCAGGGGGCGAGCTCCTACACCTGGATGAGGGGTGAATGATTGTGAAAATGAGAGTAATGTAAACATATTATTCTCGCCCGAATAATATCACCAACGAAGCAGGCTCGAACCACCGGCCGCCTAGTCACGTCTGTTTCTAACAGTCTAAAACCGCACGACTTAATGCGCTCGGCCACTCCGTTGGCTAATAATTAATAGATACATATAGAACAAAAAAAAAAACTTGGTAACATGTAAATGGTAAAATGATAATAAATAAATATGAATTAATAAACAAAAAATTTAATTCAATAAAATAATACAGTGAATTTCTTTTATCCTGCAATATAGGTATTATCGTTACCCTGGTAATTGAAATCTGACAGCAATGTAAAATTGTGTTTCTTTTAATTTGCAACATAGGCGATTTAAGTGCATCTTTCTCATTCAAAAAATGTACACAAGTGAAGAAAAAATCATGCTTGTAACTTTTTACAATTCTCAGATGAGTTTGAGAGAAGTTTCTACTATGTTCAGTGCTACTTCGTCATCCAAATCGTCCTATACTGAATCTCTCTACAATATCGAGGCTTGTTACCAAATTTAAACACCATGGATGCCTTAATTTGAATTATATAAGGAGGAAACGAACATCAACTATACTGACTGAAGAAAAGAAATTAGAAATTGCTTTAGAAGTTGAAAGTATTCACTGTATAAATTTCATAATAGCACAGCATATTAATGGGAAATATGAGCTTGATGCTTTTGAACAATTTCACTTATATTTGGTCGGAGAGGGGACAATGCAACTCTCATGTCATGTTCCACCTTTACAAGTCTTAATCTTTTTTTTGATTTTATATTGGTTAAAGCCGAAAATCCAAATTCACATCAATACGACCTTGCAAATTGTATTAAGACATTTAATGCTTTTCTTGATATGGCTGTGAATCTTCTTGAAGAGGAATCCAAAAAGTATTCAATGATATTTCTGAATGTTTTATATAATTTCAGATTTCTGTCACTAGAGACTGAAATGTATCGTATGTTAAAAATGAATTTCTGACCCAGTCAAATTTTTCCATTTGTAAAGTTGGAAAATATTTTTTAATATTTTGCTCCAATTAATTCAAATGCTCAATAATTGTTGGTTTTAATTTTCTTTGTTGGTTTTAATTTTCTCATAGTTCTCAATTTTTACAGTTACAGATGAAGAAATGGCTGGAAGGGGAGTGAAGGGAAGAAAATATAATAAGAGGAGGGAGAGAGCAGAGTGAGGGAATGGAGAGAACAGTGGAAAGTAGAAAATTGGAGGAGTCCAAAGATTGGGAAGAAGCCATGGTGGGGAATGAACAAGAAGGAAGAACCGAAGAACTGAGAACAGGAAGGAAGAGAGAGGCAAGGAGAAGGAAAGAAGAGAGGGAAGAGAAGAGAATAAGAATTTAGTTTGTAAAGTAAATAATGTATTAATGTATTTGGGTAATTGTTAATGTAAAAGTTTGAACTCGGCACGCCGAAAGGCCCAGGGGTAATAAAGAATATGTATATAATAAATATTATACCTTACTTCTCCAAGTTATTAATGGTGCAGGTACGCCATGAGCTGTGCAGGATATGATTACCTCGTTACCCAGTTTCACCTGGAGGTATCCAGAAGATGGATTTATTTCCACCGATGGCGGATCTAAACAAACCATTTTTAAAAACAATTGACCATCAGATATGAGAGATATTCGATCAATTATGAACAAAATCGGACGGGGGAATGTTGGGGACACATCTGCTATATAGAATATGTTAGTGTCGTTTTGTGACAGTGTCATTCATGTGTAGTAATGAAAAATGGTTAGCAATGAATTTGATTTTTCGATAAATTACATTCGTTTTTACATAGGCTCGCCGTAGCTCTACAACGCTCAAGTTACAAAAATGTATAGTTAGTTCAGCTTAAACGTTTGGAATAGCCTATATCTGCATATCTATAGTAACGTTTTAAAATATGAACTCTTTAGATTTAGCCGTTTGACCCTATTTTTTTTTTTTTTTTTTTTTCATTTTTGGACTTAGCTACTAAGGCCATTATCCAGTAGATGCATTTTATTATTGAAAAATCCATGCTATAACCGGGATTCGAACCCGAGCCTTCATGATCTAGAAGCCAGTGCATCGCTACACTAACCACTACGCCATGGTGACCGGCGTTTGGCCCTATTTAAATTTCTGCCGTACAGGCAGACAAAAGAGTGATGATATAAGAATCTCTTGATCATACTTTGAAAACCCCAAAAAAAAACCCAATTTTAACAAAAAAAGTAATTAAAAAATATAAGGGTACGTAATAACTTAAAATATAATTGTTATCACTCAAACCAATTTGATAATTTCTCCGAAATCTAATTTAAAAATTGTTATTATTATATCGTACACGCAAAAAATAATTGAATATTATATCTAATAAAAATTCTTCACACGCAAGGACCAATGGCCTGGATATTATCATATAAAAAGATTAATAAATGATATAACTACAGTCATTGTAAATGAATCACCTCTTACAAACATACTTACACTGTATGACCAATGACATAAGATTGGTCAACAATACCCTATACAAAAACACTTTAATTCTTATTAAATCATTTTTATACAATGACCGAGTTGATATGTGCACCGTACCGTAGAGTAAAACAACAGTCTTATTGCTAATTGTTCGGGTAATCAACTAATAGACTATTAATTCATTTCATTAGTAATTATCTTGTTAAAGAATAAAAGGGTGGGTGTAGTTATTAAGTTTAAATGTTCCTAATTATTGGATGTTAATTTTTTGTAAGTTGGAATTTATGGCACTTGTCCGTCTACATCATAGGTTCCCAACCTTTTCTGGACCATCGCCCCCCTTTACAATAAAAAAAAATTCGCCACCTCTCCCATAATAGGTTAAACCGATTAAACTCTTATTTTGATATTTGGTTAAACTTTAATCAAATATTGAAATATGATTGCACATTATCTATATTTTATCCATCTATCTATTAGCAATCGCAAAGTAAAAATTAAAAAGGCCATATTTAGTAGATTAAAAATATGTTTATTGAAAATTTAAAAATTAACACAAAAATCATTAAGTAATAAAAAAAAATCAGCTGTGGCCACCACAGAACTCGTGCCATTGATGTCAAAAGCTTAAATATGCAGTTTCATAAAAATCCTTTTGGCCGAATTTGCTCTGCACGTGTACACAGATAGACAGACGGACGGACGCACAGACATCATGCTAAAAATCTCGAAATGTCAAAATCGGTATGATCACAATACCTCCCTTATATATGTTGGCGGCCGGTAAAAAATAATGAAATGTTTGAGGCTGATGGAGTTTCAGTAATTTGTTAATGTCGGGTTCTGGGTAATGCTTATTTACGCGATAACAATAAGAGGGAAATTTTATATTTAGATAGATAGATAGATAAATAAAATGTTTATTCATGAAAACGGTATTTTAAAAGTATTTTATTATTAATTTCTTAAAAGGTACGCCGTCCCCCTTGACTGCCTTAACGCCCCCCATTTGTCTCTTGACTCACTACTGCCCCCATGAAAGATTCCAGCGCCCACTGGTTGCAAATAGCCATCGTTGCTGAGCACCAAATATTTTAACTAATTAACTTACTAAATAAAAACTTGCGGCTCACCCGTTCTTTAGCCACGGGTGAGCATGCATGCGCGACACTTTTTAGACGGCGTGCAATAAGAACGGCTGTATGTATTTACAGTTAGTTATTATTTGATGGTGGTAGATAAAATAATTTAGTTAATTTAGTTTTTATTTTGAGCAAAAGGCCATAACCATAATTAAGTACTAAGATGTTGGGAACCATTGGTCTACATCTTCGTTCCCATTCATATTAATGGCCCGGTTACACGATGCCAGTAACTTGTACAAGCAGTGCCGCAACAACATAAATTGGCGCCTGGTGTGTATACTTATTTGGCGCCCCCCGTCCACCTTCTCTAATTACATACGCAATTTTTAAAATTTTAGTGTAGGGTGATTGCATCAGTAATGGAACGTTTAAGACATTTACTTACATTGTTTTCTTCGCCAAAATATTATTTAAGATATTTACTTACCATATTTTATCGAGAATCGTTAAAATCTTATTGTTTTATTTTAATGCAAGTGGAAATAAAAGAATTTATTCATAAAAATCACAAAATCACCAGTAAAGGAACACTTACTCATAATAAAGGAACTATCTTATTACCAGTAAAGGAACATACAAAAATATATATTATAAAGTCATTTTTTAACAATGAATTTATAAAAAAAAAAAGAATCATTCGTTTGTATTAGTTTTTGGTTTAGTTTTAAACTTTTTCTTTGGTTTGGTTTAAATTGCAATATTAACGATTATGTTAACAAATTATGTCACAGATCTTTTAATAAACTCAACAATCATGATAATCAACTAAAATAAAAAGGGACAAAATATAAACTCTAGGTCAATGAAACACAAAATGAAAAACACCTAAAATGAAACACAAAAGGGCTAAAGAAATATTATATTACATAATTGAATAACAGAATAAATAAAAATATATATATTTAAAGACAAAAAAATGGGATATTTGAACAACAAATAATAATCACTTTAACGGAATGGAAAATTAAATAAATTAAACGTTTCTGGCTTTTAACTGTGAGAATTCGTTAATTAAGTCTTCATAATTTAATGACTGCGCTATAGTATTTTCTATTGATATTAAAGCTAAATTTGACAATCTATCTTGGCCCATTGTAGAACGCAAATAATTTTTTATTAACTTTAATTTACTAAGCTGCGTTCATTCGAAGACACAGTTACAGGGAGCGTTAAAAATATGCGCAGCTCAATACCAATATTAGGGTACACACAGTGATGGCATCCTACCGGTTCGGACCGGTTCGCACGAACCGTCTCTTAAAATTATTGAAACCTTAGGGAACCCGTTGTTAGAATTATTAAAAATAAATGAATTACTCTGACTTCAGTTTTGAATCGTGCACCGTGCCCTGCAGTGTTGTAAATGAAATATTTATTTTATAGGTTATTAATAATACGCTCTTAAAATGTTTTCCTTATATTTAATAAATGGAAGTAAGTGATTTGTTTTCACTCTTAAAAATAAGAATAGGTTCCTAGATATCACATGACTTTATAGAACCGCTTCCTGAAAATTTAGGATGCCATCACTGGGTACACATCTTTTAAATCGTAAGTGTGGATCACTTCTAATAATTGCGTTGGAGTGGCAGTTGTACAGTCATCAATTAATGATCTTGCCTGCCCAGTGGAGGCGCTAGCGGGGGGGTCTGGGTTGGGCACCCCTAAAATTTGCTCTGGCCTCCAGTTGGCCCCCCTAGAATTGCTTGGAAAAAAATATATTTTAGAAGTGAGGACCTTTTTTTTAGGTCATTTCTTGTATTTTCATATGTAAACGATAAAAAAATATTTCATGGCCCCACCAAATTTTTTTCAAATTTTTTTTGGCCCACTCTGATTTTAATGCTAGCCGCCACTGTGCCTGCCATTTGAAACTTTCGATTTCAAATGAAAATTGTATTGGATCTAAACCTTTACAATATTTGGCAGGAAGATTTGTAGCATTTTTTAAAAATTCTTTTGTAGACATTATTGCAAGAGAATGTCCAGTCAAGAAAGTAAAATCAGAACAAACCTCTCGAAATGATTATTTTTTTATTTTAAATAAATAGCGCATCTTTTTGTTTATATTTTATTTATTAAATTTTTAAACACGGCTTTTCTTAACTAAAAATTTCTAAAAATAAAAAAAAATTAAATATTTTTCTTTTATAAAATCAATTTTGTGTTGATTATAGTTTATTGATATAAAAAATATTAATAATAAAAAAAAATGAAATTTGGCCATTTGGCGCCCCTATGAATCCGGCGCCTGGTGCGGCGGCACCGCTCGTACCACCCTTGTTGCGGCACTGCGTGCAAGTACTGACACAAGTACTTGTGTACTCTGGGGGCGATTTTTAATTGTTTGCCTTAGGGGATGATCTAGTCTACCGACGGCCCTACACAAAGCTATGTGAGGACGTCACCAATAGTCCAGTAACCTTGTCATGATTATAGGGCGAAAGTTCCATTAAGTGGAGGTAGTTAGTTTCGTTTTTTTTTTTTTTTCTTGTATGGGATGTGCCTGAGATGCAAAATCCAAGTTTTCGACCTCGGCAGCCCTCCGGAACACTTTTGAATATCTCAAAAACTGCTAAAATTTCGCACTTTTTTCGGTTTCTTCCCATTTTGACCATAAAGGAGCACATTTTCGACAAATACCATTCTATGCATTTTTAAACTAGATTAAATTTGCTACAATTTGAGACCGGTTATTGAAGATATAAAGACAATTGTATATGATGAAACATAAAAATTAGCATACAATTTTCAAGTTTGGAGATTTTTTAAAATTTTGAAAAGCTGTATATCGGAAACTATTAAGGCTACTACGCCTATTCTGGTCTCAAATTGTAGCAAATTTAATTTAGTTTAAAAATACATAGAGTGATGTTTGTCGAAAACGGGCTCCTTTTTGGTCAAAATGGGCAGAAACCGAAAAAAGTGCGAAAATTTAGTAGTTTTTGAGATATTCAAAAGTGTTCCGGAGGGCTGCCTTGGATTTTGCATCTCAGGCACATCCCATACAAGAAAAAAAAAACGAAACTAACTACCCCCACTTGATGCAACTTATGATGTACTAGGTTACTGGACTACAATGCTCTGAATCGATGTTGGCACTTCAAGAAAAAATACTTACAGAGTACTTCAATGGCGTGAAGTTGTGTGATGCTGCCCCATGGTGGTGACCGGACAACTTCACACATATATTCACCAGTGTCTGAAAACTGAACTGGAGCTACTTCCAAAGAACCATTTGCCCATATTCTGATCCTTTCTGGTTCAACTATAGAGGTATGGTTTTCGCAATTACCTACTAACTCACCGTCTTTGTACCATCGAATACTAAAGATCTCTCCACCAGTTTCTTCCGTACCTAAAATACAAAAATAAATATCACTATCTCAATACTACTTATTAGCAGTGCTGATATTCAAAATATATAACAAGTGGTACGCAAAAAAAAAAAAATATTTTGAGTACTTAATTATTGTTATGGCCTATTTGCTCAAAGTAAAAACTAAATGGACTAAATTATTTTATCTACATCCATCAAATAATAAATGCATTATGTAACCAACTGTAAATACATACATACAGCCGTTCTTATTGCACGCCGTCTAAAAAAGTGTCGCGCATGCATGCTCACCCGCGGCTAAAGAACGGGAGAGCCGCAAGTTTTTATTTAGTAAGTTAAAATACAAGGTGTCTCAAAAGAAATTTTATATTTAGTGGATCGATTAAAAAAAAAGTAAGCCGTATATAGAAAAAATGTTTATTAATTATTAAAATACACTTTTTGGGGATTTATTTCTTAAAAATAATATCGTCTAAATGTAGACACTCGCGTTCTCGGCACTCGTTTAATCGAACAGTAAAATTACTTATGACGTCTCGGCAGGTGGACTCAGGGATGGCTGCCATTTCGTGACGGATATTTTCTTTCAAATGCGCCAGTGAAGTCGGTTTATTGGCGTAAACTTTAGATTTAAGATAACCCCATAGGAAAAAGTCCATAGGAGTTAAATCTGGACTGCGTGGAGGCCAATTTATGTCACCTCTCCGGGAGATCAATTTGCCTGAGAAAATTTCACGAACACATGGCAGAGACATATTGGACGTGTGTGAAGTTGCTCCGTCCTGTTGGAACCATGTTCTTTGGTTATAGCCAGGAAAGTTTTGCAGTTCAGGTACCAAGAAGTTGTCTAACATCTCCACATAACGCTCTGAATTCACTGTAACTGCACGCCCCCTTTAGTCTTCAAAAAAGTAAGGGCCGATAATTCCTCGCGCCGACATCGCAGCCCATATGGTCACTTTAGGCGAATATAGGGGTTTCTGATGTTTGCGTTTCGGATTTGTTGCACTCCAGTAGCGGCAGTTCTGCTTATTTACGTGGCCATTAAGATGAAAATGAGCTTCATCCGAAAACAAAATGTTGGTAAACGTTGAAAATCGCTCAATCACCTGATTTACGAAATTAAGCCTCTGACTGGCATCTTGGGGCTTTAATTCTTGCACCAATTGAATTTTGGGGGTGCAGCTTTAGGTCTTTGTGCATTGTTAGTTAATGCGATGTAATGATGATCTATGCACATTTAAAGCACTTGCGCGCTTCCGAATTGAAAGGTTCGGATCGTCACGAACAGACTGATTAACATTCTCCACGTTTTCTACCGTTCTTGATGACCGAGGTCGCCCGGATTTTGATTTATCCAGCGTTGTACCAGTCTCTTCAAACTTTTTAACCCAATGTCGAATGAGAGGAATGCTTGGCGCATCATTTAAGTGGCGAAAACCACGTAGATGCGTAGATGCACAAATAAATGTTTATTTTTGAAAAATCTTTTTTTTTAAATGGGGATTTTGTCAATATAATGGCAAAAAACTTTTGTCCCCCATCCTATCTCCCAGAGGGGTTGAACTAAAAATCTGAAAAAATCTCAATAATGTTCAGTGATGGGAACCAAAATAGTTCAACAAGAAATTTTGATCAAATTGGTTTTTTGCAAAATATAGATTTTTTTTTGTGTATTCGAAAAAAAAATATTTTTTAAAAATGTATTGTATGGTATCAAAAGAAAGCTCTTAAGACCTACATAAAGGAACAGGAAGTAGTTTTTTATTTATTTTTTTTTATTTTATTACGATTTTTTCCAAAAAAGTTCTAAAAAATCAGTGTCCCGTACCTTTGAACCCTAAGGGCTTAAAATAAAAATCTGAAAAAAATCTAAGCAATGTATATTGCTATGAACCGGAAACGTACGAGAGGAATTTTTTATCCGATATCGTTTTTGGAAAATATTGCAGTTTTTGTGTTATTGAAAAAAAAAATTCTTTAATTTAAATTTTATTGTGGGAATATTAAATGGAAGCTCTTTAAGTGTAGATTAAGGTAATTGATGTTTGAAATACATTTCATTTTGACTAAATTTTGCCTAAAATTAGCTAAAATTAAAAAAATATATTTGTATATACATGGATACATTTTGTTATGGGTAGAGAAGAGGTACGTAAATATATTTTCAAATTTCGACTAGGAATATAAATAAATAACTGGCCGGTTGCTGGGATTCTATTTCTAGTAGAGAATCTGTTAATTTTTCATATAGTCGCAATATAAACCATGTCTCTCTTGCGTGACTAAAGATCGCCCGCAGTGTTGCCATGTCTGGATTTGAATGATATTTTTGCAATTATACAACAACAAAAAATAATAATAATTAGAAATAGTACACGGTAGAAAAAATCTAACTGCAACCTTCTTGTCGTGCCTATCGATTTAAAGGATTTAAAACCAACACTTGTAATTGTGTTATGTAGTGACAGGCATTCATCGTTTGGCGTTCTAATAATCATAATTCACTGACTAAAAACCTACAAAATCCTGAAATGTGTGAAAATTCACCCTTCACGTCATTTTTTATAAAATCTAGTAAATGATTAATTTTACAAATTCCTGAACACACCGGAATTTACAACAGTTATGTTGCTGATAAATGAGACAATCTGTAATTCATATAGATGTAATAAAAATCTGCATTGTCCACTTTACATTTGTTCTTTTTGATATGTTAATGATGGCCGGAAATGCAAGGTGCATGGCATGTCACTGTGCAGACAGGAAACTGAATTAATCCAATTATTCAATAGGAAACAGACATAAATTAGTACGCAAAGTAAAGTAGTTTCAAAACAGTAAAAAATAGATGATGAATTCACCAACGGAAAACAAGTGGGAGGCGCAATTTTAATTGAACTTGATATACGTCTACATATTAACACTCATTATATAAGCATTGAGGATGTTCTCAGAAGTCGAAAGAAAATTGGCACATGTTAAAGACAAGATTCGTTAGGAGACTACAGCTGGTAGTTTTGCTCCCAAAAAAATAAATAAATGTACAGTGGAACTCCAATATTCGTCATTAATCCCTTCCTGAGGGTAGGACGAATATTAAAAAAAAACGAATATCAAACGAATTTTTCCCACAAGAATTAACTAAAAATAGTTTAATCCGTACTCAGCCCGGAAATCATTGAAAATACATTCTAATTAGATAAATACATATATAAATAAAATTTTAATATTATAAGCAATTTACTTTTTGTATGAAAAAAACAATGATTGTTGTTAAGAGTTTATAATATTTTAAAGGGATTAGGCCAGCGTTTCCCAAAGTGTGGGTCGCGACCCGGCACCGGGTCGCAGAAATTTTTTTTGCCGGGTCGCGAAAAAAATTGTAAAAACACAAAGAAGATTTTTTTGTACATATTATTTTTTTTACGTCAGTTAATCACTAGAATAGTGTGTACAGTCTGTTCCAAACGGTTAAGCGGAACTAGATTTTGCAATCTAGTTACTTTCATCGTTTAAATCGTGCTTTTCGGCCGTTTTGTTTAAGCTTTGTAAATCATACTTACAATAAACATTTTTTGGTAATTTTTTTCATCATTTTAAAATGTCATTTTCTTTATATGTTAATTTTTTGTGTCATTCTTATTACAAATTTCCCATTTATTTATATTTTTGTTATTAAAATATATAAAAAAAATAATTTAATTTTGACATATCATTCGTTTCCATGGTTTCATTGTTGGAATTTTAAATTTTGACATTCCAACGTGAACAATGAAATAACACTAGCAAGGTCCCTTCTCGTGACAACATAAAAGAACAAAATTCCCATTTAGTTCCGCCTAACCGTTTGAATCAGACTTTGTATTTGTGCGCTTTATTACTATACTATAATCTTTATTACTATACTGTACTCTTTATTACTATTTATTACTATAAAGCTACTGCTTTAAAATAAAATTTGTTTTGTAAATAAATGTTTTTTTTTTTCATAAGGTGGGTCGCGTAAAATTTTATAACCTCGTACCGGGTCGCGGTCAAAAAACTTTGGGAACCGCTGGATTAGGCTATTGTTTGGAAGGGGAGTTCTTCCATTATGACATCAGGTAATGTCACTTCTGGTGATTGATGTCCTGATGATCCAGTAGCATTTCCAGACGATTCACCAGCACTAATTTTTTTAAAGCAGTTATCCAATGTTGTTTGTTTTGCTCTTTTTTTTTTAAATTTTCTAAATACATCATCAAATGAATTGATACGCGATGTTTGGGTGCCATTTCTCGATGAAACCCTGCATTTTTGCCCAAGTGGACAGCCATTCCTTAATTTCAGCACTTGGAACCGTCCCATCATCTGTTTGTCATTCATCTGATGAAATTTCAGGACCCATGGTGACTTACAGTACTGTATTTATTAAAAAATTAACTGTAAAAACTATATATAATTTAGCTCTGCAGGCCCAGTTGGCCCATGGCTTGGTATACGATTTTCCTCCATCCTTTTTTATCCTTTGTCTTCTCCTTCCAATTGCTGATGTTGCACTTATTTATGTCCTTTAGAACTTCTGCCTTCCATCACGTCCTTGACCTACCTCTTCTCATTTTGCCTCTTATGGTACTTTCTAATATCTTCCTTGGTGTTCTATTACTGTCAATTCGCATTATGTGCCCCATCCACTCTTGTAATTCTCTATTTGTTCGCCTCTCCCATCCGTTCTGAGTAGAGATAGGAACGATATATCGATATTTCGAAAATATCGATACTTTAGAAAAATATATCGATATTTGAAATGCGATATATCGCGCAAAATATCGATATTCGCACAAAATACCGGTAGTCTTGTATATTTATTATATTTAAATATATGCTGTTCACTTTTGTAAAAACAAACTGTAGGCTATTCCAAACGTTTAGGCGGAACTAGATTTTGAAATCTAGTAATTTTTATCTATTAATTCGGACTTTTGGTCATTTTGTTTAAGCTTTGTAAATCATGCTCACATTTAAATTCTAGATTAAATTGATTGTCATTAAAAATGTCCTTTTCATTGCATTTTAATTTTTTGTCATTATTAATAAAAATTTCCCATTTATTTATGTTTTTGCCTTCAAAATATGGAAAAATTTATTAAAGACTTGACATATGTCATTCGTTTCCGTGGTTTCACTGTTGGAATTTTAAATTTTCACATACCAAAACTGAAACATGAAATAACCCAAACAAAATCCGTTTTCGTGACAACCTAAAATAACGAAATTTCCATTTAGTTCCGCCTAATCGCCTGTAAGACGAAATTTTGATTTTATAATTTGCACTTTTAAAATTATATGTCATGTTGGTATTAAAAAATTATAAAAAATGTCACTCTCTTAATAATGATCATAACCAATAAATCTAAAGTCGGTTTTACTGCGTAAGAAATATTTTTGGTTCACATTTAAAGTCCATAATACACTATAAAAGTAACCAAAAAGATCTGGTTTATCCTTACAAAAGTGGACAGCACATATACATTTAATTTATTAGGATTAAGAGCAGTTAACTAGGAAAATATTAGAAAGTTGGTTGGTATCTGGGTGAGTACCAACTGTATAGTGATTGTCTGTCAAGTGGCGACTTCTTTTCCCGCCAAGCCAACAAAAAAAAAACTGTAATTTATATATCTTACATGTTACGTGTAAATTATTTCGATATATCGAAAATACCGATATTTTTACTTCGATATATATCGAAAATCGAAATCACACTTACGATATATCGAATCGCGCTTGTATCGATATTCAATAATAAATTCCCATCCCTAGTTCTGAGTCATTTTTCCTCCAAATATTTTTCTAAGGACCTTCCTTTCCCACACTTTTATTCTTGTTAGTTCTTTAGTACTCAGCGTCTATATCTCACTTGCATACAGTACTATAGGTCTTATTACTGTTTTATAAATTCTAATTTTTAATCTTTTGGATACATTTTTGTTATACAAAAATTTTCTCAAACCAAATAAGCTACGATTAACTGACATAATCCTTCTTTGTATTTCCATCAAGCTGTCATGTTTTCTATAGAAGTCCATTCCTAGATATACAAAATGATCCTCAAATGTATACTTTTTTCCTGTTATTGTTATTTCCAGGTTTTTACCCATTTCGCTTTCTGTCCATTGCATATACTTGCTTTTATTCTCATTTATTATCCATCCTATTTTCACAGCTGCTTCGCCCAGTCTCTTAATTGTATTTTATAATTCATTCTTTGTTCTTGATAGTATAGCGATGTCGTCTGCAAACGAACTGAAAAACTGTAACTCGTAAATATTAAAAACAAAATAAAGTAGACTCGAGACTGAGCCAGTCAACTGACGATCAGCTGACTCGGTGGCCACGTCGGTGGTGAAAGGTGAGGCGAATATTGACTTTTCGGAAAAAAAGGACGAATATCAAAATAGACGAACATTGGCTTGGACGAATATTGGATTTCCACTGTATTGCCAATTAGATACAATACACAGCGCCGTATTTACTTACATCGAGGCCAGAGACGCTTACGGTTTCTAAGACGAGAGGGCCTTAGAAACCGTAAGCTCTAATTAATAAAAAATTGGTTGTGTAAAAAAAGGGAATTTATTACTTGAATTGTTTTATTTTACTTCAAAAATTTGTTCAATAAAGTGTTATTAATTAATAACAGTATTATCAGTTGTATACAGAGCCGCAGTCAGGAAAACTTGCGCTTGGGGCAGAGCCGTGTTTTGGCGCCCTTAGAAAATAAAAACAATGTTCTCATCTCTCAAAATTTAAGTGATGAGCAATAAACAAAAGGTGCTCACCTCCCAAAATCCAAGTAACAAGCAAAAAAAAGGTCTTCACCTCTCAAAACCAAGTGACGAGCAAAAAAAAGGTCCTCACCTTCACAATGGCGCCCCTTAGTCCAGCCAGTCTGCGCCCTTTTCCTTAGTGCGCCCAGGGCCGTCGCCCCGTCCGCCCCCCCGCTTACTGCGGCTCTGGTTGTATATTATTATCGGCAGAGTTCGCAGACTATTCACGACCATAAAATAAAAGGGATTTATCTGTAAATTTGGCCATTTTGAGAAAATCGAGTTAAAACATCAATCTTGTACATGAATTTTATGAAGCACATACATTACTTTAAACAATATATAGCAACTCATAAAAACATTGCAGTGGACTATTTCTTCTTCAAATATATTGAAAGGTTCAATCTGCTGCATTTCAGTTACGTGAGCATGGAGACAGGGACGTAGCCAGGATTTCAGATTGGGGGGGGGGGGCAAAAATAACAAAATATTCTAAATGGGTCGGTACGACATTAATTACATGGCTTGGGTAGAAAATAACAGCGTTCTAGGTCAGGGGTCGGCAACCTTTCAGTGACAAAGCCAAATCTATATTGAAAAAAAAAACACAATAACACGAAAGAGCCGCTAAAAAATATATACTATATTTAAGAAAAAAACTTAAAAATTGTTTATTTGTTTTAAAATAATCAAGTATTACAATAAATTAATATTTACTTATACATTTAGTTTGTGATACCTATTGTAGTTGCCAGTATATTACAATATAATAATTTTTTTAACGGGACGATTGCTCCTGTATATTTGGTGAATATTCAGTAATCTTTAACTTAAGGCAGCACTCTAGTTTCAAGTCAGTAAGATTACTACTTAACTGACTCTTTATTAATTTCATATGTGAAAAGATTTGCTTACAGTAATATGTGGATCCGAAAATTATCAGTAGCCCAAAAGCATATTTTTTTAAAAGATTGAACGATTCTGGAAGACGGTTCCAAGCTTCGAAAAGAACTTTATCTACATTTTGAAGATTGCGAATTTCGGTCCACTTATGCTGGGAAGATAAAATTCACTTTTTTCTTTCTAAATTTTCCAGTTCAGAATTAAGTTTTAAGAATATGTAATTGCATAAACCTTTGGATTTCAAATCCACTAATTGAAGGTGATAAATGTAATTGCTACATATTTACTTCAATTGGTTTTGTCAAAAAATCTAGTGCAGCTTTATATTTTTTAAACTCTTTAAATCTATCTCGAAATGTAAAAATGTTTTTGCACGTAAATCATTCACAAATACAGATAACTTTTTTTCGAAACAAATAACTTCTTCTAAAAGGGAATAAGCAGTAGCTCGGGGAATTACCGGGCGCGAATTGCACCGTAAAACATTCTGAAAAATACAAAACCTGTATAGTACAGGCAGAAAGTTGAAAATTAAAAAATAGATTATATTAAAATAAAAACCAGCCAATTTTCAAAGATCCACACAATTTTCTAAAAGAGCCGCATGAGGCTCCGGAGCCGCAGGTTGCCGACCCCTGTTCTAGGTCTTTTGTAGTATATTAAATAATAAAAGTCCGGTAAATTTATAAATTTTCTTCACCTCCGTTGAGGACAACTTCTAACAACCTAAATTATATTTTATATAAGGTAAACTAACTAGGATTTAAACTATCCTGTGCACTAACAAATGCCCCCTATGCCCCCCTCCTGGCTACGTCCCTGCATGGAGATAGAAGTTTATTGTGAAAATGAAGCTCAATCAGCAGGGCCGATTTTTCGCCTAGGCCAATGAGGCCATGGCCTAGGTCCCGCTTATACAAGGGGCCCAGTCACCTGACGTAATTTTATTTTGTTTAACATATTGCAATATATATATTTTTAATTTGACTTGACTTCTCTTGGGAGGAGGGCCCGTTAAATACCCATGGCCTAGGGCCCTTACAATTCATAAGACGGCCCTGTAAAGTGAAGAAAACGGTTCTAAGTTATAATAAAAAGTTTTGTCTGCGCTTAGCAATATACTTACTGACAAAGCTTTTAGTGTACGTCAATGCTTGTAGATAGGACTATTTACGTGAACTAGAAACAGTAATGTATTTCAATACCAAGATTATTAAAGTAAAGGTTGTCTCGTAACTTGTAGTGGTGGCGGTAAATAGCGAAGCTACGCGTCATCTGTATGCTAACGGGACGTCAGTCTTTGTTTATCGTATACCGGGTGAATTATTTAAAGAGCAACATACATGTTTCACATTTACCTAATGTTAATGAAGTGAGTTATTTAATTTGCAACATAGCAAATTATGAAAGCAAGCTCATATCCAACAGATATGCACTGGTGATTAGATATAAAAGTTATTTGACATGATAAAGTTCCTAGACGGCTAAAAAATAATAAATTAGAAACAATAAATTAATTTTTATTAGTTTGTTTATATTTACAGTCTGTTCCAAACGGTTAAGCGGAACTAAATGGGATTTTCGTTCTTTTAGGTTGTCACGAGAAGGGACCTTGCTTGGGTTATTTTATTTTTCACGTTGGAATGTCAAAATTTAAAATTCCAACAATGAAACCATAGAAACGAATGACATGTCAAAATTAAATTATTTTTTTTACAAATTTTAATGACAAAAAAATAAATAAATGGGAAATTTGTATTAAGAATGCACAATATATCAAAATATAAAGAAAACGACATTTTAAAATGATATTAACCTTAACCAAAAAATGTTTATTATAAGTATGATTTACAAAGCTTAAACAAAACGACCGAAAAGCACGATTTAAACGATGAAAGTAACTAGATTGCAAAATCTAGTTCCGCTTAACCGTTTGGCCTGTACATACAATCAAAAATAATAATGTCCTTAGTAGCTAAGCCCAAAAAATATTTAAAAAAATAATATTTGTCTTTTCTATGGATACGATAAGCATTTGTTTTATGCCTATGTTACTTTTGAAATAACTCACTTCATTAACATTATATATGAAACATGGATGTTGCTCCTTAAATAATTCACCCGATATGTTAAATGCACGTGAAGTTTGATTTTTGGCTATAAATATCAAAAATCGTTTAATTTTTTGATTTTCTACTTGTTTTAATGTCTTTTTTCTTTGAAAGAAATGTTTCTTCGTTCTAAATAAATTTTCTTATATTCATTTTTGATGTGAAGTGAAATATTTCAGTATTTTAGTTTTAGGGTTTTAGACAGACAGACAGACACACGAGTGACGTTATAATGGTTTTTTGGTGATCATATACAAAACCCTAAAAACGGATGCTGTAACAAATGTGTGTTTTTTTTTTTTTTAATTCATTAACATCATTTTAAAAGATCAAAGAAAAGTAAACATAATTTAGCATTCAAACGCAAGTGTTCCCATTATTTAATATCATGATATCAATAAGAATTATATTTAAACTGATGATGTCATGCAAAATTTAGTAGAATTTGAAACAGGCATGATTTGGTACCAAAAACTCTTCTCCGGCTTAATCGGTTTATATTACGTTGTTACATAGTTTCTGTCGTATTTTTGGATAAATCTAAAAGTCAAAGCTGGTCGCAAACTTTTCGGGGCCTTGTGTAACTGAATGCTGACTGTAATTAAAATTAAAAATTCCAAATATTTTGTTAATTTAGCGTAGTATTCATATACAGTCGGGAATAAAATTAAGTGGACAATACCTACATTATCAAACAAATCGGAACCTTCTTTAATTTTTAATTTATATTTTGTACATATACGAAGTGTGAGCAATTTTTGAAATACCCGCGCTACATTTGTTGGATTGATAAACTTTTTTGTTGGTTAACCTGTCTTTGACGACTGTCTCAATTGTAGAGTTGCCACCTCTTCGGATCTGACCCGAAGGTTCCGGGTTTTACAAGTTTGTGTCCGGGTTCCGGGTTTGATCCGTATTTCTCCGGATCGCACAAAATACAAACATCCAACGTTTTTTAGTATTAACTGACGGTTTGTTACACGTTTTCTGCCTTTCCTACACTTCAAGTATTTTCTGAATTTCTGACTCCCGCTGTTCTAGTGATTTTCTGAATATCTGCGCCTCCCTTTCATCCCTTTTTTGATTTTCTTTTCTTATTTTATGAAGCATATATTGTATATATAATAAATATTTAATTAAAATCCATTCACGATGTTTCTTTATCTGAGTAGGCTATATGGTAGGGTGGCAGTTATGTTGGTAGCCACGAAAAATAACTAGACATGTGAAAATAAAAGATCAAAAAAATAGAGTTTTTTCTATTTAATAGATTTTATTTAATATGAGTTGATAATATGTTCAAGTATATTAATTGAACATAAAAAATATACAAATAAGATTGGAAGAATGTCATTATTTTTTAATATCAAATTTTATGCAACCTAAGGGGACTATTCGTCCCGGTTTTCCGGGATTGTCCCTGTTATATGTAAATTATCCCGGTGTCCCGAAAAATGTTTTCGGGACGGTCGATTGTCCCGGTTTTGTGCCTCTGATGATAATTCTATTCATTTAACATTTTATTAACATTATATTCATTAACATTATACATCGATTATATTTATATTTAAGATTATTTAAGATATTAATATCGAATTGTATTCACTAGAAAAATACTGTTTTTTTATATATACTTATTTTATAAGTGATCATGATGTGATTAACATTTCATTTAATAAATGACACTGAATTTATAATAGGATGGAGAAATTTTTTTATCGTTTTTAGGGTTTTGTAGGTATGACCAAAAAACCCTTTTATCGTCATTTTGTCGTCTGTCTGTCTGTCGGTCTGTCTGTCTGTCTGTCGGTCTGTCTGTCTGTCTGTCTGTCTGTCTGTCTGTTCGGTAAAAATTGTAGCCAAACGGCTAAACCTAGAGAGTTGAAATTTGGCATGCTTATACAACTCTTTGACCCGCACATAGGAAAAATACTAAAACATCTAAAAAACGTATCCCCCTAAAAATATAAACAAATATGTGCTCATCGAAAATAAAAATATTTTTTTATAATTCTGAGTAGGGTATCAAATGAAAGCCCTTGGTACGTGGATTAACGATCAATTTTTTATTTTTGCAAAATAAATTATTCTGTAGCCCAGATGGTTTAAACTAAAAATCTGAAAAAATTCTAAGTAATGTATATTGGTGTGAACCGGAATAGTACAACAGGAATTTTTGATCAGATTATGTTTTCGGAAAATAATGCATTTTTTGTGTTTTTAACCAAAATATGTTAAATATTTAATTCGATATGTAACCAAGTTGATACGTCAGCGCTCATAGCGATGTGCGTTTAGTCATTGGTTTTCTAATTTGTCAAACAGGTAACTTGCAAACTAGAGTTCGAATCCTGTCAATTTTATTTTTTTTGTTTTTTTTTTGCAGTTTTCTTTTGTTTAAATTATTTTCTCAAAATTCTAGTTATATTTTGGTAAATGTTGCTTTAAATTTTTAAAAGCGTAAATTTAATAACCAGTGGGAAGTGTTGAAATTATAATTTAATTCTGTTTAATGTATACGAAATCAGAGGGCGGGGCTAATGATTTAAGCAACCAATAGAAGCTATAGGCGCAATTTTCAAAATCTTAATGAACCTTGCTATGTAAAAAAAAACTGCACATATTTAGAAACTTAAATAATGGTATTAGGCATTCGAATTAAAATTCATAAAAAAATATTTTGACATAAAATTTGTTTTGGCATCCCAAATAATCATCATTCAGTTATTAAATACCTGCAAAACCCTGAAATGTGTGAAAATTCACACTTCACATCAATTTTTTTGAATAGTAAACTTGGAAACCAGACCAAAACTCAACCCTATTATTCTTATTTTATATTCATTTCGTTTTTTTTACTCTGTCCTGGTTTCCCTTCACTGAAATCTGGTCACCCAAATGCAACCAAACAAAAAAAATATCATGGCTTACTCAGATGAGCAATGGCTTATATTTAAAACTAGTGGTGTGTCGGCTATCCGTATCCGCATCCGCGAATGATCTGCAAAAAATAAATATCCATACTCGGGTCCGCATCTGTTTTTCTAAGGCGCAATTTAAACAAATATCTTATAGAAAAATTTAAATTAGTTTTCATATAAGCTTGCATCTAAAAATGCCCAAGGTGGAGTAAATTTTATTTCGGCGTTTAGACTGATGTTAAGTCGAGCATCACATAATTGGCTGGTGGTTTTCGAAACTGCATTTAACCTGTACTGCATTCTAACAATTGAACGGTCTATAAGAACAGCGCGATATATCAAACTATCGCTTCAAGTTCTCTGTACTCACATGGAAGATCCTTATCCGTATCCACGGATCAGAAAACAAATAATCCCTATCCGTATCTGTATCCGCAGATCTGGCTTTTATGTGATTCGGAACATCTCTATTTAAAACACAACTTTTTTTTTGCTCCGGGTCAGAGTAAGGTGTTAGATGACATCCCTACTCAATTGGCAGCAATATTGTGTATAGGCTATTCCAAACGATTAGGTGGAACTAGATTTTGCAATCTAGTTACTTTCATCATTCAAACGATGAAAGTGCTTTTTGGCCATTTTGTTTAAGCTTTGTAAATCATACTTACAATAAACATTTTGGTTAAAGTTGATATAATCCGTCTCAATTTGTAATACGAAACTAGATCTGGTTACTTTGATGACTGTTGTGCTGTAAACAGACTTTAGCGTATCCGTGTGAACCAATACTATGATAATATTATAAATGTATTGTCAATATACAACATAAAAAATTAACTTTACCTGTTAGTTACGTATTTCAAAATGAGACAGATAATATTCTTTAAATTTTCTTTTTTTTTAATTTTTTTGTGTCATTCTTAATACAAATTTCCCATTTATTTATTTTTTTGTCATTAAAATATGTAAAAAAAGTATTTTATTTTTGAGTTAGTTAGTTAGTTAAAATTTTTAGCGCACAGCAACAAAGACTATTTGCGCCTAACGCAGCCCATTTAAATGACTAGACTATATATTAAAAACAATATATTACACAATAAATAAATAGATAAAGTCTTTAAAAATACGCATACTCAATAAAAGAAATCTTGCACTGACAAACACAAATAAATAATATAAAAAGTCTGTTCGAAAATTTGAACAGCCTCAGGGTGATGGTAAGAGGCTGTAAAGGGGCCAATTACCATCGAATATCACAGTCAATAACTAGAAACACATTAAAATAAGGTGCAAGACTTCACACATAAAACAATAAGTTCGATTCTCTCAGGAAGAGTATCAGCCTGTCCATGAGTACCCTGTCGTCACCTAAAGCAACTGACAGGTCATAGCACAGGCCTAACCTCTCCCTGACTTCCTCGAACTGTATACACTCAGTTAAAAAGTGTAACACAGACAAATCTGTGTTATACGTCTCACAGATAGGGGACTCTTCTCCTCGAAGGAGGTGTCCATGGGTCCACCAATATTTTATTTTTGACATATGTCATTCGTTTCCATGGTTTCATTGCTGGAATTTTAAATTTTGACATTCCAACGTGAAAAATTAAATAACCCAAGCAAGGTCCCTTCTCGTGACAACCTAAAAGTACGAAATTCCCATTTAGTTCCGCCTAAACGTTTGGAATAGGCTTTATTTTAGATTTGACAGTTAATTTAAGATGTTGTGTTTCTGTATATTCGATGATTTTTGATTTTTCACAACTAGGAATTAAAAAATATGCATTAAATTTTGCTATACAGTAGTGGAATAATTTTGTCCATTCCGGTTTGCTCAGGTACATTTCAAGCCCTGATGTCAGCATACGAAATACGATAGAAATTACGCAACAACCTAACATTTTCAAACTTAACAAGTGATAATTATTGGATGGATTCATTGATTATTCACATTACAAAGGTTAAATTTATATTTTTTTGAAATCGTAATTATCCAGTATAAATATTTGATTGTACCCTTATATAAATTGAGGGAAAATTCATTAGAGAAATTTCGCAATGATCAATGATGCCCGCATCCAAAATGTAATTTATACAGAGATTGATGAGAAATGGTGTTGTGTGATATCAGGGCTCAGATTTCCCTAACAATGAATTATTTCACTGCTGTCGAGATAAGTATCTTGAATATATCTTCTATAACTGAGATATTATATAACTTTTATGAATTATATTCGTTTCTAAAACCATGCTTTCAGTGGCGGGTCTAGACTAATGTTCTCCCGAAGCCGGAATGGGCACTGGGCGCTAAAAAATTTGACGGAGCAGCTATAAAATTCATGTGGACAGAATTTTAGAGGAGGAAATAATTTTGAAATTTATACATTTTAGTTTTTAATTAACCCGAAAATCACCTTTATTTGTAAAGATACAAAAAATCTTCAGAACAAAAGTTAAACTAGACAAAAAGGCCCATCTAAAGGTTACTATAAGAATTCTGAGGCACTTCCGGTTTCACCGGAAATGATGTCAACTTTTGATCTAGTATAGGGAATCGATAATTTTATATTTTTTTCCTAAAAGTACATTAAATTAGCTTTTCAAAATGGTGACCATTTATTTACAAAATAATAATCAACATAAGTTTTACAAAGTTGAACGTAACAAGCTTTGAAAACAATAAAAAAAGAAACAAAATATCTCTAAAATAAACTGTTATAACTAGTTATTATATGAAATAACTTAAATTTTAATTTTTCAATTAATTGTTTTATAAATAACAAGAGTTTTTTTTTTTTTTTCTAAATAGTCAAATAGTTTATTTTAGAGATATTTTGTTTCTTTTTTTATTGTTTTCAAAGCTTGTTACGTTCAACTTTGTAAAACTTATGTGGATTATTATTTTGTAAATAAATGGTCGCCATTTTGAAATGGTTAACATAAAAATATGATTTTTTGGTGTCATTGTAAATCTAATTTAATGTACTTTTAGGAAAATAATATAAAATTATCGATTCCCTATACTAGATCAAAAGTTGACATCATTTCCGGTGAAACCGGAAGTGCCTCAGAATTCTTATAGTAACCTTTAGATGGGCCTTTTTATCTAGTTTAACTTTTGTTCTGAAGATTTTTTGTATCTTTACAAATAAAGGAGATTTTCGGGGTGCCCCGTTTCAAATAAACACCCTTTATAAGAAATATATTGTGATCATACCGATTTTGACATTTCGAGATTTCGATGGATCTCCACGAACTGAGGTCCCTACATAACGTTTTGACTATTTTTAGCGTGATGTTTGTCGGTCTGTCTGTCTGTCTGTCTGTGTACACGTGCAGAGCAAATTCGGCTAAAAGGATTTTTATGAAACTTCATATTTAAGCGTGAACAACACGACCACTACCTATTCAGAAACCAAGTGCTGGGCTATGCAGATGATCTCCTCATAATAAACACATTCGAAAGAAATGTTGTCGAATCATATAACTCATTAAAGGAAACAGCAGAAGCAGAAGGACTTGTGATAAACACAGAAAAGACGAAGTACCTCAGGGCATCGAGAACACCTTAAAACGGATGCCCGCCAGCAATCGCAGAACTGCAAATAGAATTCGTAACACGCTTTAAATACCTCGGTAGCACCGTGAACAGCAACAGCAACATCGCGGAAGAAATAACTTTAAGAATCCTTTCTGCGAACAAAGCCTACTACGCCCTTAACCAGAGCCGTCCTTAGACGGGGGCGAGCGGGGCCCAGGCCCTGGGCCCCGCAGCCTTATGCGAACCGGCAGGCAGGAACGTGAGCCTTTTTTTGCTTTACTACTAAGTAAAGATAGATGTTTATTTTACTTTGTTTTATTTGTCTTGTGCAAAACAAATAAACAGTATTTATTATTCTTGACTTGTCATTATAATTAAATTAAATAATTAAAATCCAATATTATTTTGCAGATTTTAAATTATAAAACAAAAATTATTTAAGAGGCCTCAAAATTATTTTTTGCCCTGGGCCCCGCACTTTTTATGGACGGCCCTGCCCTTAACAGTGTGCTCAGATCACGCTTGCTATCCCGGCACACAAAAATAAGATTATACAAGACCCTTCTCCGACCCATACTCTCATATGGAAGTGAATCTTGGACACTTACACAAGAACGTCAGCTGAAAATTTTTGAATGTAAAATTTTACGGAAAATTTTTGGTCCTGTTCAAGAGGATGGAATATGGAGAATCTGAAGAAATGATGAGATGCGTGACCTTTATAATTAATCGGATGTGATTGGCTTCATAAAAAGCTCCAGAATACGTTGGATCGGACACGTCATCAGAAAGCCCAACATCATGCCAGTGAGAAGAGTATTCGATAGCGTTCCAGGCACAAACAGACCAAGAAGAAGACCTCGAATAAGATGGGTAGACAATGTGCACAAGAACCTGCAAAGAATCGATGCCCATAATTAGAGAAGATTAGCGCGTGACCGCGGAAGATGGAAGAAGTTTGTGGAGGCGGAAAAAAACCCACTAAGGATTGTAAAAGCCAACTGATTGATTGATATTTAAGCTTTTCACATCAATGGCACGAGTTGATCAACTTTTGGTAAAAATCGGTTGACTAGAAATGGGAGTTTACTCGTGTCGATTTTAAGATTTTTGCGAATATTTAACAACGAATATTTACAAAACCAGTAGAGACTATAATAGAAGAAGGACAGCTAAGATGGCTGGGACATATACACAGAATGAGTGAAGACAAAACAGTAAAAAGAGCTTATGAAGCAAGAACAGTGAAGAAAGTTAGACCAGGAAGACCGAGAAAAACCTGGCACCAAGAAACAAAAGAAGCTGCAACGAAGAGAGGAGTAAAGTGGGAGGTGATAAGAAAATATACAAAGGACAGAACACGATGGAAAGAAGTATGGAGAACAATACCAGAAAATAAGTAACTCGACTATAGCCTTACACCGCAAGGTAGAAAGGCTTCAGGATTAAAGCCTGGAACAGAATGCACAGCGCGCTACGCCGTCATTTGCGACAGCGTTGCGTTAACGCCGTTGAGAATTTTCGCCTGCATACAATGCAATAATTTTTAACGCCGTCAAGTGTCACTTGACAACCTATATCTGTGTTTATACATGCGCTTTCTTTTATTAAAAGTATAATGGATGATGAAGACTTGTGAGTGATGCTATTTATGTTGTATGCAAGTTATTTATACATACAAACACTTTATTATTCAGTAAAAACTGAGGTTAGGTGTTCTGCGTCAACGTTCAACGGCGTCAAAAGTCGGAAGTTGACGAACATTCAGTATCAACGGCGGTCGAACGCGGTATGACGTTGTCCATTCTGTGCACTTGCGTACGACAGCTTGGTTTTAACTTTGTTCTGACAGATAGCGCCGTACGAACGGCGTCAACGCGTCGTAGAACTCGGTGCATTCTGTTTCCCACTTTAGTAAGTAAGTTAACAACAGAAAAATATTTCGAAAAAATTTATTTAACGAAAGTTGCTATAAAAGCAATAACTAACAACTTTTATTTGAGACATTTTTGGTAAACGAAAAAATGTTGAATAATTTTTCGAATTTTTTTCCAAGTATCCAAGTAAATTATATCTCTGTTAGAAAACATTAGGCCAAGTTATTTCTACTCTGCTGCTAGAATGTACAGTAGGTGGCCAAATTATTAGGGACAGCACACCCCCCCTGTAATTTTCAAGTTTAAATGCATTTTGTGAGAAAATTAATTGTTTTTAAATCAGTTTTCTTCTATATTCTTGTTGCTGGTATCATTATTATTTTAAAAAGCGGGAGATCGCCAAAGAAATCATCACCACCAAGCGGCAATTTATAGAAACCCTTATCAGAGAGTGGCATCACAACCCCAATCTCCGACACAACGCAGAAGTCTGCATAGAAAGCATGCCCAAACGTCTGGAAGCCGCAATCGCAGCAAAGGGTGGCATTACAAAATATTAAGATTTTACTTAATTTGTTAAATTAACACTTTTTATACAAAAATAAATGATTATTAAAAAGCAATTATGTCGTTTTATATTCTAAATAAAGCACTCTAATGAATAAAAATAAATACGAGACCCAAAGCCACTTATTTCCTCATTAAATTCATATGAAAATTACAGAAAATCTGCACTGTCCCTAATAATTTGGCCACCCAATGTATTTTATACAAGTACTTTGTGATAGCAGTCGGTCCTGTGGTGGCCACAGCTGATTTATTCTTTTATTTTTACATCACTTAAAATTGTAATAACCAAAAATTCCTTATTAACATTTAGATACTTTATATACTTGGTATTTCAGCTCAAACACAATTTCTAAAAACAAAGTCCTTTGGAACTCCAGATTTTAAAAAAATTAAACGGAATTAGACATATAGTTTTCTTTTTTACTTGCCCGATCTTAATATATAAGGGGCAAGTATTGTAATCGCGAAAATTTTCGATGTCGAGATTTTGACGGATGACCACGTTTCATGGTCCAGGGAATCCAAAAAACCTATTTTCGAAGTGCCGTCCGTATGTGTGTGTGTGTGTGTGTGTGTGTGTGTGTGTGTGTGTGTGTGTGTGTGTGTGTGTGTGTGTGTGTGTGTGTGTGTGTGTGTGTGTGTGTGTGTGTGTGTGTGTGTGTGTGTGTGTGTGTGTGTGTGTGTGTGTGTGTGTGTGTGTGTGTGTGTGTGTGTGTGTGTGTGTGTGTGTGTGTGTGTGTGTGTGTGTGTGTGTGTGTGTGTGTGTGTGTGTGTGTGTGTGTGTGTGTGTGTGTGTGTGTGTGTGTGTGTGTGTGTGTGTGTGTGTGTGTGTGTGTGTGTGTGTGTGTGTGTGTGTGTGTGTGTGTGTGTGTGTGTGTGTGTGTGTGTGTGTGTGTGTGTGTGTGTGTGTGTGTGTGTGTGTGTGTGTGTGTGTGTGTGTGTGTGTGTGTGTGTGTGTGTGTGTGTGTGTGTGTGTGTGTGTGTGTGTGTGTGTGTGTGTGTGTGTGTGTGTGTGTGTGTGTGTGTGTGTGTGTGTGTGTGTGTGTGTGTGTGTGTGTGTGTGTGTGTGTGTGTGTGTGTGTGTGTGTGTGTGTGTGTGTGTGTGTGTGTGTGTGTGTGTGTGTGTGTGTGTGTGTGTGTGTGTGTGTGTGTGTGTGTGTGTGTGTGTGTGTGTGTGTGTGTGTGTGTGTGTGTGTGTGTGTGTGTGTGTGTGTGTGTGTGTGTGTGTGTGTGTGTGTGTGTGTGTGTGTGTGTGTGTGTATACACGATAACTCAAAAACGGTTTAACTTAAAGAGTTCGTTCTGGTACTAAAAAATTCTCCTATTAAATGGGAAGAACCCTATTGTTTTTTATGAAAATCGGTTGACTAGAAATGGGAGTTTACTCCTGTCGATTTTAATATTTTTGCGAATATTTAGCAACAGAAAAACATTTCGAAAAAATTTATTGAACAAAAGTTACTATAAATGCAATAACTAATAACTTTTATTTGAGACGTTTTTTGATAAAACGAAAAATTTAGAAAAATTTTTGTAAAATTATTTAAAAATTTTCCAAGTCTCAATTTTTTCATACTTATATGTAACGTTTCCATGGTCATGATAATTAATTCCTAACTAGTAAAGCAAGCCTTGGACAAAAATTTGTATAGAACATAATTTGATGTATTTTTGAAGATTTATCTAAATATTAAAATTTTTTTTTTTTTAGTTTACATTTTTTTTTATGGGAGGGCAAGTCTAGCGGAGGTTTCCTTTCGCCACTGGTTTTTACTGGAGTAAATAATTGAAATAGTCTTACCTGTCCCTTCCAAATAACAAGGTAACAAAACAGTGTCATTTTCATGTGTTTTCACAGTAGTAGGTACACTTTTAAACTCCCCTCCTAACACTATCTGTACTAAACTAACTAACACGATAAAAAACATTGTCCATCAGCAACTGTAACTGAAACTTGCATGCATACTCCCAGTACCAGCGACAGGAACTGAATGACCAATCCTGCGGGTACTCTCTTATAGGACAGATGTCAAATAATCGGACAATTAACGGGCAGGGGGCATCAATTTCAACTCAACTTACGTCTCACATCTTGTATTGTGTTCTCAATGAATGTTAAGTTTGTAATTATGACAATCACGGTATAAATAAATTAGAGTACTATTTTAATTTAATTTGAACACTTTATTTATTTAAACCGAAAAGTAAATAATGTATTAAAATGTATAGAATGTATATATATATACTCTGAGAAACAACAAATAGTAAATAATTCTTCTCTCTTATTTTAAAATACCTAGGGTGGTAGAAAAGTTTTTAGATACGGCTGTATAAATAAACATAGCAAGTTTATTCTTTCATCATTAAGGCCAGCTCTTTCCACCTTCATGTAAACCTGTAGGTAACTACCTGACAGATAAGGTTATCTATAGAGCCCTTCAAATCCGCGGATACCCGGGGATATCCACCATATTTCTGCGGATGCGGATAAATTATCATTGAAATCGTGCGGATGCGGATATATATCATATCCGCTTATCCGCAATATCGGTATGAACATACTTTACACGGTATGTAAAAATATATTGTAAAATTAAGTCCGAAGACGATTGCCTTGTTTTAAATAATGATCTAAATAATGTTTTTAAATTATTGTCAACAGAATTTGCTTTTTCTTAATACTAGTAAATGTCAGCATATATCGTTTACTAGAAAATTTCAACCTGAAATTTTTCATTATAATATGGGTGGAACTGTGTTAACCAAAGTAAATGTTATACAGGATTTGGGAGTTTATGTAGACAATAAACTCAGATTTGACACACATATTGAGAAAATACCCTCATATGCTCTAAGAAATCTTGGATTCATATTTAGGTCAACCAAAGAATTTAAAACACCTGAAAGCGTTATCCAGTTATACAAATCACTTGTCTGCAGTAAGATAGAATATGCAAGCATAATCTAGAATCCTCACTATCAAATGTATACAGACAGAGTCGAGTCCATTCAGAAACGTTTTGTGAGATTTCTGGACCATAAATTTAATAGGAGCGATATTTGCCTAACTTATGAAGATAGATTGAAACGCTATATCCTTTTAAAGGTTTCTAACAGACAACTGTTTCTGGATATGTGTAGCCTTTACAAAATGGTTAACAATATGATAGATTGTGCTGAATTGTTGAGTTATCTAAATTTCAATGTACCTCAGATTTATACCCGACAGCAAAATACATTTTATTTAGGCCCGGTCTTTCCACCTTCAGATAAAGTTCCAGGTAACTATCTGAGAGATAAGGTTATTTGTAACTTCATCTGCTGAATAAATGTCAATACCAGTCAGTGAATCCAATACGTCAGTCTCATTATCTGTTAGATAACTATCCGATAGATACATTTGTATAGAAAGAAGGGATGACATTTACTCAGCAGATGAAATTACAAATAACCTTATCTGTCAGATAGTTACCTGGAACTTTATCTGAAGGTGGAAAAACCGGGCCTTAGAAAATAAATTATCTAATATAGGCAATTTCTCACCGCTGAATAGAAGTGTTACTTATTTTAATAAAATGTTTTTTATCATTGGGTTAATTTAAAAGCAAAATTAAATCACACCTAAATAATTAATGTATAACATTTATTGTTTGTCATTTTTTTTATTGTAACTCTTTTCTTTGTTACTACTCTAATTATTATATTGTTGAACCACATTTTTTTTTTTTTGACTAGGTTAATAATTTGTTTGTTAAATTATTATTTTTGTAAATTTTCAATATACCATTTGATGTATATTTACTTGTAATTTGTGAAAATCTGTTGTAGAGATTTATCTCTATTGATTTTCCGACGTAAAATAAAAATAAAAACATAAAATCTTCGGTTGGACGCCTACGGAAGACGCGTTTAGAACTCCAAAAATGTATCGCTGGCATTTGTATTGTGCTTATGTCAAAAGTGAAACAACGATACGTTACGGCACTTTTTACTTTTTTTATTCTTCCCATAAAGACCTACTTTACGCTTAATTAAATAATTAAATATAGTAGAGTTTATATAACAGTCGCAGTTACAAACATTTCTTTGGATTTATCGCGTTTATTAATTTAAAAATAATAATGTATCGCCATATTTTGCATTTGGAAAAATTAGTAAAAATTAACCATGGTAATTTGCCACATTTAAAAACATAGAAGCTCATATCAAGTTTAAAAAATAAGAATATCTTAAAATTCTTGAAATCGTCATATAACTTTCATCTTTTAATAATAGGATGAATTTAAGAATTTAGTTTTATTATTAAGAACTTATTTTTTTAAATTTGCTGATCTTATAGAACATTCCTTGTTATTTATTGGTCATAAATGTGATAAATTAATCTGTTAAATTATTTCTAAATATCGCTGCTCTAAAATAATAGTGAGATATCCCAAAAAACTAAGTTTCTGAGATATTTCTGCATAAAGTTTTACATTGTATATAAACTCGGTTTAAGAATCGAATAATTGTATTTTCATAGGGTTGCCAACATAGTCATTTTGACCCGGAGACTCCGGGTTTGGCGACCAATCTTCGGGCTCCGGATTCTCAGTAAAGTTCTTCGGGTTAACTCATGTACAGTACAAAGTCTGCAACTTGCTACACGGTAATTCCCGCTTTGGAATTGCAAAGTGACAAGAAATATAATTTTAGAAAATAACATTCTTCTTTTTTAATAAAAATTTAGTTCCTTATCTTCATAGTCTATGTACCTCATGTAACTTATGACACATTTGTTTTTTAATTTTATGTTGTGAATGCAAATGTTTTATAAAATTTATAATTTTATTTTATGATTGGTAAACTGTTCACAAATATTAATAATAATATTATTTACCTTAAATAATAAATATTTAATTTTGCTATACCCCTCCCCCCCAATCATAATTATTTTTCTTCGGGTCAGCATCGGCGCAATGTTGGCGACCCTAAATTTACATCTTTATTTTTTAATCTATATAATCTCAGTAAGACGTTAGATAGAAAACATATTTCTGGACCAAGTAATATTAATATGATAAAATTATTTTTTTTTAGTAGTATTTTAAAACAGCGATATGCAAAATAAGGCGAAACTTGTTAGATATTTCCAAACAGACAGCTAATCCTGTGCGGATATTATGCGGATTTTATATTTACAAGGGCTGCGGATCGGATAAGGATCCTGTTTATGCGGATGTGCATACAGAAAAACGTATCCTCGCAGGCCTCTAGTTATCTAGAACTTCACCTGCTGAATAAATGTCAATACTAGAGATGGGTCGTTCATGAACGAACCGGCTCACTGAGCAGACTCAGTACACTGACCGAAGTGACACGGTTCACCAAATTGAAATGAGCCGGCTCACGGCTCACTGTATAGTTTCAAGTTTCAAGGATACGATTGGTCGGGCGATTGTGAGCAGTGACCGGAGTGATTCGGATCTGGATCGATGTCATGTTGAACTTCGCGAGAACTCGGCTTGTAATGTATTATCATAAAGTGTATTATTTATTGCCATCAATTTGTAGGGCAGTTTATTTGAAACTAATAGGCTTAGTCTGTATTTTCTTACAACCATACTATATAAAAATATTAAATATATTGCCCAAATCCCAGATGTCCGATTTATAAGGGCAATAAACATCGCCATAAACTTAACACATCTGGTTTAAAATACAGTAGCTACATAAAGTGAATTGTTTGTTTCAAAAATGTTAGATAAGAACCGGGGCTAAGCGACGTTCTACCTACGAGCGAACGACCGACAACTGACCGGGTCTAAGCGACGTTCTACCTACGAACGAACGACCGACAACTGACCGGGTCTAAGGAAGAGCCGGCTCTAAGCGACGTCTACCTACGAGCGAACGACCGACAACTGACCGGGTCTAAGGAAGAGCCGGCTCTAAGCGACGTCTACCTACGAGCGAACGACCAACAACTGACTGGGTCTAAGCAAGAGCCGGCTCTAAGCGACGTTCTACCTACGAACGAACGACTGACCGACCTGTGTCTCGGGATCATGTTTACAGTTCATATATTGCAAGAACCGGCTCTAAGCGACGTTCTACCTACGAACTAACGACCGACCTGTGTCTCGAAAACATGTTTACTTAACCGGATCACTGAGCCGGATCAATGAACCGGCTCAACAAACTGAACGACCTCCACTGATCCGGTTCCACAAACTGAGCCGAAATTCCCATCTCTAGTCAATCCCAATCAGTGAATCAGTGGCGTCACTAGGGAAGTGCGGCCCGGGTGATATCAGCACGTGGGATGACACCAAAATGCAAAATATTACTGTCTATGATTCTATGACACTCTATGAAATTATTTTTATGCATTGTTTCAGCCCAGCGACAGAAATTTATTATTGAAATATAAAAATATCTCTATTCTGTTAGTTATAAACACAAAAACGTGTTACAGTTTTGCATGTATAATAACTCCTCCATGTATTTGCAACTTTGGCAATTAGCGATGACAATTCTATTTTTGAAAATTCCATGTCTGGACGGGATTTGAACCCGAGACCTTAGCAACGCACGGCACTTGTGTTACCACTACGCTACGCCAGCCGGCTAGATAACATTAGGCTTGTTCATTTCTTTGTACAATGTGTTCAAAAAGAAATTACATAAGAGTTGGCTGTGAAAAAATAAAATAATGTGTACTGCAAGCTTTAACTGTCAATTGATTAACTGTCATCACTGTTGTTGTCATAAGTTTATATTGACAATTCAATTAAGCTACAATTATAATGGTTTTTACAATAGAACACAAAAAAATTATGATTGAATCATATTTTCGAAATAGTGTTCGAGTGAACTGCGAATGGATTTACAGTGTGGTGTCATGTTTAGAGGAATTTCGGTTACAATTTCCAGATATTGCTTTCCTTGAAGGAGCTTGGTTTTTTACAGCGCACTTCGAAGATGTGTTGTTTTATTCCAAGATACAGGGAACATTACTCAGAGAGATAGAACTGGAAGGCCAAGAGTTCGTACGCAAAATACAGTTGATGATGTTCGTCAACGTATGAACGAGCAACCCACTACATCACTACGTACACTGTCGCAAGAGACTGGTTTATCATTAGGAACTTGCCATACTATTGTCAAAAAAGATTTAAAGCTCTTCCCATACAAAATTCTTGCTTTACATGAGTTGCTGCCAGCAGATCACAATAGGCGAATTGTGTATTGCCACTGGTTCCAACAAAATTTAATTAATAATGATGATTTGTTAAATTAAACGAAAAGATTTTTTCTGACGAGGCCTGGTTCTCCCTTTCGAGGTATATTAATTCACAAAATATGAGGTTATGAAGTGCTCAAAATCCTCATACTTTTCGTGAAATTCCCCTTCACCCGTTAAAAGTTGGTGTTTGAATTGCTGTGTCTCGAAGACGTATTATCGGAGCCATATTTTTCCACGAAATTGTTACTGCTAAGAGATACCGGAATATTGTACGTGAATTTATTAATCAGCTTCATGAGGATGAGCTTCAGCAAGGCTACTTCCAACAGGATGACGCGACTGCCCACACCGCTCAAGAGACCATCAATTACCTTCGTGAATTTTTTGACGATCGAATAATAAGTTTACAGTGGGGTTCTGGGCGTTCACTCCCCCCCCCCCCCCCAGCCCCAATAGAAGCGCATTTTTTTTTACTTGTCAGTTATAAAAATTACGAATTACGATCTTTTTCTGCTCATTAGTTTAAAAAATAATCTTAAATAAAATGTATTTTACATTCACTCACATAAACATTATCTGAACCTAAATAAACCGATATTTTTTTTTTCGGTTCAGCTCCGGTTTTCGTTCCGACAAAAATAACGATTTTTTTTCGGTTTTCGGTTCAGTTCCGGTTCGAAGCCCTGCTTTATACTAAGGATCAATGGAACTGAATACACGCGATTGCATCGCCAACCTTGGTAATATGCAATCGTGTGGCCAAGCATCCACCGATCCCTCATTTTAGGTTCCTAGGCAGCACTTTATACTAAGGATCAATGGAGCAGAATACACGCGATTGCTTCTCCAACCCTGGCAATATGAAATCGTGGATATTTTGTGTTTTTTAAGGTGTTGAAAAGCACCCACAGATCCTTCATTATAGGTTCCTAGGGAGCACTTTAAGCTAAAGATCAATGGAGCTGAATACACACATTTGCATCTCCAACCCTGGCAATATGCAATCGTGGATATTTTGTATTTTTTAAGGTGTTGCCCAGCATCCATAGATCCCTCTTTTTAGGTTCTTAGGGAGCATGTCATACTAAGCAACTTTTACAGAAATTTAGACTATTTGCGCCCGAATGACGTATAGATTTACTTAATTGTATTAAAAATATTGAATTGAAAAATATTCCAAAAAAATATAGAAATATATATTTTTGAAAAATAATTTAAATTTTTTTTGAGTCAATTACAAAAAAGCCGACCGGCGTAGCGTAGTGGTAACACATATGCTCTGCGTTGCTAAGGTCTCGGGTTCGAATCCCGTTCAGGCATGGAATTTTTCAAAAAATAATTGTCCTGGCTAATTGCCAAAGCAACAATGGCCATAAAAATAAAAAAAACAAAATAAAATCTGAGGTACAGATTCAAAAAAATATCAAAAAATCCATTTTTTGAGAAATTTCTTGACAAAAAATGTGCGGAAAAAAATCACTTAATAATATACTTACAAAACCTGGCGTAAAAAAATCACATATTTTTCAGTAATTGGTAAAAATGGTGTACAGCAGCTTAGGCTATTAGCGCCCAAAAGACGTATAGATTCACTATTGTGTTAAAAATATTGAATCAAGAAATATTCCAAAAAAATATAGAAATATTTTCGAAAAATATTTTTAAAAAAATTTGAATCAAGTATATAATAAAATCTGAGGTACAGATTTAAAAAAAATATCAAAAAAACCATTTTTTTGAGAAATATCTTGACAAAAAAATGTGCCAAAAAAAATCACTTATTATATACTAACAAATCTTGGCGTAAAAAGATCGCATTAATTTTTCTGTAACTGGAAAAATGGTGTCGAACAATATTATAAATCCAGATTTTTTTAAAATTTTAAAAAATGGTATGCTGCATCTTTGGCTAGTAGCTACCAAAGAACATACAAACTTACTTAGAGCTATTAAAAAAATTGAATGGAAAAAACATTCCAAAAATTTATCTTCAGAATACTTAACAAAACATTTAAATTTCACAAAATTTTTGAAATTTGAAAAAATGGTGTACAGCACTTTAGGCTATTAGCACCCAAAGAACATACATACTTACAGCTGTTAAAAATATAGAAACGTAAAAACATTCCAAAAAATTTACTTACACAATACTTACCAAAAAATTAAAAAAAACATAATTTTTTGAAATTTGTAAAAATAGTGTGCAGCATCTTTAGCTATTAGCACCCAAAGATCATAAAACTTAAAGCTATTAAAAATATTGAATCGAAAAAACATTTTCAAAACCATTTTTCTGCACAATATTTACAAAAATCTTAAAATCCACAGAATTTTTTGAAATTTGAAATAATAGTGTACAGCAGTTTAGGCTATTAGCGCCCAAATAACATACAAACTTACTTAGAGCTGTTAAAAATATTGAGACGTAAAAACATTCCAAAAATTCACAATACTTACAAAAAATTTAAAATCCACAGAATTTTTGTAAAATTAAGAAAATGGTGTGTAGAATATTCGGCTATTAGCGCCCAAGGAACATACATACTTAGAGCTATTAAAAATATTCAATCGAAAAAACATAAAATTTACCTGTACAATACTTACAAAAAATTTAAAATCCACAGAATTTTTCTAATTTTGAGAAAATGGTGTGCAGCATCTTTGGCTATTAGCTCCCAAGGGATGTCGACTCAGTATAGGATGTTCCTTCTTAACCCTTCAATAGACACTCACCTTGTTTCATCACTATTGCACTTTTTCAAATTTTACTTTTTATAAAACTGGTAAAAATGTGTATACACAGCATTTATGGCTACTAGCGCTTAAGGTAGTTATTATTTTAAGGGTATTTTATACAAAAAATGCACTGGTCAACATGTGTTGTTACTTAAAACGTTTCATGAACTATTGTGAACGAGAAATATTTGGAAGGATTAATGACGTAATGTCTAGCAAAATTATCAAATAAAGGCTTAAGTAAAATTAATCCTCTTAATTAGTTTCGCTAATGAAAAGTTTAATGTAGATTTTTTTGCGTAGTTCTGTATTGCGTAAACAATAAATGGTACACGACAGTGCACATCAATTTAAATATAAAAATTTAAAAATAATTTTTTAAATTTATAATAATTTTGTTAACCAGTATTAGCATTATAGGCTATTCTTAACGTTTACGCGGAACTAAATTGCTTTTGCGTAGTTCTGTATTTTAACAATAAATGTATAAACAATAAATGGACCCCGACAGTGCACAGCATTTTAAATATAAAAATTTAAAAATGTTTTTTAAAATTTATTACAGGGCTTCGAACAGTTATTTTTTTCGTTTCGGTTTTCTTTCCGGTTCAATTAAAAAAATATATATCAGTTCGGTTCCGGCAAAAATAACGTTTTTTTTTGGTTTTCGGTTCATTTCCGAGTGATAAATTATTAAATACTTTTATTTGTATTAGAAATTTATTTTCTACTATAATTTAGAAGAACATTTTATTCTTTATTTTGTAATAATCATACCAAGGCCGCTGCCGGGGGGGGGGGGGGGTTCTGGGCGTTCCCCTTTCCCCTGAAATAATAGAATCGCAATTTCTTTTTTACTTGTCAGAAAAATTATGATTTTTTTCTGCTCATAGTTTAAAAAATAATCTTAAATAAAATGTAATTTATATTCACTCACATAACCATTATCTGAACCGAAATAAAGCGATATTTTTTTTCGGTTCAGTTCCGGTTTTCGTTCCGACAAAAATAACGGTTTTTTTCGGTTTTCGGTTCAGTTCCGGTTCGAAGCCCTGAATAAAATAATATAATTAAGGGTACATTCGATTTGATGCTCCGAGCGTTCCGAGCACGTTCTGTACACTCAAACGTGTTCGATTTGACGCTCGGAGTACACTCAATTGCATTCGTTTTGCGATCGAGCGAGCATTTAGAGTGCGCTCTATGTGTTCGGAGTTTTAAGACAGAGCATATGGAGTATGACGTAAAAAAATGGGGGAACGGCGGGAAAGAAATGAAAGTTTAAAATTAAATTATAAATAAAATAAAAATAATAGCCTTAGACAAATAACAATAGACAAATAATATTGTTATTTGTCTATGGCTACAGAGTACGGCCATTTTATGTATTTGTGACGTTCTGTAAACAGCAAAAAAAATTATTAAAATACACCATGCATAAAATTAAAATGGAAAAAATTCATTAAATTAATTCATTAATTATTATTTAATTTTTAATTAAATTTATTTCTTCATCATTGAAAAAGAAATCAACGAAAAACCGAGGTACATAATTTTGATTCATGACTGACGTGAACTAATCTGACAGTAAAAACGCCGCCTAAAATTGTAGGGTTAGATTTTATAAACATTACGTCACAAGAACGCTCGCTCCGTTAGTGCTCTATTCATGACGTCATCATCAACTGTTCGCTCAGCGCTCGCTCTACTCTGTACAACTCGAATGCACCCTAAAAAAAATAAAAAATAATTTACAATTTTACTGATTACAAAGGCTGTGCCTAAACGTTAGTCAATTGTTAAATAAAGCTTGCAATTCGCGACTGAAACTAACGTTGGCGGCGCTGCGTACAACAGCTGATGGCGTACGAGAAGCGTATATGTCAGAAGTTTTTTCTTAATATTTATCTGTTCAAACAATATTTCGGCAAAAAAGCACTGTATTTAAGTCACTATATTTTAAAATGCTTCTTAATTCGCATAAACTGCAGCACAACACGCTACAAATATTATCCAAATATACGCTACTGTTTAATTTAGCCAGTCACCACCAGATGTCTCACTGTTATTTGCAGTCGCGAATAGACATTATTTTATTTTTACACAGTCAACCCTTATGTAATTTCTTTTTGAACTCATGGTAGAAAAGCACTTGTGTAAAGAAATGATGGCGTCTGATGAATTTTAGTAGGAAATTTTTACACCTCAAAATGACATGAGACATCTGTCACTGCCCACAGAATACGCACCTAGAGCCATCTACACGTGAACAGCGGCTTTCAATGCAAATGTCCTTGATTATTTGTTTTCACAATACCAATAATCAGGTTACTTCCTGTAATTTTCAAAACAAATAGGGAAGGAAATAAAACACCATAATTTTATTAATAATATATATTTTCATAGCACATTCAATAAATTAAATAACAAATATTAAATAAAATACAGCACCTTTAATAGTAAGTAACATTAAAATATGTTATGCGCTTAAGTCTTTTAGTGCTTAATAAAATAATTCTAAAAGAGATTCCAATTTGTGTAAACATTACTACTGCTCAATATTAAAATAAAAATTTACATGAAATCTCAGATCAGATAGAAGATATAAAATTTTCAATACTATTTGTTCAGTCAGATTAAAAAAATTACTACAAAAATAATTATAAAAATAAAAAACATCACACTTATAATTGATAGATATTGTATATAGTTATCCCGTTTTATTAGTAGCATTCCTCTGTTATATTAGTAAAATCAAGCAAGATGGGGGACTTGTATGACAACAAAAGTCCACTTGACTGATGGTGTTCAAGGAGGGTATAACAGGGTGCCAGGCGTCCGGATTTCGGCGAGAATGTCCTGATTTAAACTGAAATCCGGGAGTCGTGATTTCAGTCTGAAATTCCTAATTAACACAGAAAATTCCAAAATCGAACTAAAGAAATACATTATTATTATTGTAGTTTTTGAACGCAAGGGCGCAGGGGCGCAGTACGGGGGAACTCTGGCCAATGAACAAGTAGATGAAATGATCACCAAGTGGATTTGTCACATGTTAAAGCAAGCAGCTGTGTTTCTACAGTTTTGATGTCCGACTGTGATGAGTGGTATTTAATTTTGTGGACCTAACTAATAGATATAATATACAAGTGTTATGGCGCGTCTACATCGAGGCAACATGGTGGCATGCGACCGTTCGACATGTCGCATGCTACCAATGTGCAGCGGTCTGAGGGGAGCCGTGCGACATGTTGCTCGTTCCCGTTACTTGGCGGTAAACATCACGTGCGACACGCTGCCAGTTCTGAAAGCCACATGTTCGCCATTTTGATATTTGATAGTTGTTATTATAGAAGTATTTGTTTTTTAAATTAACTAGTGTTGTAAGCGTTGCTGTATCAATAAAAATTATTTACCAACTTAAATTTATTTAAGGTAGGTAAATAAATATAAGTTTTGATAAAATAGAGTATGAGAAATAAAGATAAACATAATTAAGTAAGGTTATGTTTTTGTTATGGAATTAAAATTTGTTATAAAATAGTATAAATTAGCTTGATATATATTTATTCAGTAAAGTGACAGATCTCGCAACAATAAACAGTACCACGCTCCCAGTCTTGGTGTAGACACTAGCTTGTCAATGCGACATGGTCTGACGGTCTCGTCAGACTTGTCGTATGCTACCATGTTGCCTCAATGTAGACGCGCCATTAGAATGTGTATCTGTTACTGTTTATCATAGTACTCTCTCTATGAGCAACATTAAGACCGTTCTGTCACGAGATATTTGCCAAATACTGCTGTATAAAAAAAAACGGAATCGATTTGGAGGCTATATATTTGGAGTTAATGGTAAAAAAAAGTGAGTAAATGGTAAAAATGGAAAATATACTTGCACAGGGCCGGTTCTGCACGGTAAGCAAACGATGCAATGGCGTAGGGGCACATTTTATTTTTTAGTCGTCACTTACTTACAGTATTTGGTTATTACTTCGATCCGTTCTCCTTTTTTTTTGTTATCGCTTGGATCCGTTTTATTTTATTTATTTTTTGTTCCTACTTGGATCCGTGCTTTTTATCTCTTAAATATTTAGGGGCGTTCGACTTAAAATTGCAACGGGGGCTAGGACCCGCGGAGACGGCACTGTACATGCAGATTTTTTTTACATGTAATTTTGTTTTGTTATTTTTTAGAAGAAAAATGTTTTATGTAATATAGGATATTAACACGTAGAATAAGAGTCCAATTAAATGTCTTAAAAATAATAATAATAATGTTTTAATGTTTTTTTTTTAGTTCTTTTTTTACTATTAAATCTTGGGTTGAAATATGTATGAAATATGAATCTCTATGTTTTGAAAATCTGGCAACCCTGAGAGAGAGGGGGGGATAATAGTTATAACAAATCTATGATCTGTTATCACTACTTGTTCTTTGACAATTTTTCTTAGTAATTTGTGATTTTGTTTTAAACATTTTCACTATGAATTCCAAATAGAGAGACATTTAAAATTAATTGCCGCAGGAATGCTACTAATTAGGATTAGTATAGTATTTGGACAAATATGCAAACCAAGCATCAGACAGAACTAATATTTACTAACTGTCCGCTATTAACTTCAAATTGATTAAGTTTTTCACTGTGTAAGAACAGTACATTTTTAGACCTCATTAGTCAATAGTTGACAAACCACGGAAGACTGATCGAGAATTCACATTTCTAAAAAGAATACTGCGCATAGTTCCGAATTTGTGTCTTTCTTGTGCAACTGGCAACTGTTTTAAATTATATTTCTAAAGGTGCCTGTCCACTTGAGATTACTCGCGAGAGTAACTCTCGATAGCAACTCTCACGGGCTGGTCCACTAGAGAGCTGATTTCGACCGGATGTACTATCGAGAATACCCGGCGAGGTGCTCGCCAAGAGTACTCTCTAAATTTGGGTAAATTTTCTAAATTTGGGGGTATAAAATTTCCTACAAAACATTATGTTTTTTCATTCTGTCACGGTAATCGACACATTTCACGTTCCACAAAATTTCCCGGAGTTCGTACAAGCCGATTAATTTATTAATATTAATTTAATATTTGCTCCGGTGACCAATTTTTGAACATCTTGTAGGCAGAGAGCTCTCGATAGCACTCTCATCGAACACAATTCGTATTTGGCGAGCTACTATCGGAGAGGGTAGGGAGCACGTCTCCACTAGCGAGCACGTTGAGAGTAGTTAGCTCTCGGAGATAAACTGCTATCGAGAGGTTCTCGCCACTATTTACTCTCAAGTGGACAGGCACCTTAAGATCAAATGAAATATAGAAAGCAACCGACAAAGAGCGAAGTCAACTATGAAATGGCAAATAGGCCTTTCGGACAAGTTTCAATCAACCAAAGTTTTTATGGCGACATACGAGGTGTGTAAAAATAAAACTGATTTTATTTCAATGGAATAAAAGTGTGATCTATGGTCCAATCCGATCGATCTTTGACAACGAAATTAATTCGCAGCGAATTAAATTTAAATCACACGACCACACAAGCCATTTTGACCAAAAAAAAAATGGATTTTACATGACTCAATTTATTGATCAAACAATTGAAAAAGTTGACCTTCAATTTATTGATGTGTAAAGTGTTCAACAATAAATTGAATAATTTATTGACGAAAAAATTGATCAATTGATTAATCACGTTCTATTTTTCATCAATCTTTTAGGGAATTCTAAGTATATTTTTATCTGTTTAGTTATTACCAACTGTTTAGTTGTAGCATAACCTAGAAATATATAGATTGTGTTTCGTTTTCAAATGTGACAGAACCGTAAACGTTCTAATTCACCATCATCTAGGACAGCGTTTCCCAACCTTTTTTCATGGCGGACCGGCAAATGACCTAGAAAAAATTTGCGGACCGGCAAGTTTAGAAAGTAATGTATATCGCAAAATTATTAAAAGTGATGAGCAAAAAAAAGGTCTTCACCTCCAAAATTTAAGTAATGAGCTAATAAAAAAAAGGTCATCCCCTCCAAACCCGGAGAATTTATAAAAAAAAATCTCGCGGACCGGCAAAAAAAAACTTACGGACCGCCGGTTGGGAAACGCTAATCTAGGATATTTCTTTTGTTTTTGTTCACAGCTCGTAATTTTGTGAAGATTTTTTCAATATTTTCATTTTGATAAATATGTCAACATGTTTTATGGTTGGTGATGTAAAAGTTGATTAATAAATTGATAAATAAATTGATGTGTGTAAAGTGATCCTTTTATTTTTAAGGTTACTAATAAATTGTTCAATTAATTGACAAAAAACTTGATCAATAAATCGAACTGTGTAAAACCAACTTAAGTAAGTTGGTGCCGAGGAACAGGGTTCCTCAACCCTTTTTTTCCGATTTGAATCTGTGTAACTTCTTTCTATTGCCAAGAATTAAAAGGCTGCCTTGATATACTTCAACCAGAATTATCTGAACTGTACATTTCAGTATGAAATTATCATTTTACATCACGGTTTTGGCTTTGATTACAAAATTGTCTTTGGACACTTGCCCGTCTGGGTTTTTTCCGTCTGGCACGAAGGCTGACAATAGTGAGTTTTGCCACACTGGATGCTGGATTGGGCGTTACATCATAATTATTTAAATTGAACAGTAAGCATTTCGATATGTTTACGGTATACCATAAACTCACTACATATTTGACGGTAGCAACGTGATATAAAAAACGAGAAACAGCGGCTACTACATTATATTTTACACACCTAGTACATTTATGTCGGCATATCTGTCTGATTCGTGGCCAATAGTACCTTAAGGGGCAAGTACAAAAAGCTAGATTGGTCCAGATAAAATTATAATGTTCTAATAACCATAGAAGTAACATATAATTAAGCTACTTTTAAAACAACATGTAACAAATATTTTTTAAATATATTAAATTGTCGACAATTTAACTTTGTAAAACTCACGCATGGATAAAAAATTGTTAAGTGTTGTGTTTCACAGAATGTTTAATTTTACTGACTGCATTTTCTTTCACACTTTGACAATAGCGAGATCCGAAACTGCAATTAGTAAAACAAAATATTTTGTTAAACGCAATTATATGTTTTCATTTAACAAATTTACAGCCTTGGACAAATGTATGGAGCACTCTACGTTTTATTGAATTTTAGAATTATTACAGGAAAAATGGTAAATAAAATAACACATACAGCTTTTAATAACAACTTTAATCAAAATTATTAATATTGTTTGGTGGTACCTCCTCGTGCTTTAAACCGCACGTACCCTTTTAGGCATACTGCCCACAAGTTTTTCACGTACATCGGATTGTACATTCAACCATTCGTCCACAATAATTTTCTTCACTTCTTCTTTTGATTTGCATTTGTAAAAAGACACCTTGTTTATCAGAATCGACCATAAATTTTAAATTTGCGATAAATCTGGAGACTGGGGGGCCATGCAAAAAGTGGCACATTGTTTTTGGAAAACCATTCATTTGTTGCTTTGGCTTTGTGACAGGGGACATTATCTTGTTGAAAAACATATTCTAGATTGTCTTCATCAAATAATTTTAATATTGATGGCTCCAAAACTTCATTAAGCATGGTAATATAACGAGCAGGATAATGTGTCCCTCGCACAAAAAGATTTCGCCTAAGCCACTAGCGGACATGCACCCCCAGATCATGATACTACTACCACCAAATTTGACCGCAGGGATGATGCTGTGAGGATGAAAAGCTTCACCCGGCCTACGTCTTACAAAGATAGCTCCAGGTTGTCCAAAAAGAAAAAAACAAAGCTTAATTTCGTAAATTTATAGTAAATTAAATTTTATATTGTTAGTGCAATTATTGCTTAGAAATTTATTTTTCTATTAAATTCGTAACTAAATTAAATCCTTACAAAGCTTACTTCTATATTGGACTTATCAGATCAAATGATTTTCTCTCATTCATCAGGTGTCCAATTTAAATATCTTTTAGCCCACTCAAGGCGAAGTTTTTTGTGTCACTCGGTCAACAGTTGTTTTCGGCGAGCTCTTCTTCCATGCAAATTAGATTCCACTAGACGTCTTCTAATTGTTCTAGAAGAAACTTTAACTTCTCTATGCTCCCACAGATCACCAGCCAGCTCTTTTGACGATATTGAGCATTTACGAAGAGCACTTCCCTTTATAAAACGATCATCTCTGGAAGTGGTTGCACGTTTTCTTCCAGTTTTTTGTCTGTAAGTATCATTCTCTTGGAACCTTTTGATGGTAATTTGCACTGCTTTTCATGACACTCCATTTTTTTTTTAACTTTCACCTTCGACTGTCCTTGTGAATGGGGCAATACAATTTGACTCCTTTCTGCCATAGTGTGTTCAGGTTTTTTAGCCATAATATAATTAAAAATATTCACTTGAATTCAACAAAACATGCAAAAGACAGTGTTCACTTCAAGGGCATGTGTAATAATGATCCAAGCCCTAGTTGTTTATTTTTATGTAAACAAAACGTAACAGATCTGACCTATATTTATTTGTATTTCAAGATTTATCATAACTCTGTTTACATTTTCGGATATCTGATTAGACGTACATCTTTTAAAATGCATCAATGATATTTTAAAAACATTTTGCCAAATATATACGAATTGCAATGTACATAAATTTAGATGTTATATTATAACTGGATAGGTGCTCCATACATTTGTCCAAGGCTGTATATCCAAATATATTCTTAATTTATCAAAATTCGATAGTAATTTATGAATGCCTTTCAATTTTTAATATTAAAAAAAAACATAAGATAATGAAAGACGAAAAATTAGTCAACTGCTATGGTTTCACAATAATTATCACAATAATTGTAAATGAACATATCAAGCCGTTCTTATTACCACAATATTTTCTAATATATTTTTTTTAACTTAAAAATATCTTGCCCCTTTAATTATATTTTCATGATATTTAAAAATTCGTTTTTTTAAATATATATAATATATTTTTTATACTTAATTATGATTATTAGCGATTCCAGTTAGTCAGTAGTTTCTGGTTGTATCGAAGGAGAGGGAGCTAACAACATATTATCCTCAGGAAGAGGAATTCTTTTGTACGATCCTTCATTGACTAGGTAAAGGACAAGAGCACCAAAACATACCAAGAACAATCCGATGAAGTTGATTAACCAGGATTCGGGGGTCATCAAAGAATATTCCCTGTAAAAAAAGAAAGTGTTTATTTTATATTTCGTGCAACATTGAGATCCCTAGTGAATCTATAGGTCCCTAACAGAATTTATTTGACATTCCCCGAATGTCAGAACCATATCTGTTATTTCTTCATTTTAATAACGTACGTAAGCCATAATTACAAACGATTTGATGTTATCACCTTTAATATCAAACTCCTACTAACTGGCAAGAAAATTTGCAGGTTTTATTTGGTTTTTTTAAGTAACAAAATCATTTTCAAAGCTTGCTATGTTTAACTTTGTACGAGTTATTTATTATTTTGTAAATAAATGGTCGCCATTTTGAAATGGTTAAAATTAAAGTATGATATTTTGACATCCTTGTAAAGCGGAATAATGTACTTTCAAGAAAAAAAATAATGTACCGATTCCCTATGCCAGATAAAAAGTTGAAACAATTTCCGCTGAAACAGGAAGTGATGCAGAATTCTTATTATAGTCCTTAAGTGGGCCCTTTTGTCTAGTTTAACTTTTCTTCTGAAGATTTTTTTTTGTATCTCTTAAAATACAGGTAGGGCTGCCACCTAACACCTTACTCTGACACGGAGCAAAAAAAGTTGTGTTTTAAGTAGAGATGTGCCGGATCACATAAAAGCCAGATCTGCGGATATAGATACGGATAGAGATTATTTTTTTTCTGATCTGTGGATACGGATACGGATCTTCCATGTAAGTACAGAGACCTTGAAGCGATAGTCTGATATATCGTTCTGTTCCTATAGACCGTCCAATTGTTAGAATGCAGTACAGGTTAAATGCAGTTTCGAAAACCACCAGAAAATTGTGTGATGCTCGACTTAACATCAGTCTAAACGGCAAAATAAAATTTACTCCACCTTGGGCATTTTTAGATGCAAGCTTGTATGAAAACTAATTTAAATTTTTTTATAAGATATTTGTTTAAATTCCGCCTTAGAAAAACGGATACGGACCCGAGTATGGATTTTTATTTATCATCCGCGGATACGGATACGGATAGCCGGCACACCACTAAAAAATAATGACATTCTTCCAATCTTATTCGTATATTTTGTATGTCCAATTAATATACTTGAACATATTATCAACTCATATTATATAAAATCTATTAAATAGAAAAAACTCTATTTTTTTTGATCTTTTATTTTCACATGTCTAGTTATTTTTCGTGGCTACCAACATAACTGCCACCCTACCATAGCCTACTCAGATAAAGAAACATCGTGAATGGATTTTAATTAAATATTTATTATATATACAATATATGCTTCATAAAATAAGAAAAGAAAATCAAAAAAGGGATGAAAGGGAGGCGCAGATATTCAGAAAATCACTTGAAGAGCGGGGGTCAGAAATTCAGAATATACTTGAAGTGTAGGAAAGGCATAAAACGTGTAAAGCGTGTTCTACATTATACAATTCTCGTCAAATTTTCATACTTATTTCTTTGACTAGAACTTGTACTAGAAATAAATCAGTGAAATTGTACAGTGTAGAACACTTTATGAAGTCAAGGTCAACTTTTTTCAAAACTAGATTCCGTCCAATTTTTCTTCAAGTTAGAACTCCGCACATGCGCAGTAGGTACTTTTAACAAAGGTACCAACATTAAAATTACGCTTGTAAATATTTTGTATTACTACGTGTTTAGTTGATCATTGGTTTGAATAGGCGAATATATAAATTGTTTTTTGTATGTAAATCAGTAATTTTACAAATCTACTAGCTAGGTTATAAACACTTGACAAGATATGAATTATATGTTTATGTTGGTACTATAAATGAACTGAAACACGTGTAAGAATTTCATTCTCTACCAAAAAATTGAAAAATAAATTATATTAAAACTTTGACAACTTCTAGTTCAAAGAAAAAAGTTTATAAAATTGACGAATAAAGTATAATGTAGAACACGCTTAACAAACCGTCAGTATTATATAAAAAAAATTGGATGTGTATATTTCGCGCAACCCGGAGAAATACGGATCAAACCCGGAACCCGGACACAAATCTGTAGAACCCGGAACTTCCGGGTAAGATCCGAAGAGGTGGCAACCATAAATACAGGAGTTATTCAAGGTGCGGCGTTTCAAACAAACACCCTGTATATTGCAGGAAAGATTGAGATTTTCAAAACATGACTTTCAGTTTGGTGTTTGTTTTAGCACAAGAAAAAGGAGAATTCATTTTTGAAGACTTTTAATATTTTAAAACGTAAAACAAATGTATCTTGTTTACTATTATTTTTTATGATGCATTTATATTTTAATTAAATAAATTACGTCACATAAGATAAATTCCATGATCATTTCAATGTCAAGTATGTCATTGTTTACATCTGCATTATGTCCAATGTCACGCATTTTTAGGTCACATTTCAAGAAGAGTAATATCATTTAACAGTTTTTATTTGAAAGTTAAATATGATGTACATATCATGATTTGAGAAGTATTTAAGTGTTCAAAACAAAAAGTTAATGCGGCCAAGTAGAATCACGAGTAATAAATATAAAGTGAGGGGGTACCACAGGAAGTATTCTGGGTCCCATATTGTTTACGTGTTATATGACTGATATAGAACAGATGATACAGCACTGTAAATTCTATTTGTCGGATGATACCGTTGTTTATTCATTTGGTTGCGGTCCGCAGGATAATAAACTAAATTAAATAAAGCTGTAGAAAGGACATGTTTATGGCTGAAAGAAAATAAGTTAATACTCAATATAGATAAAACTAAAGGTATGATATTAAGAAAAAAGGAATTAGTGCGAACTTCGAAGAATAACGATATTCACGATTTAATTGAAGTAAATTCAGAAATTGTTGATAAAATTTTCCCTGATGGCTGTTCTTACCCTATGTTCTAAGTCTTCTAAACTTTTCCTTCAGGATGCCTTTCTTGGTAGAGTTGCTAAGCCCTAACAGAATTTATTTGACATTCCGCGACATATTTATTATTGTAACTTAAGACTTTTGTAAACTTAACATGAAAAATGAATTGTAAATTCTTAAACAGATGACAACTCTGTCAATTAACAGATTAGAGGTATTGAGACAATATGCACATAAATAATAATTAATCTTTGTCTGAAATATAAATATTATTTTTCAAATGAGATACTTATCTGAGTTATCACCAATAAATTGTGGTATGAGTTTTAGTTTCAAATTATTCCGCCAAACGTGACATTTCATATCTATACAGGGTGTTTGTTTGAAACGGGGCACCCCGAAAATCTCCTTTATTTGTAAAGATACAAAAAATCTTCAGAACAAAAGTTAAACTAGACAAAAAGGCCCATCTAAAGGTTACTATAAGAATTCTGAGGCACTTTCGGTTTCACCGGAAATGATGTCAACTTTTGATCTAGCATAGGGAATCGATAATTTTATATTTTTTTCTTAAAAGGTGACGCTAATTACCACTCGACTATGTATAGACAGGCGAGGAGAGAACTTAAACATCTATTAAAGGTAAGAAATAGAGAATATACGAAGGATATTGAGAATGATATTTGTAGCGATCCCAAAAAATTCTGGACATTCGTTAATTCACAAAAAAAGTCGGATACTAGTAATTGTTACACTGATGAACAACAAAATACTTTTCACAATTATTCCGATATTTCAAATGCATTTAGCGATTATTTTGAATCAGTTTTTGATAAGTTAGGTTCTACGCCAGATGTCAGCTTTAACAATTCTGCATCAGATAATGATCCCAAACAAATTAAATTTAAAAATATTAGTACTGAAGATGTCGAATGGTCCATAAAAAAACTAAAGCCCAAACGCTCATGCGGACCTGATTTAATACCCCCTTATGTCATTAAAGGGTGCACAGACATATTATCGGAACCGCTTCAAATATTGTTTAATTTATCCATATCTAATAATACTTTTCCAGATAAATGGAAATTGTCTAGAGTCTGTCTTATATATAAGTCGGGCGATAAAAAAATGATCACAAACTATCGGGCTGTCTCTATTCTTTCTTCTTCTGCCAAAGTTTTTGAACAGATTATTTACAGGGAGATATTCCAACATGTTTCGGACAAAATAATATCTTGCCAACATGGGTTTTTACCAAAGAAGTCGATTACTTCTAATCTTTTAACAATTACAGAATTTATTGGTTCTAATCTTGACGCGAATGTCTAGACTGATGTAATTTATCTGGACATGAGTAAGGCTTTTGATAAAATTTCGCATCATAGAATATTAAGATGTCTGGAATTGATGGGATTATCTCCAAACATACTGAGATGGTTTATATCATACTTAAAAGAAAGAGCGCAATACGTCGAGTATGAAGGGTGTAAATCGCGTACATACAAGTCTACTTCCGGCGTACCGCAGGGAAGTAACCTTGGTCCGCTCCTTTTCCTTCTGGCAGTCAATGATATTACACAAAATATAAATAACAGCAACTGTTTGATATATGCCGACGATATTAAATTATTTAGGCAAATAAATAACATCACGGATTGCTTAAAGGTACAGGACGATCTAAATGCCTTATATCAGTGGAGCGTGAATTCAGGTCTAAATTTTAATCCTGCAAAAAGTAACATCATGTCCTACACGAACCGTCGTACAGCGATATCGTATAATTATAAGATGAATAATATCGGTATAACTAGGACTACAGTGTTAAAAGATCTCGGTGTGATTTTTGACAGCAAACTTACTTTCACTAACCACATTACAAATCTAGTAAACGATTGTTATAAACTAACAGGTTTTATCCTTAGAACATCAAAGGATTTCAAACTGACTCAAACTTATTTAACATTATTTAATGCGCTGATTAGGAGCAAGCTGGAATACGCCTCGGTAATTTGGTCACCATTTCATAAGAACCATATTAAAATACTGGAACAAATTCAAACAAAATTTTTACGTATCGTTGAATTCAGAATTAAAGGTACCTACCCGAAATTCGAATCATCTAACTCACTCCGAAATAAATATTCTGTTGAATCTTTAAGCATTAGGCGCGACTTTCAAACTCTGTTTACGCTGCATAAAATATGGAATGGTACCATGACTTGTCCCGATATTTTATCTCAAATAAATATAAGGACACCAGTCTGTGGAATAAGGCAGAAAGTACTGTTTTCAGAAAAACATGCACGGACAGAAACTTATAAAATGGGCCCCTTAAAAAGAATGACAACACTTTTTAATACATCTTTACATAAACACAGTTGAAATTGGTATGAGTTTCACGTCATTTAAAAAAACGGTTCATAAGTTATTGTGCAGCTTGGATAATTAGAAGATTTAAATCTAATTTATTATTGTAATTGTATGTAATATGAATTTATGCCATGTGCGTATATTGTAATATTTATAATTTTATTTTTCATTTCCTCTGTTTTTGTTACTTTTTGTTTATCTGCTTTTCTCAAACATGTAATGTACATATTTGGTTATATTTTGTACTTATTTTATATGTGTTTTATGTATGGTCACAAATGGGACTTCAGTCTGTAGTGTCCTTAAAATCAATAAATTCTAAATTCTAAAAGTACATTAAATTAGCTTTACAATGACACCAAAAAATCATATTTTTATGTTAACCATTTCAAAATGGCGACCATTTATTTATAAAATAATAATCAACATAAGTTTTACAAAGTTGAACGTAGCAAGCTTTGACAACAATAAAAAAACTCTTGTTATTTATGAAACTTTTAATTGAAAAATTAAAATTTAAGTTATTTCATGTTATTTCACATAATAACTAGTTATAACAGTTTATTTTAGAGATATTTTGTTTCTTTTTTTATTGTTTTCAAAGCTTGCTACGTTCAACTTTGTAAAACTTATGTTGATTATTATTTTGTAAATAAATGGTCGCCATTTTAAAATGGTTAACATAAAAATATGACTTTTTGGTGTCATTGTAAAGCTAATTTAATGTACTTTTAGGAAAAAAATATAAAATTATCGATCCCCTATGCTAGATTAAAAGTTGACATCATTTCAGGTGAAACCGGAAGTGCCTCAGAATTCTTATAATAACCTTTAGATGGGCCTTTTTGTCTAGTTTAACTTTTGTTCTCAAGATTTTCTGTATCTTTACAAATAAAGGAGATTTTCGGGGTGCCCCGTTTCAAACAAACACCCTGTATACGTAGGTTCCCCACAATAAAAACAATTATAAATTAGAAGGGAAGAAATATAAAAGTATACAGAATTATATATTTTTAGCGACATTATTAAATATAACAATTTGCCAGCAGAAATTAAAAGTTTAAAAAAATATATGTATATAATTTTAAGAGTAGAATTATAGAGTAAGGAAGTGTAATTACTAGTTGTCATAGAAGTAGAGTCAAAATTGTAATTTTACAAAGTATTGTATAAGTAAAGATTTATATCATTAGCAACAAGTGCTACTGATGAGGATTACATTGCAGATCGAAATGTTACATCCAGTATTATTATAAATACACTATTAAATTCAAGGAAAGTTTCAGTCTCATTAATTAATATTTATTTTACTTACTTGTTAAAGATTGCCTTTTCTGTAAGTCCCATAACAGCAGATAGTAGCGCCAGTACGAAACCAGCAGTTCCAAAACTTGTGTGAACATGCATATACGCTCCTCTCAGTTCTAGCGATAATCCTGGATATAAATAAGTAACAAAACCAGCAACATACTGAAATTGAAATAAACACAATTGTAAAACAAAGAAGAAAACTAAATTAGCAAAATTATTAAAATAGGCGATGATATAATGAAAAAAATATTTTATATAATATTTAAATATAAAATAAAGTTCTCAAAATAAGTTGCACACCTTATTTTAAGAATGACTGGCCGTCTTTTTTTATTATTGAAGATGGCATTAAACAAAATGACGTTTGTGTGGCATGGTTGTATACCTAATGTACAATGCCTTTTAAAATATGTAAAAATATATATACTTTGATTATCTAAAGAAGTCCAGTCAAGGTCATATTCGAATGTTCCGAACTAAGATTTTAGCCACGCCTATCAAAATCGAGTCATTGGCGTAGCATACATTTTTATCTTGATGGCTTTTAATTCAGGAACATTTAACATTCTTTATTTTAATTATGGGATTCCATAATGTGATTAACCCTTTCAGTAATCATTAAAAAATTAAAAAATGGAAAAAAACACAATTCTTTTTATGAATGAATTTTATTTACTGAACATATATATCCTTCATAAAAGCCATTTCGGGCCCAAAATGGGATTGAAAGTTGATATTATGGTGCATAGTGTGGGTCGAGAAATAAAAGAAATTCATAAAAAATATTCATTTTCTGTCGTACCTCATTTGAATCATCGTAGCTGTCTTTTGTTTCGCTTCCACAAACCATGAATCGTATTTATTTTCGCCCGAGTACATTCGGGAGTAATGTAAAGCTTGCCCGAGTTAACTCGGGTGTGGGATTTTCGCACATAATAGCCGCCCGAGTATACTCGGGCGTAGTCCTTAAGCGGTTAATTCTTTGTTGGTGATTTAGCTCGTTAAATAACTTTAATTAGCTCACTCCACTCGGGTCTACTAATCTGATACTTTCCTAGCCTAAGATAACATTTTGTCATTAAACTAGAAACTAGATTAACGTTATTAAAATAACGTTACAAAATAACTTGAATCGTTATAGGTTTTTATATATAACGTTATAAAAATATTGTTACGTTATTGTAATAGAAATTGTATTTAAATCGTTATTATACAAGGGTTGCCTTTTATATTTTGGGATTTGAGATAAAAAAAAATATATATCAACATAAGTGACTTTATTGTTTTTCAAAATATTCTGCATGAAGATCAATACATTTTGCATGCGTTTGAACCAATTTTCGAAGCACTTTTTCCACTCCGATTGTGAAATTATGTGGGATCCAACGCGAACAAATCTTTTTGATTGCCAAATGTTCAATGCAATAGTAAATGTATGCTGGTCCCACTAATGCCCAAGGATATAACAATCTCACGATAAGTCACATGACGATCTTGCAGTATCAGTTCACGCACAGCATCAATGTTTTCCGGAACAACAACTGATTTTGGACGACCTTCACGAAATTCGTCCTTAAGCGACCTACGGCCAGGATTGAAGTCGGCAAACCATCGATATACAGTAGTCCTTGATGGTGCTTCATCGCCACAAGTCGAATTATGTTCATCGATGCACTGTTGTTGGGCTAATCCACGTTGAAAGTTGTAAAAAATATTCGCTCGAAAATGTTCATGATTTAATTCCATTTTAGCCGAGATACATTTTTTTAAGTTACTGTAAACAACACAAATAGCTGTCGTACGTCAAAACGTTCTGAGTACGTATACCGTCAAAAATTTCAAACTTTATGATAGCAGCGTCAGTTGCCAGATGGCAGCATTAATTTAGCGCAATCCCGAAATATAACAGGCAACCCTCGTAACGTTATCGGGTATCGTTACGTTACGTTATCCATCCCTGATTATAGATAGGTTTTTTTTTTTTTTTTTTCTTTTGAACGCATTGCTCCGCGGCACAACTAGGATCGTCTCGAGGCACACCGGTTGCAGAACAATGATTTAGACCAGCGATTCCTAAATTATGGTACGCGTGGTACGCAAGCAGACATGACCATAAAATTTAAGTCCATGAAATTAAAGTTAAATTTGAGTTCATTAATAACATCAAACTCTTTCTGAAGCTTTTAAAAAATATTTCCAAGAAGACTATTCCGAAATGCTGTGGATAAGAAATCCATTTACTATTGAAAATATTTACCAACCATCAGTAATAACGATAAAGAATCGTCGATAGGACTATCTTGCGATGGAGGTTTGAAAATTGAGTTTAGTGAATCAAAACTTGATGAGTTTTGGCTTAAGGCTAAAACCGAATATCCCGAATTGACCAGAAAAGCATTGTTGTTTTTGATGCCCTTTTCAACAACCTATTTCTGCGAAACCAGATTTTCTTTCATGGTGACCATAAAAAACAAATTTCGCAAGAAATTAACTATCGACTCCGATTTGCGCTTAAAATTAAGTACAACGGAACCCAACCTCTCATCACTTGTTTCAAGCTTGCAGCTTCATCCTTCTCACTAAACTTGGTAAGTGTATTATCATAAAAAATATTTAAAAAATGTTGAATTAATTCTGTTTTGTCCAGAGATTTCCAAATTAGGAGAAGCGTCGAAGATTAGTGCGCGAAGTTTAACGAAGCTTAAAAACCTTATTATTTTCTGCTATGCGTATTTCTTGTAGTAATATATTTTTTACCATTTAAAAATGTGTCTGTATTACTTTATAAAATACGGGACGGAGGCGCTAAGATTATTTGTTTTTAAAGGGAGGCGTAGTAACCTATTATTTGGAAACCCTTTGAAATGTGAATTAGTTTGTAGGTATGTACCACCGATTTATTTTTTAGACAACATTGTCAAAATGTGACTTCGATTTAGACCTGTCAATGGTACGCGACTGTTCTGTTATTCACATAAGTGGTACGCGAATAAAAAAGTTTGGAAACCTCCATTTAGACTAAAATTTTTAGAAGCTGCCACAAAATGTCGTGTTATGTAATAACAATCTTTTAAAATAAACCTGTATATATGTTTATAACTTACCTGGCAGGAGAATAATATAACTGTAACGAGGCCAATCCAAGAATGCAGTGAATACATGTTAGGGATGGGTGGCTTTGAATAATTGTGAGAATCAAAGACAGCTTTCAATGCAATCACAACCAGAATGAATACTATTAAGTGAAGACTTGCGTGTATAATTTTTAAAGGTTTTTTCACAGTATATCTTGCTGCTCTGTAGATTAGCATTGCTGAAATAAAAATAATAATTACTTAATTTATTTATAAAAAAATTGATGTGAAGTGTGAGTTTTCACACATTTCAGGGTTTTGCTCGATGTCTACGAATATTTTTTTGATAATAATTTTTATTCGTCATTTAAATTCCAAAGGTATTTTTTTAAGGAAAGCAATTGTTTTATTTTTATTGCATAATTATTGTAAAAGCATTACTAGGATACAATAGCTTCGTGAATATTTTATTTTGCAGTTTATTTAAAGAGTATATTTTTTTAAATATTTTGAAATTGGTCAATTTTTGAAGATTTTACTGATTTATAAAAGCAGGCATTTTCTATACACTTGTTTGTAATATAATATATATATATATATATATATATATATATATATATATATATATATATATATATATATATATAATTCATAACAATGTTCTCATACGGTTTGACTATATATATATATATATATATATATATATAGTCAAACCGTATGAGAACATTGTTATGAATTATCATATTTTGCAAAAATATAAATTTTATCTGTCATGTTGCTGTGTACATTATTCAAATTTATGGGGTGCGTATACGCACCTTTGGCCAAATCAGTGAAATGTACAGGCATGATTCATCATCGACAAGTCTCATCTTGTCTTAACCATCTAACCTATTGTTCATTTCTACTGTGTGTTCTTTCATAGTTCAGTATATGTATTTACAGAATAATTTTAGTAAAAATTAAAATTAGTTGTACAGTTGTCAAATGATAATAAAATTTCTTAATTGGTCACGACTAGCAGTTGCTCCTATGAAGCATCAGAGTAATGCAGATACTGATAGAGAAACAGCAAATTCAAACTATGGGCGTCCTTCAAAAAACAGTTAAAAAACAGATTTAATAATATTGGTCATCTAATAAGAGGCATGAAACGAATGTAAAAAAAATGCAGTTTGTGTAAGAGCAACTCCATTTATTTATGTTTAATATGTAAAGTACATCTGTGCCCAGAGTGTTTTCAAATGTTTCATTCCAAATAAGTTCACATTTCAGTCATAAATAAAATAATTTGCTTATTACATGTTTACTTATATTTGATATTGTTATTAGCCAAGGGTGCGTATACGCATCCTTATATTCCTGTAGAGTTAAGCATATATATTTTTTCAAAATTCAATAATTGTCTAAGTTGATGTATTTTAATTAATTTGCATTACAAGTTTTGTGAAAAGTATTTTTTCTTAATAGCTTGGCCATTAATGAGTTAATTTTTTTAAACTAAATTTAAATAACTGGCGAAAATTTCATCACATTAAAATTTAAATTAAAAAATCCCAGCGATTTTTTCTGAATTTGCTTCGTATCTAAGTCTTCATTAAATTAATAATAATAATAATAATAATAATAATAATAATTCTCTTTATTGGCAAGGTTCAGATTACACTGTTTTACCACCTAACCTTATTGTTATTTTACAATTTAGTAGACAACGAGTACATACAATTTTTTAATGTTAACAAATAATAATATTGTTTACTTAGTGCAATACATAGTCTAATTGAACACGGATTGATCCATGTCGCTCACATTGGGACCATTTGTTGGCGGAGTCGCTTTTTGAATTGGGCAATTTTAAGATTATTTAGATTTTTCGGAATGGAGTTGTATATCGTGGCAGCGTTGTACGAAAATTAATTTTTTGAATAAGGTTGTCCGGTGTTTGGGAAAATGTATCATGTGAGAGTTCCTAGTATTTTTGTTGTTAACTTGTGATCTCTTAATGATTTTTTCGACTAGATAGCTAAGTTCGTTTGTGCTTAAGGTTCTATGAATGAAACATGCGTAATGCAAGTGTCTTCTTTCAGACATGTTTAACCATCCTAACTTCCTCAGGTGTTGAGAAGTAGGATCCCTTTTCTTTAGTCCTAATATGAAACGTACACAGTAGTTTTGTACTTTTTGAATTCGCCCCGAATCGAAATACGACAGGGAAGATCCGTAAATCGTGTCACAGTAATTAAAGATCGATAGGACGAGACTGTCATAGTATTTGTTGGTTTTTTGGTTAGCACGAAACGGTTCATAAATAGTTTTTTTAGTGCAAGAAAGACACAAACTTATATATTCTTTGAATTTTAGTTCGATGTCTAGTATAATACCTCAATTTTTACATGAATTCGTTAGTTGCAACTTGGAGTGATTGATATATACATATTGAAATTCGGGACTAAATTTCTTTTCAAGTTTTTGTTACCATACAGCATGATGTGTGATTTTGACTCATTAATTGTAAGGCCATGATCGGAAGAATACTTACATAGTGCATTAATTTCATTTTGAAAAAAAGATAATGCTTCATTAAGTTTTTCTGGTGAAAACGAGAGGTATAGTGGGAAATATATTGATAAATAGCTTTTTTACCTAACAACAAATTAAAAAAGAATATATTTTTTTCAACAGCCTAATAATAATGATATTTATGGTATTAAGATTTTATTTTTCTGATTTTTAGACCAGTACTTTTCAAAGAAAGGGTGAGGGCAAAAGTATTTCATATATTTATATCGCTTACTTACTTAAATTCCGTTCAAAATATTTTAAAAACAAAACAGTTGTTCCCAATCTTTTGTAATCTAATCCTATACAAATATTATAGTTGTTGAACTAGTTGAAAGTATCTAATATTTGATTAGTGCAATAGATCGGCCCTTTAGCTTATGATTAAAGTCTAATAAGGTCAAAAGTCTATCTTTTAAAATAAGAAAGTTATTAGTCAATTATTATTTTATAAAGACACCCGGTATACACTCATAAGCCCATCTATTATTATTATTATTTTTTTAAACTTAGTATTTTTAGACTAGTCCACAGTGGCGGCTGGTGCAGGGAGGGCAACGGGGCAACGCCCTCCCAATTATTTACTTTTGAAAAAGAAAAAAAAAAAAAATAATAAAAAATAATAATAACATGTATAATTTTCATTTTAAATTAAAATTTAGTTATATTAAAATGTTTATAACTTAAATTCGCATCGCGCCGCGTTTTGCTTCCTAAAACAAATGTTTTTGAATGGACATACGCCAGGCAGGGCAAAATATCGAATGTCTCAAATATTTGTACGAGTGTAGATGCGGGGTACAACCGGTTATATGGAAAATTGCATTTCCATTTTTACAAAAATGTTGTGCTTTTATCTGATTTAATAATGCTTGCCCTTTTGTCAAAAGAAAGTTAAAACAAATTTAAAGTCTTAAGAATTATAGGCTTACGATTCCCAGGGTGCCAAAGGGCTCAATCGGTAAAGTAATCTTGTAATAAAAAAATATGATTTTCCGCATTTTCATGCAGCATGCCGATGATGATAATTAAAGTTTGTGTCATAAAGCCCCTATACAAAAATTGGCATGCGGCCCAAAGGTGGAAAATTTTGGAAAAATTTTGGGTGATGAAAATTATCACAAAACTTTTCCGAAATTTTCTACCCTTGGGCTACCGAGGGCCGCATGCCAATTTTTGTATAGGGGTTCTATGACACAAACATCTTTTCGTCGGCATACTGCATGAAAACGCGGAAAATCATATATTTTTATTACAAGATCACGTGACCGTTTGAGCCCTTTAGGACCCTGCGAATCGCATGCCTATAATTTTTAAGACTTTAAATTTGTTTTAACTTTATTTTAATAAAGCAGCAAACCAATTATTAAATCAGAGAAAACACAAAATTTTGTGAAAGTGGAAATGTAATTTTCCATATGACCGGAAAGCGTGCGGGGGTTTAGTACCCTCCTTTCTTTGTTGTCACAGGGTAAATATCCTCTCCTCCAAAAGGCATGCTGTATGAAATCAGAGACCATAAACTGTCATGAGCTCCCGGCCTAGATGGATTATACCGAAAAAGGTGGGCAAACACTTTTGAACGATTGTATATATCAGTACTTTAATTATTCGATTTGTATTAACTATTTTATTTTGAGTTTCTTTTATGACATCAATTTATAATTTTACAATAATGTGCATTACAGAAATGCAAGCATCATTACATAATTTCATTAAAAGAATTTTAATTTTTACAGAATTACTTTCTATTGTTAATTTAACAATGGTATATAATTGGAATAACTTCTTGCTACCTCTATCGGTAGCAATTTACAAAAACAGAAATGTAACTGAACAAAAATAGGTTGTTGATAATAAAAATTGTTTTCAAACAGAAATAGACACTTGGTAAACTTATCTAAATGATAAACAAATACAGGGACGAAGGCAGGATTTCAGCTTGGGGGGGGGGGGGCAAAAATAACAAAATATTCTAAATTGGTCGGTACGACCTTAATTACATGGCTTGGGTAGAAAATAACAGCGTTCTAGGTCAGGGGTCGGCAACCTTTCAGTGACAAAGAGCCAAATCTATATTGAAAAAAAAAAACAAAATAACATGGAAGAGCCGCTAAAAAATATATGCTATATTTAAGAAAAAAACGTAAAAATTGTTTATTTGTTTTAAAATAATCAAGTATTACAATAAATTAATATTTACTTATACATTTAGTTTGTGATACATATTGTAGTTGCCAGTATATTACAATATAATTTTTTAATGGGACGATTGTTCCTGTATAGTGTTCTATAAGACTTCAATATTTGGTGAATATTCAGTAATCTTTAACTTAAGGAAGCACTCTAGTTTCAGGTCAGTAAGATTACTTCTTAACTGACTCTTTATTAATTTCATATGTGAAAAGATTTGCTTACAGTAATATGTGGGTCCGAAAATTGTCAGTAGCCCAAAAGCATAATTTTTTAAAAGATTGAACGATTCTGGAAGACGGTTCCAAGTTTCGAAAAGAACTTTATCTACATTTTGAAGATTGCGAATTTCGGTCCACTTATGCTGGGAAGATAAAATTCACTTTTTTCTTTCTAAATTTTCCAGTTCAGAATTAAGTTTTAAGAATATATAATTCCATAAACCTTTGGATTTCAAATCCACTAATTGAAGGTGATTGTAATTGCTACATATCTACTTCAATTGGTTATGTCAAAAAAGCTAGTGTAGCTTTATATTTTCTAAACTCTTTAAATCTATCTCGAAAAGCTTCTTTCATGTTAACAATAGTTTGTGCAAGAAAAAAATTGCATTAATAACATGTTTTTGTAAATAAAATGTAAAAATGTTTTTGCACGTAAATTATTCACAAATACAGATAACTTTTTTTCGAAACAAATAACTTCTTCTAAAAATAAATATGCAGTAACTCGGGGAATTACCGGGAGTGAATTGCACCGTAAAACATTCTGAAAAATACAAAACCTGTACAATACAGGCAGAAAGTTGAAAATTAAAAAATAGATTATATTAAAATAAAAACCAGCCGATTTTCAAAGAGCCACAAAATTTTCTAAAAGAGCTGCATGAGGCTCCGGAGCCGCAGGTTGCCGACCCCTGTTCTAGGTCTTTTGTAGTATATTAAACAATAAAAGTCCGGTAAATTTATAAATTTTCTTCACCTCTGGTGAAGAAAACTTCTAACAACCTAAATTATATTTTATATAAGGTAAACTATCCTGTGGGGGGGCAAATGCCCCCTATGCCCCCCCTGGCTACGTCCCTGAACAAATATATGTGAGTTTTCACAAATTTCAGACTTTTGACATTTTTAGCAAGTTTATGAGATCAAAATAAAATGAATTTTGTAATTAATTTTATTTGTTAATCCACGCTTCAAGATTTATCATCTACCGCCCACATTAAATTTTGAAAAAATAATAATTGTTATTAAGTTATTTGAACAATGCAAAATATTTAATAGCTTTCTAAAAAACAAACTGATCATAAATTCCGAGCGTATTATTACGGTTTACTTTAATGTGCATTACTAGGAATTTTTACAGAATTCGTTGTTTTGAGAGATAAAAGCTGTGTCATTTTGTAATACGTAACTAGATCTGACAATTTTGGTGACTTTTGTGGTGTACATATTCAGGCCAAAATTCAAAGTAACATTTTTTTTATTATTACGTCGCGGGCCGCTTTCACAATCAAAAGTATTTGACGGGCCATACATCCATTTATAATTTCTATTTTTTACGAACTTAGGTTCTTGTTTATACGTATTTAAAAGTCATTCGTTAAAAAAACGATATAGGCTATTATAAATTACGTCATCAATTCTGCGAAAGAAAATGGCTGACTTTTAAACAGTTGTTGTGCATACCTAACAAACAAAAGTATGTATTTCAAATTAATTTTTACTCATTTTAGTACACGGTATACCTGAAAACCAGTGATGGGCGTTTACACGTAAACTTTAATTGTTTACGTTTACGTGTAAACTTATGTAAACAATTGGTAAACTTGTCAACAATGTAAACAATGTAAACTTTGTAAACTGTCAAATAATGAGGTTAGTTTTTGTTATTTAATACGAATAATAGAGAGTTAATGAACAAGTATAATCAGTTCAAAACAATAAATTTATTTAAAAAATGTTGGGAAGAAACCGAAGGAATAATTCTGAAGAACTAGGTTTTGATTTAATTAAAGAAATTGAAAGAAAATATAGGGCGTTATACAAAATTTGCAATTAATCTTTTCGTTATTAAAAATTATAGGCTGATTTTCTTAAAGGTGAAATATAATGAATTTTGTTATTAAAAAATTAGACTGAACTTTTTAAAGAAAAAAGTTTTATATTTTTCATATTCGTATTTACTAATTTGTATGTAACACCTGTATAATGATGCAAATTCGATTTTTATTAATATGTATATTGGCTTGTCCTAATTTTATATACTTACTTTTTCATTTAAAATCGTTTCATTAAAATTTTATTACTTATAAAAATGTATTGATAATGAGTTTTTGTGTTTAATTTACATCAATTGTTTACGCATCAACAATGAGGTAACTTACGCGCCCATCACTGCTGAAAACGTATGAGAAATAAATAATAACGGAATTAAACAAACAGCATCGCACAATACGCGTAGTCAAAAACAAATCAAAGTAAGTGACGCCACTGAAATGTGTTTAACTAATTGCTGATAACGTAATGGACGAAATATGGTTTTTGCTGCCGAACGGCGTAGCGTAATGGTAATACATGTGATCTGCGTTGCTAAGGTCTCGCGTTTGAATCCCGTTCAAGCATGGAATTTTCAGAAATAAGAATTGCCGGCTAATTGCCAAAGCAGCAAAGGCCATAAAACTAAAAATAATAAAAATGGTTTCTGCGCATGGAAAATCGTAACTTTTGCCTTTATTTTTCTTACATTGAACGAAGTCTATTTCGGCATAAATACGTCTAGTGTGTAAAAAACTTAAAACAGTGCGGCAGTATCTGTTGGCTAAGCAGGATATGAAAAGTAAACATATTTTTTATCGGTGGCCCGCATACTATCGGTCGGCGGGTCGCTTTTTTCCCAATTGCCGACTCCTTGTCATACCTACAGTTCCGTCAAAATCGGAAACTGATCTAAAAGCGATTCCAAAAAGAGCCTAAAAAATGTGTTTCCAGAAATGAAAAAAACTTTGGCAGCAATGTGTACCTGCAGAAGGGCAATATTTTGAATGGGATAATTTAAATGTAAAAAGAATTTAAAACCTTAACAAACAAGCGCACTTGAAAAGACTCATATTCAAGAATGGCTGTTGAACCAATGATGATAATAAAAGAAGTGATTAAACTTAAAATTAAATTAAACAAAATAAAGAAAATTAAATATGGCATAAAGCATTATTTTAATTTATAACTTATTAATCTGTAACATAGCATAAAACACTGTTTATATAATTTGATTTATATATGCATAAAACTGTGGATGTCTCAATAAAAAGTGGTATTCAATAAATATAACTATTTTATACGTAATACTCAAATAGAGAAATTATTTATTGCAAGTTTTAGACCAATATTAACTTTTTTTTTATATTAATTAACACTAAAAATAAATTCAAAATTACTTACATTGTGCGTATAAGAATATAAAACCAATCGTCATCAGCAAAGGATGCCAATTAAATTCAAGCGAAGGATATTGTTGCCATCCGACACCTCCTCGACAATGAAAAACCCAAACAAACACCAACAATATAAGAACAAGTCCTATGGCAACGGATATGCCATGTAACAATCTAAATCTTTTTGCCAGTTGATGATCATGTCTAGCTTCCATGTTATTTCTGTAACAAATGTATAACTGCAATATTGCACTATAAAGTACAGTTATTCCTTTCACTAAATTAAACGAGGCATAAACTATAAATTAAGGTTATGTTCATTTAATGTGTTAACAGTTTTGTTTATTGTTTTTTGATGTTAAAATTAGTTAATATAAATAAACATATGGTACTTACTCAGAACGTCCTAACAGTTCAGAAGTTTCTTGCTCACTGTCACTCATGAAAGCAACAGGTCAGAAATCAATAGTCGTACATAACCTCACAATTATACTTCTCGTAATTAAAAACAAGGTCTCAATAAATAGTTGTTTTATGTAATTTCATGCTCAGAGACCATTAAATGAAGATAAAAGTATGCACATATTTGTCTATAAATTATGTTAATATATAACGCCGGCATTTATATTTGTTTATCCAACAATAAAGAAATTGTAAACATACTGAAATTCTTTGATATCTTATCAGAAATGTCAAATTTGGAAATAAATATCGGTCAACTGTAATGAAAATATAAGAAAAAAAAGGTAATTTCGCTATAATCTATATAAAAAGACAAACATATTTCTCAGGGAGGGGCTCTTTTAAACAGAATTTATAGCATTTAGCTCACTGTTGTTTTTTATCATTTAGCTTGTTCGACAATTCTTTTTTTTTACATAGCATGTTCTATTATTTCTATTCTTTCGAATAATTTTTCTATAATATGCTTGCTTAAATCAATAAATGAATTAAGTTGATGAAACACATTTTTTTATTTTTAAAAATATTAGACTATCAGTCGGGTTGACTTTTGGATAAACGGACAGTCCTCCATCTTGCTCGATTAACTATCAGGTCTTTTTGGCATCCTTTCATTTCATACCCATTATATTTAACAAAAAAATAATATGAAAAACTTGCAAAAAAATAATTATATATTAATTAATAATAATAATTCTGAGCGTACTATTCCAGTTCATATCAACATGAATTATTCTGAAATTTGTCAGATTTTTAAATCAGTTCCTCTGGAAGATAGGATGGGAGACAAAAGCTTTTTGACATATTTTCAAAAATCGGATCAAAGTGTAAATATTCAAATAATAATGATTTTATTTGTTAATCAACTATTTAGATTAAAAACAAATAATTAATTTTTCGAACCATACAAAAAATTCGGTAACTTTCGAAACAATAATCTTATCAAAAATTCCGAGCCTACTATTCCGGTTCACGTTACCTGGTATTTTTACTTGCCCGACCTTAATATATAAGGGGCAAGTATTGTAATCGCGAAAATTTTCGATGTCGAGATTTTGACTGATGACCACGTTTTATGGTCCAGGGAATCCAAAAAACCTATTTTCGAAGTGCCGTCCGTATGTGTGTGTGTGTGTGTGTGTATACACGATAACTCAAAAACGGTTTAACTTAGAGAGTTCGTTCTGGTACTAAAAAATTCTCCTATTAATTGGGAAGAACCCTATTGTTTTTTATAAAAATCCGAAACCGGAAAGGGAAGTTATTAAACTTTAAAATTTTAAAAAATTCGTAACTAATAAACCAAACTTTGGACAAAAATTTGTATGGAACATAATTTGATGTATTTTTGAAGAATTACCTAATACTTTTTTTAATTTTTATTACTATTTTTTTTTTATTATTATTTTTATGGGAGGGCAAGTCTAGCGGAGGTCTCACTTCGCCACTGGTTTCATATTTTTACCGACCGCCAACATATATAAGGGAGGTACTGTGAGCATCCCGATTTTGACATTTCGAGATTTCGATGGATCTCCACGAATTGAGGTCCCTGCATAACGTTTCGACTATTTTTAGCATATCTGTCGGTCTGTCTGTTCGTTTGTCTGTCCGTCCATCCGTCTGTCTGTGTACACGTGCAGAGCAAATTCGGCTAAACGGATTTTTATGAAACTTCATATTCAAGCTTCAATGGCACAAGTTGATCAACTTTTGGTAAAAATCGATTGACTAGAAATAGTTAACTCCCACTCGTGTCGATTTTAGCGAATATTTCGTAACAGAAAAATATTTCGAAAAAAATTATTGAACAAAAGTTGCTACAAAAGCAATAACTAACAAATTTATTTCAGATATTTTTTGATAAAAAGAAAAAAATAATTTTTTTTTTAATTAGTTTTTTTGGTCTTTGCTGCGATGACCATTAACCAGGATATCTTTATTTTTTTATTATGGATACATTAGAAATTTTATAACAAATACAAACATCCATGCCATCACCGAGATTCGAACCCGAGTCCCCATGGTTAGCAGTCAAATGAGCTGACCACTACGCCATAGTGAACGGCAAAAAAAAAATTTAGTATCTATTTATTCATACTTATATGTAACGTTTCCATGGTCATGATAAATAATATCTCTGTTAGAAAATATTAGGCCAAGTTATTTCTACTCTGCTGCTAGAATGTATTTTATACAAGTACTTTATGATGGCGGTCGGTCCTGTGGTAGCCACAGCTGATTTTTAAACTCAAAAATGAAGTTGAGCGATATTAATATTTTTCTATTTTGTTTTATTAGTGTGTAGAAAAAATACTGTATGCAACGTGTAAATAAAGTAGGATATTCTCCTTTGCGATAATTATCGCCTTTGGCTGTTCATCATGTGCTAAAATCATCGCAAGGGAGTAAAATACTACTTTATTCTCTTGTTTCGAAATAACTATTCTATTAATATATTAATTTAATTTTTTTTCCTTTTTCAGACCAACTTAGTGACCTGACCTGAAAATGTTAAAACATTTGAATCACACCAACAAAAAACCATGGCAAAAAAATTTATACGGAAATTTAGAGTATCCTGATAACTACACAGATGAAACATTTTTAAAAGAACTTCGTACAAACATCGACTTAACTAAAATCACACTTCCAAAATGCATACGAGGAGCTGCCGTAGTTACTGAAGAAATATGTATGGTCACATTATTCGTATTAATATTTGTATACTTACACAATCACTGGATCGAACCAAAGATAATATTCGGAAACATGTGTGCGTTAACTATATTAGGATTTTTTTACTACCGATCAAGCTTTAGAAAGAGTCTTATAACACCAATACGTGAAGATGTTAGGACTTTATTGATATTTTTAGTGTTTGGATACATATTTTCACCTGTTCTACATACATTAACAGATACTGTTAGTACAGATACTATTTACTCGATGTCATTCCTAATGATGTGTACGCATTTAATATTTTTTGACTATGGACTTTCCGTAGCAATTGTTTCCAAGTCACTGTCTATAAATGCTGCGATATTTGCTTCCATTTGTTTAGCTTCCAGACTTGCTTCACCTTACCATGCCTTTGTTTTGATGTCTGTAGCTGTTGAGTGTTTCGTTTTGTATCCAGTACTAAATACTAAATTAAAAAATAATCTTTTCACTGTATTTATATTAGGTATTATTACTATTTACTTATTGTATAAAGTTTCTTATATGATGTGTCTATTATTTAGTTTATTATTATTATTTATTAATTGTCTTTGTCCTTATTTATTTGTGAAATGGCAGAAATTTAAAATGAATATTTATGGTCCATGGGATGAAGCAATTGTTCAAGATGTAGATAATATAAATCAGTTAGGTTTTATTCAATAAAAACTTACAGTTGTGTACATTGACTGTAGAAAAATAACGAAATATTTAACTTATTATTGTAAATTATTTAACGGGAACAAACTGGATTAAACGTTTTAATCTTCTTAACAATGCTTCCACAAATCCTTTGTCCAACTCGGAACGATCCTAGAAATAAATATATTATTTAAAAAACATTTAATTGTTTTATTTATCTTTGGGGTTATTAATACTTTTGTTTTTAAAATGTAATAGACTATATTAGTGTGTCGGCAAATACAAGTGCTGCCATCTGAGACCTGAGTCCTTCGGAAGTTTTTGCCTGGTTTAAAATACATGTGACATTACTTTTGTTACCTTAATTTTATGAATATCTTCAATTTTGGAGCAAAACATATGTATTATTGATAAGTATATACTAATATATACAGTTCAGATACTTTATATTATAAAATAATGATTTTATAAATAAGGATTCGAAGATATATCTATAGGTTACGTTTTTAAATTATATAAAATCGAAATATCTTTAGTATTTATTTAATTAACACTAATTTATCATTAATATTTTGTTTTAGAATGCATAATGGTATATTGTTTTGCTCCAAATTGTAACCATTACAGCTACATTCTTAATTGCAAATTTTTTCGTTTTTTGACAGATGAAAATGAAAAACAATAATGGATAAAATAAAAACAACATATTGTTCCTTCAAACCATTTTGATATGGCATACACACTTATTGCTATGTTACTTGCCATAATAACGATTATTAACGTAAAATTTGCAAAATTAACGTGCATAATAATATTGTTCTGCAAAAATAATGACATATTAAATTATAATGTATAAAATAAGAATTTTAATAAATAAATATTGTGACGTAGTTACTAATATGGTCTATTGTGAGTGTGGTATCAAATAAAACCTCTTAATGCGTGGATACACCAGCAAATATTTATTTTTGAAAAATTACAGGACCGACCGCCGTCACAAAGTACTTTTTATTTTATGCTGCTTTATCAAAAAATGTCTCAAATAAAAGTTGTTAGTTATTGCTTTTATAGCAACTTTTGTTAAATAAATTTTTTCAAAATATTTCCTGTGAAATCTTCGCAAAAATCTTAAAACCGACACGAGTAAACTCCCATTTCTAGTTAACCGATTTTTACCAAAAGTTGATACACTCATTGCCATTGATGCCATTGATGTCAAAAGCTTAAATATGATGTTTCATAAAAATCCCTTCAGCCGAATTTGCTCTGCACGTGTACACGGACAGACAGACAGACAGACATCATGCTAAAAATAGTCAAAACGTTATGTATGGACCTCAATTCATGGAGATCCATCAAAATCTCGAAATTTCAAAATCGGTATGGTCACAATACCTCCCTTATATATTTTGGCGGTCGGTAAAAATGGTCTTAGACATCCAGAATTCTGTTGACTTCTTACACTATAAATGCTGCGATTAAATACCAACAAAACCCTGAATGTGTGCAAATTCACACTTCACATCAATTCTTTAATGCCACATGACATACAATTTCAAAGGTGCAAACTATTGAAATCAAATTTTCCTCTAAGTTTGTTTTTACAAAAGTGAACAGCATATACCGTACAATCAAAATTTCTTGTCAGTTACATAACTGTAAACAATGAGTTTAAAAATATCAAAACTGTATTATAATCCACAGCTGAAAACCCCAATTTAACAAAGAACCAATCATATTACTTCGTTCTTCCGAACTCACCCGAGTAACAACGAAAATATGTGTTCCTAGCTTAATACATGTTGTCAAGTCATTGGCGTGTAGAGCAAAATAGTGGTCATTTAATAATCAATTCGTATAAGGTAATAAAAATAGAATGTAGGCCTATGTGTACATGTTCTTGGAAATAAGTTTCATAACTAATTGTTTCTGTCAACTATTGCTGTTGCATAACGGACAAGATTTCTTGATCGCTCTGTATTAAGATTTAATATTTACCTGTGTTGTTGCAATAAGCCTTTTGCTAAATATATCATTAAATACGGATATCAGTTCTTGCTTCAATGTGCTAATATCATCAGCGGTTACCTTCCATGTAGCTTCAACGGTCGAAACAAGAGTAGCTGTAAAACACAACACATTAAATAAAATTCCTTCCTTTATTTTCCAACACTTACCATTAACACTTTCGTTTGCATTTCCAAATCCATAATTCTTTGTTTTTGGAATAGCCTTTAGCATATAATAATCCAAATGCGACCAGACTAAATACAAGCAATTTTCAATCAGGAAAGAAGTGTATTCCATTTCTTGTTCTTTATATTTTAGACGTTCAGTTAGATTCTTCAAGGCACCTTCACGTATTAGATATATATTGAAAGTACGAGTTGGTGCTTGTACAAATTCTTTAAGGTCTACACTATTCATTACTGGTACTTGCGCAACTTTCCGTCTCAAGTTATCAATTGTAATTTTTTCTTTGTGATAATAATTAACACAATTTATCAACTGTTGAATTATAACTCCGATACTTGGATTTTGTTCGCTGTAGTGTGAATACTGATACCTTCCACTTATCGTTGCAAGTGGATCTGTTAATGTAGGTTGGAACAATACTGCAGCACTTCCATGTTCAATTCCATGATTTGCTGTTATGTTTCGGGCGTATAAGGCTAGATTTGCAGCTACTTCCATTGAATAAACTAGCCTAGAGGAAATTTGTATAGTTGCTTTTTCCCCTTTGTCTGAGCTTAGGTCTTTGACTACACTATCGGTGAGTACAAAACGAGGGAGAAGAGCAAGCATATATTTTTGGATGCGGTGGAGGTAAGCTCGATCGTTTGGTGAAGCATCGTGGCTTTCAAGGATGGAGCATATATCATTGTTGGCAGTACGAGCAATTAATCCTAAAAAAATAAAAATAATAAATAATCTTGTTCAATTTAACTAACTATGAACTGTTGTATTTAAATACAGAAGTGTTCTGGGTTAGCGCGGGTTCGATTAGTGCGACATTTGAGTCTGCTCGATTTATAATTAGCTACCACATTTCGATTAACAAGGTATTTAATAATTTAGGTATTTATGCTTAAACACGGACAAATCCCAGACCCTGCTGTTTACTACTAGGAAACATAATTTTGAAAACTCTCATTACGTGAAGTTTCTTGGAATCTACGTAGATCCTCATTTACGTTGGGTCCAACACACGGAATTTCTTAGTAGAAAGCTTAGGTTCACCATTTATCTGATAAGAAGGTTGAAATACGAAGTATTTAAAGAGGTCGTATTGAAAGCCTATTTTTCATTATTTCAATCCCACCTAAACTATGGGATACTTATATGGGGACATTCTCCGTTCGCTGACAGAATCTTTAGCCTTCAGCGTAAAACTGTCAGAATTATCGCCGGCGCTGCCTACAGAGCCGAATGTCGAGATTATTTTAAAAGTCTCAAAATAATGACCTTGCCAGCATTATTCATTTATAATTGCCTCTTGCTAATACATAAGAATTTGAGCAAATTCACCACTGTTGGAGACTCGCATGAATACAATACTCGCTCAAAAAACGATATCCGTTCTTAGTACCTTCGCATGAACAAATCCAGAAATAGTTCAAATTATTATTGTATAAAATTGTTCAATGTATTGCCCGACGAGATTAAACAACTATCATGCAGAGAATTTTCAAATAAAGTTAAGGACATTTTGTTGAAAAATCCCATTTATGATTTTAATAATTTTGAAAATATTTAATTTTGTATATAAAATCGTATGTACCTAATAATTACTGACTAAAAACAATATATGTATATGTAATTTGGTCAATAAAATTATTATTATTATTATTATTATTAAGCTACATTACTCTATTTAAGTCTAAAGATACTGATTCTACGAAAGTCAGTACATAATGTACAGTGCGATCATTAAATACTGACCGTTACACAATGGTAAACAATGGGTTTTAAAATATTAAAACTGTATTCTAATTCACAGCTGTAAATCCCAATTTAACAAAGAACCAATCAGATTACTTCGTTGGTCCGAATTCACCTGAGGAACAACGAAAATATGTTTCTAACTTAGTATTTGTTATCAACTCATTGGCGTGTACAGAAAAATAGTGTTCATTTAATAATCATTTTAAAGAGCCATAATTTTGTTTTAATACATGACTTTTTGAGTATTTTGTTAATTTTATTCCTTATCAACTTAATTTAAAGAGGCACACGAATGTCCTCAAAGGGCCTCATGCAGCTCGCGAGCTGCGGTTTGCCGACCCCTGGTATAAGGTAACAAAAACATAATGCACGCCTATGTGTACATGTCCTTAGAAATAAGTTTGATAACTAAATGTTTTTGTCAAGTATTGCATAACGTTCAAGAAATAATGGTCGCACTGTATAATAAGATACTGTAATGACGAATAACAATAGATCTGGTTATTTTAGTTACTTTTATATTGAATACACGTTTAGTGTATTACCGACTTTAAATGTCATTTAAAAATATTCCTTACCCTGTAAAACCGACTTTACATTTGATGGTTATGAGCATTATAATTAAGAATAATTTTGCATTATGACATATGTCAAATGGATCGAAATTTTAAGAAAGTGACATTCTATTTGTTTTTACTTGCCCGATCTTAATATATAAGGGGCAAGTATTGTAATCGCGAAAATTTTCGATGTCGAGATTTTGACTGATGACCACGTTTCATGGTCCAAGGAATCCAAAAAACCAATTATCGAAGTGCCGTCTGTATGTGTGTGTGTCTGTTTGTATACACGATAACTCAAAAACGATTTAACTTAAAGAATTCGTTCTGGTACTAAAAAATTCTCCTAATAATTGGGAAGAACCCTATTGTTTTTTATAAAATCCGAAACCGGAAACGGAAGTTATTAAACTTTAAAACTTAAAAAAATTCGTAACTAGTAAACCAAGCCTTGGACAAAAATTTGTATAGGACATAATTTGATGTATATTTGAAGATTTACCTAAATCTTCATTTAAACAAAAAAATATATCTTTTTTTTTATGGGAGGGCAAGTCTAGCGGAGGTCTCCCTACGCCACTGGGTTTAATACCAACATGATATATAATTTCAAAGGTGCAAACTATTGAAAAAAAAAAATTCCTCTTAGTTTGTTCTTACAAAAGTGAACAGCATATATTTCGATTGTTGTATTCGCATCAAAATCGAGACGCCTTTAAAATTTATTTTTTGTCTATTAATATAAGTTATATATTACTGTATTATCTGTCTCATTTTGTAATACGTAACTAACACGGAAAGTTCATTTTTTACGTTGTATATTGACAATACATTTATAATATTATCATAGTATTGGTTCACACGGATACGCCAAAGTCTGTTTACACCACAACAGTCACCAAAGTAACCAGATCTAGTTTCGTAAACAGATCTAAAAAAAATAATAATAATAAAATAAATAAGTAATTACCTGTAATTCTTCCAAGTTCCTTCAGGAAAGGCGCTGGCATACTTGGTCTTCCTTGTTGCAGTACATTCTCAATTACTTCCAAATGGCTCAAAAGGAAATACATAACTTGCGCCACAGCTGCCCTATTATCAGTCCCAAGACTCGTCAAGATAGCATCACACAAATCTAGAGCTGGGTAGAGTATCTGTTGATAACGACTCTCAACAGATGGTATACAATCTTCAACCATATTTGTCACTTGTCTATCCACTCTTGGATGATCATCATACACCCTCATACTAGCCAAACAAGCCAACAAACGTTGTTCCAATAGTACTTCAGCTCCATATCGAGTACTACCTAAACGTGTCATCAATGCCATCTTTGTTTCATACAAATAAATAGAACGAAAAGAATCTGGTACTGTTTCCATCATAGCTTTCAATTCATTATCACTGTTCAGCAAACTATCTATCATATGCTTTAAAAATCCTTTTGTCGATATAAAATTAATCCAACTTATCTGAACACTAAGTATTATAAAGCGATTTAAGCTTGACATAGCTAACATTTTACAAATATCATGACCTCCTATACAATCATGACACATAACTTCAACTAATTTATCTCCAAAACTGCTTAGTACGTCAGCAGAAACCAAAACTCGATCATCTCCAGATTCGGGGTTATCCAAACGACTTATATAAAAACTAGACTGGTTCGGAATTTTACTATCGTCATATCCAACGCTTATCATATGTAAATAACATAAGAGAGATCCATATAAGTTTACTCTTAATCTTTGGGATGATACTCCAGAGATTATGATCCATTGAAGGATATTATGAAGGATAAATTTAAGGGTTGTACTGTTCGTATGGATTATATTTGGTATGAACAATCTATCAGAATCTTCTGGACTTAGTACTTTTCGTCTTTTAATTGAATTTATGTGTGTTTTATTTAGGGATTTCATTAGTAACAACACAGCTGCAGAAGCTAATGTTGCTACTTCAGTAAGAGGTTGTGAAGACAACATTTTATTCATCAATGCTTCTACTAGTTCCATGATTAAAATTTGTTGTTCATCCAACGTCATTACATCGTTGGGTAAAGTGACGAAAATGACTTGAACAAGCTGTCTCCAAGCATCCATAAAACCAACAGTTGCAGCTTCGTATTGTCTGATATTATTAACTTTAATAGCATAAGTGAGAACTTTTTGAATTTCTTGAAGGATTAATTGCCTCTGGCTCGCTGCCGCTGTTCCTTGTAAAGTCGTCAGTTCATCAATGAGTACTTGATGTAGTTTTTTAACGTTAATCAATCGTGGATTCTGCCCAGTTTCACAGCTGACAATAAGCTTTTCCATGATAGAATTATCAAAATAGTCCCACTGTGGAGACGTCACAATTTCAATACTAAAATTGAATTTTGTTATTATTTCTTTTAAGAAATTTATTCGATTTTCCAACCCACCACTTCCAGATATTGGTCTTGTATCCATCTTATCAACAGTTTCACTATCTTTTACTTCAATAACATTTGGAAAACCAACTAATAGTTTTGTTAGATTTTTCAAATAAAATATCTGATTCCCAGCAGAACAAATTTTTTGTTCTATAGCAATAGTTTTTAAAAGCCAAGAAATTTGATTTAGTTTTGAAGTAGAAAAATCTTTACCAATTTTTATTGCTGTAATATGTCTTGCAAAGAAATCTTGATTTTGTTTAACAAATTTCAATATTGGTAAAACAGTTCTTGGGTTTTCACATAAAGCATACAGCAAGTTATAAGCAGCTTCTGCTAAGCTAGGTTTTACTTTTGTACCTAGTTTAGTTATTGCCGAGTTCATAACACTGAACAAACCATGTAGGCATGTTCTAGGAAAACCACAAACTCCTGGAAATTGGAAAATTGTTTTGGAGACGTCTTTCTTAATATCAAATCCAAATAAGTAATGTGTTAAATTTGGAGCACCGTGGTCTAAACACTGTTTCATTAAGTTTATAATAACTTCTTTAGTAGCTGTTAAAACGCATTCATCATCTGTAGTTTCAGTCCAGTCTTCGTCTGAATCTAAGCAGGCCACAAAACCCCATCTAAGTCTTTGTTCCATTTCGGTATGTGAAAGTAAAATAGTCATAACTTGGGCGTGGATTGGAGGTTGTTGCGTTACATGTTGCAATACTCTAGCCGAAACTAGTGAATGTTTTGGTATCACTGTTTGATAACCGATATATTTACATATTTTTATAACATAATCTGGTTTTGCACTACGTGGATTGATAGCTAAAAGCAGTTTTGATAAACTTGTCAAAAGAATCGTGCAAGAACTGTTTGACAGAAGTGTATGGAATTTAGTTTGTAACATTAAGGCTCTGTTTAATATATTTAAACAACTCAAAGTGCAGTCTTCGACATATTCTTTTCCAGGAAACTTTTGGTATGTATCAAAATAATCGCTTCCTTCATCAAGTATATAAAGTAGTAGATCCAAAAACTGAGATTTAGTGTTTAATTGTATCATTAAGTGAAAACCAGGTGGTGGATTGAATTCTGAAGTTTGATTTCCAACAGGAAAATCGCTGGACTGTGGATCATATTGTAACAAAAATTTCTCTAGTAATTTCAAACACATTTTAGCCACCAGCCATTTTTCATCAGGATTTTTATATGCTCTAGTGTGAAAACGTAAAAATACTGAATTAACTATAAAAGTCAAGTACGGATCAAAACCTGGTTTTCTAGGGCCAGCACCCAAAGTTCTTGGTATACCAGCATCAGTCAACACATCCAGAAGTTCTAAAAGAGCGCGAGTTAAAGGATACTCTTCATTCCTAGACTCGATTTCTTCTAACTCCGTCTGTATACCTCTTGCTTGATAGCTGGAAGTGCTAGGTATAGTTACAAGAATTTGAGAAGCTTCTAAATTATGCCACATTTGCGCTGCTGTTTCAGGAGATTTTGACAATGCTGCTAATGTATTTAGTAGATCAGCTTTTAGTGGAATTGGTACTGAGCAACTTATTAAAGAAAGTAATACACTTAATGGTGCCCAAGCTGGATGTTCACATAAAGCCAATCGCGAAAAATCATCATTTTCAGCAACTTTTTTAATTAATAATAAAACGGCGTGTAGACCTTGTAGTTCTTGTGGAGTAATACCACGAGAGAAATTGCGAGTGTGTCTATATACAGTGTCTGTAACAGGTGGTGTTTCTAACCGTAAGTTACTCATGTATCTATTGAATGTACCAAAGAAATGGTCCCAGGATATTGTAGTTACATATCCAGCGCCATTTTGTTTTAATAAATTAAAACAATACCTCGCAGACTGACTGCATGTTGACAAGTTTGCTAACATTGTTAAATACGGAACGAATAGAGAAGGAGGCATCATATCACCTGCAGTTCTGACAAATTTAAATAACGAAACAGATCTTGGCGGTGTCCTATACGATGGGGTTTGCGTTAAAGTTATCTCTGATGGGCACCAGTACTCCAACATTAGCTCCATTTTGAGTAAATCATTTCCATAGAGCGTAGCTATACAGTATAAAAACTGTTCAAAGTGTCTTGGTAAGTTAGTGGGTGCTTCTAAGCCTTCCTGTGCGTAAGCAACAATTGTTCTCGAAACTTCATCCGCTCTAATTTTCATATCTTTAACTTTATTTTGCATTAAAACTATAAAATCAGTTAATATATTATGCATACGGAGATAATAGAAGCGTTCTTTAAATACCATCTTATTTTTTAGAAATACTTTATGTATGTAATCAAATACGTTCATATGAACCGCTGTATCTGTGTCGTCTTCATGTTCAACGGCTAGTTGTAAGTTTTGATTGTTTGGAAGAAGACGAATTGTAGCTAAACACTGACCTAACGCTAACATAGCCATAGCCTGTAATCCTTCACATTCCCATTTGCCTTTACTTGGTGATAATTCATCTAGCAAAGCTTTTATTAAACCTGGTTCAGAAAGTAACGGCAAACTATTAACTACAGCTTCACCATCCTCCCTAACGTGTAGTATACTTAAGTCTAACGCATATAACAACCCCATTTGTAATGTTACTGATACATTATCAAGTCCACCGCTGGCATCCTCTTCTGGTTTTAACATTTTCATATGATTTATTAAACTGATGGCTGGACTTCTTGGTAATCCTGTTTGAGCAGCCCACATAAAAACAATATCGGCTAATTGTTGACGGATGTCCTCAAACAGTTCTAAAATTTGTCTATGATGTTTTGGACCACCTAAAGCACGGTTGTGTTGAAGTAATTCAGTTTCTTTGGTAACATCTAATGTTTTTAACAGTTCCAAAATACGAGTAAAAACACCATTATTCATCAACGAATCTGTGTATTCTGTTATGTATTTTTCAACGCCATCAGTTATATCTAATCTCCATAAAACACCTCTACGTGCTTGAATTAGTAAACGTAAAGCTGAAACTAAAGCTTTACGACCATCATAGTATAATAAAACAGCTACTAAACCACGAGTTAAGCCTGGGTGGTATGACAACTGTATCTGCGCTGTGCATAACAAATCTAATGCCATGTATTCATTTAAATCATACATATCTGATATAATTGTTACTTCCTGATATAGTTCCTTGGAGAGAATCTGATGTCCAATACCACGAACTGTAATCCCTTCTGACATTCCTTTTTGGAGTTCATCGCGCGCTTTTTGATTCTTTGGCTGAAACAACAAACAAACATAACCTCAAATACTTGCGTAAAAACATAATATTTGTATAACTCACCGAATTTTGTAACAAATTGAAAAAATTTTGCTTGTATTTTTTTAGTATACTCTCAAATTCTGAGCTTGGCACTTGTAATTCTCTTGTTAAATTAAATTCGATGGATTTTAATAACGCCTTGTAGGGAGTCCACATGTCCTCTGTTTTTTCTAAAAATTGTGTAATATTGAGCAATAAAGATTAAAGAGTGATTAAAATATAATATTTATGTATTCTTACCATCAGACATAGTGAATGTTTTAATCTATTTCTTGTACAAACACAAAAATACTGCCTACCGGCAGTCAAACTTTCGTTTGCTTTAATGACAGTTTAAAAACGACAGGTTAACAACTTTTGAAATGTATTACCAACTATTACACCGTATAATATGTTTATAATAAATATGCTGTAAATAAATAAAGAATTTACTGCGTAGGAGTTAAACGCTAAAATTTATGACAATAAAATGAAAATTACTGCATAATTTTAAAAGAAATTTAAAATAGTTTAAAATTTAGCCCCGCCAAATCATATTAATCAAAACAATTGTTTCAATGGTCACTTTTAGTGAAATATTTAATATAAAATAAAATGTATAATATAATTGAATCGGTTATTTCGAAAAGGCCACATCTCCTTGTTTTTGCATAAATGAGTTAAATCACCATTTGACTCAAAATATGCTTTAAGCTTAGTTACATGTGAAAATGCCTCATCTCCACTGTTTGTTATATAATCCAGGCATTTGTTATATCAAGGGTCGGAGAACATTTGACCCATTACCCAGATATATTTCTTTACACCAACGTTACCCCGTGGCTCGTAAAAATTTAAGTGTCAAGCAAAAAAAAAAAAAATCCTCTCAAAATCAAAATGACGAGCAAAAAAAAAAGTTCCTCACCTCCCAAAATCTAAGTGATGAGCAAAAAAAAAACTCCTCACTTTCGCAATTGCGCCTCTTAGTCAAGCCCCTCAGCGCCCTTTTCCTTAGTGCGCTACTAACACGTTTATAAAATAGCAAATTTGAAACATTTCCTTATTACCCCCAAACATTTAATTTTTACCCCATTTGGGGTAATTTACCCCGGTTCCCCGACCGCTGTGTTATATAATCCAGGTGTTGTTCTCTGTTTACTTTGAAAAGGCCGCTTTTCCGGAGACGATTTTTTTTTTCTCCTGTAAAATTTACTTTTCTGTAGTTGTGGCCTTTTCGAAATAACCGATTCAATTAGGGCTTTAAATGGGTAAGAACCTTGCAAAATCCATTAAAGAAATAACAAAAAGAGTTTTTAAAAAAATAGTATAGCAATAAATGCTAAATACAAGTCGGATTACCAGTAGGCGAGCTTTTGATAGAATTCGCAATGATAAATATGGCGTGAGGAAAGGGAAACCTAGACTGAGATATGTTTAGACAGTGGCAACGTACTCAGTGGTGTCTCCCAGCCGGATTCCGCAAACCAATTCTTAAATTTACGGCTGTTTATTATAAATCGCCGGTATTTTAATAATATTTATTAAGTTATCCTCCTACTATGGGTGGAGCCAGCAATTTTTTGAGATGGAGTCAATACATCGAGTTAAATGTTACGTCTCGTTCGAGTTAATACATCCAATAGAAAAATACAAATATTTATCGGTTAGGGATACGTAGTTCCGGATACCCAGTTTCCGATTTGGTCCGTTTTCCTTTTTTTTTTACTCGTCACTTGGGTTTAGAGCCGCTGTTTAGGATTTTGTAGGTATGGCCACCAGAAAACTCTTACAACGATACTCATATGTCTGTCTGTCTGAAACTAAAAATCTGATAAAATTCCAAGCATTGTATATTGCTATAATCGGAACCGGAAACGTACGAGAATAATTTATTATTCGATTTCGTTTTTTGAAAATATTAGTTATTGTGTTATTGATTTTTTTTTTTTTAATTTTACTGTGGGGATATTAAATGGAAGCTCTATAAGTGCAGATTAAGGAACATATATAAATAACTGGCCGGTTGTTGGGATTCCATTTCAAGTAGAGAATCTGTTAGTTTTTCATAGTCGTAATATAAACAATGTCTCTGTAGGCGTTATAGGGAAATAAATTTAGAATCCCAGCGCTACGGTGATCAATTTTTCACTTGGCTAGAGGATATTTAAAATTTCGTTGTGTTGTGTTTACATAGCTGTCAAGCTAAAATTGTAGGATTTGTTTTTTACGATTAGGCGGAACTAGATTTTCAAATCTAGTAATTTTTACAGATTGATTGAAGCTTTTGATAATTTTGTTCAGGAAAAGCCAAGTTCAATATATAAAAAAATAGCTAATGACAACTTACAAAAATGAAAATTCCAGTTAGTTCTGCTTAATCGTTTGGAATAGCCTGTATTTACCTAGTATGTTTCTCACTAAATATTATTCTGAAAACACTGGGTAAATGAAAAAAGGAAATAAATATTTTTATTGTTTTATTTATAAAAAATATCTGAAGAAATAACTTTCTAACTTAACTTTTTCAACATTTCTGAATGTTTCTAAAAATGTGTTAAATTTAAAATAATAAATACCAATCTTATGCTTTCCAAATAATAAAAAAATATAAAAGTACTACAGAACAAAAACTTTAGACCTGTTTGAGAAAATAACGGATAATTTCAACGATATGCAGAAATTATATCGATTACCAAGAACAATATCTTAAATATGTTATTTTGCAGTTGTATTCTAATGTATTATTAAAGAATTACCGCTGATGGCTAGATGTGAACAGTTAGATGTAGAAATCAAGAAAGAAAATAACAGTTTTAGCCGATCGAAAAGGCATCGCATTTCAACATGACAACGCCTGACCACATAAGTACTAAAAACCGGGCAGAAACTTAATTAACTGGGCTACGAAATTCTTCCTCAACTACCTAACGCAGTGATTTTAAACCTGTGGTCCGTGGACCCCTGGGGGTCCGCGGTGGATCTCAGGTTTCTGATTGTACACTTGCTCGTTGAGCCGTCGTAAAATATTTGTTATAAAATTACTAGTAGTATACCCGCTGCTTCGCTACCGAAAAAGTAGTCGCAGTCAGCTTAGACCGGACCCATGGCAGAATCGGTTTAAGACTGGCTTGGTCCGAATTGTTTTTGGAAGATTAAAATATATTTATTTGTTTTAATCTACTATTGTATTGATATGTGCTTCTTACACAAATAATTTAAGTAAGGGCTTCTTGTTAAACACTAATAGTACAGTCATTTGGTAACAACACGTATAAGTGTCCCGTTGTGCTAACCTAGGAAAAGGCCACAAACAGTTGCCCATGTGAGAATCTCCCAAGGCGGCGCTGGTCAAGTGAAACATTTTATCTTGTACCTTATGAAGTTATTTGTTATGATATTTATTATAATTATTCCGTGATTACTTCTGATCTATAAATCGTACCTATATAGGTCAGAGCACTTTTTTACCATTAATAAATGCTCTTGCCACCGAAGAAAGTTTTATTCGTACAGTTTTAGGGGCTACGAAAATGTCCAACAGCAAATTTAATGTTATAATTGTCGTCGAAAAATGAAAATAAAAAATCTGGGATATATTCTCGGGAACACTTTGTAGCAATATTAAACCCTAAAAGTCCTTCATATATATATTGAATATGTACATCTCTTATAGTTTCACCCACTTTTATAGTTATCAAAATTCTAAATTACATTTTTGTACATGTGTATGGGTAACCTCTATCAGCAAAAACCAACTCTATATCTCTCATTGGGCCTAAGAGCCATATTTAGGAATCAGTGAAAAAGCATTTTGCATAAAGTGCAAAGCATAACTGAATAAAGATCAGTGCTGTTTAACCGACAATATTTGAGCCGAATATTTCCGATGCCGCCCGAAGAGCCACTATGTGAATATAGTCATCCAATCAACTATTAAACGAAAATTCCTATCCCATTACTGCATATTTAATAGATATTCCAATGGTCCAATATAATTAAAAACAAAATTATTATTTTCTCGTTTCTGGTGGGACTTTTTTGAGATTTTCTATTTTTCTAGTTATGATGAAGGCGTTTCCTACCTGTATGCAAAATTTCAACTCGGTAGCATATCTGGAAGTGGGTTAGAATTTCCGGACATACGCACAAATATTCAGTTTTATACATATAGATCTTTTGGGGGTCCACACGAATTGTTAGGATGGTTATTTAAGTTTTTAAAACAGAGTATAAATGTGTTTTTTTCAACTGTACTCGGACAACAAAATTTATGTCTCACTCCCTCATAATACTGTACATAAGACGGTACTGCACTTTATGCAGTACCGTCTCTCACTGGCCAGATTAAAATAGCCCGACAATACAAATCTGCAGTTAGCACCTCTTGTTACACATTATTTTTCGAAACAGGCCTAAATATACATCTTTGGTAATTATATTTTTGTTTTTAAAAATAACTAATTTAAATTGCTTTGCATAATGTTATAAATAGGCTTAGGTTATAGATAGTTCAATTGCTACAAGATTTGTGCAAATATTCTAACTATTATGTTTTAGAATTATTAGAAACAAACTAATTTAGTGTTATTTATAGTAAAATATTTTAAAAATCATCAATATACCTGATTACTTAAGTATATAAAACAAAATTCATACCATTTTTTGAAGTATAATAGCTAGTTAGACTAAGGCCCAGTCTTTCCACCTCCAGGTAACTATCTGACAGATAAGGTTATCTGGAACTTCATCTGCTGAATAAATATCAGTATCAATTAGTGAATTCAATACGTCAGTCTCATTATCCGTTAGATAACTATCTGATAGATAAATTTGTATTAAAAGACAGGATGACATTTATTCAGTACAGAAAGTATCACATAACCTTATCTGTGGGATAGTTACCTAGAAGTTTACCTTAAGGTGGAAAGAACGGGCCTAAATCTGTTAAGGCTGGAATTCATGGACTAAATAATTTATGCAACTTTTATATAAAAAAAAAAAATAGCAAATTTGCAGGTTTTAAATCAATACGTCTGTAAATTAAACTGTTTAAAACCTCACTTAAAATGTACATCTGTAATTATATCAGGTCTGGGAAAAAGTTCGTGGCTCTTTTGCTGATAGACGGCGCCAATTGCAAATAACTCAGGAAACACAGACACCACTAAGCGCTCGTTGGAAAGATGACAGTTCGAGCGTTACTTTGAATGTCTAAACATCAAAATATGTGCAGTGGTTGGAAAGTTGTTTGCGTTTGAAAATGGATAAAAGTAATGAAAAATTGTGCTATATTTTTCAATATTATTACGACAAACGAAGAACGCTGCGCAGCCTTGTGAAAAAAATTGTGCTGTGTACGGTGAAGGTACTTTATTAAAGTCTGATGCGCGGAAATGGTTCGCTCGCTTTCGTTCTGGTAATTTTAATGTGAAAGATGACTCACGCTCTGGTCGTCCAATCAGTGAAAAAGCTGATGAAATTCTTGAAAAAGTCCAGCAAGATGGACAGTCATTGACCACAAAACTGTTTTGAAAGCTGACTAGAAAAAGAAGCTCGATATATGGGTTCCTCATGAGTTGAGCGCGAAGAACATGATAAACCGAATTAACATCTGCGATGCGCTGCTGAAACGCAATGAAATCGAGCCATTTCTGTAACGTGTCATAACCGGTGATGAAAAATGGATCACGTCCGACAATCGGAAGCGTAAAAGATCGTGGACAAGGGATGGTGAGCCGTCACAAGCGTTCACGAAGCGAGGATTGACGCCGAACAAGGTGATGCTGTGTGTGTGGTGGGACTGGAAGGGAATCGTCCACCATGAGCTACTTCCAGTTGGTCAGACGATTGATTCTCATCTCTACTGTGGACAACTAGAGAGATTACGTCAGACAATTGAAAGAGAACGGCCCGAATTGAATAATAGGAAAGGTGTTGTCTTTCATCATGACAACGCAAAACCACACACTTCTTTGATGACCCGTCAAAAATTGCGAGAGCTTGGTTGGGAAATTTTGTTGCATCCACCGTATAGTCCAGACATAGCACTCTCTGAATATAACCTATTCCGATCTCTGCAGAATTGTCTCAATGGAATTAAGCTGGTTTCAAAAGAAGCCTGTAAAAACAACTTGATTCAGTTTTTCAACCAGAAATCACAGAAGTTCTTGACCGATGGCATCATGGCTCTACCCGAAAAATGGCGAAACGTTGTCGATAATAATGGAGCATATTTGGTTTAAATAAATTCATTTTCACACTATAACAAAACCAGTTGAATTTTACTAAAAAAACGCTACGAACTTTTTCCCAGACCTGATATAATACAATAAGATAAAAATTTACAAACACACATGTTTTCCAACGTTGCATAAATACATATAATAATTTTTAACAAATCGTAAATATTGCACCATTCTGAAACATTAATAAATATCACATTCAGATATACTGATAAATTTTTAAAACAATAAGTAGTCATTTAGTTACAACTTTGAAATAAAGTTTTAGGATCAAAATATTAGTTTCAAATCTAATATACAGTAATCATTTTCACTTAATATAAGCTAATAAACAATAAATAAATAACGAATTTATTTAAAATAGTTCGCTAATAGACTTTCATGTTCTAATTGTTGATAAACCAACAAAATAAAATTAAAAATAAAACAAGTTCTTACTTGATCCCACCCTCGAAAAATAAAAATACAGTCAGCGCTCAGTTATGTGAATAGTCAAAAATTAACGCGAGGTTCTATAGAGTTCTAGGTGATGGTTCTAAGTGAAGACTATGGAAAAAATCATGAACAAACAGTTAACCCATTAATACGTTGCGTAAACGAAACATTTTACAAATCTTTTTTTTTTTTTTTTCATTATATCTAATACTACAAAAATAATATTTTAAGCCAATATATGTCCTAACAACATTTTTTTTGCATAATATGACGCGAAATGTAATTCATATAAAATAAAAACAAAGCTCGTTTCAACTTGAAAAACGAAAAATCCAGTTTAGTTCCACTTAAACATAATAAACAGAGTATATAGAAAAAGATAAAATGGATATGAGTAAAAACAAATCTCTTTACTGCATCGTATTAATCTGTTAATACGAGCAGTATTAATCGAACTTTAAACTGCAAAGCATATAGGAAACCGGGTAAAACTGGTATTCAATATTTTTAATTTCACTTTTGTTCTTGAACAGAGAACAAAATGTCGTTCTTGTGTCCGTGCTTTAAAAAATTCTGGTAATATTTTTATTTTGCTTTCGTTTTCGGTTTGTTCTCATCCTTGATAAAAATTGAATTAAAGAGTCGGGAATCGATAACTTTTTCCAACTCCCGACTCCTCCAAAAAGCTTCGACTCTTCGACTCTTCAACTCTTCGACTCTTCGACTCCCGACTCCCGACTCCCGACTCCGACTCCGACTCCCCATCCCTGGTTAACATTGCACAGATATGCCAAACGCACCTATTGTTGACATGCCTACCAATTAATGACATAAATTTACACGTAAATGTAAACAATTAAAGTTTACATGCAAACGCCTATCACTGACTATTGGTGACTCAACTTAACCCTCTAGCGGCAATAAAGCGAACACTTCGAAAAAGTACACTGTCATTGTTTATGTATAGTTCACCATGTGTTTTTTTGTATCTGTCCATTCTCACTCCGTTTTTACAACGAATAAAGTGATAAATTTAAGAAAAAAAGGTTAAATACTCCTTGTTGTGTGTATGGTTGTCAAGCACAGGAAGAACATCTTCGAATATTAGATGAATTTTATTTAAAAAAATGTGGTGTAGGACAAAGTTTATATTTATACTTATGTTTTGCTACAAGTGAAAAAGAAAGATTATTAGTGATTCTAAAATTTTGTTTCTATTAAAGGGAATTACTACTGTTCAGATGATTTTAAACAAGCTTTAAACGTTGAATTTTTTTTTTTATTTTCCTATCTCACAGGTGCATGAAAATCATTTAATGTTGTCTAAATTATTGTTAATATAATTAAAACCCCTTGTTACTTCATGTAGGTGTTCCGTAACTGTATTAGTTTGCAAATATTTAACAGTTTTCTTGTGTAGCATAAATTACAAGTTCTATAAAATTTCTTGAGACATATGTAGATATTAAGAATTCAAATAAAAGTTTTAAGTTCAAAGTATAACATTTTATTTTATCTGTGAGAATAACCCGGCACCAACATTATAACCTCTGAAAATTTTCATTTACAAACAGCAAATTTTATCATAAAATGGATTCACATATATTTACACACTTTTTTAATACTTGGTTATAATTCAAATATGCTGTATACAGCAAGAAAACGTAAATTGGGCCAAAAATTGTTTATAAACCAATACTGTATAAATACGTTGACAGATGACTATCCTTTTTCGTGTCAAAAATTCAGAAGGCGATAGTGGCGCCGTTTCGGTAATTATAGTCGCGAACAAACATGAAATAACATTAATAAAACACTTTAAAATAAACTTTCTATTATTTGAACAATTTTATTTTATGAACATATCTGGTTTCTATTTATTCACATAACCGAGCGCCGTAACTGTATGTTACTCTACATAAAATATGTAAATTTACTAAAATCTATTACTATCGATGTATAAAAAATGTTCACACAGCAGGTATTCGTCCACATTGTAACGCAGTCAGGAGTCTCTTAAGTCTTGGTCTCTTTCTCTTCTGTTTAGTTCGTTGTCTGCACCATCTGACGACGAAGAATAGTGTTGCCAATGTTAGTAAAACGAGGAAAAACGCTGCTCCATCATACCTTGTTGTTGGATGATTGTGAACGTTTTCTGAGACTTGTATGTTATTCTGCTTGTTTCGCCAACTCCATAGGCTTGACTGGCCAGATTCCTCTATGTCTGCAACAAGTGTTGCCAGATATTTTAGAATTAGGTTCATTTATTTTTTTAATGTTAAGACATGCAATTAAGAGTCTGAAGATATTTTTACAATAAGTGTGTAACATTTATCTGACAACACTGTTGCTTTACAAATATGTTAACACAACACTTATCTATCAACAAATATTTTGTTATAGTGTAACAAATAAAAGATATCGCTTCAAAGTTATTTATAAACTCTATCATAGATAGTAGTACATTAGTCATTTCAACTCGTACAAGGCATTAGCATTTGAAACACTTCTAACAAATGGACTATGTCCAAACGAAAACCTGTTCTTTGCGCAAATTATTATTATTATTACTTATATTTACAACTGGCCCACTGTGAAAGACCAACGAGTAAATTTGATGAGAGATTTTATACATAATCGGGTCTATTCTGTATCTTAAAAAGTTAAAAATTAACCTCAAGGTCGAAGTTAAAAAATTTACCAAACGAAGTTAACAAACCACGCTTTACAATATTTTGTTATTGGCATCTGACACTACCGATAGAGGCGCTACTGCATTCACATCATGGCTGACTTTGGTAGGATATTTTTGACAGGTTCAATGGTATCTTCATGTGATATTTATTGAAACACACGGGAACACACTCTAAAATGGTCTTTAACTGTCTTTCCACTTCTAAGAATATATTCCCATGCTTGTCACAAACTCGACTATCCTACAACCGTCAGTTTCTCAAAATCTCACTAGAGGCGCTTCAGTTATTGTCAGTTGACAATTCTGTAACTCTATGGCGTTAAAATTTAAACCTCGATGTGGTTAATTCAGTAGGTTATATTTGGAATTTTAACTCCAGCCAAATACATGGTGTTAACTTTTAACCACCTATAGTTCTAACCTCTAAACGTCAAATAGCCAGGAAAAATCCATTTTTAGAATTAATTATGGCAAGTCTGTTTATTTTAAATCAATTATTACTAAAACAAATTGAACAAAAAGAGGTTAATAAGTGAAAAATTAATATAGGTGAATAAAAAATATATACAAATACTTTTTTGGAGATCAGTTCGAATTAAACGAGGGCAACTGCATGATATGAGAGACCCTTTTAATTTACCTGAAGAAATATTTTAAAATATTTTCATTTTTCTAAAACTTACGAAATATTTCGTTTTACATGTTTTATTTATTTATTTTTTTTTTAATCCGAGAAGAATCAAATGATTTCCCGTTTCCCGATAAATTGCAAGTAAATATTGAAAACTTTGAAACTGTGATACATTTATAAATTTTAATTTCTCTGTTTAAAAATAAAAATAAGGTAAATATAACCTGAAAATAAAAGTATCTTAATATAGAAGAAAGAAAGAAAATATTGATACATTTGCATATTATGGTAATATTATAATATATTATTTACTTTCTGCACCCATAATTATTTATGTATAAATATTGTACATTTCCGCAATATAGATTTATTATTTGATCGTTGTTCATTCACGATTCAACCATAACACTTGTTTACATTAAATCCACAATTACACAAGCAAAATACCTTCCCTTGTAGATAATTTCACAACATACTTTTAACCATAAGGTTAAAAAATTAGAACTTAACGCCTGGGTTATAACCTGAGATACAGAATAAGAAATAAGGTTAAAATTTTAATGCCTAGTTAAAATGTTACTTTTTAACCATCATTTTTAACCAAATCTTTTTAACCACAAAAGATACAGAATAGATCCGAAGGGGAGATATCACTTATTAGTGACACTCCGATGTTCAAATTACTAACACAGATGACTAATTAGTTACAGTTAATTCCTTAGTTCGTGGTGAAAATGACATTTTAAAATGATATTAACCTTAACCAAAAAAATGTTTAGTGTAAGTATGATTTACAAAACTTAAACTAGAACTAGATTGCAAAATCTAGTTCCGCCTAAATGTTTGGAATAGCCTATATCAAAATTAATAAAACATGTATTTTAAACCAGCCAAAAACTTCCAAAGGAAACCGTCGTCAGATGGCAGCCCATGTATGTGACGTCACACTAATATAGTCTAGTCATACGATTTATATATAACCTTGAAACGATATCGTTTATTTGTTAGACCATAGTAAAATTTTAGCAAGTAACCGTTTTATTGCGGAACCGTGGTGTTATTTGGAAACGTATTGTCAAACTGGATAAGACTAAGGCTGTGTGACTTTTATAAAAAAATTATAAGTGCAATGGTAGTTCCACAGGAAACTTAAGTAGAGATATTAGCTGCATAATACATCACAAGCTGGACTCTCGTGAAACTCGACATGAACACCGATCCGATACACTTCGGTCCAACTCACAATCCCGCGAAACGTCGAACCAAATCACTGAAACTATGCAGTGAGCCGATTCATTTAAATTTGGTAAGCCGGCTCACTTCGTCAGTATACTGACCCAGCTCAGTGAGCCAGTTTGTTCATGTGCTGCAAAGTTTGTACCACGTTTCCTAACAGAAGACCTGGACATCATCACAGATGATGTACTAAATAAAAAGTAACTAACTAGTAAAAAGTTGACAATTTCTGTTCTATATTAAAATAAACGCATTTTATGTTGCTGTCAATAAACGATTGTTATAGAAATGATTATTTTATTACTATTACATTATTTATTTTACATCGGCCTTTATTTCTGCAACGAGGCTAATCGCCGATGCCAGGGGGCGAGCTCCTACAGCTGGATGAGGGGTGAATGATTGTGAAAATGAGAGTAATGTAAACATATTATTCTCGCCCGAATAATATCACCAACGAAGCAAGCTCGAACCACCGGCCGCCCAGTCACGCCTGTTTCTAACAGTCTAAAACCGCACGACTTAATGCGCTCGGCCACTCCGTTGGCTGTTATAGAAATGAAACTTGTATGTTCTATGATAAAATAAACTCACAGTATAATACTTTTACAACTTTTTTACAATACCCTGATCAAGGGTCCATATTTTCACGTCAAAGAGAAAAATGGAAAATAAATAGCATCTTCTGATTCTTCGATAGACATATTTAACAAAATATAAAATAAGTAAATTTACTGTCACATTAATGCTTGGTTTATATACGGAACAAGAATAAGGAATAGGAAATAAGAATAGTACACAAGATGTTAAAACATGGCTGCGCCGTATATCGGTTTATGTAGGAATGAAATTTAACTTAAACATAAGAATAGTTGGTAACATTCAACATTTTATTCTTATTTTAAGAATAAGACACGATAAGCCTGCACACAGCAATAAAAATGTCTTCCGTAATAAAGTTTGTTCAACAGATGTTTTTCAGTTGTGATCAGAGGGTTGTAAACAACAATAAAATGTTTTTATTATTTTTATTTATTCTTCTTGTAAGTTTTAAGAACCTGTCAAATGACAAACGTTAAACACAGGCTAACGCAAGTACGCAGGCGCAGCGACGAAATGTTATGTCCTATATAAACGGTTTAATATTTTTTATTCTTGTATACTATTCTTATTTCCTATTCCTTATTCTTGTTCCGTATATAAACCAACCATTAGAATAGTGTGCTAAATAGCGTTTACCGACGTCTTGAACCGATATACAAATCGTCTACCCGGCTGATGCATTTGGTTACTTCGGTATAAATTATACCGTATAGTAATAAAACGCAAGACACGTTGTCCAAAGATACATCTGAACGCAGTCGACGCAACCTGTAGTTACCGATATAATTTTCGTAAACGCGTATTGTAGATGTTCTATTTAAAGCGGCTAAAAATCGCAAAAGCTTGTTGGATAAAAACCGTGCACGCCAGCTCTTAACACAAAATGTAATCACCGATGACGTCATGATCACAGGTGTATATGTAAAACATTTATTAATAGATAAGTGTATTTACCCTTAACCGTTTTTCCACACAAACATAATTTTAATCACCTCCTTTAGAATTAGTGTTCGAATCCACGTTGTTTTTACTATCATCCAAAATAGTTAATAACTTCTGTGATTTATACAAATTACTAGGCGCTGAAACATTTAATGGTACAGGATGCGCCCAAACCAGATGAGGACATTGCGGTAAAGCCCTAGGACCGGCCCCTAAATTAGGTTCTAATACTTTAGAATACAAATGCAAGCGGGTATGCTCCATTCTTTCAGGTGTACTTGTTGTTACGACATGTGATCTGTCTTTAAGTGAATTATCGCTGAATATTGAAGGTATATGACCCGTTGATGTGTATTCTAAGATGGCGGCTAACATCCAGTAACAGGGTTTTTCGATGTGACTCGTGTCTATACAGTTTGAGTCTCCGTAGATTACTATTCTACCGCTGTTATTTGCACTTTTATCCTGATATAAACCAAGGACTGGTACTTCGTGCCGTTTTTCAGAAACGTCGGTGGTGATAATCTGAAAAATAAAAAATTAACTGTAAATTTCCACACATTTAAGGATTTTCTAAAACTTATCGCAATTAAAATACCGAGATAATACATACAGTGATGGGATTCAATTTGCTCAACAACCGGTTCGCAGGGATATTTGTTTAAAAACACAAAATTCAAAATAATATATTTATTTAAATTAAACATTAAGATATGTAATTATTTTAAATACTGCCAAATAGGCCTCTGGTTTTCAGTCACTCCTACTTGCGTTTTTGTTTTTACACGTTGGGTGTGCGTTCGTTGATTTTGAATCCACGCCAACAGTTTCAGTACCGTCTGCACTTCATAACGAGTGTTTACACTGCTGAGCTGTACGCTATTTTCAAGGCCTTGTGTTTTGTTTCGTCAGAGCAAAGTCGGTCAAGTGTTATCTTGATGGACTCGATGAGCACTCTGAACAGTATCCAAGATCCAGATCCAGTTCATCCTCTTGTACTAAAGATCCAGGTGCTACTCCACAATCTGAATGCTCAGAATGTGAGGGTAGAGCTGTTTTGGATACCGGGAAATGTTGGTATTAAAGGCAACGACGCGGCAGATGCAGCTGCAAAAGCCACCTCCCACAAACCTATGATTCATGTAATATTCATTTTTCTAGATGACGCAAAGAGTCATCTGAAACACCTGGTTTTACACATGTGGCAACATGAGTGGAGCCGCACACAGAACGTTACGCTGCGACAGATTAAGGGAGACGTTAAACCATGGGGTTCTTCCTGCAGGATTAACCGCAAGGAGGAAACCACCATCACACGCGTCCGTATAGGCCACTGTTAGTGGACCCATGGACACCTCCTTCGAGGTGAAGAGTCCCCTATCTGTGAGACGTGTAGACCAGCTTTGTCTGTGTTACCCCTTTTAACTGAATGTGTATAGTTCGAGGATGTCAGGGACGGGTTAGGCCTGTGTTTTTACCTGTCAGTTGCTTTAGGTGACGACAGAGTACTCATGGACAGGCTGATACTCTTCCTGAAAGAATCGAACTTATTGTTTTATGTGTGAAGTCTTGCACCTTATTTTAATGTGTTATAGTTATTGACTGTGATATTCGATGGTAATTGGCTCCTTTACAGCCTCTTACCATCACCCTGAGTCTGTTCATTTTTTCGAACAGGTTTTTTATTTTATTTATTTGTATTTGTCCGTGCAAGATTTATTTTATTGAGTATGCGTTATTTTCATGATTTTATTTATATATTTATTGTCGAATTTATTGTTTTTATTATGTATCGTAGTCATTTAGATGGACTTGGTTAGGAGCAAATAGCCTTTGTTGCTGTGTTTGTGTTGCCAAAAGTTTGAACTAACTGTTTTTACACGAGGATCATTCGAACTGTGGTTGCTTCTTAATCAATTTAGCACTATCGGTACTGGATCCCAATCTATTAAAAGCAAACCATTATATTACTTATATATGAAACGATCAGTCTGTTTCGTTTTTCTGTGCATATATTATTCATAAGGCTAAAGCCTCTTTCAGCTTCTGCTGAACTGACGGCTATGGTCATTCCCTGTATCTGAAGTATTTTAACAAGCGGTTCGCCGAACTTAAAATTTCTTCATCACTGCATATAGTATTATCCATTTCTTAGCTTTGTGCAGAATTAGATAGTAATTTCTTTTTTTAATGTTACTTGCCCGGATTTACAATCAACTGTTAACAGTGACTGTTTACTACTTTCTAGCTAACAGTAACCAAGAGCTATCTTGCAATACTGTATTACCAACTTTTTTTGACCTATTGTTTGTTAACAGTCAACTAGCGATGATACTGACATTATAAACATGGACTTTTAGTTATTTTAAAATAGTTATGTTGCCAGCTATGAACTGCCAACTGTCATTTCTGTCACTTCAGTGTGTGGTGCCAATTTGATATAAGTTTTTCACTTTTCTAAGAATAAACTAAGAGGAAATTTTGTTTTCAATAGTTTGCATCTTTGAAATTGTATGTCATGTTGGTATTAAAAAATGTCACTTTTTTAAAATGTCGATCCATTTGACATATGTAATAATGAAAAATGATATCTTAATTATAATGATCATAACCTAGAAATCTAAAGTCGATTTTACAGCGTAAGGAATATTTTTAATTAACATTTAAAGTCAGTAATACACTATAAAAGTAACCAAAATAACCAGATCTAGTTTGTTCTTACAAAAGTGAACAGCTTATAGTAAGATTTACTAGAAAATAAATTTATTTAAGAAATAAAATGGAAAAATAAAAAAAGCAATTCCATATGTGGAGACGCAGAATTTGGCGATTTTCTAAACTGTGTTATTTACAAATCGTGTAAAAAAGATTTTAATGTATAAAATAGAAACACTTACACAATCTCCCTGGTCTTTTAACTTGTGTGAGACTAGGATGCCATCTTCTGGAAACTGACCAATACTAGTACCAGAAGCGTAATACATATCGTGATCACCGAACTTAAAATCACCTTCAAACACTCTATCACCAAATTCCATTCCCCATGAAGCTAAAAGATCATTTAGAGCAGGTACATTTGCCCCACCTATAACAAAAAATAAATATATAAACATGTTTTACTTGGAAAATACACATTAACAAAAAAAAAAAAAAAGTGTGTGTTAAGCACGATCGAAGTCGAAACTTATATGACGATCGAATCAATTTTAATTAATATATGTTAGCGGCTGGTCTATAGGTGCTGCAGAACTGACTATAAATATAGTAATAATTTTTTTTTTTTTTTTATTTGCCATATTTTTTTTCCTTACATATAAATAGAGTAACAAAGGTAAGTATAATGTAACACTGGAAAATAATAACTGATTCACGGAAATGCAGTGCATTTGTGTGTGAATCTCTTTAACAAGGTTTGTATATCACATTTGATTTATCACAGTATTTACATAATTCTTATATAGACGGATTGCTGATAGGTGACTGTTACATGTATGTATCATGTAGTGCATTCATATAATAATCTAGTTACCATTTTTCAGCGATTTTAAAAATGTTTTTTGTTATTTGTCTTAGCTGTCAGTGTGTGTTAATAATATTAATTAATAGAGCTTGCGGCCAATTATTAAATTCACAAACTTTAGTTTTAAATCAGCTGGAATATTTTAGCTCCGAAAAAGAGAACAATGGGCCACTTATTTCTCTATCTTGTGTCCATCAAAGAGTAGCAGCTGCCTTGAAGATTTCGGAATCAACAATTCGTAGAATTATAAAATGTAATAAATCTGAACTTGTCACTAACAAAATCACGAGAAAACGAAGGAAATTAAAATCTGAACCAGTTTATTTTATTGATACATTAGCATAAACGTATAGTCATGAAGTACTAAGATTACCTCCTTATCACTGCCAGTTTAACCCCATTGAACTAATTTGGAGTATAACAAAAAATTATTATGATAGACATATTGGTCAAAGCGGATATAGTGATAACGAAGTTTTGAAAATGTGGCAAGTAGCCTGTGATCAAATTAATTGTGAAACTTGGGCAAAATCTGTTAAAAAAATCGAAAACTTAATAAATGAATGGTGGGAAAGGGAAAGGATTGTTGATGATATTAATCCAATAATAATAAATACAATAAATGACAGCGATAGTTCAGATGACGACGATATCATGCATTACAGTCACTAATTTTTTTAAAATAAAAATAAACATGTAAGTACAACTTGTAGCAATATATTATATGAATAAATATATTTTTACTTAATATTTTATTACTTTGTACTTAGGGGAAACATAAAAATTTAATTTAATGAAACAACAAATTATAATCCAAAATTTACGTATGAGTATAAGTTTTTCCTTATTTATAATTATTACCTTAAAATTAATAATTTTGTTTGTTTGAGTACTGCAGTGTATTTATTTTCGTGCTCTAATTAGTAAAGATATCTACGAATCATGCCGTTTTTTTCTAATGCTTTGTTTTTTATTCAAATAATTTGGAAGGTTAGTTGTCAACTTGCGTCACTATACGTTACTATGGGTATGCAAATAGTTATAATAATATAGACAGAGAAAGCATATAGTATTTTACATCGATACTTGTAGCAACGAACAGTCACCAATCAGCAATCCGACTATAACAGTGCTTTAGAAACAAAAGTAAAGACACATTTGTGAAGCAATTTGAGTGAAAGTTTACGATTTAGATTTTAGGTGTTACAGAGCCATTGATGAATTTATCTTTTTAGTTCGCTAAAATAAACAATATATCTAAAATCTGTCGGCAAGCTATTATATATTTTTGCGCCAATATAGTAAAGATAGTAAAACTATATTTTTTAAATTATTATTTATATTGCATAATATTTCAAAGATTTTTGGTTTTATATGTATATTGACTAGTTGTATTTTGGAAAACGCATTGTATCTGTAGCGCCTTTCAGTGGGTTAGATAATTATAGTACCTTCTATTCTCTCCGTTTCTCTTTAATAATTTGCTGACGAACTACGTAGTTCTGTGCTCAGAAATATCCTCTTTCGTTACTATTCGACTGTGGCTCGGGTCCGTAAAACTTCCGAACGAAAGGTCCAATGAATGGCTTTTGAGCTGCAAGGTCATGCAGATCAAATTGTCACGTGTCGTCAATAGTAGAATATTTGTTGTGCTCAGCGTTGATATTTCGTTCTTATATTTTTATGATTATTTTAATAAATGAGTTTAATGTTTAAAAATTTAACGTTTAGTAGATAAAAATGGATGTGATTTTTAATTTAAATAAGGAACGTCTTAAAACAGAACTTTCTGTAATATATTCAAATAGTGAATGCAGAAAAATATGTGGCGCTGTGTCTTTCCTAAAATTTATAATTTTAAATATTTTGGACGAGTCGATGGCGTAGACAACGAAATTGTTACGAATTCTTGTAACAACACCCATGGTTACTGATAAAGCTGAACGTTGTATTTCCACTCTAAAACGGATAAAAACTTTTCTCAGAAACTCGACGTGTAACGGCCCTTTCAGCGCTGTCAATAGAAAAAAATCATATCAACAATACCGAACTTTACCGATTAAGTTATAGATATATTTGCTGTTAAGAAAGACCGGCATATTGCATTACTATTCAAGAAATTGCATTAAGGTAACAACATAAGCATATAATTTTTACTCTTATTAATATATATTTTTTTCTTCTTCCTTGCAGACTTACCTGTATCTGGCATCCACCATTGTCTAGTATTTTCATCATAAAATTTAACTTTTTGCATCACAGTCGAATTATACCAATCGGCGAACACAATAACAGAAAGACCTGATTCAATATCTTGCTTTAATTTTGCTATTTCCTCTGGGAAAAATTCTTCCTCTGAATCAACAATTAATAATGTTCCATACTGAGAAGCATCAAAACAAGTAAATGGAGATCCTACAAATATAATATAACCAATTAGTTGTTTTATTTACTTTTAATTTTTCATTATTATAAAATTAGATTTGTACATACCTAAAACTTCTATGTAATAACCTACGTTACGTAAATTTTGATACATATCTTTAAAATTTGTATGGATATGGTCACCATTCCAGTCTAATGGGTCATTTTTCACTTTTAAGTTATCTCTCGGGAAGTAACCAGGTGGATATCTAAGATTATGGTACTGATCCCATAATATTCTTTTGTAACGGGGTGGTGTTGGAATTATTTTCACCCTAAAATATACAGTACTAATTGAGACACCAGTACTTCGTACAATTTTTGACGCAGGATCGATGAGGTTATATAACACATAGGCTGCTCGTCCTTTGGATGCGTTTTCATCCGATCCGATCAGATCAGATCCGATCCAATCCGAACAGATTTCGGACGACAAGACAGCTGGTCCTATGGATGCGTTTTCATCCGATTCGATCCGAACGATTTCGCATATCGTCCACTGGATGCGGAATGTGTCAGATGCGACGCGAGTGGGAGAATTCATTTGTTTCAACAAGTTCTGAAAACAAGTTGTGTAATGGATAACCTTATTTTTTTGGAAAACTCTTATTTAGTCAGACGCCGACTTCAAAGAAAGAGAAAAGAATGCTGAACTAATCATATATTAGAGAAAAGAAATAGTCTTAGAGAATTTTATTATCTATATAAGGATTTAAAAATAGACGAAAAAAATTTTTTTGATTATCACCGATTGAATCAAGACACTTTCCATTATATTTTTATTTATTTTTATTTTTTTTATTTTAATCGGCTTATTTCTGCAACGAGGCTAATCGCCGATGCCAGGGGGCGAGCTCCTACACCTGGATGAGGGGTGAATGATTGTGAAAATGAGAGTAATGTAAACATATTATTCTCGCCCGAATAATATCACCAACAAAGGAGGCTCGAACCACCGACCGCCCAGTCAGATTGTTTCTAACAGTCTAAAACCGCACGACTTAATGCGCTCGGCCACTCCGTTGGCTATTTTGGATGCTATCAGTCCAATAATAAGGAAAATATCTAATTTTCGTGAAACCATTTCACCTGAAGAACGTCTTAGTATGATTTTAAGGTAAATTATATAATAGTTGCAATTATTATGCAACAATTTCTTTCCACTCTCTTCTTTGGACATCCCTCATGTAATATTTTTTATCTCTCATGCCCCATAAAACCTTTCTTTCACTTATTAAACTAATTAACTTTTCGACGTCCAAGATAGGTAAATAATTAAATGATAAATATGTCTGAAATTTCCCTCGTTCGCATGTAAAATCCCATCAGAATGGGATCGTTGGCACGTCGGCTGTGTCCGTACGAAATCGGAGCGATAACTTCGCATCCACTGGACGACCTTCAATTTATTTTGCTGTGATGGGATCGGTCTCAGTTTTTCGTCCGAAATCTGTTCTGATCGGATCGAATAAAAACGCGTCCAAAGGACGAGCAGCCATAGACTGAACACGGCCAACTTGTTATGAAGCCAGCACCTCCGTTGGCGGGGTGAAAAGAGGTTGCCCCTTTGAGTAGTGCGAGGTGCTTACTTCAATGTTTTGCCGGCAAGAATTGCAAGTAAAAATATATATTATTTTAATACTGTAAACTGGAAATTTTAATAGGAATAAAATAAGTTGCAAAAATTCACTTGGACCGAGGAGGGACAGAAATAAAAAAAAAAAGCGCTTGAGGACGGGGAAGATTTTAACTTGTTATTCGAACCGGAACTGAACTGAAATTTTTAGACGAACCGAAACCGAATCTAGAACGAAAAACATTTACTTGGAACGTAACCGTAAACCGGAACGAAATAAATTTGGGTTCGACTCTCTGGTTTTGACATGTTAAATTCTTTTGACCGATGAGTACTTGTATAACTATTAAAATAAGAATGTTAAAAACTCACCTAATAGTAAGCTGAACGGCACTCTGCCTTGGCACATTACTCCCCGAATCAGGCGGCGATTCAACAGTCAGATTAATATGTCCCTGAGCTAAACCTTCGTAGTTAGCCCCGTTACTATTAACAGCGATACTAACAGCCAGCCATCCCGACCAAGGCCATAGTAGCTCTGAATGCGTCACTGATATGTCTAAATACTGGCCAAACTGTGGCGTATATGGATACCATTGCGGTTTCCCAATTACATGACCCGATACACCCAAACCATTTAATATCGTTACATTTACAATGGTGGGCATTGCTCCATAGTATAATGGTTGGGTACAGTAAGGCCACATGTATTGGCATTCACTTAGGTCTATGTAACTTGGACTTAAACTAACCTGTAAATAATAAAATAAAAAGTTTTAACACATTTTAACACGTACCGCAAGGATCGGTCCTAGGACCAATATTATTTTTAGTATATATATACGATTTATGTATTTCTAAATTCAGAGGTAAATTAACTGCATTTGCTGATGACATTGCACTTGCTTATGAGTGTGAGAGCTGCAAGGACTAATGAACATCAATTATGATTTAACAATTTTAAGAAAGTGGTTTGTTACTCACCGCATGGAAATGAGTACTATAGTCGGATTGCTGACAGGTGACTGTTACATGTATGTATCAAGTAGTGCATTCATATAATAATCTAGTTACCATTTATCAGCGATTTTAAAAATGTTTTTTGTTATTTGTCTTAGCTGTCAGTGTCTGGTAATAAATATTAATTAGTAGAGCTTGCGGTCAATTATTAAATTCACAAACTTTAATTTTAAATCTGCTGGGATATTTTAATTCCGAAAAAGAGAACAATGGGCCACTTATTTCTCTATCTTGTGTCCATCAAAGAGTAGCAGCTGCCTTAAAAATTTCGGAATCAACAATTCGTAGAATTATAAAACATAATAAATCTGAACTTCTCACTAAAAAAATCACGAGAAAACGAAGAAAATTAAAATCTGAACCAGTTTATTTTATTGATACATTGGCAGAAACGTATGGTCATAAAGTACTAAGATTACCTCCTTATCACTGCCAGTTTAACCCCTTTGAACTAATTTGGGGTATAAAAAAATGTATTATGATAGACATATTGGTCAAAACGGATATAGTGATAACGAAGTTTTGATAATGTGGCAAGTAGCCTGTGATCAAATTAGTTGTGAAACTTGGCCAAAATCTGTTAAAAAAATCGAAAATTTAATAAATTAATGGTGGGAAAGGGAAATGATTGTTGATGATATTAATGTAATAATAATAAATACAAGAAATGACAGCGATAGTTCAAATGACGACGATATCATGCATTACAGTGACTAATTTAAAAAAAATAAAAATAAACATTTAAATACAACTTGTAGCAATATATTATATGAATAAATATATTTTTACTTAATATTTTATTACTTTGTACTTAGGGGAAACATAAAAATTTAATTTAATGAAACAACAAATTATAATCCAAAATTTACGTATGAGTATAAGTTTTTCCTTATTTATAATTATTACCTTAAAATTAATAATTTTGTTTGTTTGAGTACTGCTGTGAATCTATTTTCGTGCTCTAATTAGTAAATTTATCTACGAATCAAACGTTTCGTTCTAATGCTTTGTTTTTTATTAAAATTATTTGGAAGGTTAGTTACCAACTTGCGTCACTTTACGTTACTATGAGTATGCAAATAATTATAATGATATAGACAGAGAAAGCATATAGTATTGTATATCGATACCTGTAGCAACGAACAGTCACCTATCAGCAATCCGACTACAAGACCAAAATTCAATGTTATAATCTCAATAGCCATTATAAAATAAATTTAACACCCACTTACCACTCTACAGTTTGTATAAATAACAACACAACTCAATATGCTGCTGATTGCCTGCGTATAGAACAGGTAGAACAATTCAGATACTTCGGTATTATTATAGACAGTGAGTTATGTTGAAAATTCCACATTGATAGCTTAATTAAAAAATTAAGATTGACTGTTCCAAAATTTTACTTTTTAAGACATAAATGCACACCCCAGTTTATTAAAACGATCTATTATTCACTAGTTTATTCCCACTTAAATTATGGGCTCATCTGCAGGGGTGAAGCATATGAAACTACTTTCAAGAGAGTAAATACCCTTAACAAACGAATCATAAGAATAACCAGATTTAAAACAAATTTCACATCTACGTTTCCACTTTTTAAGGAATTAAACATCCTTCCATTGGCGCAATGGAAGGATGTTAACATATAGATGGCGCATCTATATGTGTACAAAGCCCTGAAAGTTTTCTTTAATAGAAGTGGTAATCACATAAGCTACAGAAACCTGATAATGTGGAATTAAGAAACAGAACCAATATATTTAAACCAAAACCATATAAGTCAATGATTCTAAGATCTTTTTCTTACAATCTTTCAAATTTTTATAATAGTTTATCACTTCATTTAAAACAAACTGTCTTAAACACAAAAAAAACATTTAAAGCACCTCAAAGAATAGCTTCTGACCAAAAAAAGTGTGGACAATCTGTTTACAAACTGAAGTTAAACATATATTATTTTTTTAATCCTGTATAAATCTTCAAGCCTATTCTATTTAGTGTTAATGTAATTACGTCACGTCACTTACATGTCAGTAACTGCTACTGAAAGGGTCACTTACTATTGTCTTAAGAATAGTATAGTATAAGTTTAATTTTAAGATTACTGTTTTATGTATCATCCAATGTTCATAATTTATGTAAAAAAAAAACAATAAAGATTATTATTATTATTATATTTCGGGGTATCGTGGGTACTGCTTACCTATAGCTGGTTTCTTTGGTTTAAGCGGAACAAGATTTTGAATTTTAGTAACTATTACCGATTAATACAATGTTCCATTACTCGACGAAAGTAACCGCGGTTGAAGTTTCCTGTTCCGAAAGTGTACGACATTAACCTTTTCAGGAAAATTGTTAGGTTTCGGAACGCGGTTACTGAAAATTTTGGTTACTTTTTTGTAACCAAACTAACCGTGGAAATATCGCGGTTAGTGTGGTTATTTCCTCCCACTACAAACTTCAGATCTAATGTAAACTTCAAAAGGCGGGAATTTCAGAACAATTACAATAAGGCGAGAATTAAGTGGAGGGAATGAATCGTTTCTTTGTAGTGCAAGTAGTAAATTATAATATTATTTTACTATAATATATAATTAAAACAGTAAGAATGAGTGTAAGTAACTGATTTTTAGTAATATTGATCGATGTCGTGAAAAATAATATCGGGAAAAATCATATATGTTCTTATATAAGTGCCATTGTAAACAAGTACTAATAAAACAAATATTTTTATTAATAAGTTTGTAAGAGAATATCTATAACCTATAACGTCCATAAAATGACAGTTCAGTTGGCTGTTTTATCAACTGTGAGGTGTGACTACCGTTCCGTAACTAAAACTCATTTTCAGGTAACCACTGGGTAACCACAACTTACCACGACTTTACCGTAACCGGGACTGCGGTAGTTAGGTGTGCAGTTACGGAACATTGTATAAGTGAGGGTTTTGATAAGCAAAAGCCTAAAACGAGAGATAATGACGACTTAGGAAAATTAAAATTCCAGTTAGTTCCGCTCAAACTTTTCGAATAGCTTATAAGTAACAACATTTATGGATATATTTTTAAATATTTAATTAAATAAAATTGTAAATAAATAATTAAAATATTATTTCAGAAATGAAAAATATATTTTCGAAGATGTGAACAGCTGTCATAAGATTACAATGTGCTAACCTTATTTTGGCAATAATAATTGATACAAGCAACGAGTATAAAAATCAATAAAAGTAAATATAATTTAATCTAGTATATTTTAATCTAGTCTATTTTTGAACTAAGAAAAGCGTTTGAAATATTTCGAGGAAAAATCTATAGCTGTTTTAAGGGAGGTAATTTTTGGTATTGTTTCAGAAAAATGTCTAAAGGTGCCTGTCCACTTGAGAGTAAATAGTGGCGAGAACCTCTCGATAGCAGTTACTCGCCAATGGACACACCTCTGAGAGTAACTCGCGGAAAGTGGCGAGTGAGTCTCCGAGAGCTAACTTCTCTCAACGTGCTCGCTAGTGGACACGTCCTCCCTACCCTCTCCGATAGTAGCTCGCCAAATATGAACTGTGTTCGAATTCTGAGAGTGCTATCGAGAGCTGTCTGTTTAGAAGATGTCCAAAAATTGGTCACTGGAGGAAATAAATAAATTAATTGACTTGTACAAACTCCAGGAAATTTTGTGGAACGTGAAATGTGTCAATTACCGTGATAGAATAAAAAAACATAATGTTTTGTAGGAAATTTTATACCCCCAAATTTAGAAAATTACCAAACTATTAACCATATTTTTTTAAATTTTATTAAAAATAATTAATTAATTTAAATGTAATACAATTTAAAAATACAAATATTTGTTTTTTTATTAAAATAAAGTTTAAAACATTATGTGCCTGATTAAAAGCATTATTTTGATAGAATAAATTATGTAAATTTTTACCTTTATTAATAACTAATTAGTAATTACTCTAAGTAATTAAGTAGAGCCTAAAATAAACTTATTAAATTATTTTAGTATCACATTTAATAGAATTAAATTATTTTTTAAAGTATCAAAAAACTTTGTACATCATCTACTAAAATGTAATTAATAAAAAAATAAGCTAATTAAGCTTTTACGTACATATCCCAAATATAAAAGTAATAACCCTTTTCTTTTTAATTTTTAATATCTATTTTTTTATCAACTTTATTTACAGGAACAATAATCTCTATTTCTTCAATTTCATGAATAGGGGCATGAATAGGATTAGAAATTAATTTACTTTCCTTTCTTTTATTTTATATCCCTTTATTAAGAAAAAAGAAAAATCATATTCCTTTGAATCTTCTATTAAATATTTTTTAGTACAAGCTATAGCTTCAACTATTTTTTATTTGCAATTTTATTAATAATATTTAAAATAAATTTTATAAGAGAATTATTAAAAGTAAATATATTTTTAATAATATTAATCAATTCAACTTTATTATTAAAAATACGTGCCGCACCAATTCATTTTTGATTTCCAGAAATTATTGAAGGCACCAAAAACACTTCTTCTATCAATACAGCAGATTTTTTTTTTTTTATTCAACTTTTTTTCTTTTTTTAGAAATAGTTAGAATTATTACAGCTGCTGCGACCTTTCTATAGTACCACGCCATCTTGACTACCCTCCACAACTGATCAAGTGGACACAGGTTTGAGAGTTCTCGCGAGAGTGTTGTCGGCGAGCAGCTCGCCGGGTACTCTCGATAGTACATCCGGTCGATATCAGCTCTCTAGTGGACCAGCCCGTGAGAGTTGCTATCGAGAGTTACTCTCGCGAGTTATCTTAAGTGGACGGGCACCTTAAGTAAATTCAAAATAATTATCCAATTAGAATAAAATATAAAATGATAAAAAATAATCAATTTCTAAGAAAGGGATACCTAAGTGCAGATATGTTTATTAGTCCCTAATATTATAAACATGGAACAGGGCACAAATTCTATAGCAACTCACAAAAATGTCAAATTAATAGATTAGATACATTCGAACCATATGGGGGAAAACTATTAATCTATCTCCTGAAATATAAACATTATTTTGGTTATTTTTCTAACGAGATTAATGTATCGTCCAGTCGTCTGACTTAATCTTATTAAAACGATCTATTATTCACTAGTTTATTCCCACTTAAATTATGGGCTCATCTGCAGGGGTGAAGCATATGAAACTACTTTCAAGAGAGTAAATACCCTTAACAAACGAATCATAAGAATAACCAAATTTAAAACCAATTTCTCATCTACATTTCCACTTTTTAAGGGATTAAACATCCTTCCATCCTTATATGTGTACAAAGTCCTGAAAGTTTTCTTTAATAGAAGTGGTAATCACATAAGCTACAGAAACCCGATAATGTGGAATTAAGAAACAGAACCAATATATTTAAATCAAAACCATATAAATGACTTAAATGATAGTTGTAAACAAAAACTAAAAAGTTGGTGTTGGTACGAGTGAAAAGTACAGAACCGTCAACCAAAAATTTGGCCGGAGGTAGTTTTGGATGACAGTTGTATACTTATCAATCGTACCAACAAGCAACTTTTTAGTTTTTGTTTACAACTTAACTTGTAGTAGTTTATTAAGTTGATAAGAAATTTATTTAGAACATATAATTAAATATAAACTTAGCACAATTAAACAATATTTATAAATTGGTTTACTATAACCAAATTGTTGTCTGCCATCTGAACCTAAAAATTTTTAAGTTGGCAATGAAAAGTAATAAGAGATGGAAGGTATAAAATTTATCACTGTCTCTTATTTTTTTCCCCCACTATATTTTGTAGTATCAAAAGTTGAAATTACGTCAGAGTTGGATAGTATTGAAAAAAGTATAATGTAGAATGGACTTTAGATTGCCAGCTAGTCCTAGTTATTAAACTAGTTCAATATTCTAAACTAATTCGGGCACTTTTACGCAAGGAAAAACAAATTTCCCATGTAAATACCTATGGCCCACATTTTAATTATTACAATATTATATTAGGGGTAATTTCTCGATGATGAGATTTACAAGTTATAAACGAATATAAAATATGTTACCTGTGGCCTATAATTTTTCAACATCTGATATGCTTTTATAAGATTCAGCTTTCCTTGACCTTGCTCAAACATACTGACAGAAGGAAGTCTTCTGGCTGAAGCCATGAGAGCTTGTTTCATGCTAGCGGGGTTCACATGCTCTGGTGGAACACCGCTGGCTAACAGAGCCACTGCCCCAGCCACTACTGGAGAAGCTACACTAGTTCCTAAAAATAAAGAAATAAAAACCATTTAGGATACTTCAAGCGCCCCAGTTTTGTCGGCGTCAACTGCCTAATTTTTCCAGTACATAGATGCTGCTCTAATTAAGAATTTTCATTTAATGTCTCGTGTGAAATAAAATATCGTTTTAAAAAATTCTTAATATTCAATGTTTTTTTGAAGAAATAATCTCATTCTGTAACGGAATTCTGTTCTATTTAGTAATTTAAAAGTAGACTTATTATGAGCAGAGAACGCATCAAGCCCATTCCCAAATTACAATCATTTGGGAATTTATTTATTTATTTAATTTTGGCCACACTACAGGCACAAGCCCAATAAAAGTGTGGCACTAAAGTAATTTACATACAAAGTTATTTACACAGTATCAAAAGGAAAGAAAAAACAAAATTAAATAATCAGTAGAATGATAATAACACAGATAATACAGAATATTATTTAAATTTTAGTTAAAATTTTGTAGTATACTAATGATATTTTTCTTAAAGGTAATAAAATTGGTGGAGAAAATATCAGGAAAGTTATCATATTCAGTTAAACTATTTACATGTAAAGAAATGCGATTAATTGGTGAATTATAGGCAGAATTAGTTTTACTAAAAGGCAAAGATGAATGTTCACTAATTCTAGTATTGTAAATTGGGATTTTGAAGTTAAATTTATTTAGATCAGGATAATCAATAATACTGTTGAAAATTTTAGAACAAAAACTTAAACCATGCAGAATTCTTCTGTTTTCTAAAGATAACAGATTGAGTTTCACATTTTGAAATCTAAAATTTAATATTTTTAAAAATCTTTTTTGTATATTCTCAATTCGTTTAATATATACAAGATTTGTACCATATGTTGGTCTCCTCAATCAACATATGGTACAAAATTCCAACTGACTTCTTACTAGAGAAAAATAAAGAGATAGGAGTGTTTTATAGGATTTACAGTCATTTCAGATTCTAGATATAAATCCAAGTATTTTATAAGATTTTTTGAGTATCCAAATTTACACCTAGATCTTTAACAATTGAAACTTGCGGATTAATATCACCGTTTAAATTATAGTTGAAATCAATTATACTTCTGTTTCTTCTAAAGGATATTTTAGAACATTTAGAAATATTTACGCTTTACTAAAATCAATATATACGGCATCCACCTGTGTACGTTGGTCAATTGATTTTAAGATGAAGTCCATGAATTAGCAACTAATATGTTAACTTTCGAAAAAATAATCAGATACAAAATTATTGTCAAAAAATAGTTCTGCGCATTACACAGAACTGTTTAAAATTTTTGGCTTAACCTCTCTGGTAACAGGATGTGGGCCAAAAATTTTTTAGAACATCTTTTGCACAAATTATCTTGTGGTCTATTCTGTAACTTGTCGACAATCATTTGCACACTGCGCTGCCCCACTGTACTGTTAGAACTTTCGACAGGCTATTATAAAAAGAATTGTTGAAAATTTTACATAATAAACTCCCTGAACATATTTTTTTCAAAAATAAAATTTTGCCTGTTAATTAAGGTAACCATTTATGAATTATGATGAAAAAAGGCCTATTTTACCATAAACGATACTATGAATACATTGGTGTATTATTTTTTAAATCCTTGCAGCCGTTCTTTAGTTTTGAAGGAACATACATACATACACACAAACAAATTTATATATTAGTATAGATTCATTTTAACAAACGGTACAGAGGTATTTTAATATTTTAACATACGGTAGCACATACCAGTGTGTACCGGCTGTATTTCAGCCATGAGTATTTTTTGGTCATACCTACAAAACCCTAAAAAGAAAAAGGAATATTTACCTGAGAGTGATCTGCATCCACTTTTAATACTCGATCCCTGAACACCTGATCCATATGTAACAATATCCGGCTTCACTCTTCCGTACCCTTGCGGCAATTCCCAAGTAGTCATACCTCTAGATGAAAACTTAGCAATCTGATCCTGGAAATTAATTCCACCAACACCAATAACATCCATCTGATCAGCAGGATTATTCAACGTTCCATATAACGGACCATCATTCCCAATAGCAGAAATCATAATTACACGATTAGCTGTTAACTCCCAAACTTTATCAACAAAAGGATGATCTTTAAAATCAGGTCCACCAATACTTAAATTTAATATATTAACTTTTTTTAATATAGCGTAGTTAAATGCATCCAAAAACCAAGAGGTGTACGATACTTGATTATTGGTGAAAACTCGAAATATATGTAATTCAGCATCAGGTGCAAATCCTAAACATTCTTTACTAGCTGCAATAACACCAGCGACAAAAGTTCCATGTCCTAACTTGTCTTCTAATGTTTTTTCGTTTGTCCAATTTGTACGTTCTTTTATTTTCTTAAAATGAGGGTGAGTTTTTGCTAATCCAGTATCAAAAACAGCAACTTTAATACCTTTGCCTGTTATTCCCATATTCCACAAAACATCGGCTTGTAAGACAGCTGTTATTTGTCGTGGAATTGCTCTTAATAACCTCCTACTGGTGTGTCGTCCAGAAGATTGCCAAAAAGGATTATAGGCAAGACTTCTTTTCATTACCCGGGGATAAAAAACCTCAGGATCTGTTGTGTTAATGAATTTTAACGTTCTGTGAACCATTCTTTGAGAAGTTACATGTTTTATAGAAGGATGATCATTTAAGGCTTCTAAACCATGTAATTTTTCCGTGTCTTCTAAGATAACAACATCAAAATCACTTGGAAAATCGCTTGCAGGATTATGTCGATCGAGTATAGTCCAGTTTCGTACTCCAGAACCATTTAAGGCAGCGTTTATGTAGTTTGCTCGAGCTTTGTTTTTATAGTAACCATTAAAAGTAACGATATACTCATTTTCAACAATCTGAGAATTGAATTCTACATTAACTAGTTGAGTTGGTACATCTTTACAACATAAAGGTGATTCTATAGTATTTTCTGAGTATCCTACTGGTAGAAAAATAAATACAAAAAAACACAATAAATTAAATAATCCCATTTTTTTATTAATTAACCTTAAATCGTTAAAGGTTGTTTCTTTTTTCTACGTTTCATGACTATTATTAGAACTATAACATTTGTATAAGAACATTATATTATTTTACATATTGTTTTTGTAAACGAGTTAATTTTAATCAATATTTGTTGCTACACAATTAACACTTTCCATATAAAAACGTCAGATAACAATACGCGATTAAAAACATGTCAATTATTGAACAATAACATTCAGTGTTCCCAACTGTACAATTTACAGTTTCTACCGCTATGAACAACTTAATTAATCACGGACCTACGTCGTACACTCAGAATTTGAAAAATCCCAGTGGCGTGTATTTAATTTTTTTATAATCAATATTTAAGGTGTTTTCCGCCCACCGAAAGTAAATAAATGAAAACTGTACTGTATTAATATTTGTATAAGTAATAATGTTACATATGTATATTATAAAACAGGCATTTCTAATTAATTGTTCTACTAAAATAGTTTATTGGGTCTATACATTGCAGTGACGTATCCAGTAGCGTAACTAGACGATGGCATCCGAGCAGTTGCCCATGGTTGAAAAGCGGCGTACGTCCTTCTTCAAATACATTTTTATTTCAGTCAATCAATCAATCAATCAATTGGCTTTTACAACCCTTAGAGGGTTTTTGCCGCCTCCGCAAACTCTTTCCATTTTCCGCGGTCACGCGCTAATCTTCTCCAATTATGGGTTTCGATTCTTTGCAGATCTTTGTGCACATTGTCCACCCATTTTACTCGAGGTCTTCCTCTTGGTCTGTTTATACCTGGAATGCTATCGAATACTGTTCTCACTGGCATGTTGTTGGGCATTCTGATGACGTGTCCGATCTAACGTATTCTGCCCAGCTCATCATTTCTTCGGATTCTCCATACTCCATCCTCTTGGATAGGACCGAAAATTTTCCGTAAAATTTTGCGTTCAAAGATTTTCAGCCGGCGTTCTTGTTCTTGTTCTTGTGTAGACATTTGTGTTTACATTTTTTGTAGTATATTCTATGTTGTTGTTTCCTTGGTTACGAATTAATTAATATATGTTTTCCTAATTAAGACGTTGAATGTCAAGTAAAATACAGAATATTATGTTATGTTTAATTAAGTGTTTTATTTGTTTATAAATACACTACATATTTTGGCGACGAGGATTTATATTGAATATAAAACAAAATGCCAAATGAAATACATGAAGAGGTACCACAAGAGATGCCAGTTTGTTACCAAAATGGTAACGATGCAGCATATATTAAGAAAATGGAGAAATTTAGTTGCGAACATTTCGACAAAAATAAATTATCGTGGGACGCATACATTTATAGGTTCGAAATGTTGTGCACAGTAAAAGGTATATTGGGTAATGGATCCGAGCAATACAAAAAACAATTATTGTTGGCTTATGTAGGACCTGAAAATTTAGAAACTTTGAGAAACCATCTTTATCCACACGAACCCCATATGAAAAGTTATGAACAAATTAAAACAGCATTTCTAAAATTATTTAAGCCATCTCTAACAAAATTTGCAGCCAGGTTAGAATTTGGACGTGCTACGCGTCAAGAAGGCGAAGCGATGACAAATTTCGCTAATCGACTAAGAGAATTAAGTCGAATATGCCATTTTGGAAGTGCATTAGATGAATACTTGCGTGATCGCTTTGTCATTGGCTTAAATCACCCAAAATTAGAGATTGAAGTTAGACAACGTTGGCCCGATACTATTGATAACGACAGCGAATTGAAATTTGACACAGTTTTTAATTTGGCTATATCGATGGAAAGGGCGGAAAAAGAAGTCCATATAGAGGAAAACAGTAACTCAATTGGAAAAATTTTCAAACCGAACAGGAAAACGAAAGATGCAGAAGAAAAGAAATGCTATAGATGTGGGAGACCATGGCATGTCAAAATAAATGAATGTACAGCATTAAAGGCATCGTGCCTCAGATGTGGATTAACAGGTCACTTTGCGAGAGTATGTCGTGCGAATAGAAAGGAATCCGAGGAAAGTAATAGCAAAAATAAAGTAAAGCATAAGGTTTACCAAGTAAGGTCTATGGAAGAGGGTAGTTCAGAAGACAGTGACAAGAACTACTATGAAGATATATGTGGAATAACCAAAAACAAAATGAAGTTCCAAGCGTGGATACCGGTACAAATCAATAACAGGAAAGTAAAAATGGGATACGATCCAGGAGCTGCATCTTCAATAATAACAGAAAAATTATGGAAAGCTATTGGAAAACCTAAATTAGTAAATACTGGTACACTATCCAACTATGCTGGTACAGTACTGGACACACTGGGAGAGTGTGATGTTACTGTCAAATATCAAAATAATTTAAAAATACTAAAGGTGGCGGTTATAAAAACGAATAATGGCCATGAACCTATACCATTATTTGGATTACCTTGGGTATTGGAGTTTGGAATGACTTTGCCCACAGGAGTTTATGTAAATAAAATAAATTTAGAAAACACTACAAATAATCCAGGTCATCCAGGTACGTTGGTAAATGATGATATAGTAAAAACCTTGAAAGAATTTGATGATATTTTTCAGGATGGCCTGGGAACAATTAAAAACGCAAAAGTTAAACTCCATATGCGACCAGATGCCAAACCTATAGCATTTGGCGCACGTAGATTGCCATTCGCCTTAATGACACCAGTGGAACAGGAACTTCGGCGATTAGAGGCTGAGGGAGTCCTTGAAAGGGTTGACCCATTGAAAACACCGATTGAATGGTCAACACCTATAGTGCCGGTCGATAAAGGGAATGGGATTGTCCGAATCTGTGGCGATTTTAGAGTAACCATCAATAAGTATTTAATAGAGAATCAACACCTTCTACCCACCTTCGAGGATCTGGTATCAAAATTAGCTGGAGGACAACAGTTTACAGTGTTAGATTTGAAGGACGCCTACTTGCAATTACAAGTTGAAGAAGAATCTCGAAAGTATTTAACAATCGCGACACATTTGGGATATTTTCAATACAAGCGTTTACCATTTGGTATATCTGCTGCACCAGGTATTTTTCAAACATTTATGGATAAATTACTGGGTGATATTGAAAATTGTGGTACACTTCTGGATGATGTCTGCCTTACAGCAATGAATAGAAAAGAACACATGAGAAAAATTCACCAAGTCTTAGGTAGAATGAGAGAAGTTGGTATACGATTAAAGAAAACGAAATGTAAGTTTTTAACAGATTCTGTAAAATACTTAGGGCATAAAATTGATAGGTTGGGTATACATCCGACCGAAGACAAGATACAAGCAATAAAACTAGCACCAAAACCTGAAAATGCAACAGAATTACGACGATGGTTGGGTATGGTAAACTACCACGAACGATTTATCAAAGATTTACATAAGTTGGCAGCCCCATTACACAAATTAACTAGTAAACATCAAAAATGGAGATGGACAAGTGAGGAAGAAAATCTTTTTGAAATCATAAAAGGTCGTATATCAAAAGAGGCAACTCTTGTAATTTTTAACGCCCAAAAACCTTTGATTTTAATGTGCGATGCGTCCGAGAAAGGATTAGGAGCAGTTTTAATGCAACGTGAAGAAGATGGTCAAGAATTTCCCATCGCTTACGCGTCACGAACATTGCAAGATTCTGAATTAAATTATTCATCAATTGATAGAGAAGCAGCAGCTATAATTTTTGGAGTCACTAAATTTTATAAATATGTTTGGGGCAGAAAATTCACACTGGTTACTGATCACCGTCCGTTGGAAAGACTGTTTGGAGACAAACGAGACTTATCGAAAACTGTTAACAATAGATTGATACGTTGGGCATTGTACTTAAATAACTTCAATTATGAAATATGTTTCCGTGAGGGTAGATACAATGTATGCGCTGATGTGTTATCTAGAACTCCGGTGAAATCAAAATCAGAAGATTTTAGTTTAAGTAATGATATAGGAAAAATTAAATCTGTAACCTTGTTTGATATCGAAGTAAGTGAAAGAAAACTTCGGCAAGAGTCTTTAAGAGATCCAGTTTTGACAAAAGTTAAAAAAAATATGGAACAAGGTTGGCCAAATAATATTGTCGAAATTGATACAGAATTAATACCATATTGGAGGAAGAAAGAAGAACTATCAATTGATAATGATATAATTATGTGGAATAATCAGCGTTTAATAATTCCGAAGAAACTTCAAGTTCATATTCTGAATATTCTTCATGAAGGTCATCCAGGGATGGTTGCTATGAAATCTTTATGTCGTCATTACATATGGTGGCCAAATATTGATACTGATGTAGAATGGTTTGTAAAACAATGTGAGAAATGCCAAAGAAACAGACCTAATCAGTGGGAAGTGCCGTTATTTTCTTGGAATATTCCGGAACAGCCTAATGAAAGACTTCATATAGATCTTGCTGGACCATTTTTGGGAACAATGTGGTTGCTTGTGGTCGACGCCTACTCAAAATGGGTAGAATTATTCGATTTAAGGTCGACAATAAGCTCGGCAATTATAACAAAATTAAACCAGTGGATTGTTCGATATGGGGTACCAGCGCAGATTGTTTCAGATAACGGAAGGCAGTTTGTTTCAGCTGAATTTGAAGATTTCTGTAAAAGGCACGGGATCAAACACATCAAATCATCTCCTTATCATTGTAAGACAAATGGGTTAGCAGAGCGTTTCATTCGCGTATTTAAGGAAAGATGTGGTTCAACAATTAATGAGAACCGCCAAAAAACCGTTTCTCAGTTTTTATTCTCTCTACGTAATACACCCTCCAGGACCACCGGTAGGACACCAAGTGAGTTGTTTTTGGGCCGAAGAATGAGAACAAAATTAGATAATTTAAAACCAAATCCAAGAATGAAGATGCTGGAGGAGATAACAAAACAAAAATGTTACCATGATACCCAAACGGAGGAAAGATATTTCGAACTAAATCAAGAGGTATGGGTGAAAAATGAAGTGACCCGAGGTTGGCGGCCTGGAGTGATAAGAGGACAAAATGGGCCTCTTTCTTACCAAGTGGTGTCTGAAGGTCGTATCATACGAAAGCATGCCGATCAGTTAAGGCAACGTACCACACCATGTGAATCGTTGGGAAACATACATGATTCATCTCAAAATGAATCTTGTTTAGAAGAACAAACAAATTCATCTTCTAATGTAACAAGACCTTTGGAACCGGTAACACCTGGTGATCAAGCAACAGATACTCAGATATTTAATAGACAACAATCCCAAGAATTACCCGACTTTAATTTACAGCAACCGATAGTAGAACCTCGGCGCAGTAATAGAATACGAAAACCACCGAAGAAGCCATATGATGACTACCTCGATGGCACGAAATCTAAATAGGCGAAGGAGATATGTAGTATATTCTATGTTGTTGTTTCCTTGGTTACGAATTAATTAATATATGTTTTCCTAATTAAGACGTTGAATGTCAAGTAAAATACAGAATATTATGTTATGTTTAATTAAGTGTTTTATTTGTTTATAAATACACTACATTTTTATTTCCCGTCATTTAAAGAAGGCGCGAAGCTGTACGTTTATTTGCTACAAGCACCAAATTTTTTTTATTCAACTAGGCGTATCCTGGCATTCTGATTTTTAAAACTATTTTTAATTTTTCAGAAAATATTCGACGTATTGTCAACTGACAATAACTGAAGCGCCTCTAGTGAGATTTTGAGAAACTGACAAGTGGAGGATAGTCAAGTTTGTTTACTGTTGTTTTCATAACGAGTTTTTAAAAATTGTCTTTAAAATTGCAAGAAAAAATTAAATGCAACGTGAATTGTTGTGTTTATCTTTGCAATGCAAAAGTAGGTCATGATAGAGACCTAAGTTTTCATCGTGTTCCGAAACGTGGCAAAAAAGCCTCATTACCTTCAATTATAACCGTAGAGGTTACTTGGGCACTGAGAAAACAGAAAATTTCATTTAACGCAACCCTCATATTGAATAATAAATTAATTTCAATAAATATCACATGAAGATACTATGGAACCTGGCAAAAATATCCTATCTGTGGCGCCTCTATCGTAGTGTCAGATGACAATAATATTAAGAACTGACACGCTCGAATACGCTGTCTGGTGCTCAAATATTGTACTAGATACTCTAGTACTGTTTGAACTTGAAGATAGGACAAAGGCATCTTAGATTTTTCTTTTCTCAATCCAAATTTCTTAAAATTTTCAAATTAAGAAAAATGGAGGGAAAATTTATATTAAGTCCAGATTGGGAAAATATTTGGTTATAAACAAGAGGAAGACGTGGGAATATATTTTTAGTTACGGCAAAAAAGTAACTGATATAAGCTGTTCACTTTTGTAAGAACACACTAAGAGGGAATTTTGTTTTCAATAGTTTGCACCTTTGAAGCTGTATGTCATGTTGGTATTAAAAAATGTCACTTTTTTAAAATGTCAATCCATTTGACATATGTCATAATGAAAAATGATATCTTAAATATAGTGATCATAACCTTATCAACCTAAAGTCTGTTTTACAGCGTGAGGAATATTTTTAATTGACATTTAAAGTCAGTAACACACCATAAAATTAACCAAAATAACCAGATCTATAGCGCGTTCAAAGGAGTCTGTGTCAAATGTACTAAAACTGATAAGGGAAGTGTTCCCAACTTCGAAAAAATAAAAAAATATGTGAAAAGTAGAAGCCGTGTTTATTGGATAACATTTCTAAAATCCGTAAATTAATTTAACTTATTCATGTAATATTTAATTCATTTTGAAGTATTTTATAAACAATTTAATAAAGAACATTAATTAGAAAGTAAATTACATCAATACATATGCTTTATTCATATATAATATTAATTTAGACCTTATTATTAAAACTTAGAACTACTAGTAAATTTTGATACATATGTCATTTATTGTTTAACCTTTAATAAACATATGTACATATTTTAAATAATTAATGTAAGTAGCTATTATAATGTTATAAATGACATTTAAACTATTTATTATTAAAAAATGTTGGTTTTGACTACTGAGGGAAACTTTTTAAATATTTTTCTGTATTCCAGATTATTTTTGCGAAGATTTTCAAAACCGTTGCTTACAATGAATCTTGATATAAGATGGTCAAATGTAATAAAAAATGAGGAACAAAGAAACACTGTCCGATGTAACACTATAAGGCCTGGACTATAATATCAGAACGAGAAAATACGTGCTGGGCACAGTGAAAATGGTTTTCTTGCTGCGACTTACAATATTTGTAGTGCTACTGCGACCGGATTCAAATGGAAAGACATAATAAAAGTTGTAGTTAACTAAATTAATTTTAATAATTAAATAATAAATGACAGTGCAATAAACTAGTGAAAAAGATACAGGTCTGGTGATCCTGCTATCCAAACAGCATTCTTTTTATATATAAATATGCATACCTAAAGTGTATCTTGGCCAAATCACTAGGCGTTTACTTAGAACTCTACCGGTGGATATGGTACATCGGCCAATCTTTACTATACCCCACTGAACATAACCTTATGTGCTGCCTCTATACAGAAGGCTTAAATAATCCTTAAAAAGGTTAGGTTAGGCTAGGCTTTAGCCAGAATACTAGTTATGTTAGAATAGTTTAGCTAGAATAAGGTTATATTGAGTGGGGTATAGTAAATCTTCCCCAGTAAATCTATCGGTCGGTAAACAGCTACATGCTTATACACGTTCACCGAACTTGTTTTCGAACGCAGTTGATGTTCCCAGTATCTGCCGGTAGAGTTTTCGTAAACGACTTATTGCAATTCTAAGCTTACCTTAATTTGGCAGGTTAACGGCGTATTTTTATTTTAAATTATTAAATAAACATTGTCATGACATGCCGTCACAAAAATTCGCATACCAATGTGTTAAACTATATATATTGTAATAAATACTTAAATTTATGCAGTGACAATATTCAACCGGTACGAGCATATCAGTTCTTAAAATATTGAAATACTTTCATACTGGTTGTTAAAATGAATAGTAGGATAACAGGTGCAGAAAAAGATTTCACTTAGTTTCTACTTTTGGCAAATGACCACATCAACAATTTTTAAAAATCAACAAATTGTATGATAATTAATAAAATAATTAGGGCTACAACTACAGTTATTTTTTTTTTCTCGTCAGATTTATATATTTTGTGAAGATTAATGTAAGAAAAAGTTAATGTTTTTTTAGAATAATAAAGTGTATTGATTATTATTTATGAATGTTTTATTTCAAGGGAAGCGAAAATTAAGAGCGATGTTGGCCGTAGACCTAAATATTTTGAGAATATGAAAAATTCCAAATTTTAACATAGTTTTGAAAAGATTTGATTACTTTTTGAATATTTCTAATCGTATCAAGAATTTTGTATTCTGTTTATTTAGGTAATTTCAATCAAATTTCTGATTGCGGTTATATGAGTAATGGTTTTCCACAAATAATTGATTACAAAAATAATCATTATTTAACAGTTCTGGTTAAATATAATTTATATGGAGACTATAGTTGTCTCACTATCCTCTTTTTCAAGTCGCTGTATGTATGTTATTTTAAATATAATGGATTTACATATTTCCTAATTTCCTTTTTATAATTAATATCATTCAGGTACATCCAATCCGCAGTTGTACAGTTTCTAGTTCCAATATAAAACAAATTTAATCACTTAAAGGCCTTTACCCGCGGACCAGAGTTTAAAAATCACTGATTACAAATTCATTGCAAAGATGTATAAAAATAAATCAGTTAAAGAGTTAAATGTTCTAAATTTCCATGCATATCTTGTAGACCAGGTTATCGTAGGTAAAATTATATTCTACTGATATATCAGATTTAAAAATATCAGTTATTATTTAAGGCGTTTTTTTAATTAAATATCTTTAATATTCGATATATTTGTTTCGAATTATTATTGGCGTATTTATTCTTGGCCTCTAACACTTTTGAACTCCTTCAGTTTAATGTTTTTCTTAAACTATATTAATAATCTATATATTTGTTTTCTCTCCAATTCTAAGTATTATTCGCTTTACAATAATAGAAACGTATTTCATGGATCAATATGTTCTTACTTATATGCTCAATTAAAGTATTTAATTATAAAACAGATTTTAATTTGTAGTGCGCGCTATTTTGCGTGCATTACGACAATATTACAAAAAAAAAGTGGAAAAACATTTCACTTTTATCTAGTGGTAACTATGTAGAGGCAAAATCTGTAGAACTAAAATTTATTATTTGAAGGCAATCGTTAAAAATATAGTAGTACTACTGTAGGAAATATAATGATGTTATATGTGTTATAAGAGTACTATATTGGAATTTTATGGAACAAAACTTATGATAAAATCAATAATTTCATCATTGTTATCGTGTAATAGGGATAACTTCTAGTAACTAGTAACTTCTCATTACAGTTGGCAAAATTTCAGTGTTCCCAACTTAATTTCTTTTTTTTTTTTTCGGACCGGTGACCCAAGCCCGTTCAGAGTTGTGTTTGCAGTATAGCTCTTATGGCAAATGGGAGCGGTGTTGCCAAATGTTGTAAAAGTGTCAAATGTGTCAATTATAATACGAGTTTTTCATATTATAAACTCGTATGTTTTACAAAAATCAATCTTATAAAACTCAAAATAACACTCAATAAAAACAAATGGCCATTTGTAGAATACTGCGTCTTCACAGATCAGCGCGTTTTAGAGCTGGCAACGTCGACAAGCAAGAAAAAGATAGCGTCATTTTGTAAACCCATTAGAGAGTATGAAAAAGAACTACTCCATATGCCCTGTACTGCAAACTCACCCTTTGAATCCACTATAGTGTGTTCTTACAAAAGTGAACAGCTTATACTATGCGAGTCTGTTCATTGAAATTGTCGCAGAAAAACAAGACTGCACTAATATGCTTGCACCTACAAGTTGCATATTTAACGTTTAGCTGCCCCTGTTCAACTACAACTAATTTTATTTCATGAGGTAATGAACATAATACACTTGTTTGCAAACAGAATGCATATATTGTAAATTCAGGTGACTGACACTCAGTTTCTAATGTACCACATAAAATTACATGTCCGGCATTTAAAACCTGCTCAACTACAAATTATACTGCAATAAATCTACTGAAATTAAACTTTAAATATTCAAATTTGATGCCCATCTTCTGTTACATACCTCGATACAAGTGTACCGATTAAAAATTCAAAAATGTCAAATATTTACTCGCATTTTCATAAAATAAAAATGTACTTTTCTTAAATTAACCTGTTCGCTATAAGCATATTGAATGAGTACTAGAGTCAACAGCCATATTGCCTTGGATCACAGCGCCACCACTGGTAATGTCACTTCCCAAATATACAAAGATTTTTGAATTTGAAACTATTAGCTTAGCCGACCAGCGTAGCGGAGTGATAATAAAATATAGGAAAACAGAAATCAAAACATTAAAATATAATTAAATCAATACATCAAAAAGTTGTTGTTGTTGTTGTCTATTAGATTAGTTTCGATTTTGCCACCTTGGCGCTGAATTTTAAAAAGATTTACCTATGGATAGGCTTAGCATACGTCCCGGTTTAAAAGTACGGTCCTGGCCAGTTTGTTATTTTGCCCCGGATATTTGGTAAAACATAAAAAGTACAATATAAATATAAACGCAGTACAAAAAGTGCAGCCTCGGAAAATAGCGATTAGGCAACTAATTAAAAATAACAAAAGAATTTCACGCTAGTGATAAATATTAATAAGTTTTTAATAATAAGTTATGTTCAGTTAAGAGTAATTAAAAATTATTACTACGTTTTTTTGTTAACCACTCCGTTATTTAGCCTTTTCAATCATAAGCGTAGAAGTCGCTACTTTCTGTTTTGAGCAAAATTTCTGTTTTGAGACGACCTTAAAGTTTACTTATCGGTTTAAACTCCTTTAGATTTTATTAACATCCAACATGATTTAGACGCAATAGCAGAATGGTGCAGCAACAGCTGTCTAGCCCTTTATGAGAATAAATGCTGTAGTATATGTTTTTCCAAAAAGAGGAATCCATCATCATTTCCCTACTCAATTAATGGCACAAAACGTAAAGTAGTGAGTGAAGTAAAAGATCTTGGCGTTATATTTACAAGTCGCGTTTCATTTGAAAAACATATAGACACTGTATGTAAAAAATCATTGAAGATGTTAGGCTTCATAAAGCGAAATAGTGCCAATTTCACAAACATAAATGCTATAATGACGATGTACTTTGCATTTGTTAGAAGTCATTTATAATATGCGAGCGTGGTGTGGAACCCACACCAATCAACGTGCGTTAAAAGATTAGAGAATGTGCAGAGCAAATTTGTAAAATACTTGCTTTATAAATTGCATATTGACCGCACCATGTTATCAGCTGAACAAAGAAGGACCTTGGTAGGCATACAGTCACTTTGTTTGAGACGAGATGTAAGCGGGCTATGTTTCCTGCACAAAATATTAAACGGGACAATACCTTCGCCTGAACTCCTGAGCAAAATTGCAATTAGGGTGGCCAGTAGAGCCACGAGGAGCAACAGCACGTTCCAGATCCCTCAGCACAGGACTATATATGGCGATAATGCATCAATTGACAGGATATGCCATCTGTTCAATTCGCTATGCGAGAAGAGTCAGAGTTCCATAGACATATTTGATGTGACTTTGGGGTCATTTAAAAAGCTTGTCTCGACTCTCCACGACCAATTCATTTGATGATATTTGTATTTGTATTGTTAATACTAAAGTCACTGTATTATACAAAGTAGCGCAAGCCTTTGAAGAAGCCGACAGAACTCAGGGTTTGATTGGTAACACTGGTTCCCCTATTAAGCAAACTAAAGCAGCAATTTTTACGTTCTTAAGTTTGCGTCTGCGCTGTCACATCTCTCTTTCTCGCTCTAATTTTATAACCTCCTTTGTCAGCGGTTTGAATATTTAAGGTTAAGTTTCATTTAAATTTATATATTACAGTCTGTTCCAAACGGTTAGGCGGAACTAGATTTTGCAATCTAGTTACTTTCATCGTTTAAATCGTACTTTTCGACCGTTTTGTTTAAGCTTTGTAAATCATACTTACAATAAACATTTTTAGGTTAAGGTTAATATCATTTTAAATTGTCATTTTCTTTATATTTTGATTTTTTGTGTCATTCTTAATACAAATTTCCCATTTTTTTTGTCATTAAAATATATAAAAAATAATAATTTAATTTTGACAAGTCATTCGTTTCCATGGTTTCATTATTGGAATTTTAAATTGTGACATCAATGTAACATGGCTATATATGGTTGTATATATACATACGACTGAGAGCCAAAAAATTATAAAAAAAAAAAAAAAAAAAAAAAATTGTGACATTCCAACGTGAAAAATGAAATAACCCAAGCAAGATCCCTTCTCATGACAACCTAAAAGAACGAAATTCCCATTTAGTTCCGCCTAACCGTTTGAAACAGACTGTATATCCATTTTATTTAATAAAAATTTAAAAAATAATTGAAATTGTACCACAATTTTGTTATACTGCATCTTTGATTAAAAAAATCGTGATTACAATGTTTAAAATAAAATTATTGGTAGTACTAGTTTCTTATTTTTGTATTGTTGGAATCACTGAACATCATTTGTGTTGGCGACATTTTTAGCCCCAGTATGGCCGCCGTTGCGCTACTTTGCATAATATAGTGACTTTAGTCAATACTATAGTGCGTTCAAAGGTGAGTTTGCAGTACAGGGCATATGGAGTAGTTCTTTTTCATACTCTCTAATGGGTTTACACAATGACACTATCCTTTTCTTACTTGTCGACGTTGCCAGCTCTAAAACGCGCTGATCTGTGAAGACGCAGTATTCTACAAATGGCCATTTATTTTTGTTGAGTGTTATTTTGAGTTTTATAAGAGTTGATTTTTGTAAATCTTACGAGTTTTTCATATTATTATAATTGACACATTTGACACTTTTACAACATTTGGCAACACTGAGCTATACTGCAAACTCACCTTTGAACGCTCTATAGTATTATTTTTTCTTTTTTGTAAATTAATATGATCTTATTTTTATATTTGTTATTTTACACATATTTATTGCATTATTTGGGTTCTGACCTATAAATACTTATCACGAATAAATAAATAAATAAAATCTCAAAATTCCCCCGGTTTTAGAAAAAAAATAAATAAAATATTATGGTAAGTTTACCTATAGAGAAGTCTGGAAAAAGCATTTGAGTGGTTATAAATAATAAATAGATATAAACAATTTTTTATAATTTGTAATTTTTATTTATTTACAAAAATAAATTATATATCAATAAATTATTACAATAATAAAAATAAACATTTTAAAGCTTTTGATTTTGTAATATCTCCAAAATATTTTATATTTATTTAATAAGAAACAAAAACAGATGATAAAATAAATATTATATAAAACTTTACTTAAAATCTAGATCTTTTGATTGTTTTTTGTACATTAATACTAAAATAAATAGATGAGAATGCCGATTTGTCCAGGCATATTATTTACACATAAAATTCATAATAACTATGAATTTTAATTCCAAAAAGTATCAACATATTCATTTTTATCCGTTAATATCACTAAGCACCTCAAAGTCAATTAAAACTGATATGACTAGACCAACCACTGAAATCAGAAATGGAATATTCTGATTTTACTGAATTTTCTGACTACACGACTTTATGGACGAACTCGTAAAAGGCTACTAAAAATCATGTATGAGTATAGGGGAAATTTTTTAAAATCGCAGCGCCATATGCGACAAAGCTGGAACACTCGAAAGGAAAGTGACATTAATCTTTTACTCGTGTATTTGTTTACGGTGAAAATGAACACCAGTTGTATTTTTCCTGTTTTCCGAGTTTTTTTATTTTTTATTTAAAGGTAATCTACGATTTAAAAGATATGTAATAATATACTATTCTAAAGAAATTTCAAGGAAATTTTTAGTTTTTCATAGTATTTTTAATTCTTTTTAACTGTCTGCCAATATAATAGCAACAAAAATATGGTAAATATATTAGTAAAAATTAATATCTATGCCGAAAAAGTAGGAGGTCCATTTAATATAACAACTGATGATTTTGGCAAATTTTGGGTGGGGTAAGTGCTTTTTTTCAGTCTATTCTTGGACGTAAAAAACCACTCTATAAAATGCAACGGACAAATGTGCATGCATGGGCTTGGATTTTTGCCCATTTTTAGTTTTTGGGTCCATAAAAACCTACGATCCACCTTCTCTCTGCCTCCAAACGTCGTTTCAATTGATATTTTTCTGGATTTAGGTAAATTATGGAATTTTTAAGAGGGATTCTTCCTTATTCACAATTTACATTGCGGCACACAACAAAATTGATTGTTTCTTTTCCATGATTCACAAAAATAAAACAAACAACAAAAAACACGTATTTCTCCATTGAACAAAACAAAACGATGTCACTTTCGTATCTTCCGCAAATTGCCACCAGATGTCAGGGCGCTTAGGAAGTTTCCCCTATTAACTACTGGTAAATATAAAAATAAAACGAAAGGACAAATTTGGAGACGTAATAATCAATAAAACATAATGCCTCATGATACTGATAATACAGTCGCAAGAAAGATTTTCAACTATTTGCACAAGTTAATTTTTTGAATAATGTTCCGTATAAGTCCACCACAAATAACTGGTCAGAGAAAATGCGTAAGCTAGTTATAATCTAGTTAGAATGAGATTTGGCCCTGGCGAAGCGCCGCCCCTTTCTTTCAAAACATAACATTTACGTTTCACTTTATCTTTTCCAATATTTTTATTCAAAACTGAAATCTAAATAAGTACTTGATAGTTATCCGTTCCCAAATCCAAGCATTTATTCAATAAGAAGTTTCAGTATTTATACGCTTAAGTCACATTTAAATGGTTTAAATGAGGTTTATAGTATACATATTTAGAAGATTAACTTTATTAAAAGAGAGAATCCTCAAAATTATCAACATATTCCGACCTACCAATTTTAGGTCTGAAATAGAACATTCATTTTTTCGTCGCATTCATAGATACTAAATTATGTAAATGTACTAAAACTGTATAAAGCATTTATATATATTCACTATATACAAACAATCAATGGTAAAACTAATTAGGTTAGGTTTGGTTAGGAAAAATTTTGGACAGAAAAAGTTGAAACTTGATAGACGTATATAAACAGCTACCCTTAAGGAATTTTTACCTGTTTTTAATCAGATCTATAGTATACATATTTTGAAAAACAACTTCATAAAGAGTTCCAAAAATATCAGTTATATTCCAACGTATCGTCATGTTAAAAACGAATATTTCTCTGCCAACTACAGATGCATGAATAATTACTATTGGCTCCCCACTCTTTCGACCATGTCTTCTCGTTTATAACGTTAAAATATACTTCATTCTAAGCATACAGCCTCGTTCTGGTGGACTCATACAGAACATTAACCAATTTTTTTTATAACGTTTCCTTTATTACTATATTTCTTTGAATATCTTTGTTACTTCTTCCAAATTCAGTTTTCTGTTAAAACTTTCTTTTAACATACATTTAAACCCTACAGATTATAAGTTTCTTTTACAAAACCAACAATCTAAACTAAATAAAATAAAATAAAATTAGTAACAATCTATACATTAAAATTAACAGCGAATAATTATTTATCTATTTGTGTAAAACCGATTTTAGATAAAAATTCGCTACAAAATATTGAGGTATAAATTGCTTACTAATTATATTTCAGATTATTAGTTTTGCATAAGAAACTTGTACTATACTGTTGTGCTTACTTAATAAACATGTGATACTTTTTGTAACTAAAATTTCTATATGATTTTGTTTTGTCATGTCTATATAGGGACCTTTTATATCCCTCTATAAAAATATTTCTACGTCCATAAATTCAATTTAAAATTTGTCATCTCCATGTTTTTGGTCTGAATGGTCAAACACAGATCAATATTCTGATTACATCAGCATACATATTATCTGATAATACGTAGATCACATCATATCTCAATAGTTATCACAACTCTTTCACCTTACAACATTATTATCAATTCTGTTTAGGCTTTCCTCTGACTCGATATCAACGTAATATGTAGGAATAGTGCCAACTCCTTTGACGAAAGTCATGTCTCGATAAGTGCACTGTATACCCTGTTTCTGTAGGACCCGAGCTGTATCTTTGGTTACTTGGATTCTTCCTGCTTCACCTGTTGTGTCCATTCGTGATGCTGTGTTTACGGTATCTCCCCAAATATCGTATAGTGGTTTTTTGGCACCGACTACTCCAGCTGTTACTTCTCCATGAGAAATACCTACAACAAAACAAAAAAAGTGAATTTTCACACATTTCAGGGTTTTGCAGGTATTTAGTAAGTGAATGATGATTATTTGGGATGCAAAAATAAATTTTATGTTAAAATATTTTTTTTGTTAATTTTAATTCGAATGCCTAATACCATTATTTAGGTCTCTAAATATGTGCAGTATTTTTTTATATAGCAGGATTCATTAAGATTTTGAAAATTGCGCCTATAACTTCCATTAGTTGTTTTAAGTCATAACTCAGCCCCTCTGATTTCGTGTATTCAATTTCAACAATTTCCACTGGTTATTAAATTTACGCTTTTAAAAATTAAATGCAACATTTTCCTCAATATAACTAGAATTTTGAAAAAATAACTTAAACCAAATTAAAAAAATTGATGTGAAGTGTGAATTTTCACACATTTCAGGGTTTTGCAGGTATTTAGTAAGTGAATGATGATTATTTGAGGTGCCAAAACAAATTTTATGACAAAATATTTTTTTATGAATTTTAATTCGAATGCCTATTACCATTATTTAAGTTTTTAAAGATGTGCAGTATTTTTTTTTTTATATATCAAGGTTCATTAAGATTTTGAAAATTGCGCCTATGGCTTCCATTGGTTGTTTTTAGTCATAGCTCCTCCCCTTTGATTTCGTGTACATTCAAATATATAATTAAATTATAATTTCAACAATTTCCACTGGTTATTAAATTTACGCTATTAAAAATTAAATGCAACAATTGCCAAAATATAATTAAAATTTTGAAAAAATAATTTAAACAATATAAAAATGCAAAAAATAAATAAAAAATAATATTGTCTCCTCACGTAGGACTCGAACATGAGTCCGATTACGAATTCTTGGACAGAACGCAAGTATCTTAGCCACAGCACCAAGAAACACGTTACTGTTGAGCGTATTATATAACTATAAGTTGTCAACATTATTAGCAAAAAAACACAAAAAATGCTTTTTTTTCCAAAAACATAATCTGATCAAAAATTCCTGTTGAACTATTCCGGTTCACACCAATGTACATTACTTAGAATTTTTTCAGATTTTTAGTTTAAACCATCTGGGCTACAGGGTGTGGGACAAAATTTTTTTTGCACAATATTGGCAAAAATCGCTTCAAAATAATTTATTTTGGAAAAATTTGATCGTTAATTCACGTACCAAGGGCTTTCATTTGATACCCTACTCAGAATTAAAAAAAAATATTTTTTTTTTCGATGAGCACATATTTGTTTATATTTTTAGGGGGATATGTTTTTTAGATGTTTTGGTATTTTTCCTATGTGCGGGTCAACGAGTTGTATAAGCATGCCAAATTTCAACTCTCTAGGTTTAGCCGTTCGGCTACAATTTTTACCGAACAGACAGACAGACAGACAGACAGACAGACAGACAGACAGACGACAAAATGACGGTATAAGGGTTTTTTGGTCATACCTACAAAACCCTAAAAAGGAAAAATAAAATTGACTCACCACCGGATCGAACTTTAGTTTGCAAATTTGAACGCGAGCATGATAACCATTTCATTATCAAAGCATGTTGGTTTACTGTCTTACCTAAATTATTAAATATTTTATATGGTCAAACAAAATACACAAAAAATGCGTTATTTTCCGAAAACATAATTTGATCAAAAATTCCTGTTGTACTATTCCGGTTCGCACAAATGTACATTAATTAGAAATTTTTCAGATTTTTAGTTTAAACCATTTGGGCTGCAGGGTGTGGGGACAACATTTTTTTTGCACAATTTTGGCAAAAATCGCGTCAAAATAATTTATTTTGCAAAAATAAAAATTTGATCGTTAATTCACGTACCAAGGGCTTTCATTTGATACCCTACTCAGAATTAAAAAAAAATATTTTTTTTTTCGATGAGCACATATTTGTTTATATTTTTAGGGGGATATGTTTTTTAGATGTTTTGGTATTTTTCCTATGTGCGGGTCAACGAGTTGTATAAGCATGCCAAATTTCAACTCTCTAGGTTTAGCCGTTCGGCTACAATTTTTACCGAACAGACAGACAGACAGACAGACAGACAGACAGACAGACAGACAGACGACAAAATGACGGTATAAGGGTTTTTTGGTCATACCTACAAAACCCTAAAAAGGAAAAATAAAATTGACTCACCACCGGATCGAACTTTAGTTTGCAAATTTGAACGCGAGCATGATAACCATTTCATTATCAAAGCATGTTGGTTTACTGTCTTACCTAAATTATTAAATATTTTATATGGTCAAACAAAATACACAAAAAATGCGTTATTTTCCGAAAACATAATTTGATCAAAAATTCCTGTTGTACTATTCCGGTTCGCACAAATGTACATTAATTAGAAATTTTTCAGATTTTTAGTTTAAACCATTTGGGCTGCAGGGTGTGGGACAACATTTTTTTTGCACAATTTTGGCAAAAATCGCGTCAAAATAATTTATTTTGCAAAAATAAAATTTTGATCGTTAATCCACGTACTAAGGGCTTTCATTTGATACCCTACTCAGAATTTTAAAAAAATATATTTTTGTTTCGATGAGCAGATATTATCTATCTCATTTTGTAATACGGAACTAACAGGAAAAGTTCATTTTTTATGTTGTATATTGACAATACATTTATAATATTATCATAGTGTTGGTTCACACGGATACGCAAAGTCTGTTTACACCACAAACCAACAGTAACAGTTTGGTAACCAAAGTAACCAGATTTAGTTTCGTATTACAAATTGAGACAGATTATATTTGTTTATATTTTTAGGGGGATATGCTTTTTAGATGTTTTAGTATTTTTCCTATGTGCGGGGCAAAGAGTTGTATAAGAATGCCATATTTCAACTCTCTAGGTTTAGCCGTTTGGCTACAATTTTTACCGAACAGACAGACAGACATACGACAAAATGACGGTATAAGGGTTTTTTGGTCATACCTACAAAACCCTTAAAAGTATCTAGTATATATTAGTATCGACTGAAAAGTAAAAACTTACCAATGCGCAGTTTAAAATTGGAAGTAGTCGTATGATCTTCTTGAAATGTTGTATCTTTTTGGTCGATTTTTTCTAAAATTCGCATCATATTAACTGCAAACCTGACCATTTGCACTACAATATTATCACTGCCGACTTTCTCCACAGATGTGTTTGAATCCTTGCGTCCAGGGTCCAGACCACAAGCAGCCATGTACGTCCATTTGGCAAGTTTTATTTTCTCCACTTTCTTTCCACACGGTTTCGCTAATAACTGAAAAATATTTAAAACGTAATAATAATATGGATAGACAAATTTAAATAAATAGTTTAAATTTTATTAATGAAATGCCGCCTAGTAAAAAAAAGTAATTTTTTTCTAAATTTTCTTTTTGCAGATAAGGGAATATAAAGTAATCTAAAATAGTCAAGTCTGGTGATCTAGGTGGAAATTCTGGATTTGAACGTAAACTAATTATTCGATCGTCAAAAAATTCACGAAGGTAATTGATGGTCTCTTGAGCGGTGTGGGCAGTCGCGCCATCCTGTTGGAAGTAGCCTTGCTGGGGCTCATCCTCATGAAGCTGATTAAAAAATTCACGTACAATATTCCGGTATCTCTGAGCAGTAACAGTTTCGTGGAAAAATATGGGTCCGATAATACGTCTTCGAGACACAGCAATCCAAACACCAACTTTTAACGGGTGAAGGGGAGTTTCCCGAAAAGTATGAGGATTTTGAGCACTCCATAACCTCATATTTTGTTAATTAATATACCCCGAAAGGGTAAACTAGGCCTCGTCAGAAAAAAACGTTAAATTTAACAAATCATTATTAATTAAATTTGGTTGGAACCAGTGGCAATACACAATTCGCCTATTGTGGATCTGCTGGCAGCAACTCATGTAAAGCAAGAATTTTGTACGGGAATAGCTTAAATCTTTTTTGACAATAGTATGGCAAGTTCCTAATGATAAACCAGTCTCTTGCGACAGTGTACGTAGTGCTGTAGTGAGTTGCTCGTTCATACGTTGACGAACATCATCAACTGTATTTTGAGTACGAACTCTTGGCCTACCAGTTCTATATCTATGAGTAATGCTCCCTGTATCTTGGAATAAATCAACACATCTTCTAAGTGCGCTGTAAAAATCTCCTTCAAGGAAAGGAAAAATCTGTAAATTGTAGCCGAAATTCCTCTAAACATGACACCGCACTGTATATCCATTCGTCGTTCACTCGAACACCATTTCGAAAATATGATTCAATCATAAATTTTTTGTGTTCAATTGTAAAAACCATTATAATTGTAGTCTAATTCAATTTTCAATAGAAACTTATGATAACAACAATGATGACAGTTAATTAATTGATAGTTAAAACTTGCAGTACACATTATTTTATTTTTTCACAGCCAACCCTTATGTAATTTCTTTTTGAACACATGTTACTATTAACAATAGATAAGTTATTTAGAAGACAAGAAAGTAAGTATATTTGCGATTGTAGGATTCTGCTTTTGTATACTGTCTCCAGTGTAAATTTTCAGCCGAAATACAAGAGAAAGTACGCAATAAACTTATAATAATACTTACCATATCAAATTCACTAATAATTTCATTCATCACAGTTAAGAGAGTTTCTTCACCGTCGCCGACGTCACCAATCCAACTTGTATCACCGAAGTCATCTGGAATTATCACCGATGCAAACATTACAGCAACACTTTTATATTCTTCACTATATGGCTCATTGTCTGGCATTTTATTATTCAAATATACTTCCACTAAAAACAAGAGGTCTGATTTAGAATAATAACATATTGCATAACAATTTTATTACAACCAAAACATTGGTTATTATTTCTGATATGCGTAAGAGCCAAATGCGTAAATCAAAATAACCCAATTAACACGAGTTATATCTTTTAGTTGATTTGATTGCAAATATATTTTAGTTATACCTGAGTTGATACAAAATATTAGAGTGTTATTCGGACCATCGGAGAATCCGTGGTGGACTGCCGTTGAAGGCAGTTCAGTTACCTAATTATGGACTTGAGCATATTATGACTGGATTAGGAAATAATAACACTATGCAACAAATTAAATATTTTTTTTTTTCCACTGGGTTTACATTATGTAATTATGATTCCCCACCTTAAACTCAATTGAGGTTTATAAATAAAATTGTCACATCACGTCAGGTTCCATAGAGAAAAGCATTTAATGTTTTTTTTTTTTTAATTATATAAATTAGCGACACAAAACTTTATTTTTTATTAAAAACCTTATATTTTTTTGTGCAATTAGCTTTCCTCTCGTAGTCAGTTATCGCGGTATCCCTCTGAAGGCACCAACAGTAGTCTGCAAGCATGGCTGGTTCCCATCTACCTTGATAACGCTTCTCAAACTCTTCTTCCATAAAACTTGATGAACTTGATGAACTTGAAAATCGTTTTGGTACTGGAATGTCTGGAGAATGGGGTAGCGGCATTGATACTGATGGTACATTGGCATATTTCACTGAATGTTTTTATTTTTTAGAAAAACCCTTCACATTTGTCAAACAGAAATAACAGTCGTCTATGTGGTTCTTGGGTTCACGCCACTGCATTGGTACACCAAAAGGCATCACTTTTATAGTACCATTGTACCTCAAGCAATGGAGAAATTGGCTTTTTCTCACTTTTAGGAGTAAATTGACCACAAACATAACAAAATAAGTTAGGAGAATTAAGACAAACGCGCGGCATTATGTAGATTTATAACTAATCTAAATATTTTGATGAGTTTTGTACACAGCAAAGTATATTTTTATGAATAGGCTCAAACAAGTTTTATCAAGAATAAACAAATTAAGATTTTACTTATCTATGTTTTGAGACGTGATATCTAAATATAAATTTGTTTTTTTTTTGCTTACTAGGTATACCTAATACGAATTACTATTCGAAATATTGGTGAATTTTTTAGTGTTGCATAGTGTAATAAGTTTAATATGTAAATTACATACCTACGTGAATTGGCAAAATATTGCTTAGCAACATGTTATTAATTTTATGCATCTGTTTGGCTTGAGTCTGTTCGCTTGAAAGTTGCAGCTTCCACTGAAAATCTAATCTTCTTAAATAATCAGCCTGGCGATCAATTAAATGTAGTGTAAATGTTAAAAATGACAAACTCATAATACAGGCAAGCTGTGGTTTTAAAAATGGATTCCAAGTTTCTTCACCCTAAAATTAATACATCTAATAAGATATTAAGTGCTTTTTATATTAAATTGTGGTTTGAGCAATATTTTAAAATAAAATAGTTGTACAAAGAATTACTAAGAAAACCTCACCTTAACAACTATTCTTATTTTATATAATATTGCTTAAAGTACACTATCCTACAAAAAGTAACTGGACGCTTCTCTTAATTTAGATAGTAAACGGTATCCACCTTGTAAGATACCGGACATATGAACTTATAGGCTATTCTAAACGTTTAAGCGGAACTAACCGGAATTTTAATTGTCTATATTGTCGCACGAACAATGATAAATACATTTATGACGGTGATATATGATTTTAAGATTATTAATATTGTTTGTTGAAGTAGAAGATTTGCACGTAAAGTAAATGCCCTTTGTTTTTGAGGCATTAAGAATCATACGATTATTAATTAACCAGGTGGAAAGAAGATTTAAATCGTAGTTGAGATAGTCCGATAATGACTATTGACTTCGGTCAGATATCAATACAGTGAATTAAACTAAAGCAAGTTAAAACTCCTGAAAATGGATAGTCCGATAATGTACTTAAGTTTTCTGCTGAACATACGAGTGAGGTGTCATCGGCATAGGCAAAGACGGATGAGTGAAATTGAAGTTGCAGTAAATCATTTATATAAATGATGAATAATAACAGGCCCAATACTCCACCTTTCGGGATTCCGAAATTAACAACCTCTTCTGTACTTACTGCATGTCCAATTTTTGTCACTTGTTTTCTGTTAGTGAGGTATGATTTAAGCCATCGTAGAGTATAACCATAAAAACCATACTTAATTAATTTCGTAAGTAAAGTTCTGTAATCAACTATGTCAAATACTTTTCTTAAATCTACATACAGGGCAGCAGTAGGTTTGTTACAATTTGCTGATTTAACGACTTCAGTAATGTGCCGTTCAATAGCAATGTCTGTACCTAGTGATAGCATCTACCGGTTCGGACCGGTTTGCGCGAACCGTTTCTTAAAATTATTGAAACCTTAGGGAACCGGTTAGAATTATTAAAAATAAATGAATTACTCTGACTTCAGTTTTGAGTCGTGCCCTGCCGTGTTGCAAATGTAATATTTATTTTATACGCTATTAATAATACAATCTTAAATTTTTTTCCTTATATTTAATAAATGGAAGTAAGTGATTTGTTTTCACTCTTAAAAATACAGAATAGGTTCCTAGATATCACATGACTTTATAGAACCGCTTCCTGAAAATTTAGGATGCCATCACTGTCTGTACCCAATCCAGGCAAGAATCTATACTGATGGACGGATAATAAATTGTTCGTTTCAAAATATTCTAGTATTCTGGCATGCTTAATATTCTCTAATATTTTTGAAAATGTGTTTAACACAGAGATAGGTCTATAATTGTCCACATTAAAAACGGGTGTTACACAATAAGTTGTCATTAGTTCTCTCTTTAAGGTATGAAGTGGGTTTATGCTAAACAAAATGATCAAAAGTCTCATTTAATCGGTAAAAGTTACTAGAATTGATAATCTAGTTCCGCTTAAACCAAAGAAACAGACTATACTTAATGCATATGTTTCCATGGATTGAAATGGCTTCGTATCTAAAGAGTAGCGTGAGGAGTAAAGAGATTAGGCGTTTTCGCAAACCCTATCCGATACATATATGAAGTCATTGATTTAATCTGATAGCTACGATCCTGTTCGCAAACTTTTTCTTTGATTAGATAAAAAACTATCTACGTTCGCAAACCTACAATAGCTATCTGATAAACGCGATCGGATAGCAATATTTCAATCCTACAAAATAGTAGGATTCATTTCAGATTAAATAACTTAAAAAATTATTTGATGTGTATGTCATTTTGGGTTTTTTACTTTAATCTAAAAAATTTTGCCGATTATAACTATTGGACACGCTCTATTTTTCGATGATGATGGTTATGATGATACTGACGAAAATAATATGGTAATGCTATTTTTAAACCGCAAAGATAAAAAGAAAAGAATTACAGTGGAAAACATGAAAATATTATTTATCGTTATTCGTTAAGATCTTACAAATCGTCAAGTTTAAATAAAGAAATAAAGTCGTAAGTGCTGCCATCTAGACAATAGAACACTAAACTTTAAACAATCCTGTCCGCAAAAGTCCGTAAGAAGTTATTTGGATCAAGCGATTAATATTCGTTCGCAAACTGACTTTATCTGATAAACAGTAATCTGATAAATTCTATCCGATTGAATTTCGTAACGTCATTTATTTATCGGATACGTGATCGGATTGAGGTTTGCGAAAACGGCTATTGTAACTCATTTCTCTTTGTTGAGTTGATTAAAAATGTTAGAGTAGTATTTTGACCATCGGAGAATCCGTATTGGACTGCCGTCGAAAGTAGTCATAATTTTTAATCAAATCTTCCACAAAAGATACAGAATAGACTCGATGGAGTATATTGGAAGATTTGGGGACAGCTAAGCCATTTCGGTTAAAAATTGATACGACAACCTGAAGCTGCTCTTCGGGTTGAATTGTTACTGCAGCATGAAAGTTGTTACTGGAGCAAAATGAGATCTGACCCGTTGTTGAAATTTCATGAAAAATTAAATATTTGTATGAAGTGTCCAGTTATTTTTTTAGGGATATTGTATATTTATGGTTGGATATTAGATGGTGCTTGATACGTACAAAAAAAATATCACTATCCTCGACATTAGTGAAATGTGCGTAAACATAAGCTATAATTCCACCAACTAAAAATTTTAATCCTAATTGTATACGGAGAAAAAGAAAACTTGCTATAACAGCCAGGCAACAAGTTTGACTCATGTGCTAAAAAATAAAAAGTATTCAAAAATGCTATTAAAAGTTCTAACAAAATTTTAAAGCAAGCAAAATACTTGTAATAATTACTTACCCATGGATCTATACAAAATATATCAGTTTTGTCATTGTCTAAAACTGCATTATTTCTCTTTTTATATTGGTCACAGTCGATCTAAAACAAAATGGAATTAATATAACTAAATACTTTACTTCTCCAAGCTAAATAGTGGACAGTTCTCTCATTGAATTTTTTCCAGGAAAAATTACTAAGAATCAACGAACTCTAGAAGAAGCAATTAAAGTATGCACAGCATCAGAAGTCAGCAAACTACAGGCGAAAGCGATAGAGCAGGATGCACCAGTAGAAGCAGTCGAGTGGAAGAAGAAATTTCAAGAGATGTCAAGAAAGAAGAACACCTCCACAGAAGAAGAAATTTATTTGTGTAAAAAATGTAATAGGAGACATAAAAGGTATCAATGTCCAGCTTACGGTAAACAGTGTAATAGTTGTAATAAGATGAATCACTTTGCGGTAGGTTGTAAAATTAAAAAAGTTGTTAAAGAAGTTACACAGAATAGTAGTAACAGTAGCACAGACACAGACGAAAACTATCATTTAAATGTTAGTGCAGTAAAAGCTGTTCCTAAAAGATTGCCTGTTAGTTTAAGTAATCAAAATAATACTGTAAAATTAGTTAATGAGATTAATTGGTTTGAAAAAATTAAAATTAATAACATTGTTGTAGATTTTAAGCTAGACACTAGCTCAGAGGTCAATATTATTACTAAAAAGCTATTAAAAAAATTAAAATTAGTCGATCAAATTAAAAAATCTAACATATCCCTACGCGTATGGAGGATTTAAAATAAATACTACTGGTAAAGTTAAATTAAACTGTGATACGAATCACATTAGTAGAATAATAAAATTTGTAGTCGTTGTTAAGGAACGTGCAAGACCACTAATCGGGTTAGATGGCTGTATAAAATTGAATTTACACGCCATGGACTATGAAGAGAGTGCAATTTAACATGGAGATGTGCAAATATCGGAAGTGTGAAACAAATCCTGAAATATTCAAAACTTTATTTTACGAGATATCGTCAAAATACAAAGACCATATTTCTATCTACACAGATGGCTCTAAAATAGATAATAAAACAGGCTCTGCGGTTATTTTCGGCGAAGAAATCTTTTAATATCACCTACCCAAAATCACAAGCGTTTACACAGCGGAATTATACAGTTTACTACAGGCCACCAAATTCATTAATGAAAAGCAAGAAAATAAATTATAATCTATACCGATATTCTTAGTGCCATACAAGAACTAACACACCTATATTCAAGAAACATATTGATCCAAGAACTTCAGGAAACAATACACCAAGCCATCTGCAAAGATAAACAAATAACGATAATGTGGATACCCTCTCATGTCGGTATAAACGGCAACGAAAGAGTGGATAACGAAGCAAAGGAAGCTATAAACCTACCAATAACCGATATAACTATACCAATTTGCGATGTAAAAAGTCTGATAAAAAGAAAAATCAGAAAATCCTGGAACAACCAATGGTTAAATACAACAAACGACAACAAACGACGAGAAATAAAGGAAGACACTAAACCGTGGGAAACAAAACAGAATAGAAGAGAGCAAATTATTATAACCCGACTACGTATAGGTCATACACTGCTTACACACCAACATCTATTCAACAACTGCGAACCAAGTCAGTACGAACAGTGCAACACTACCCTCACAGCAAAACACCTGATAATAGACTGCCCTAAATATAGTTATGAAAGACTCGTAAATAAAATACCCAACTCGATTGAAAAAGCCCTTAAAAATAACATCAGTGAAACAGATAAAGTGTTAAAATTTCTAACAGATATAAACATGAAAGAACGAATCTAGTTAAAATCTCCCTCATTTTGCATTACATTATTGTATTATATTAATATTTTATTAAGCAATGTTATACTACCATATATTATTGTATTTGTGTTATATTAACAGTGCTAGGTACTAATGACCTAGTTGTCGATGTACCTATAAATATTTAAATAAAAAAAAAAAATGAATTTAATTAAAAGGACCGAAAGCACTGAACAAAATAAATTTAATAATAAAGATAACTTTGTAAAACAAAATAAAGATAAAGGAGTAGGTAGTTTTCCTGATAAATATGACATTAAAATTGTAAAATATAGTAATCGTACTATTAAACCACCGAGGCGTGTACCTCAAGCTATTAAACTTGCACTTGAAAATACATTGCATAAATTAGAAAATGATAAAATAATAGAAAAGGTAAACTGTCCAACAGAATGGGCAAGTAACAAGAAAAACTCAATAAAAAAATACGGTTATGTTTAGACCCCGTGGACCTAAATAAAATAATACAGAGAGAATATTATTTAATTCCTTAATTTGAAGATATCAGAACAAAAAAGATAAAAAAAGACAAAGCGTAAGTTCAATAAAGATATAAAAAAGAGAGAAGAAAAACAGTAAGAAGAGGAGTACATGCAGGAATTAGAGTACATGAAGGAATTAGAAATGTGTCAAAGAAAAGAAACTAACATAAAAGTACATAAAAGATGTAAAAGAAAATACAAAAAGATAAAATATGAATCCCCGATAAAATCATACAAAAGTTGAACAGTCCTAGATCATACGTAGTTAGAGTTAAAAATGATACAATATTAAGAAGCAATTCAATACATATTAACAAGTCCTTAAATGAACCAATAATTAAAAGATCTCCATTTATTAATGATGAGTCCATAAGTAATAATATTGATCTTGAGATAAATAATAATTTAACCAAAAACGCTGTAATTATTGATAACCCTATCATTAATACCAGTCATGGTACAGACAAATTTAATAATAACTCTAGCAATATAAACACTAGGACTGGTAGAGTTATCAATAAACCTAAAAGATATTTCGACTGATTATAGTCGATGGTGTGATTTGTGATATATTTGATTGTGATATATTTAGTTTAACATGTACAAATTTATTTAAAAAAAGTGGAGATGTTTTATAATTGTTATATGTCATGTTGGTTACATTGTATGTATGAACCAAGGATAGATAACGTAACGTAACGTAACGATACCCGATAGCGTTATAATAACGGTTCAACTACATTTTTTAATACAATAACGTAACGATATAATAATAACGTTATATAACGTTATAATAACGAATAATGATTCATAAAAAGTTATTTTATAACGTTATTTATTAACGTTATGGTAAGATTAAATAAATCTTTTTAATTATGTGTTTGATAATCTATAAATCCTTATAATTTTGTGTTTGTTAACCTATAAATCTTTCCAATTTTTTGTAACATAAATCTTACTGATTTCGTGTTCGTTAACCTTAAAGACTTTAGGTTTATTTCTATATGATCGTAATTTTAGTCATTGTTAATTCGACTGATTATTGTAAGTTCGACTGTATTTTTATTATTTATAACTTGTTGTAAGTTTTTTTTGGGAATTTAAAATTTAATATGTTCTTTGTATTTCATATATGAAATAAAATTAGAATATCTAAAATCTAAACGTAATTTGATATTATTATTTTAAATTTACACTGTACAGATCCCAAATACAGTAATACCTCACACATTACGGTAAATCGTTCCGCTAATATACCTACAGTTAGGGTGACTATTTTCTTGGAGACGGCAATGTGGGATGGAGCAAAAAAAAGGTCGTCACTTCCGAAATATAAGTGAAGAGCAAACAAAAAAAAGGTCCTCACCTCCCAAATATAAGTAAAGAGCAAAAAAAGGTCTTCACCTCCCAAATATAAGTACACAGAACAAAATTCGGCCCTGGGGACACCAAATCAAAATGCGGGACGAATGGTCACCCTACCTACAGTGCTTTTTGAATCCATATTAATCGAGGCATGGAAACAAACAGTTTTGTCAAACAATAAATAAATAAAAAAATAAAAAACTTATCCGTACTATAGAAGCCGCTCTGTGCGATGTATTACAGTATAGGTAATTTCAAAAAAAAAAAAAAAAATTATAACGTTATATAACATAAAAAATTTTTAACGTTGTTTATAACGTTATGTAACAAAAACAAAAAATAAATACCGTTATACAATAACGTAACGATTTGAAACGTTATTCCATCCCTGGTATGTGCATCATGTGACCGATGCTAAAACAATGCTAAAAAATAATAATGTATAATTAAGCATCGTACGTATCCTGTTAATGATGATAATAATAATTAAACTAATATTGTTTAATATAAACATAGATATAAAACAGTGGACAGACCAAGAAACACGTAGAAACGAACCACCATGAGCAAAGGATAGAATCAGGCTACATATGGGGTCAATTTCTCTACGATGTCAATAATGCTTGGATAAGAATGGAGGACATTTTGAGTTAATGCATAATTTTTTCCCACATTTTTGCTTCATTATACAATTGAATTTATGACAATAAACATAGAAGTAATTCACATCAGTGTGAATGCATTTTATTTGGACACTCCTTATATTAAAACTCATTTCGCTTATTTAATATTTCTACTTACCAAATCTAAAATTGTACAGGCAGCTATCAGTAGGCTGACGGTCAAGTATAATATTATTCGCAATGAGACACTTGTGCTCACATGTCCAGCGGTAAATCTTACGAATTGGACAAAACAGTTTGGTTGTTTCTTTACAATACTTTCTTCATTCTTCTCACTTTTCAAAAAGAACTTTTTAGACAAAGTATACAGCCACGTGAGAGGTAAAAGAATAATTGTTATTAATCCTAATGTTCCGAATAATAACCAAACACCTAAATTCCACCTAAAATAAAAGAGAAACGTTGAAGTCATGATTTAAGGGTGCGCACAGCCGTATAGTTTCTTACACAAAACTAACAATCTGAAATGAAGTTAGTAACACTCTATATATCAAAATTTTCAGCGAATTTTTATCTATCTAATAGGATATTTTTAATTGTAAAAAGAACTGTCATGTAATTGTAAATAAACAAATTGCATTATAGACGCCATCTTGTAAACCATTCGACGCATATTTGTGTACCATGCGGCAAATTGTAGCTAAATCTTCATTGTACAAATATATTTCATGATATTTTGTTCTATTGTGAAAACTAATTATAGTTATTGTACTTGGTAATTTAATTTTACCGCCACCTCAAATCTGCCGCGGTTCTCAATATAGATACTGCGGATAAAAATGATTTATTAGGTGTAAAGAATACTTGTACCAAGTGACATTTCATTATCTTCAAGTATAATATTTTTCGACGAAGGTTCTAAACTATGCACAATCATGTCGAAAAAAATATTGATGTATTATTTGAACATTTCTACATAAAACTATATAAATATAAAACTTATTTGAACCCCACAAATATATTTAAAAAATTACAGAACATTGTTGTGTGATACCTACTATTAAGTTATTGAGCAATAACATTGTTCCAATAACTTTTTCTACAATCAAAAATATCCTATTAGATAGATAAAAATTTTGTGCAAAATTTGATGTAAAGATTGTAACTAATTTTATATCAGATTGTTAGTTTTGTATAAAAAAAACTAATACGCTCTGGGGGTTGTACGTAGCGTTAATAGTTATTTATGTAACTAGGAAGTAAAGTGAAGGTTTAATCCCGAGAATGTAAGTAATGCCCGAGACTATTGAAGGGAGTCGAGGGTATTTTCATTTGAGGGATTAATGCACTTGACTCCCAAGATTCATACAAAAATTTTCTCACGACGATCAGTTACAATTTATTTAATCAATTAGAAATTTGATTTAATATAATTTTCAAACAGAAATCAATAGACCCAGGTTATAGTTATGTTGCTATGGAGACAGCTTGTTCATATTATGAAAAATAGAATATATTTATGTCACGTTGAATGAGCTAATATTGAATAAAAGTTTTAAATTTAATATTTATTTTGAAGATTTGTCAAAAAGTATTTAAATAACACTGTTAATAATTTAAAAATGGAAATAAGCAGTGATGATGGCGACGATAACTTTATCGGGACACCACCAGATATTGCGTCAGTTGCAATGGAGGCAACTGCCGAATTATTTCCTGCAAAATCAGAGATTGTATAAAAAGTCATATACAAATGTCAGAAAATGGTGTGATAAGAAGAGTGTAGGCAATTACACAGAACTACTACTAAAGTCGGTTTACGATAACTATGAGATGACGTCACACTTGGTTAATTTAAGTACCAACGTTATGATATGTTTTAATCAATATACATAACTCAGTTAGTACATTTAATTATTAAAAGTTGGTACATTTTTTCAATGTTGCCAGTTGGAAATTGGATTGTTCAATAGTTATTTAAACATAAAAGGCCACACCCATTATTGTTTCTAGCTCTCTTCAATTTATATGAGTTAGAAAGAGACAGACAATTTGCAATATTCATATCCATCTAACACAAGCAAATAAGAATGAGAAAAAACATAAAAGGCCACACCCATCATTGTTTCGAGCTCACTTCAATTTCTATGAGATAGAAAGAGGCACAAAATTTGCAATTTCCATCTCTTTTTGATACATGTAAATTGGAATGAGAAAAAACATGAAAGGTCACACCCATTATTGTTTCGAGCTCACTTCAATTTCTATGAGATAGAAAGAGACACACACTTTGCAATTTCCATCTCTTTTTGACACATGTAAATTGGAATGAGAGAAACAGAAATTTATTTATTTTTTTTAATACTACATTACACACTTAATATAATATAAACAATAAATTTCGCGACAAATCGGTTAGAAAGAACTGCTGTGCATCATAATTTACATTAATTCCTTTCCTCCATAGGAAATATAGGTTTTCAATATATTTTTAGAAGTTGTTCGATATAACCTAACTTTTTTTGACAGTTTACGAATAGGGGAAACTTTTTAAGATCGCAGCGCCGTATGCGGCAAATCTGGAACACTCGAAAGCTACATTAAACTGTTATTCCTGTATTTGTTTACATGGTGAAAATGAACACGAGTTGTATTTTTCCTGTTTTCCGAGCTTTTTTTTAATTTAAAGTTAATCTACGATTTACATGATATGTAATAATATACTATTCTAAAGAAATTTCAAGGATATTTTTAGTTTTTCATTGTATTTTTAATTCTTTTTGACTGTCTGCCAATATAATAACAACTAAAATATGGTAAATATATTAGTAAAAATTAATATCTCTGCCTGAAAAAGTAGAAGGGCCTTTTAATATATCATCTGATGATTTAGGCAAATTTTGGGTGCGATAAATTCTTTTTTTCAGTCTTTTTTTGGACGTAAAAAATCACTTTCCATAAAATGCAACGGGCAAACATGCATGCATGGGCTTGGATTTTTGCCCATTTTTAGTTTTTGAGTCCATAAAAACCTACGATCCACTGTCTCTCTGCCTCCAAACGTCGTTTCAATTGATATTTTTTTCGATTTAGGTAAATTATGGAATGTTTAAGAAGGATTCTTCATTATTCACGATTTACATTACGGCACAAACAAAATTGATTGTTCTTTTTTCCATGATACACAAAAATAAAACACAAACAACAAAAAAACACGTATTTCTCCATTGAACAAACCAAAACAATGTGGCTTCCGTATCTTTCACAAATTGCCACCAGATGTCAGGGCGCTTAGGAAGTTTCCCCTATTGGCAACAAGGTTTTTCAACTGTGACGTCATTTCATAGTTATGGTAAATGGACTTTATTTTACTATTTTATTTGGAAATGAACCTTCAACTTCAAGAACTATATATTTTGAGTCAATTAATAATGTAATTAGTAAAAAAATATATATTAATGATGTAAATTCTAGTAATATTAGTGTTACAATAAATAATAAATAATTATGGTCTTTGTCTTTTTTACATCTGTCAATTTAGTGAGGGAATAAAGGTCAAAAAATTTCCCTGTGGAATAAAGTGATATGTCAAAACCTATGCAAGTACATAAAGCCGGTTTTACACCAGGTCGTGAGAAAAAGTTTTTACGAAAACAATAATGTACAATTCACGAGAATTTAGATGCCGATAGATCGATTGAGCATAGATATATAGTGTGCATCAAGATAGAGGGAACATGATTTTTCAAGAAAACGAGACGTGCGAGTGATGGGAAAAAAATTTAATCACCAAAGTCTAGCCCAAGAATCGAAAGTACAGGATATCAAGGACAAATTTTTTAAATGGTAATGTACTGTCGCGCTATTTTAAGCTGGCCGGTGAGAGACTGTACTGCGCAGATTTCGGCAATATTATGAGTGCGTGAGACATCAGTTGCGTCACCCAAGTACAGTCGGAAAACGCATTTATACATTATATACGCACGTGTGCTTCCAAATTTGCTCTGAAAATTAATTTTTGTGTGACTGTACAGCACGACTGCTACACGAATATTAACGACGCCAAAGATTATTAAATTATAAGGTTGTCTTGAAACTTGTAGTGGTGGGAGTAAATAGAGAGGCTACGCGTCATCCGTATGCTAGCGGGAGGTCGGTCTTTGTTTATCGTATATGTTATACAGGGTGTTTGTTTGAAACGGGGCACCCCGAAAATCTTCTTTATTTGTTAAGATACAAAAAATCTTCAGAACAAAAGTTAAACTAGACAAAAAGGCCCATCTAAAGGTTACTATAAGAATTCTGAGGCACTTCCGGTTTCACCGGAAATTATGTCAACTTTTGATCTAGCATAGAGAATCGATAATTTTGTATTTTTTTCCTAAAAGTACATTAAATTAGCTTTACAATGACACCAAAAAATCATATTTTTATGTTAACCATTTCAAAATGGCGACCATTTATTTACAAAATAATAATCAACATAAGTTTTACAAAGTTGAACGTAGCAAGCTTTGAAAACAATAAAAAAAGAAACAAAATATCTCTAAAATAAACTATTTGACTATTTAGAAAAAAAAGCAAAATAAACTATTAAACTCTTGTAATTTATAAAACATTTAATTGAAAAATTAAAATTTAAGTTATTTCATGTTATTTCATATAATAACTAGTTATAACAGTTTATTTTAGAGATATTTTGTTTCTTTTTTTATTGTTTTCAAAGCTTGCTACGTTCAACTTTGTAAAACTTATGTTGATTATTATTTTGTAAATAAATGGTCGCCATTTTGAAATGGTTAACATAAAAATATGACTTTTTGGTGTCATTGTAAAGCTAATTTAATGTTCTTTTAGGAAAAAAATATATATTAGCTCTGAAAATTCATTTTTGTGTGACTGTACAGCACGACTGCTACACGAATATTAACGACGCCCAAGATTATTAATTATAAGGTTGTCTCGTAACGTGTAGTGGTGGGGGTAAATAGAGAGGCTACGCGTCATCCGTATGCTAACGGGACGTCAGTCTTTGTTTATCGTATATGTTATATACACGTTAAGTTTGATTTTTGGCTATAAATATATAAATATCGCTTAATAACCGAAAAAATCTTCGAAAGGAATGTTTCTTCGTTCTAAATAAATTTTCTTACATTAATTTTTGATGTGAAGAGAATAATAAGTGAAATATTTCAATATTTTAGTTTTAGGGTGTCCCTCCGTAACTACCCCAGTGATGGGCGTTTACACGTAAACTTTAATTGTTTACGTTTACGTGTAAATTTTTGTAAACAATTGGTAAACTTGTCAACAACGTAAACAATGTAAACTATGTAAACTGTCAAATAATGAGGTTAGTTTTAATTATTTAATACGAATAATAGAGAGTAAATTCAGTTCAAAACAATAAATTTATTAAAAAAATGGTGGGAAAAAACCGAAGGAATAGCTATGAAGATCTAGGTTTTGTTTTAATTAAAGAAAATGAAAGAAAATATAGGACGTTATGCAAAATTTGCAATGAATATTTTTTTAATTTAATATGTAGGCTGATTTTCTTAAAGGTGAAATTTAATGTATTTTGTTATTAAAAAAATTAGACTGATTTTTTTAAAGAAAAAAGTTTATCATTTTTCATATTCATATTTAATAACTTGTAACACCTATATAATGATGCATATTCCATTTTTATTAATAAGTATATTGGCATGTCCTAATTTTATATACTTACTTTTTCATTTAAAATTGTTACATTAAAATTTTATTATGTATAAAAATGTATTGATAATGGGGTTCTGTAATTAAATTGGGTTAATTAAAAATAAGTGCGCATGTTTAAATCATTGTTTACGTTCTTTACATTGTTCACAAGAGTTTTTGTGTTTACTTTACATTAATTGTTTACGCGTCAACAATGAGGTAACTTACATCATGTAACTTACGCGCCCATCACTGAACTACCCTAATAATCATCAAACTGAAAAACTGCGTAAACAAATAATATAGGAATATAATAAAAAATAAAATAAAAATTATGCCTATCCCCTATTAGCACTCCTGCTGTGGTGGTGGGAAGAGGTACTGAATCAGAGCTATACTTCTTTCTCAATCTCTGAACGAATAACATCCCTTAATTTTGATAACCTTCTCGATTGAACCATATGCTTTTTTAACCGTCATCGGCCAACTAAATTCTCCTGAAGTCTAAAATACAATGTCTCGAAGTTGTTAAAGGATGCATATTAAATATAATACTTACTTAGGTAGTGTTAGATTTTGTATAATAAATATTGCTAATAAAACGAATACGCTGCTTAATAAATAATATTTAAATAATGGATCAGGAACTACTAAATAAGGCAATTCCATTTTTAAATTACGAAATGTTAAAAATAGTGGATTTATTCCAGGAGATTTAAACCATTGCCTAAAAATAAAATAAATATATTAAAATAATCATAAAACAAATATAAACAAATATAAAACAAATATATTAAAATAAAATAATACACCCATATGGGGAGCGAGAATTCTTGTGACCAGTGTTGTAATGGATCTAGTTAAAAGTATACCAGATACAGTAACTAGATACTTTTTCAAGTATCTAGATACAAATTAGATACTTTTTGTAATATGTATCTGTATCTGTATCTAGATATTTAAATTTAAGTATCTTGTATCTGTATTTCAGATACTTTGATCGTTACTTTATTTTTATACCATGATACCAAGCTGATATAATAGTTTAATTATAAATTGTCATTTTAAATATTTTATTTTTACTATAAACAAAATTCAGAAAACAATTGAAATTCTGACGTTTACAAATTAAATTTATATGGAATGTCAATTGTTTTTCGTAGCTTTTGAACGGCCGTAAAAATAGTAGGTACAGCCGGTCAGACTTCTCGTGGCCGGGCGTGGCTTATGGTGCGCATAGAGAGGGCACTATGAAAGATAGTGTCAGATACAGAGAACAGTCAAAGAAACAAGTTCACATTCTTACACGTGTACATTATATTTATCAATTAGGTACGTTTACAAACACAAGTTACTCCCATTACAATCGAACAACAAAACTATAGAAACGTAACTGCTTGATTTTTGGCCAGAGCACCCCCGTCCCTGCGTCTTTTTCCAAACTCCAGCAATTTTAAGTAGATTGTAAATAATAAAGGCTTACAAAAATCAAGAACATTGCTAATTATTTCTCGATTTTGACTATTAATAGCACGTCTACCTAGTTTGCTTTTTGTCTCCATGATTTTAATATTTAATATATTTTGAATGTTGCGTTTATGCACTTGACTGTAATAGCGTGTGTAGGAAATAATGCAATTCGCCAAAGTTATAATCCCCACTACAAATTTCACGCGCATGTTTCACGCCCGGCCACGAGAGATCTGTCCGGCTGTATTTAGGTACCACAATAGTAGGTACAACACTTAATGAAAATGGGTCATTATTAATGAAAACTAAGTTCTAAAACAAAATATTAGTGATTACTTAGTGTTAATTAAATAAATACTAGAGAATACTAGAGAAATAAATACAAACGATATTTCGATTTTCATATTATTTAAAAAAGTAACCTATAAATATATCTTTGAATCCTTATTTATATATTTATAAAATCATTATTCTATAATATAAAGTATCTGGACTGTATATATTAGTATATATTTATCAAAAATACATATTTTTTTCTCCAAAATTGAAGATATTCATTAAATTAAGGTAACAAAAGTAATGTCACATGTATTTTAAACCAGTCAAAAACTTCCAAAGGACTCAGCTCTCAGATGGCAGCATATGTGTGTGATGACACACTAATATGGTCTATTCAGGTACAGAAAAATAACGCAGTGAAACTACTGTATATACTGTGTCCGCAGCCCCTCCTGGCTTGTCGCCCCACGCCCCTTTGACCACCTCGCCGTCCCCTCTTAAGCTGGTTCTGAGTTTATTATAACTTTTACTTACTCAAACTTTCGTAGAGGTAATTTTTCAATTGCTTCTTCTAAACTATTTTCAATTTCTTTGATCTGAAGTTGCATTTTCTTAACTCTACTATCCATAAACGCAGTCCTTCTGTGCGACACAGCTGAGGTAGTAACATCCATATCAACGGCCGTTTGATATCTTATTGTTGGTCGTGAATATCTTCCACTATTTGTATTGACACTTATTCTTCTATCATATATCCCAACTACTGGTTCACTTCTTGTTCGACCATTTTGTAATAGACGGAATTCATTTTGCTGAAATAATTTAATATTAGATACAGATCTAGCAAGGTGACGTTTAAATAGTTTACCCTACTTAATTAATAATAAGATGATGTTGTTTTATATTATTACTAGTTGTCCCGCACAGGTTCGCTTGGTGACAATTTGTTAGACTCAGTCGTTATTATTGAAAGTTAGCAACTTTGGGTTTTGAAATAATAGATTCTTTTTTAGACCAACGTACTTAACTATAACACCATATTATTAATAAAAAATATTGGTCCTCATTGGCCAAAATTAATTATTTCACAATCGAACAAAAATGGAAATAGAACATTAATAGAGAGTTCAGTAAATAAACAATGGTAATAATATAGAATAAAGACAGCAAAGAACGATATAAATTCAGCTAAAAGTGTCGACGAAAGGAAAGATGCACATGCCAGATATAGTGCTTTCGATAAAAGAGTAAAAAGAGAAATAAGGGATGACAAACGGCTGTGTATGAATACATTAGCTCAACAAGCAGAAGACGCGGTAGCCTCTCGTAACATGAAGGACTTTTATGTCATTACGCGGAGGATTGCCAATACCATTCAATACAAGAATATGCCTGTAAAAAACAAGAACGGTGTGCTGTTGACTAATGTAGAAAAACAACTTCAAAGATGGAGAGAACATTTCTCAGAGATTCTAAACTTGCAGCGTTGTAATTTAGAACCAACGATACAAACGGAAATATGTCCTCTTCCAATTCGAACCTCTCCGCCATCTAAGAGATAAATTATTGTCGCCATCAAGAGTTTGAAGAACAACAAGGCAGCGGGCTGTGATAATATCACAGCTGAGGTACTTAAAATAGACATCAACTTGTTTGCTGAGTGTCTTCATCCACTCTTCACCAAGGTGTGGGAACAAGAGTCATTTCCTTCGGACTGGCAAGAAGGCATTGTGATTAAAATTGCCAACAAAGGGGACCTAACGGACTGCAATAATTGGCGTGGCATTAGCATCTTATGCTCAGTAATGAAGATATTTTGCAAGATAATCCTTGAAAGAATGGTCACAGCTATCGACAAGAAATTGAGACCTGAACAGGCCGGTTTCAGAACAGGCAGGTCTTGTATAGATCAAATTAATACCCTCTGCTTTATCATCGAACAGGCAGTCGAGATACGTTCCCCTTTGTATCTCATTTTCGTCGACTATGAAAAAGCATTCGACTCTGTCGACAGAGAATGCATTTGGGCTGAAATGCAAAATATTGGAGTGCCTGACAAAATAATATTTCTGATCAGAAATATCTACAACGGCTTCACGTGCAGAGTTCTACACAATGGTAGCTTTTCAGAACCCTTTCCAACCATTACAGGTGTTAGACAAGGTTGTGTGATGTCACCGCTTCTTTTTTTGATAGTTTTAGACGCCGTAGCTAGACGATTAACAGCCAACAAACCCAGAGGAATTATTTGGAATCCGCTAATACCAACAGTCAGACTAGAGTCACTGGATTTTGCAGACGATACATGTGAGTTGTCGCATAAGCATGGAGACATGCAGCGAAAACTGAATGACCTCACGATTGAATCTGCAAAAGTTGGATTAAAAACTAATAGCTCCATGACGAAATAAATGCGGATAAATGCAGAAACCGATAGACCTTTACTGCTCGGTAACTATTAAATCGAGCGTGTGGATGATTTCCAGTACTTGGGGAGTGTTGTGTCTGTGGACGATGGCGCGGATATAGATGTGAAAAGCAGAATACGCAAAGCGAGAGGCGCCTTCATCCAACTTAGCAGTGTATGGAATTCTGCGATCTACAATACTTCCAGGAAAACTACCATATTCAGGGCAAGCGTGAATTCAGTTCTTCTGTACGGCTGCGAGATTTGGTTCGTTACAGAAGCTATCAAGAGAAAAGTGCGAGTATTTGTATATCGATGTCTTCGAAGAGTCGTTCGCATTTATTGGTCACTTGGGGGAAAGAACTGGTCAAATTGACAATAATTTACAAATAAAAAGAAGAAACTATGGTTGGTTAGGGCACATTCTTCGAAGGGCTCCTAGCGAAGTGTGTCGCTATGCACTAGTATACAACCCTCAGGGCAGTAGGCGTAGAGGACGACCCAAGAACACCTGGCGTCGCTCAACCCTGCTAGAAATAAATGCATGGAGCTCTCAAAACCAAGACAAAAGACTGTATAATAACATCACCGACTTGAAGCCTATTATGGTAGATAGACGAGTTAGATGGAGAAATTTTATTGACAGTCTATGTTCTTTTTAGAGGCAGTCCAAAATCACCCGATGATGGACAAGGCTTGATGATGATGAATAATTTAGAATAGGGCACCCAAAGCTACAATTTTTTTAACGACCGATGATTGAGCTATCTGTAGCTTGGAGAATAAAAAATATATATTTAACTCTCATGTCGTACTTGAAATTATGATTTGAAAGCGAAATATTTATTATGGTCAACTTTTATCATCAAATATTTTAACCCTTACACATCGCGTTTTTGAGAAAAATCGTATTCTCTCTACCTTGATGCATTGTGTATATCAATTATAAATATGTTTCAGGGGCCAGATTGAGTTAAATTGGGGGCCAGATATTTAAAAATTACAGAGTACGAGTGGGAGAAATTCTGAAAATCAGTTAAGAACAGGGGGCGTGGCAAGTTCTTATTTATAAAGTTTTAAGACAGAAGATTCGAGTATAGAGATTATTATTTTTTTATCAAAACTCATACAATGATAGGTCCAAAACAATATATTTATTTACTTACTTGTGGTGATATCAGGTATCCTTCTATATTGTATTTTCTTAAGAAACTGTCCTCCTTTTTGCAGTCTGACTTTTCATATCTATATTTGTTTTTCAGCAATGCTAATGTTTGTTGTGTCACGTGAACTTTTCTAAAAAGTGTTTTTAATTATAATAGAAATAAATACAGAAATATAGAGTCTGAAAAGAAAAGTTAAACATTTCGTGGTAACTAAGAAGAGCTCGTGAAATTAGTGAGCAGATGATCAAACGGGGTACCGCTGCACCCCAACTAAACTACTTAGTCTAGCCATAAATTCTGTTAGTTTCATTGAACAACAATAGTTTCATTGAAGGACTTATTCGATCGAAGATCCAAAAGAATTTTTTGCAGTTTTGTAAAAGATCAAGTGCACATGCTAAATCGAAATCTTTGGTTTGCATCCTCTTGCTTATTGGATTAATACAGTTTAATATGTTATGCCAAAGAACTATTGAACACAAAAACTTAAACTGTTTAATACAATTTAGTAAACCTGAAACTTCGCCTAGCCTTTTTTTGTTATTTAATTAAATATGCCGCTCTTTTATGGTTGTTTTCTTCAGAAGTAAAGATTACAAATATTTTTTAGCTTTTAGGCAAAAACAGTAAATACGAAATGTAAATTGCATGGTGATTTTAGCCAAAAAAAAGTATAAATTTCGATTAATTGGGTAGGTATTTAACTTATCAATATTTTGTCACATTAACAGCCAAAATGCCGCCCTTTAGATTTGCCGCCCCGGACATATGTCCGGGTTGTCCGCTCCCTAGAGCGGGCCCTGGTGTAACAGCCAGAAGTGGTAAATTTGAAAACAGATTGGCATTTCCTGTTTATAATGACGTATCTAGGCATACTATGCATTATAGCATAAGAAATAATAATAATTTAATTATTTAATTTAATTTAATAATCATTATCATTTTAACAAGAGCTTCGTATCTTGCAAACACGTTAAACTTTAACATTAAGTATAATTTTAAACTTTATAATCCTGTTAAAGCAGTAGATATCAGTATCATGTTACTTAAACCTAATTTAGAAACTAAGAACTTGAAGCGTGACTAAACTAATTTATTTCTAGTCATGAATGAATTAATCAATATTTTAGTTCATTCAAACCAAATATATATAAATAAAAATTCTATTTTTAAAAAGAACTATTAATAGAAGAATATTGACGAAAAATAAGGGCAATTGTTGGCTTAGCTTTATTATATAATTGATATATAATAATGTCAACATGTTTTTATGTATTTGCAATTTTAATATATATATATATATATATATGCTTTTGACGAGTATTCAAGAATTTTTATTTCCTCTTATATATATATATATATATATGCTAGTAAAGTACTCATCATCAGTAATGAAAAAACCAAGTATCTCATTGTTAGTAGACGCTGTCATGAGAACACGACCGACTTAAAAATGAATGACAACACTTTTGAAAGAGTTTCTACTTTCAAATACCTGGGCACCATGATAAATCAGGTGAATATGATACAGCAGGAAATTACGAATAGAATTAAAGCTTCTAATGCATCGTATTTTGCACTTGGTCCCCTCTTCAAACCGAAACTCTTGTCGAGGAGCACCAAGATCATGTTATACCAATTTATAGTACGTCCCGTACTTATGTATGGCTCCGAAACATGAACCTTAACAAAGCGAGATTGACAACACCTCATAGTTTTCGAAAATAAAATATTACGCAGAATCTTTGGTCCCATTCAAATTAATGGTGAATGGAGAATCCGTAAGAACAAAGATATACGAGAACTGTACTCAACGTCAAGTATCACCCAAGAACTCAGAGTCAGACGATTACAGTGGATAGGACACGTGACACGTTATTAGGATGATGGAGGATAGAATGGTTAGGAAGATGTGGGAAGGAAGATTTAATACCCGTTGACCAGTGGGAAGACCTCGCAAGAGATGGAGAGATCAGCTAACCGAAGATCTGACAAGTATTGATAAACAGGGTACTTGGCAAGACTTGACAATGCATAGATCGAGATGGAGGGCTTATGTGAGTGAGGCCAAAAGTCAACCTGACTGATAGTGCCCAAAAAAGAAGAAGAAGAAGATATATATGTGAAGCATAATTTTTCACACATTTCAGGGTACTTAAGTAAGAAAACTAGGAGAGGGCCCGAATATATGTCTAGGACAACGTTTTTTGCTGTCGTGTCAAATTGAATGATATTTTCAAAATAAATTATCGTCCGTTGAGTATTAAAAACTTTCATTTAATATCCTACAATGTAGGATATTAAATAAGGACCTACATAAAATTTCAAAGAAAAGATCGGCAGAAAACGGGACTCAAAGGGGTGTGAGTGAATCACATCTGGCTCACAACCAAAAGGTCCCAAATTAAATTTATTGGAGGCGCATGAGATTATGAAATTGCACAAATAAGGAAAATCCTTTAATGAGATGACTTGTCTACTTCCCCTCTTATAGAATTATCATCATTGAATTATTACCTGTAAACAGTATTTAAGTTGTAATGTTTGTAACTTAGTTCATTGATTTGAAAATGGTAAAAGCCGAAACTAGTCAGCATTATTAAATAAAAATAGTGAAAATTTACAATGTATTTTATTTCAACCCAGGACCGCCTTAACCACAGGGCTAAATGGGCTATAGCCCCAGGGCGCAAGCCTTTTGGTGCGGCAATTTTTATTTCCCCGTTTGCTAGGGTTTCGAAAAAAAATTCGTCCGCATTTTAACATTTAGTCCCTCATTAAGATGCGTCCCGCATTTTAACATTTTGTCCCGCATTTTGGATTTGGGAGGTGAGGACCTTTTTTTGAGGGCCTTCTTAAGAATGGTCACCCTACCGTTTGCTATTCTGTGAATTTTCTTACGAAGAGGGGCGCATTATATTTAGTAACCCGCGGGCGCCGAATTTCTTAAGACGGCCCTGTTTCAACCATTATTAAATATAGAACATTTTCACAAAGTTAATTTGTCGACATAAAATTATAAAAATTTTATGTTAAGTACTAATTTCACGTTATTTCTAATTTGGATGTTCTGAACGAAGGATAAGCACTTGCACATATTTACGTTTCTCTTTCCAGTTACACAACATTAAAATAATTATTCTAAAATTCTTACCCTGCTTGTCCAGATTGTTCCATGTGATTCGCAATGAGGACATCTGTTGACCAAATATCATATTGCCATTTGCATTCTCCAATAAGTCCACTGTATAAACTTCCAGAATGGACTCCAATACGCATGTCTATGTCCAAATTCTTTTTCGCCCTTACTTTTTGGATAATGGATATCATATCTAGACCAAGTTCCACACAGTTCAATGCATGGTACTCTATGTTTGGATCAGGCAGACCAGAAACGCAGTAATAACAATCTCCCAAAAATTTTATTCTTAGTACGTCACGATTCTGTAAAATATTTATAGGTATCAGCAGAAATTGGTATCAGTCGATAATTGACATTGATGGTAGCATCGGATGTCTTAGACTGATATTAGAAAAACATCGAACAACAATTTATTGATATAGAGTACATTGGGGGTAATTATGGGTGGTGGGTAATAGACCATATTAATAACTACGTCACAAAATGGGATTCAGTGCTGCTGCCTCGCGGTTCGTTTCCTTTTATTTGAATTTAGCATGTTGTTTTTTTGTTAAATTGTATTTTGGAAATATAAATTAAGTTTTCAAAGTAAGAGAATGCCTCACATCAAAACTACAAGTCATTATTTATTTATTAAAATTCTTATTTTCTATATTATAATTTAATATGTCATTAATTTTGCAGAACAATATTATTTTGCGGGTTAATTTTGAAAATTTTACGTTAATAATCGTTATTATGGCAAGTAACATAGAAATAAGTGTGTATACCATATCTAAATGGTTTGAAGGAACAATATATTGGTTTTATTTTATCCATTATTGTTTTTCATTTTCATCTGTAAAAAAACGAAAAAATTTGCAATTAAGAATGTAGCTGTAATGGTTACAATTTGGACCAAAACAATACACCATTATGCATTCTAAAACAAAATAATAATGATTACTTAGTGTTAATTAAATAAATACTAAAGATATTTCGATTTTCATATTATTTAAAAACGTAACCTATAAATATATCTTCGAATCCTTATTTATATATTTATAAAATCATTATTCTATAATATAAAGTGTCTGCACTGTATATATTAGTATATATTTATCAAAAATACATATTTCGGTTCTCCCCCCGCCCAGGGCCAGCAGAATTGGCACAATTTTTATACAATACTAGCAGATTACACGGCGCTGCTCGGGGAGTTGAAGATAAAATTTGTTAACCACAACAGTAATTAATTTTTAATCTTTTCTAAAATATTTAGAAAATTTCACATCATGCTCCACCAGTTCTGGAAATAAAAGAGGGCCGACCCCCCCCCCCCAGGCCCAGCAGCTTGGGGATTTGAAGATAAAATTTGTGAACCACAACAGTAATTAATTTTTAAATTACTTCATTGTAAACAATAGTGGCATTATTTTTTTTCGTACAAATAAACATTTTTTTAAGATTGCCTACTATTGACAAAGCGACATAATTATTGTTCAAGAGAAAATACATCACTTTCCAAATATGCTCCAACGAATTACATGAAGGGGAGCGTTGATCCTTTTTCCCCCCTGAAACATCGACTAAAACATTCGCCCATTCAAATGTTAAAACTGTTTTAAACAACTAATTACTCGATTCAGACAAGTTAAAGTGGAAATCTGGCTTCGTCATAACCTTCAGAATGTAATTTTAAAACCACACCTCAAACGTGAAATAGAGTAGAAATAATAGAAATATAACAAAAAGAGTAGTTTTGAAGACAATCGTGCTCTAGAAATTGGTATTTGGTTTCATTTTATAGATAAATATGAATATCAATATTTTCTTAGGTATTTTTGAAATTATGATGTTTTATACACAAAAAGGATTGATATAAGTTATTCGGAACAACAGTGGCGTATTCAGGGGGGACGGCAACTGGGGGCACATGCCCCCCCATAAAGTCCAAGGAAATGAAAATTTAACAAATTTAACATAATCGTATAGCAAAATAACTTATGCATTTTACAATATATAACTATATTTTATTATGATTAGTGTTGAAATTAACAGAAAATGCATATTTACATATTATTTTTAGGTTTTCGTAGATATAATCAAGAAATCTTTATTCCGTCACATGAGTATGTTCGTACGGTAGAAATTGTGGCCAAGTAGCTGATTTAGAGAACTAAACTTAAGTACGAGATATATAGAGACTTCAAAAATATATCCCGAGGAAAATATAAACAAATATGTATTTATCGAAGAAAAAAAAAATTAGGGATATCAAACGAAAGTTTTTGATAGTTATTAACAATTACTTTTTTTTATCAACAAATAATGTAATTATTATTTGATATCAACATCATCATCCAACAGCAGAGGTGTCGAACTGATTTGGGTCGTGGTCTATTTTTCATACAAAATGATAAGCAGTGACGGAACTTTAAATATCCTGAAGGATTTCTTGAAATTTTTTTATGAACAGAAAAGGGGAAGAGAGTATATTTTACATTTTTAAATATATTTTTCCCCTGAATAAGCTCAAGTGTTTTTCATTAACGCTTCAGGGACCACAAAAAAATAGGTTGAGGGTAGTATGCGACCCGCGTGCCCTCTAAATTTGATTCGGCCCTTCCCAAGACAAAATCCTGGCTGCGCCACTGACAGCAGGAAAACGTCGTTCTGAACCAAAAAATAGATTTCTAATTTCATGATTTGCTAATTTAGTCAGTTTATAAGAACAAATATAATTTTCCATGCCCTGGCCGGGATTTAAACTCGGGACATCTCGCGGGTGAAGCAGGGTTGCTACCTTTACGTTACAGATGCCGACAAACTTTGAAATAAACAATTGAACATTTAGATATTCATTTCTACATACCTCGGAAGCATCATCAAACTTTCCGAATAGCTCATTCAGAGTTTCCACCAAAGTTTTGACAGGCAACGATCTGGTCATTACAGTGTAGTTTACAATATCCGCAAATAATATTGTTACATTGTTGTGCTTCTCTATGTATAAATTTCTGAAAATAAAATATAATAAACAGTTATGTAACAACGAAATAAAGCAGTACTTTACTCCTGTATTATTATTGTAACGCATGAGCTGAAGGTACGAGGAGTGTTTGATAAGTCAGTGATTTTGATAAGAGATGGCGCTCAGATCACAAGTTTGATATTATTTCCGACATACGAGGTTTGTAAATTAAGTAACCGGACTGACAACATAGCGTATTGATATGGCAACATTTGGAATGGGGGACTTGAAGGGGCGACAGATGAACATGTTATACGCCTTCAGTACGAGTTTGAACTAGCTAGAGTAATTTTGTTTTTTTGCGATTTTTTTCGTGAAACAGTTTTTTCTAGTACATTCTAATAATGAGTAACATTCATTTCGAGCAACGGTGTGCTATCAGGTTTTGCTTCAGAGACAGTGTTTTGTCAAGGACCCAGGTTTTTTGGTGGTTTAAGGCATTTTCAGAAGGAAGATAGTTGATTGAAGATGAATCATGCAACGGAAGGCCTTCATCTTCATGAACCGATGAAAATGTCGACAGAAACCGGGATCTTGTGCGTTTAAATCGTCGGTTGACAGTCAGAATGTTCGGGAAAATGGTCATGCGTGTGAGACCAAACATCAAGAACAACTGGGTGTTGTAACACGACAATGCGCCTTGTCACACAGCAATTTCAACAATCGAGTTTTTAGCCAGTAAAAACATTCCTGTGGCTCCTCAGTTTCCTTATTCGACTGACTTAAGTTCTTGTGACTTTTTCCTCTTTTCAAGATTCAAGGGACGTCATTTTGAGACACTTGAAAATATTCAAACGTCCGTAACCGACCAGCTGAAAGCTATTCCAGTATCCGAGTTCCAGCACTGCTATGACGATTGGAGGAATCGTCTCCAGCGCTGTGTGGCTTCCTAAGGAAGTTATTTTGACGGAGACAATATTGAATTGTATTTCTATTCAAATAAAAAAAATGGTCATGGCCATGATTTTCTGGGATTCGCAAGGCATAATCTTCATCGACTATCTGGAAAAGGGGGAAACGATCACAGGAAAATATTATACCGCTTTATTGGAGAGATTATATGTTGTATTGATGAAAAAGCAGTCCCATTTGACGAAGAGAAAAGTTTTGTTCCACCATGACAATGCATCAGTTCACTCGTCCGCAACTGCAACGGCCAAATTGGTCTAACTGCGCTAAAAACTGCTTCCTCATGCACCCTATTCTCCAGATTTGGCCCCTTGAAACTTCTTTCTTTTCCCAAACAAGAAGAAATGGCTCGCTACCAAAAGATTCGCATTGAACGAAGAGATCCTCGATGAAATACATGCCTATTTTGCAGAGTTCAAAAAAAAAAACGTACTTTTTGAAAAGCTTAAGGAAGCTGGAATATTATTCAACAAAATGTATCGAGTGTATCAAAATGTATGTATGTATGTTGAAAAATAAGTCGTTTTTTGTTAAAAAGAAAATCTTTCATATCGCAGTCACTGACTTATCAAAAACCTTAACTTATAAATTGTAAGACTTACCTAAAGGGCTTATATTTAACTCTAGTCTCGGTCTGTTCTAGAGTTTTCATAATATCATCTCTCACTCTTGTTGCTATATGTTGTGGCAAAATACTCAACATTAGCTGTTCCTGTAACAAACAAAAAATATTTAATAATAATAATAATAATAATTTTTATTTATATAGCTTTTAGCTAATAATAGAAATTTACAAAATATTACTTATATATAAACAACTTATTTAGTAGCAAAAATAAAGAATTGAGAGAATAAAATGACAGAGTAACAAAACCAAATTAAGAGGATTTTGCACTATTTAGGTACGGAAATTATTGGAAGACTAACGATTTAAAAATAATAATGAATTAAAGAAATCCATTCATTTTTGGCGTGGCACCAAAAAAATACGGGAAAAAAACACCTTCAGTGGTTTGGATATGTCAGAAGGACGGCACCTATTACCGTTCAAGGCAATCCAAATTACCATATCTATAACAGGAAAAATTGAAATCTTTATAATTGTAATAGTTTGACCTTTAAAAAAATCGGAGTGTATGAAGTGTATCAACATTTTAAAAGCATTAAATCATCAGACATGAGGCGCACAATGCGCAACCGTGCTACAAATATACCAAGCCCTCATTCAGTCGAAACTTGACTACGGTAGCATTGCATATGGAAGCGCCAAAAAAAAAGCCACCTGAAGACTCAAAACCCATACGGAACCAAGCAATTAGACTAGCTACAGGCGCGTTTAGAACAAGTCCGACAAAAAGCGTTCTTTGTGAATCAGGTCAAGTCCCACTGCAATACCGACGAACTAAAATGGCCATGTCCTATGTCATTAACCTTTCCACTAACCCTAAAATCCCCACCTACAATAATACATTCCGAAACTCCTCATCGCTGCAGCATAACTTCCACAAACATCTACAATAGATAAATGTAACACTTGCCAATGTACAGAAATTAATTCGCAACAGTATTCCTCCATGGTCGCTGAAAACTCCGAAGTACAACATTGAACTAAAACGAGTGAAGGAAGATACCAATACGACAGAATATAAACAGATGTTACTGGAAATTATGGAAAATTTTCAACAATATATTCCAATTTATACGGACGGATCACAGATAGGAATTAACACTGGAGCAGCAGTAAGAATGGGAGAAGAAAAACACCAATACCATCTCCCATCAGCAACAAGTGTATTCACTGCGGAAACCTACAGCATACTACAGGCCACCAGTAATATTGTCACAAAGGTAATCCTAGGACATCTAGACATTGTGACGGTCAGCTGTCTGATTAAAAACTATTCGTCAGCGTCTGACGAATAACACAAATAATAAATTTATAATCATAACAGACTCAAGTTCAACAGCACTTGTATATCCTTACAACAAATGTATACCAAAAACAACCTGATCTAGAAAATTCAGGATAACATCCATGAAATCCTCAGCACAAAAAAAGACTTGACCATCCTGTGGGTGCTATCCCACTGTGAGATACAAGGAAATGAAATAGATGATAAAGCAGCAAAATTAGCTACAAATTTACATATAACAAACATTAAAGTACCTCACAGTGACATTAAGAATGAAATAGGTAGAACAGTGCTAGAAGAATGGGATAAAGACTGGAAAAAAATAAATAACAACAAACTACGAGGAATAAAAGAGGAGACAAAAAAATGGCACACGTTCAATAAAAGGAAACAACAAATAACGGTTACCAGATTGCGCATTGGTCATACTTTAGCAACCCATAAATATATACTGGATAAATCCGACCCCACCAAATGCAACTTATGTATGCAACACCCAACGAACCGTTGAATATCTCCTGATCGTATGCCCAAAGTACTCAAGAGAACGACAAAAAAAAATCAGCTGTGGCCACCACAGGACCGACCGCCATCATAAAGTACTTATATAAAATAGATTCTAGCAGCAGAGTAGAAATAACTTGGCCTAATATTTTCTTTCTAACAGAGATAGTATTTATCATGACCATGGAAACGTTACATATAAGTATGAACAAATTGAGACTTATTGAAAATTTTACAGAAATTATTCGAAATTTTTCGTTTTATCAAAAAACGCCTCAAATAAAAGTTATTAGTTATTGCTTTTATAGCAACTTTTGTTCCATAAATTTTTTCGAAATATTTTTCTGTTGTGAAATATTCACAAAAACCTTAAAATCGAAACGAGTAAACTCACATTTTTAGTCAACCGGTTTTTACCAAAAGTTGATTAACTCGTGCCATTGATGGCAGAAGCTTAAATATGAAGTTTCATAAAAATCCTTTCAGCCGAATTTGCTCTGCACGTGTACACAGACAAACGGACAGACGGACAGACAGACGGGCAGACAGACGGACAGACAGACGGAAAGACAGACGGACAGACAGACGGACAGACTGACGGACATACAGACGGTCGAACAGACGGACGAACAGACAGACCGACAGACATCATGCTAAAAATAGTCAAAACGTTATGTAGGGACCTCAATTCGTGGAGATCCATCGAAATCTCGAAATGTCAAAATCGGTATGATCACAATACTTCCCTTATATATGTTGGCGGTCGGTAAAAATTAAATACCACCAACACTGAAGGAAGCCCTCTCCAACAACACGAAAATAACGGAACGGATACTACAGTTCACAGAAGAAACTGATCTCGCCCCACAGATATAAAACAAATAAAATATCAAAATATATGTAAAAAAAGACCTTTAAATAATAGGTTATAATATACCTACAGAATTAGCAAATTTATATAAAGGACTCTTGCTTATTTTTGAAAAGAACGAAGCAAATTTGGTAAATGTTGTGTAAAACTGACGTGAAACTTTCGGAATACCAAAGAAAATACAATTCACTTCCCGTCGATAAACTGTACAGGAACGCTATTCTCGAACCAGCGACTTCAGAAATTGTGAAAATGAAGTCAAGTAGGTCCAAAGGTTTCCAGGATGTAAGATTGAAAAGGTTGAAATCTGTTTAAGTTGGATTAGTGGATGATTATCAAGTCCTGATAAAACAAAATAAGTCGTTCTGGCAAAAATTGCAATGTAACAAGTTAAATATTGTAAATGAAAAGCGTTTAGTAATATAAATTTACGTAATAAATTTGTTACCTCTTGTTCTTTTTCATATTTCAACTTCAGTGTAGATTCCACACAAGCTCTCCTATCCAAAAACGTCCTCCTCTTCAAAACTTCATTAACAAATCGAAAATACAACCCAACTCCATTAATACAAGCAAGATAAATAGCATCACTGCCCAGCTGAAAACAAAAAAACAATAAAAATAACAATAAATAACCCAAGAGAGTATTATCTTACCCTCCAATACATATCTTTAAACTCTATTCTATTATATGTAATAAATCCAAGAGTCAATAGATGGCAAACAGTAACAGAACAGCCAAAAATAAATGCTAGAAAATTATCTGAGATCGGTAAAAATACGTAACAAGCGATGATCAGATGAGTTGTATATGCTGGTCTAAGTAAAAGAGCGTATGCAGCATGATATAATGGGATAAATAAATCACATACTAATAATAATATAATTGAAATTATTGTTACTGTTAAAGGAAATACTGTACATGATTTTCCAATACTTTCTTTCATAAAGAGAGCTATTATTGATAAGATTGCGATAACACAATAACATAGTACATCTGGTAAAAAATCCATGTAGTGCTGAAACAAATAAACATCAATTAGTACTTAAAGTTTAAGGGCAGGGTAAACACTACAATTCTTACACAAAATTAACAATCTGAAATACAGTTTAGTAACAATCTATACATAATTTTGCTCAGTGGCGTAGCGTGGGTTTCAGCCGCCCGGGGCGGATGCCAATTTCTCCGCCCCCATATTTAGGTATTTAAATCTAAAAGGCTCAAAAATTTATAGAATTTGCCGCCCCAAAAAGCCGCCACCACCGCCTCCGCTATGCTACACAAGTGAGATTGCATATAATTTTTCGGGTTTCGAGAATGTTCAATAATTTAACAATCACAACACGCACTTAAAGAAAATAATGAATTGTAGCAAATTAATTTAGTCCATGTGAATTGGACGACTGATGTTGCAGGTGTTATTAGACAATATTGAACTCTATTCTTTATATGAAAGAATCGATTCTCGCTGAATATTCGTTGTGAACAATCCGAGCACAAAATAAAACGCGGGGAATTACCGCAAGGTAACCATATCCCAACTAGCACAAATTGCTTTATAAAAATTGTATAAACATTGTTACAGCAATATTATACAACTGATAGCTTTATAATTCAGCAACAGGAATGTCTATCGAGCAACAAAAAAACACTTAAACTTCCAAAATAGGCGCAGGTGTATAAAACCTTTTGGCTATATTAATATTGCATACACAACATTTTAAAAACCTAATGGCAATCTTTGCAAATGTTCTTAAAATTGTTATAAAATAAACAATAAAACTTTTTGATTAGTTATAAAGCAGCAACTTTTTATCTGTTATATTTATAGATTTGCTCTTTTGTAGCTGCATGTTAAAACAATTTTGCAACTGCGATATATATAGATGAAAAATCTTTATGAAGTATAAAATCACTACAAGAATGAAACATATATGCATTTTTATATTTATCCTATTGCTACTTCTAAACTAAAATTTTCTCGCGAAGGCCAATTAACTGTGAAAATATAAGATAAAACATTCAAAAATTACAACTCGCCAAAGAAATATTCATTTTTAGCTAATTAACTCAATTAAAAATGTTATAGAAAAAGAAAAAACTAAATTTTATTATAACTCTATTATTTCAATAAATGGGAAAAGTTTGTATTCAAGGGTAAAATATTAAAAAATAAAAGAAAAATGCAAAAAGAAATTTTCAAAGTAAAATATACATTCAGTCAAAATGGACGTCACTTTGTATTTACATTGTTCATTAAAATATGGTCGTTTTGATTATAAAACCTTAAGAAACCCTATAAAGCTACTAAAAAATTATTTAGACATCAGAAGAGCCAAATTGTTATTTAAATGGTTTATATATCATATAATCTTTACTATAATATAATATGTATACAACGATTTGATTTTATAATTGTGCAATTTATTGCTTTCAGTGTTATATGAATTTTAATAAAACTAGCTTCGCAGCTATAAGCTGATATAAAGTAGTTGATCGTAACCTTTATAAAACATTTTTCATTTATTATTAGGTTAAGTTATTAAAAAGTCGCATTATTGCACCGATGTATTTGCTTGCCTTCTAAATAAAGCATTTATTAGACCTTAACATATTTAATAAATGCTTTATTTGACATTGACATGTTGTTTTTTAGTAAACATGAAGAAGTGACAAATAAATTTGCTTGTTGATTTTGGCTTTGTTTTATCATTTCTTGAAGTTTTAGATTTTCTTTTCTTTATGCCTTATTCTAATAAATTGCAAGAACCACAATAGTCTGAAAATTACTTTATAATTATTCTCTTTTAAGAAATATAAAATATTTATAAAACATTCTTATGTTGTATCTATTCAGTTTTTATAACATCAAAATATCAGATAAAAGTTATAAACTGGCATTATAATTGTTTTCAAATCGATTATATAATAAATATAAATTAAACTTAATTTCTTATTTAGGTTTTATTACTAGTGTTATAAACCTTTTTTTCATAGCAATTATGGCCGTTGATCAGGAAATATGTTTTATTTATTACGAACTTGTTTGGCATCCTAAAATAAAGTTATATTATTGTTATTATTATTATAAAACACCCATGCTTTCAACGGAACTCGAACCCGAGACCTTTGTAATATAGTGACTGCATGTTATAAACCTTCTCAGATAAAAAGGTTAAAAAAAGGGGTTAGTGGAAGATTTGCTTATATTAAACATCCACAGCAACATACGTCAGTATTTTTAAATTTTTTTAGGTGTCAGCCTAGGAAATTATAATTGCTTGTATGCATAAAACAAAAATAAACTATAAATGATGTTAACAAAATAGCTGCTCTCATGCTTTAATTAGGAATTTTATTTTTTAATATGACATATCATTAATTTGTAATAAAAAAATAATTAAAAGGGCTCGTAATCCTAAAAAATAAATTGTTTATCAGGATCTGAACTATTCCTAGGTCAATTATTTTATGTTCATTATAAGTTGTTCTAGTATAGGTATGCTGTATAAATGATTTTCATAGATATATTTATGCCACTAAATTTTAAAATAATGTTAAAAAACTTTTATATGAGAATTTAGCTTTATAACATGAGTGCTGGATGTCACAAAATAATAATAATACATATAGTGTATAATTACTTTATATTAAAGCTGATAGAATATTTTTAAAACTATTTTTCGACACCAAATTGCTTATACAGCCATTTAGTATATTTGAAGGTTATATAAAACAATTAAGTTATATTTGTTGTCATAATAAATATGCTACATATCATTTATGTTTTATGTTGCACCTTTTGTGTTAGTTGGGATGTCAGACATATATATGTCTGACATAGCGCATGTAGAACTTCTTAGTGTCAGACACATATGGCCCACGTGGCGATTAACGTGTTAAAGAAAAGATATTCTCAGGTTCCGTCACAGATTAAATAATAAAAAGTTCTGTGCTCATTTTAATCGGTCCGAATTGTAGGTGCGACAAAAATATGAAAAGAAATGGTTCAAATTTTTAGTTCAGATTACAAGATATTATTTATTGAGGATTTTTGCCGCCCGGGGCGGACCGCATCCCCCACCCCTACATCGCTCCGCCACTGATTTTGCTGTGTATCTATCACATCTCATATATCCTTCTGCACATTACAGAATGTGTTGATTACCTAGCATACAGCTGCGTAGTACGTGTTACATGCATCCAGTGATGGGATTCAATTTGCTCAACAACCGGTTCGCAGGGGTATTTGTTTAAATACACAAAATTTTCACTAAATTCAAAATAGTATATTTATTTAAATTAAAAATTAAGATATGTAATTATTTTAAATACTGCCAAATAGCCCTCTGGTTTTCAGTCACTTCTACTTCCGTTTTTGTTTTTACACGAGGATCATCCGAACTGTGGTTGCTTCTTAACCAATTTAGCACTATCGGTACTGGATCCCAATCTATTAAAGGCATCATTCAAATTAATAACCATTATATTACTTATATTTGAAATGATCAGTCTGTTTCGTTTCTGTGCATATATTATTCATAAGGCTAAAGCCTCTTTTAGTTTCTGCTGAACTGACGGCTATGGTCATTCCCTGTATCTAAAGTGTTTTAACAAGCGGTTCGCTGAACTTAAAATTTCTTAACTAACGGTTCGAGCGAACCGGGCGAATCCCATCACTGCATGTATCACATAGATTCGGACCTACAATTTAACGTGGATTTCGCACCAATTTTATTTGTTTTTGGGAAAATTGTCATGGGCAAATTACGTCGGTAGTGAGCCCTCCAGTTTATGTGAGAGAACGAATAGGAATCTGTGTACCTTAATGGTGGTCAGGTATCTCAAGGAGCTATGTTTTGTTTTGTTTAACTCTGGATGGTCAGGGACCTCAAGGAACTTTATATGTTTTGTTTGACTCTGGATGGTTAGGAACCTCAAGGAGTTGTGTTTGTTTTGTTTGAGTCTGGCTGGTCAGGGACTTCAAGGAGTTAGGTGGAACTCTGGATGGTCAACGACCTCACGATGGTCAACTCTTCTAGTTGGAAACAAGAAGTTTATGTCCTTAGCATATGCAGATAACATTGTATTGCTGGCAACTAAGGAAAGTGCGTTAAAGACAATGATGAAATCCCAAAATAAATATTTAAAAAAAAAACTACTGATAAACACAGATAAATCCAAAATAATGGTTTTTAAAAAGGGAGGAGGGAGGCAGAGAGAAGAGAAATGGGAATGGGAAGGAAATGAAATTGAAAAAGTTAAGTCACACAAGTAGTTAGGATACCAATTCCAATACAATGGAGGAACATATTAAGCAGCTAAATAAAAGGGCAATGCTAGCAATTCCGCAGATCTGGAGTTTAGGTGAAAGAAAAATTAAGGGTGAATATCACATAAAAATGCTCATGTTCGAAGCCTTAATAAAAAGTATAATCATGTATGGAGCGGAGGTGTGGGGATGGGAGGAGCATGAGCCGCTAGAGAAAGTGCAAAATAAGTATCTTAAATGGATGTTGGGTCTAGATAGGTGTACACCAGAATACATAGTGTTAGAAGAGACGAAAGTATACAAAATTAAAATAGAAGCCGTTAAAAGAGAATTAAGATTCGAAGAAAATATAACCAACCCTGAAAAACAAGTATTAAACGAATATTGGAAGGAATTAGAAAATAGAGATAAACAGAAAAAAAAACATAAAAATGGGAGATAAAAAGAAGTAAAATGTATTAATACGGAGGCTTTTCAACAGAAGAAGTAAGGAGGAAAAGAGAAAGTGGATATGGAGGAGATGGTAGAAAGAATGAAGGACATACAGCAACAAGAATTAAGCGAGAGAATAAATGAATAAAGGTACAATAATGAGTACAAAATTGGAACATGCAAAGACCGCTGTATCTAAAAGAAACGGGAAACGGGGAAAAAATAATTGCAAGGTTTAGATGTGGGAATGAAGAAAAGGCGAACAAATTTTGGTTAAAAGAGGAGGATAAACGATTTAGAATGTGCAGAGAAGAAAGGGAGACGATTGAACATATGCTGGAAGGATGTGAAGCAATGAGAAGCAAAGGAGGAACAAGAGAAGATATTTTAAACGGAAATGGCTGCGGATACACATGGATGAAAGAGGTAATGGAGAGGAGAAAATAAAATAAAGAAAAAGAAAATATAGAAAAAGAAAATAATAGGAAAATTGTTGTTTCCAAAACAAAGCAAAATAGATTTCAAACCGACAGGTAGAAATTAGATTTATATTTTAATTAAGACTTGTTATGTAGGGGATAAATAGATATATAATAAAATGTAATAGATAACATGAAATGTAATAATTATTTAATTAAAGTAAATTGAATTGAATTGAATTGAATTGTACGTTATAAGTGTCTTATACAATTAAATTACGATTGTTCGACGCGAGTCTACTGTATTTATATTGAGTATCAATATAATTTTGAGCAACTGTCAAATTGTTTTTTGTGGATTGAAAATAATATAAAAAATTCATATTTACCACCATACTTATTGCCCCAAGTAATACTGATATGTGAGTTACTCTGAGAATGACTTCTAGTATTAAAAATAGTGAAAAATATCCATGGCAAATTTTGTGGACGTAATTTTCAAATAGTGGTTCCAGATTTTGCTCCCGGAATTTTTTCTGAAAAAAAAAACAAACATATTTTATTAAAATATTGCACGCGGGTTTGCGTCATGAAGGCAATTGTTTTTTATTAATAATATAGTGTCGTAGTTAAGCACGTTAGTTTTAATATAACGCACTGTATCAAGTTTCACGTATGAGTAAAATCAAATCATATGAACGCTAAGCTAAAGCCGCCGGTCTAAATTCATTAACATATACACAATAACAACTCGCCGCTGTTGCCCTGTCCAGGACACTACGAGGTAGTGTCCCGAGTGTGCACAGCATTGTTTTCTAAATCTAAAATTTTAAAATCTAACACATGAAAAATCTTTGAATTAGAAATAATAAAAATAAATATATAGATATATTTAGCTAGTTTAATGCAATTTTTAAGTATAAATGAGATTTTAAATTCAGTTTGTCTTATTCAAATTTTTCAGAAGGACGCTGTCCCAGCGCCACACTGTCTCAGCCGCCACTGCCTGTACCTTTTTTCACAGAAACATGCTGGTATTTGAAAAAGTTAAAACCATTATAATCACTTATAATAACTTATGCCGAAAAAGACCTTCAAATAATAAATGCACTATGTGTCCAACTGTAAATGATGCTGTTTATATAGGGAAAACTTCCTAAGCGCCATGATATCTGGTGGCAATTTGCGGAAGATACGAAAGTGACATTGTTTTGTTTTGTTCAATGGAGAAATACGTGTTTTTTTTGTTGTTTGTGTTTTATTTTGTGAATCATGAAAAAAAAAAACAATCAATTTTGTTGTGTGCCGCAATGTAAATCGTGAATAAGGAAGAATTCCACTTGAATATTCCATAATTAACCTAAATCGAAAAAAAATATCAATTGAAATGACGTTTGGAGGCAGAGAGAAAGTGGATCGTAGGTTTTTATGGACCCAAAAACTAAAAATGGGCAAAAATCCAAGCCCAAGCGTGCACGTTTGCTCTTTGCATTTTATGGAAAATGATTTTTTTACGTCCAAGAAAAGACTGAATCATGAGTTAATATATTAAAAGACCCTTCTACTTTTTCAGACAGAGATATTAATTTTTACTAATATATTTACCATACTGTTGTTGCTATTATATTGACAGACTGTTGCTATTATATTGAAAGAATTAAAAATATAAAGAAAAACTAAAAATTTCCTTGAAATTTCTTTAGAGTAGTATATTATTACATATCTTGTAAATTGTAGATTAGTTTTAAATAAAAAAAGCTCAGAAAACAAGAAAAATACAACTCGTATTCATTTTTACCATGTAAACAAAGACACGAGTAACAGTTTAATATCACTTTCGAGTGTTCCAGCTTTGGCGCATATGGCGCTGCGATCTTAAAAAGTTTCCCCTATTGCAACAAGTGTAAAACGACGCGCAAGCTGACTCACTCAGAAAAATGAACGTTTTTTTACTGCAAGTTTTTATTTAGTAAGATAGTTAGTTAGTTAGTTAAATGTTTGGCGCACAGCAATTATGGCTATTTGTGCCTCACACCGCCCGTTTTTTTACCTAGAATATTATTTATAAGTTAAAATAAGTAAAACAATAAATATTTTGACTAAAACACACAAAAACCACGTGTTTTTCTTCTTCCTCTCTTTATTCCTATTCTCTTTTCGGCTTCCGTCTGCGGTCTCCTTCCTTTTTGACTCCAATTCTTCCTCCCCTCTTTCGTCTCTTTTTCACTTCTATTCCCTCTCTTCTTTCCTCCTCCTTTGCCTCTCTCTTCCTCTCGTTCCTGTTCTCAGTTTTGCCTTACCTCTCCGTATTCCTTCCTTCTTTCCTCGAGTACGCCCATCTTTCTCCCTTTCCTTCGTCACTCAACAGCTCCTTTATCTCTTCCTCCCATTTTATCATCTTTCCACATCTTTTTGTTAGATGTTCCGAGGATTCTTCCTCCTCCCTACACATTCTGCATAACCTATCCTCTGGTTTTGCTCAATACCTGTTGCTACGTTCTTCATTTCCACATCTTAATCTGGCAATCTTCCTAACTCTGCCCCCTGCCTTTCCTCTCCTCCCTTTCAAATATTTAGGTATACCCTCTATACCTTTTCACATTCCTTGAATTGTCTATTCTGTTCTTTCCTGCTCCTGTACCTCCTTGTTTCTCTTCCTCAATTCTTCTACTATGTTTCTTCCTCCGTTTCTCTTTCGCTCAGCTTCCCTTGTGTCCATCCCACATCTCCAATAGTACTCTTTCCTTGTTTCTCCCCATTCCGACAGTTTATCCTCTTATTCTTCATTCATTCTTTCTTCCCAGCATTTTATTAATATCTTCCTTCTTTCGTCCTTTCTGATTTTCTCCTCATACTTCGCCGCCCTCGCCCCGGCTCTCACTGTCAGCTTTTCCCTCTTCATTTCCTCCCTCACTATATATCCTGGTGTCGTTCTGTCTAATCCCATAATCCATCTCATGTGTCCCTCTTGTAACCTTTCTACTATCTCCCATTTTTGCCATCCCCAGATCTCTACTCCGTACATGAGTATACTCTTCACTATCACGTCGAATAATTTCATCCTCCACTTAATATCGTCGTTAAACCTCCTCTCTCCTATGCTCCATAGCTTCCCCATAACCTTGCTTGCTTCACTCTTTCCCTAACGTGCTGCTCTGCCCTGTTGTTCCTCGTTAGAACGTTCCGAGGTACTTCATACTTTTCACTTCTTCAGTTTCTGTCCCTGAACATTCCCATCTTGTTTTCTTTCTTTTTCCTCCCCCCTTTCCAAACACCGTTACCTTGGTCTTATCTCTGTTTACCTCCAGTTTTTTTCCTTTTAAAGTACTTGTCCGCTTTGACCATTATCTTCTTTATCCTAGCTCATTCTCTGCCATCAGAGTTAGATCATCAGCGTACCCCATTGTCCAATAGTTTTTCTTCCCACCACCACTCCTCCGTCTTGCCCCTTCCACATTGTTTCCTCCAGGTCAGCTACGTATATGTTGAATAGTGTTGGGCTCAGCGGGCAGCCCTGCCTCACCCCCTTATTTACACAAAAGCTTTCTAACTCTTCTTCTCCTAAGTCAATATTATTAATTACGGTCAAAGAGACACGAAAAGAGAATAAACGTTCTAAGGTAATGTATGCAACCAACTTAACTTTAATGTATTGTCGTAGCCTAATCTACCATTGCATGTTTGAAGCTTGGTTCAACAACACTTTTATTTAAATAGTATCACGAGAAAGACATATTAAATGCAGTAATTAAAGGATTTATTTCCATCATTAACTGTAGCGTAGGTGTAGTGGTAGACGAGTTTTTTTGTCTCCAGTGAATTGAGCTTTTAGGTCTTGCATGTTTTGCATTTTAAACGGATGTTATCTAAATATAAATTTATTGTTTTTCGTGGTATGCTCCAGTTACATTTATATCTAATAATTTTATATGATAAACGGAAACTGCGCAAAATTGATATTGCTAAATTAAGACTGTCTTAAATTGCGTCTATAAATTGTATATGGTTAACTTTATTTAGGCCCGGTCTTTCCACCTTCAGATAAAATTATTCCTACGAATATGCTATCTGGCAGATAAGTTATTCGGTAGACAAGCAGCGAATAAGTAACAAATAAATGTTGTCACTGTCAAAAACTTAACAATAAATTGTAAAATTGATTTGAAAAAATATAATTTGTTTGAATTTTATTAGTTGTAGAAATAATGCCTTAACTCCAAAATAACAGTGCACCGGTCCACGGTGAGAAAAAATATGAAAAATGTATCTCGTGCAATCCAGCTTATGTTCTGATTGCAGTTATCTTTCAACTTTTAATAATGTTTACTGTAAATTGCATTTTAAGAGTTACGAACTGTATTACAACCACATAGTATTTTAAATACTAAAAAGTAATGTTTAATTAAAATGTTACATATAGTTTTTCCTAACAAAAAAGTATTTGTATTCAGTACTTGGAATACATCAGAAAAGTATTTTACACAGCATTGATTATAGATATACATCTTTATAATTTGTCAGATAAATTTTAATTTATCATGGAATAAATGATGTAATATATGCCCGTTTTAAATTTAGATAGTGTCTGAAGCATTGCTATACAATATGATCGAGAAAAACAGATGTCTAGATAGACATGGAATCATTCATTTTTATATTAACAGAAATGTCCACTTAAGATTTTAAATTCAGGGCCTACTAAACTTTTTACTGACCGCCAACATATACATATAAGGGGGGTATTGTGATCATACCAATTTTGACATTTCGAGATTTCGATGGATCTCCACGAATTGAGGTCCCTACATAACGTTTTGACTATTTTAAGCATGATTTACTTTTTTCGATTATCCAGATTTTTCGTTATCCGGACTACCTTCATCCCCAACCTAGTCTGGATAATCGAGGTTCAACTGTACATACATTTAAAATACAATATGATCGAAAAAAAAAATCAGCTGTTGCCACCACAGGCCCGACCGCCATCATAAAGTATTTATATAAAATACATTATAGCAGCAGAGTAGAAATAACTTGGCCTAATATTTTCTAACAGAGATATTATTTATCATGACCATGGCAACGTTACATATAAGTATGAAAAAATTGAAACTTTTTTTTTTGAAATTTCGAAAAAAGTTAAAAATTGAAAATTTTACAAAAATTATTCGAAATTTTTCGTTTTATCAAAAAACGTCACAAATAAAAGCTATTCATTATTGCTTTTATAGCAACTTTTGTTCAATAAATTTTTTCGAAATATTTTTCTGTTGTGAAATATTCACAAAAAACTTAAAATCGACACGAGTATACTCCCATTTTTAGTCAACCGATTTTTACCAAAAGTTGATCAACTCGTGCCATTGATGGCAGAAGCTTAAATATGAAGTTTCATAAAAATCCTTTCAGCCGAATTTGCTCTGCACGTGTACACAGACAGACGGACAGACAGACAGACAGACAGACTGACGGACGGACGGACAGACAGACCGACAGACATCATGCTAAAAATAGTCAAAACGTTATGTAGGGACCTCAATTCGTGGAGATCCATCGAAATCTCGAAATGTCAAAATCGGTATGATCACAATACCTCCCTTATATATGTTGGCGGTCGGCAAAAACATGCCGCCTCCAAGTGACGGCTTAGGCCTAACTATGTCCTAACTCTATATATTACTATAGCAACTATAATCCTCTTATTTACGAGTTACGCAGAATTATATAATCGCTTTTTATAAACAAATATCACATTTCAATTATACTTAAGTATGTATATCGCAGTGAATTCCACAAAACAATGAAACGTACTTTTAGCAATTAGCAATTAGTCATTTTTGTTAATCACTGCTTATAAACTTTGTAGAAATATCTGTTGATTCATTTTAATATCTATGTTTATGCAGTTTTCAGGCAAATTGTTTATAATACTTAATAAAAAATAACTTGTCGGCAGGACTTTTTATTAACAGTTTATAATTTTTTCTAACTGGTAAAATGTTTATTGTTTACTTTATTTAAGGTGACTGTACATTACATAAGGAGTTTTAAAATAAATTTTATATTTATATACGCCAAGTTTAACAAATTTATTAAGGAAAGCGAAATTTATTAATCCTCCAAAACATTTATTTTCCTTTTTTACTCGCGTCGTTTATATAAGACGACATTTTAACGAAGCTATAGTCAGTGTTGGGCATTACTCCGAGTCAGTGTCGCAGTCAAGGGAGGGGGGGCAGGCCTGGGCCCCTCCCAGGACCAGCAGATTACACGGCGCTGCTCGGAGAGTTGAAGATAAAATTTGTTAACCACAACAGTAGTTAATTTTTAAATTACTTCATTGTAAACAATATTGGCAATTTTTATTATTATTATTATTATTTTTTTTCGTATAAATAAACATTTTTACTGCCCGCCAAAATATATAAGGGAGGTATTGTGATCATACCAATTTTGACGTTTCGAGATTTCAATGGATCTCCACGAATTGAGGTCCCTACATAACGTTTTGACTATTTTTAGCATGATGTCTGTCGGTCTGTCTGTCCGTCTGTCTGTCTGTCCGTCTGTCCGTCTGTCTGTCCGTCTGTCCGTATGTCCGTCTGTCCGTCTGTCTGTCTGTGTACACGTGCAGAGCAAATTCGGCTGAAAGGATTTTTATGAAACTTCATATTTAAACTTTTGCCATCAATGGCACGAGTTGATCAACTTTTGGTAAAAATCGGTTGACTAAAAATGGGAGTTTACTCGTGTCGATTTTAAGATTTTTGTGAATATTTCACAACAGAAAAATTTCGAAAACATTTATTGAACAAAAGTTGCTATAAAAGCAATAATTAATAACTTTTATTTGAGACGTTTTTTGATAAAACGAAAAATTTCGAATAATTTTTGTAAAATATTTCGAAATTTTTTGTCTCAATTTTTTCATACTTATATGTAAAGTTTCCATGGTCATGATAAATAATATCTCTGTTAGAAAATATTAGGCCAACATATTTCTACTCCACTGCTAAATAAATACATTATTTTATATAACAACTTTAAGATGGCGGTCGGTCCTGTGGTGGCCACAGCTGATTTTATAAGATTGTTATTGTTCAAGTGAAAATACATCACTTTTCAAATATGCTCCAACGAATTATATGAAGGGGAGCGTTGATCCTTTTCCCCCCTGACACATCGACTAAAACATTCGCCCAGTCAAAAGATAAAACTGTTTTAAACAACTAATTACTCGATTCAGATAAGATAAAGTGGAAATCTGACTTCGGTATAACCTTCACACGAGTCTGTGCGTTCGGTACAAATTGTGGCCAAGCGGCTGATTTAGAGAACTGAACATAAGTAAGACAAATATTGAGACTTCAAAAATAAATCCTGCGAAAAATATAAATAAATATTTATTTATCGAAGAAAAAATCAAGTGATAGTTTTTGATACATGGATTACCAATTACATTTTTTTATCAACAAATAATGGAATTATAATTTGATATAAACATCAATATCCAACAGCAAGGGTGTCGAACTGATTTGAGTCGCAGTCTATTTTACACACAAAATGATAAGTAGTGACGGAACTTTAAATATATATATATATAGAATATCCCGAAGGGTTTCTTGACATTTTTTTATAAACAGAAATGGGAAGAGAGTATATTTTACATTTTTAAATATATTTTCCCCCTAAATAAGCTCAAGTGATTTTGATTTCCGCTTCAGGAACCACAAAAAATAAGGTTGAGGGCCGTATGAGGCCCGCGTGCCCTCGAAATTTGTTTCGGCCCTCCCCAAGACAAAATCTTGGCTGCGCCACTGCTCCGAGTAATACATTACTCATGGAATAATCATGATTAAAAAATTAATCATCACTCGTTAATCATCACTCATGAAACTTTTTGTTACTCTTTACTCATTACTCGTAGTACGTGAATATTACTTTTACTAATTATTCACCAATCATTACTCATTCGAAATATCAGATCAGGTTCTCATTTTTCGCCTGTAGTTTTGTACCTTGAGTTCAAAAATTAATTACATAAGGGTTGGCTACGGAGAAATGAAATAATGTCTACTGCAAGCTTTAGAATTAATTAACTGTTATCACTGTTGTTTTATGTCATAAGTTTATATTGTTATACCATGTGTTCAAAAAGAAATTACATAAGGGTTGGCTGTGGAAAAATAAAATAATGTCTATTGCAAGCTTTATATTACAATTTACTAACGTTTAGGCACAGCCTTTGTAATCATTAAAATTGGAAATTATTTTTTATTTTTTTTTAATTAAATTGTTTTATTGGCCATTAGTCTATACAACCATATTAGCCAGCTAAATACAAATTTAAACATTATATACAATAAATACAAATTTATACATTATATACAATATATTTTTTAATTTCACAGGTACAGCAAAATAAACATAAAAAACTAATGAAGCTGTTCAAAATGACCACCGTTTTCCTGCAGACACAAATTTACGCGTCTTTTCATACTATTAAAAGCATTTACAAGAATTTGAGGAGTTATATTAGCACACTGTTCGGTAATTCTGTTTTGCAGTTCCTCGATATTGTTAATAGGAGTCTTGTATACATTATTTTTCAGATAAGGGAATATAAAGTAATCTAAAATAGTCAAGTCTGGTAGTCTAGGTGGAAATTTTGGATTTGAACGTAAACTAATTATTCGATCGTCAAAAAATTCACGAACGTTATTGATGGTCTCTTGAGCGGGCAGTCGCGCCATCCTGTTGGAAGTAGCCTTGCTGAAGCTCATCCTCATGAAGCTGATTAATAAATTCACGTACAATATTCCGGTATCTCTGAGCAGTAACAGTTTCGTGGAAAAATATGGGTCCAATAATACGTCTTCGAGACACAGCAATCCAAACACCAACTTTTAACGGGTGAAGGGGAGTTTCACGAAAAGTATGAGGATTTTTAGCACTCCATAACCTCATATTTTGTGAATTAATATAGCCCGAAAGGGTGAACCGGGCCTCGTCAGAAAAAAACGTCAAATTTAACAAATCATCATTAGAATTAAATTTTGTTGGAACCAGTGGCCATAGACAATTCGCCTATTGTGATCTGCTGGCAGCAACTTATATAAAGCAAGAATTTTGTATGGGAAGAGCTTTAAATCTTTTTTGATAATAGTATGGCAAGTTCCTAATGATAAACCAGTCTCTTGCAACAGTGTACGTAGTGATGTAGTGGGTTGCTCGTTCATACGTTGACGAACATCATCAACTGTATTTTGAGTACGAACTCTTGGCCTTCCAGTTCTATCTCTATGAGTAATGCTCCCTGTATCTTGGAATAAATCAACACATCTTGTAAGTACGCTGTAAAAATCTCCTTCAAGGAAAGCAATATCTGGAAATTGTAGCCGAAATTCCTCTAAACATGACACCGCACTGTAAATCCATTCGCCGTTCACTCGAACACCATTTCGAAAATATGATTCAATCATAAATTTTTTGTGTTCTATTGCAAAAACCATTATAATTGTAGCTTAATTGAATTTTCAATAGAAACTTATGACAACAATAGTGATGACAATTAATTAATTGACAGTTAAAGCTTGCAGTACACATTATTTTATTTTTCCACAACCAACCCTTATGTAATTTGTTTTTGAACGCATGGTATAAGCTGTTCACTTTTGTAAGAACACACAAGAACTGGTTATTTTGATTACTTTTATGGTGTGTTACTGACTTTAAATGTCAATTAAAAATATCCTTTGCGCTGTAAAACCGACTTTAGGTAGATAAGGTTATGATCATTATAATTAAAATATCATTTTTCATTATGACATATGTCAAATGGATCGACATTTTAAAAAAGTGACATTTTTTAATACCAACATGACATACAGCTTCAAAGGTGCAAACTATTAAAAACAAAATTCCCTCTTAGTTTGTTCTTACAAAAGTGAACTGCTTATATAATAAAAGTAATATTTGCCTGTTGCTATGGCGTAGTGGTCAGCTCATTTGACTGCTAATCATGGGGGCTTGGGTTCGAATCCCGGTGATGGCATGTTTGTCATAAGAGTACTAAATTATCCAAAATAAAAATAAAAGATATACTGGTTAATGGCCATCAGTAGCTAAAACCAAAAATTAAATTTAAAAAAAAAGTAAATTTTAAAAATTGTCTTGGAAACTCTGTACTATTATTTTGAAAGTTTGGAACGATTTTTTAATGTTTCTTTGTAAATGTTCATGAAAAAATTATTGTAAAATGGAAACGAAACCAACAAAAAGAAAATTTCGAAATGGATATGGATACAATTTTCCAAAAAGAAGAAGAATCTCAGAATATTCAAGTTTCATTAACCCTTATGACAGTTATCTGACATCAATGGTACCACAACTGACATCTAGTGACAATATAATCAAATGTGAAAATGTGCCAAAGTGTATATCGCAATTGCCCAATGAAATATTGTTACGCATATTTTCTAATGTCAGTTTATCTGACTTGTACGTGAACATTCGTATGGTTTGTTCAAATTGGTACAAATTGGTTCATACCCAAAGCCTTTGGAAAAAAATTAAAGCTGGAAATAACATTAGTACTGGTATGCTTTCTAAGTGGCTTGAGATTGCTGGACAGAAGTTAAAAAAAATTAAATTAAAACAACGAAATGATGTTGGTTTTGTTATAAAGAAGGTATATTTTATTTCTCCTTACATTTGATATAGGGGAAACTTTTTAAGATTGCAGCGCCATATGCGGCAAAGCTGGAACACTCGAAAGTGACATTAAACTGTTATACTAGCGTCGGCGAATCAGTACAGTTACGTCACAATACGAAACAAACGAATGTATTGTTTGGAACAATGTAACTGTTTGTTACGTTGTGTGACGTAACTGCTCTGATTCACTGACGCTAGTATACTCGTGTATTTGTTTACATGGTGAAAATGAACACGAGTTGTATTTCCTGTTTTCCGAGCTTTTTACCGACCGCCAACATATTTGACATTTCGAGATTTCGATGGATCTCCACGAATTGAGGTCCGTACACAACGTTTTGACTATTTCTAGCATGATTTCTGTCGGTCTGTCTGTCCGTCCATCCGTCCGTCTGTCTGTCTGTCCGTCTGTCTGTCTGTGTACACGTGCAGAGCAAATTCGGCTAAAAGGATTTTTATGAAACTTCATATTTAAGCTTCTGCCATCAATGGCATGAGTTGGTTAACATTTGGTAAAAATCAGTTGACTAGAAATAGGAGTTTACTCCTGTCGATTTTAAGATTTTTGCGAATATTTAGCAACAGAAAAATATTTCGAAAAAATTTATTTAAAAAAAGTTGCTATAAATGTAATAACTAATAACTTTTATTTGAGACGTTTTTTGATAAAACGAAAAATTCTCAATTTTTTCATACTTATATGTAACGTTTCTATGGTCATGATAAATAAAATCTCTGTTAGAAAATATTAGGGCAAATTATTTCTACTCTGCTGCTAGAATGTATTTTATACAAGTACTTTATGATGGCGGTCGGTCCTGTGTTCTTTTTTTTAAGTCGTCACTTGTATTTTAGAAGTGAGGGAGGACCTTTTTTTTAGGTCATCACTTTATATTTTCATAATTTAAATAATTTTGTCTTCCGCCCCCCCCCCCAAACACAAATTCCTGGGTGCGCCATTGATATTGACAATACATTTATAATATTATCATAGTATTGGTTCACACGGATACGCCAAAGTCTGTTTACCTACACCACAACAGTCACCAAAGTAACCAGATCTAGTTTCGTATTATAAACTGAGACGGATTATATCTATATTTTACAATTTATTTATAAATAGCAATTTTATGCATTTAAATTATAACTTTTTTAAAAACATTAATTTTGAAACGTCAAATTTGAATTTACCGCAAAATTTATTTAATTTTAATTTATAAACTTTAATTTGATACGGTGTGAAACCGGCCGCACTCGCAGCGCCATCTACTTCGTTCTTTAAAAAAATATAGTATAGGTACCAATTGTGCGTAACACAGCCCATCTAAATGACTATAACCCGTTTCTTTGCTTTAAGCGGAACTAGATTTTCAAATCTAGATTTGAAATGTGCCGATGAATCCACTAATAGTGGCCTACACGAATGAACTGAAATTGAAGAAACAGAATGTTTGAATATTACTTAAAAAAATATATATTTTTTTAAAATTTACGTTATAATAAACTAATTCGTTATTGTAGTTATCAAGACTAAATAAGAATTTAGAAAATATTAAAATTGTTGATTGTTGGGGATCAGCAATGCAAGTACTACTACCAAGCGTAGCCCTATGTAATCTACTACAGAGATGCAAGTATATACGTGAAATAACAATTGTAGGATCCAGATTTAGATCTCGTAAATTCTTCAGAATTCTAGCCATGAAGAATCACATTCGATTCTCGCAGATTCAGTCTAGCAAGTAGGTAATCAATCATATTAATGCATCTCGTCGATATTCTTTAAAAACCTCGTAAGTCTGAGTTTCACTTATGCCCGATTTTTAATCGACTATTAACGGTCACTGTCAAAGTTAACTTCCAGTTAGTGAAAATTATCGTACAGTCTGTTTCAAACGCTTAGGCGGAACTAAATGGGAATTTCGTTCTTTTAGGTTGTCACGACAAGGGACCTTGCTTGGGTTATTTCATTTTTGACGTTGTAATGTCAAAATTTAAAATTACAACAATGAAACCATGGAAACGAATGACCTATGTCAAAATTAAATTATTTTTTTATATATTTTAATGACAAAAAAATAAATAAATGGGAAATTTGTATTAAGAATGACACAAAAAATCAAAATATAAAGAAAATGACATTTTAAAATGATATTAACCTTAACCAAAAATGTTTATTGTAAGTATGATTTACAAAGCTTAAACAAAACGGTCGAAAAGCACGATTTAAACGATGAAAGTAACTAGATTGCAAAATTTAGTTCCGCTTAACCGTTTGGAACAGACTGTATTACAATTTTCAGTTAACAGTCACTTTCGGGTCTATTCTCTAAGCATGATGTTAAAATCCTATCGTCAGAAACTGACGTTAATTTTTATAACACCATTTTTAACGTAAATGCTATTTGCTAAACATATACGAGGTCTGTTCAAAAAGTATCGCGAATTTTGAATTTCCGCGGGTTACGTATATTCGATTTTGTGGCGTTATGTTGGTACTCATGTCTCTCACTTATGCCGACAAGTTCGGCCATTTTGAATATTCATTTAATTTTTGACAGTTGCTTTGCTTGCACGTGTTTTGGCTCGTCTTCGATTTAGACTCAATTTAGACCAAAAATAGCATCGCATTAACATTGCTAAGGAGCTGTTGGACTCTGTCCGCGACGACCATTTACTCCATATGGTCATAACTGGTGACGAATCAAGGGTTTATGGTTATGACGTGGAAACCAAAGTTCAATCGTCCCAATGGAAGCTGCCGCACATCGTTGCTTGTGCGCGAATTTTTGGCCAAAAACAACACACTAATAATGCCGCAGCCACCGTATTCCCCAGATCTGGCCCCCCTGTGACTTTTTCTTGTTCCCGAAACTGAAGAGGCCCATGAAAGGACGACGCTACGCTACGAGTGAGGAGATAAACACGGCATCGAAGAAGGAGCTGAACAAGATCACAAAAAAATATTTTTTCAAGTGCTTCGAGGATTGGAAAAAAACGTTGGCATAAGTGTATAATATCTGGTGGGGATTACTTTGAAGGGGACAAAATAGATATTCATGAATAAATAAATAATTTTTGAAAAAAACACAAAATTCGCGGTATTTTTTGAACAGACCTCGTATTACCCAATTCAATCAAAAAGATTATCAAAATCAAATGTTTTACTAATCAAAATCAAAGTCAATAACAGATTTCTTAACGTTAATGATATTTTATTTAGTGATATGGCCCTCCTTCCGGCGAGTTGGCCTTCCGGCGAGATGGCTCTGCAGCGAGTCGACCGCGGCGAAATAGTCTTCCAGCGAGATTACCGTCCGGTGATTTTGCCTTCCGGCGAGATGGTCTTCCCGCGAGATTACCGTCCGGTGATATTGCCTTCCGGCGAGATGGTCTTCCAGCGAGATTGCCGTCCGGTGATTTTGCCTTCCGGCGAGATGGTCTTCCCGCGAGATTACCGTCCGGCGATTTTGCCTTCCGGCGAGATAGCTCTGCAGCGAGTCGACCGAGGCGAGATGGCTTTCCAGCGAGATGGACTGCGATTTGCCTTCCAGCGATGATGGTTCTGCTGCGAGTCTACCGCGGCGAGATGTCCCATTTTCTTAGATCCTATTCTTCATGATAATTTTACCGGAGCCAGACCGTTTTTGTACAGAGTTTTAAATTCTTTGTTCTGACAATAAATACTTAGAAACTGCTTTGTTTGCCATATTTAAATTAGGGATTGCAATCCCGGACACTTTTAATCCCGCGGAATCCACGCGGGATTTTATTCAATCCAGTGCGGATTGATTTTATGATAGAAATTGATTTCGTACACATTATAAATGACAAAATGACACATATACTTACGTTTCAAGTATTTTTGTAAAAATAAGCTCAAAAATCGATAGCTATTGAAATAATATATGTATAGATATGGTAAATAAACAAAAAAAAAATCATTTTTAAATGAATATGTTGGTGGGGTTGTTTACAAATGTTCAAAACTAATTAAATGTACTTAAAATAGGTTTTTATGGCTGTTTTATGATTTCAGGTAATAAAATATTTTCTTCTAACAATAAATAGTATTTAATATAATTTATTAAATTAAAAATCAATTATAATGAAACAAAAATAATAATGAAATGTTCTGTGCAGCATATATCCGACATTTATGGTCAGTTTTAGTTGCGTCATACCCTTTTCACACTAGAACTTTAAGACGAGTGAACTTAAAGATCACCGATGTTTAACATCGGTTTGCTTTCACACTTGATTTAAATCTCCGGTGCTGTCATCAACTACAGTACTTTTGTCCTTAAGTTACCGTCCGGAAATTACCAGTTTTGAACTATCTGCGCAGACGCACATTTTGAATTATTATAAACAAATATGGATATTTCATTTCATTCTATAATAAAGACACTACAATAAAGAATATATTCCACCTGTATTTACATGTAAGTCGATACATTTTATCTCAATTATTGTAGCTCTGTATTTTATTAAACACATTATTAAAATAAATAATTTTATTATAACAATAAGTATAAACTTCTTATAACGTCGATTTAATACAGTATTCTTGTTTATAATAATACAAAATGTTGACAGCACAAATTCAAAGAGTATTTTTTGATAATAGAAATTAAGTTGGCAATGCGGACGAAGTTTAAGACGCAGATCTCTGTCTTAAACATCGCTTGTATTTAGACGAGGGCATACGTTTTCACATTAGCGTTTAAAGACACATTCACTTTAACATCCGATCTTAAAGTTCTAGTGTGAAAAAGGTATCAGATAGTATATCCAACACTATCGTTTAAGAGTTGAAAAAAGTATTAAATTATAATAATAACTTAAAACTGAAATTAAGAATCATTGCAAGAAATGTAATCTTAATAAGCAGACACTATTCAAAGTATCATCTCCAAATCTATTTCACAAAAGGCTACATAAATAACCAGCGGTTGAAAAAACTCGCTCAGCCTATACGCTTGTTGGCGATATGGTCATCAAGTAATCGTACGTCATACTCAGGAACTTGTCTCTTACTCCGTCACTTTCGAAGGCCGACATTTTCTTCTTCAATATTTTCTCAAAAGATTCGATATCTGGCACCTTCTTTACTTTTTTGTTCAGTTTTTCTTCTTTTTCTGTATTTCGTTTTCCAATTCTTCTTTCAACTACAGATTAGTAGGTTGTTGGAATTCGTCAATAGATTCTTCATCTCCAGATTAATTTTCTTCAGTTTTATAAACTCTTGTCAGCATTTTTTTAAATTTCTTTTGTTCTTCTTTAAATTAATGTCAGAACACTCTCTTATATCATTTGTACCCTGCTAATTTAAATCTTAATTAGAACACAAACATTACTGCCCACATCAACGCAATTATCAGCAACTCGTTGCGCATGTTGGGTTTCATAAAAAGACAGTCTGTTAACTTCAGAAATTTACATACCATCAAAGTCTTATTCAATTCTCTAGTAAGGTGTCAGTTATATATATTTGTATAAAAAGGGTATTCATTACAGTACAAAGAAACCTATTCAAGATAGGCGTCGGATTTTCGACATATGTCTACTCCACAAAATAGTGAACGGTGCCACTGACGTTCCTGACATCCTCGCTAGAGTTGGACTGAGAGTTGCACCATACCCAACAAGGAACGTGGATTTATTCCACCTGCCCAGGCGCCGAACATCTTACGGACTCAACTCCAGCCTGGACAGAATTTGCAAGCTCTGTAACGACTTAGCCCCGGATTTGGATATTATGTGCTCGTCCTACATCGCATTTAAAAATAATATAAATAGTTTACTTTATGGTCTATTTCAAAGTAGAAAAATGTGTGTAAGAAGATAGGAGCTGTTTGTCCTTGCTTCGGATTGGTTTAGATAGTCATCCCTATTACACTGTTAAAATATTGTTTTTAGTCCAAGTTGACAGATGTTCAGTGTCGTACATTGGAAATATATATTATTTATATTATTTAACTTTTTTTATATATTTTGTTATTATTTACATATTTAGACTTTTATTTATATTCTTGGCGTAGATTTTATGAAGAACATTCTCCATGTAATTTGTTTTTACGCAGTTATATATTTTTTAGGTTATCTGACATAAATATTTTTTGACACTTGACAATTAAGAGATCAAGAGAGAGGACTAATGTGAGGCCAAAAGACAGCCCAGCTGATTGTGCCCAAAGAAGAAGTTTTTGATATAATTTTTAGACCTTCATTTATACATATATTTTAATTTTTATTTACAATAATTATTTAAATAAGAAACTTTAGCTCTGAAGATATATTGTTTGTTTTATTGCGTTATTTAAACTCTTTTAACAAATCTCTCTTGTTATATATAGTACATCATTTTTTAAATTTTTCAAATTTCCCATTAAATTGAATTTATGTCGTATAAATAAGTGTATTTAACATCTGCCTTGTTTATTTCAATATCCAATTTACCATTTTCATATTAAAAAAAAAAAAAAATCACTTGCTAACCCAGTTACTACGCCCATGCCCTAGTTGTAACTTATTTTAAATTTCCCGCTATACTGTATTTGTTCAGTGTAAATCGTACTCGGTTCGCAGCGCTATCTACTTTTTTCTACTTTGAAATAGACCATAGTCTTGTTTATTTGCATATATTTTTTGTAATTTTTCTTTTTTTAATATTGTGTAATTTAGGTAACTTTATCCTGTATACACTTAAGTAAATAAATAAATAAAAAATATAAACTTAAAAAAAAACAGGTTAAGCTGTACAAAACTATAGTATACACACTAAAAAAAGTTGTGTTACAGAGACTTCATGATACACTATAAAATGAACTGTTAGTGTGCCATGTGCCATGAAGTTCCTTGCTTTTCGTGTTAGTTATTTACACTTATTTTTTGGTTAAATTTAGCTTACACTTACATACTGGTTAAATTATACTGTTAGAAAATAAATAGTGTTAAAGAAGTGTTAATTTTAACACTGAAAAAGTAATATTTCATAAAAATAACACTATCTGAATAAATTAAGATTTGCACGGTGATTTGGTTAAAAATAGTGAACGTTTCACTTTTTTTAAATGAAAATTTTAACACAATTTTAACCAAACTGAGAATGAAGTTTAACTCATGATTTTTTTGCTGTGTATATTGTACTCACATACAGCACTAAAAGATGAGTCTATACTAGTGTTTCTGATTTCTCGACATTTTTCATTCCTCGAGAAATGAAAAATTACACTTCATTTTCTCGAGAAATCTCGAGAAATCTCGAGGAAAATAATTATTAGAATATATATCTTTTTTTAATGTTGAAAATATTGTAGAGGATAAAAAAATGTAAAATTATAGTCAACTTTAAAGTACTAAACTATTCATTTAAATAACATTAGAACAAATGGATAACGGAGCTTTAAAAATGATTACGAAAACGGTACGTAATGGCATATTAATTGAAAATATATGTATGTATAGAGAAATTTTCAAAAAATTAAGAAATTAATAACAATAGTAATAATTATTTTTTTTAACTTGTAGGTAATCTTTTACATATCAGTTTTAAACTGAACAAGAAATGAAATGTAATTGATTATAAAATTATATTGGTGACTGGTGAAAACACTCTGGATTGTGCGCCGGTAGTTCGATTCTCCGTTGGTGATATTATTCGGGCGAGAATAATATGTTTACATTACTCTCATTTCACAATCATTCACCTCTCATCTAGGTGTAGAAGCTCGCCCCCTGGCATCGGCGATTAGCCTCGTTGCAGAAATAGGCCGATGTAATGAATAAATAAATAAAATAATAAAGCTAGGACATAGCTAGGCCTAAGCCGTCACTGTCGCTTGCGAGCGGCACGTTTTTTTTTTCAATAAAAACTATTCATTTTATTCATGTGCCGAACTTGTCAAACCGAGACTCGTACTTTATCCATTTTTAATACACTCATAATGAGTCTAATCTCTTGCATTCCAATTAAATTTAACTGTGAAGACCCTAAATACTGTGTTATACTCTATCTCTGAAAGACTGATAGTAATACATCATTTTGTCAGGCAGTTACCAGTGGAGTGCACATTTTAAACACGTTTAAATTGATTTTGTGTATTTCTATATTACTATTTATCATTTTATTAAACGCACGCCTGTGACCATATTTATCATATCATTAAACACACCCCTGTGACCATATTTTTCCTCAAAATTTTAGGGTCAAGTTTTTATGGCCTATTGTGTTTAACCCTAGTTCGTATTCCCATATAATATGTGCGGCACACTCGGTTGTTTTTAACAATATTTCGTTTCGAACTATTCATATTTTGTCGCTTTTGTTTTACCGCTTCTGTGTGATAATACAATAACTTTTTACAAATAATAAATTATATTACTATCAGTCTTTCGGAGATAGAGTATAGACACCGACCATAGTCACCGTATTGAGGTTTTTCATATATAGTTTTCAACTTGAAAATATTAATAAAAATAGATGATCAAAAAGGAAATGTTAGGATAATTATGAAAAACAAAAAAAACACCTTATAAGGTAATTGTATGAACTTATATGAATTTATCAGAATTTCAAGTTACAATGCAGACTTTTTCTATATTTTCGTTAGAAAAACTATTTTTACTTGGCATAAAAATATTTTTAAATCTTGAAAAAGTTCTTTCGACTTCACAAGTAATGACAGGGGCTCTGCAAAAATAATTTCGATATTGATTAAAATATGGTCTTAAAAAATCGGGGCAGTCATCGGAATAAATTTGTGTTAATATACGAAAGTCTGGATTTCTCTGAAGAACTGCGCCAATTTTATTATTTAAATAAAGGCCAAAGTCACGAGATACTCGTTTTAATTTTTTTTATGGCCATTGCTGCTTCGGCAATTAACCAGGAAAATTCTTATTCTTTGAAACATTCCATGCCTGAACAGGATTCGAACAGGAGACCTTAGCAACGCAGAGCGCATGTGTTACCACTACGGTACGCCGGTCGGTATTAAAATTATCTTGTAATCCATCGAAATAAGTTCTATGTATCTTTCCATTGACGTGTTGAGTTAAATGATTTATTTTTGTGCATATTATATATTTTTTACAAAGTATACAAAACAGTTGTTTTGCGTAATAACTTGAAAATGATCAGTAAATCCATATTCTGTTAAAATCTGTTAAAAAAATTTAATTCAGCCATTTTAATATCTCCAATATAATAAAAATATAAATAGCAATAATAAGAAAAATGTCTACAAATTTTACTCGTATGTGAAAGTATGTACATTGTCAGAGCCGCAGTAAGGAAAACTTGCGCTAGGGGCAGAACCGTGTTTTGGCGCCCTTGGTAAATAAAAACAAGGTTCTTACCTCTCAAAATTTAAGTGATGAGCAAAAACAAAAAAGGTCCTCACCTCCCAAAATCCAACTGACGAGAAAAAAAAAAGGTCCTCATCTTCGCAATGGTGCCCCTTAGCAAGCCCGTCAGCGCCCTTTTCCTTAGTGCACTAGGGGCCGTCGCCCCCTCCGCCCCCCCCTTACTGTGGTTCTGTACATTGTTCTAACTGTTTATTTTTTCTGACACCTAATTTTCATGTAAATGTGCTACATAAATTGACACTTTGTTTACTTTGTGTATAACAATATTTAAATTATTTAATCAAATATAAACAATATTTCATCACTAGTTTTTGGAATTAGTAACATGTTTCGAAGAATTCTTTATGCACTTATTTATTTGCTTAAGTTACCAAACAAAGCCGAAAATTTTCCTAGAAATACTCTCATCGTACAACATATTTGACTAAAGATGGGGATTTTTAACTTAAGAAGTAATTAAATAAAAAATAAGGGGCGTACAAAATAATATACTGGGACGTATGCATTCATATTAAATATTCGTTCTGTATAAAGATTTAAATTCATTTTATTATTCGACCACTCACAAATTACAGAAAATGAAAAATATATATTGATTTAGATTTAATTAAATAACTATTTTGGTTATAAAGTGATGCAGGGTCTGTGAGCGCTCAATGAACGCATAATATAACGTGCCACATTGGCGGAGGGATACTATTGACGTAGAATTCCTCCGCCATCATATATATGTAGTTCTGTGATAGTCTGTACTATATTACTTTTGAAGATCGCAATAAAATAATAAAAGTTAGGCAACTCATAAAATTACAAGTGATATAAGTAGGCGTGTCAACACATAGCCGTAGAGATTAGTTTTTCACATTACGCATCTTACTTAAAGGATTAACAAAAACAAGTATACTTATTTATAGTTAGTACTTAAACGTATGTATAAATAAAAATTTTAAATATTGGTTCATTTGTTATTCGACTCGCATTAGCTAACAATACTTGCATTTTATATCATAACGTTCAATTATTAAAATTCTTAATTTACATTATGTGGAGAACTCACGAAGATATTGAAGGTGAAGAAAACGTAGTGGTAGAAAATAATCCGGAATATAGTGATGCAAATAGTCAATTTAAAAATGTACCGTCGACAGAAAACGAAAGAAAATTAATATTTAACGCGTACAAGCATTGCCTGAAGTTATTCGGAGAATTTTGTGCCATTAAAATAACCAGTGATTTTACAGAATTATCGCATTATCAAATAAAGTCAGCATTACAAATTGAAACAGGCGAAAAGCAGAAGAACAAAAGAATACGCAAAGCAAGTTATAAAGAATATGATTCATTTTTTCATGTAGTCAAAAGAAAAATTTATCAATTATATGCGGAAAAAAAAAAACACCATCAATTGATATATTACCAGGTCTACAAGTATGAAATGCGGATTTTTTTTTTTTAATAAAACACGTTAAACTCAAAAGAACAGTAAAAGTTTATTTATTCAAAGTATGCTCCATTAGAAGTTATACATTTTTCCCATCTTTCAGGCAATTTGTGAATACCTCGCCAGTAGAACTCTTCCCCTTTCCCCGCAAACCATTCATCTAGCCATTCTTTCACATTTTCATATGAACAAAAGTGCTGCTCGGCAAGTACGTGACCCATCGATGCGAATAAGTGGTAATCTGAGGGGGCCAAGTCTGGTGAGTAAGCGGCATTGGGTAGCACTTCCCACTTGAGTGCCTCCAATGTGTTGTAAACTGCTTTTGCCTTATGTGATGGAGGGTTATCGTGAAGAAAAATTACCTTGTGCTGTCTACTTTCGTATTCTGGTCGTTTTATGAGCAGCGAATGGTTCAATTCAATCAGTTGTTGTTGGTAGCGTTGGGTATTAACTATTTCACCAGGTCTTAACAATTAATAATAGACCACACCCTTTTGGTTCCACCAAGTACAGAGCATTGTCTTTTTGCCAAAGCGATTCGGTCTAGCAGTTGATGTGGATGGTGAGCCTGGGTTCACCCATGATTTTTTGCGTTTGGTATTTTCAAAATAAATCCATTTTTCATCGCCAGTAAATGATACTATGCAAAAAAGACTTTCTTTTGTATCGTGCAAGCAAAATTTCACAAGTGTTTTTGCGTTTTTCCATCTGCCTCTCTTTCAATGCATGTGGAACCCATCTGCCGACTTTCTGGATCTTACCCATCTCTCGTAGGCGATTAGAAACAGCTTGTTGACTAACGCCTAACTGCTCTGCTAGTTGTTTTTGAGATTGACTATCGGCTTCCTGCAGCAATGTTTCCAATTTTGTATCTTCATATTTTTTTTGTGGTTTTCCATGTTCTTTGTCTGTAAGATCAAAGTCACCACTTTTGAAACGCCGAAACCATCATTCACACGTATCTTGCAATAGAGCATATTCACCATAAGCTTCTCGAAGCAGTCGGTTTGATTAAGCAGCAGTTTTTTTCAAATGAAAACAAAACAGTAGTACTGTCCGCGAATGCTCTTTATTTGGCACAATATTAGACATTTTTAACACAGTAAAACAAAACTATATGAGCACTTTTCAAATTATAACCTATACGCATTTGACACTTAATGATAACTTAACAAAACGCCATATGTGTTGAAACTTTGAACTATACACTCTGTTTGCGCGGCAAGTTTGAAAACAATCCGCATTTCATACTTGTAGATCTGGTATATAAGAAATTAGAAGAAGATGGAATTGTTTTAAAATATAGTGTATCTACGTTTCGAAAAAAAAAAAAATGCAAAGAAAATTTTAATAGAATGGATCAGAGAAAAAAAAATCCAGAAGCAGCATTTTGTTGACCAATTGGCAACGGAAAATGGATACGAAGTGTTAAGACTCCCTCCCTATCATTGTATATTTAATCCAATTGAATTTATTTGGGCTAGTTTAAAAAAAAACATACGAAAACATAATACTGCACCTACAGTTAGTGAATCAGTGCTCACTCTAATTCGGGATAAAGTAGCCGCTGTTACACCCGAATTATGGAAAAATTGTGTCAATCAAGTGACGAAAGCAGAAGCCAACTTCAAAATGCAAGATATAAATCAACTAGTAATTAATTTAGAAAGTAGTAGTGACAGTGAATCTAATTTATGTGACTCAGACTAAATTAACTATATTTTTATGTTTCGTTTCTTATAAAACTTTTATTAGTGTTATTTTTTTAAAATATTATTTATTATTGTAAATAGTTTAATTTCTTAGTCTAAACGAATTAGTATTATTAACAAATAGTACCATTATTATTGTAATTTGTTGTCCGCAAATAATTTATGTGTATATCAATACATTTTTATATAACTTCTAAGAATTTGAAAATACTGATTTTATTAATTAATTTTAATACCTACAGTCTTAATTCTTTAATGCCCGATTGCTAACGTCAGAGTTAAATGTTTTAAACTCAGATTATCACTAACCCGAGTAAAAATGACAAAAAATGCGTTGCTAATGTGCGAGTTAGTTCTAACTCGGATTAAAATAAACAAAATATTTAACTCTCCAATATGGGTGGATTAATATTTAACCCTCGATTTTAACTCTAGTTTTGACAGTGACGTTTCTGAAAAACAACTATTCAACACAATTGAATTTGTTAAATTATTACTTATTATTAATTAAAGTATATATTTTTTAATTATAAAATATAATACAGGTTTGTACCAATAAATACATGATATTTTATCATGTATCATGAACTTTAACATATGTAATAAAGTTGGGTTATGTAAATAAAACAATTATTTTTAATATTTATATATTATTTTTAATATTTATACATATTTATTTTATGCTTAGATCCTATATTTACCATGAGCAGTTCCTCACAGTCCTCTTCCATATCCTCCTCTTTTGATGAAGTTATTGAAGCATTAGAACGATTAGAACAATGTATCCCAAGACCAAGACATTTTCGAAATCGAGAAAATCCTTTTGAAAAATATAATGATGAAGAATTTAAAACTAGATTTAGATTTACAAAAGAATCCGTAATTCAAATTTTAGAATTAATTAATGGTCAGTTGGAACCAATACCAAACCGCAAAACTGCAATAAGCGCAATGAATCAACTTTTGATAACATTACGTTTTTATGCGACTGGCACGTTTCAAAAAATGTTAGGAGATAACGTTAACATACATTGTTCTACAGCAAGTCGTATTATAAGAAAAGTTTCTTATGTGTTGGCAGCACAAGCACCTCACTTTATTAAAATGCCAAGTATGGAACAACTGAACACTATAAAAGTTAAGTTTTACGATGCTCATGGATTTCCTGGTGTCTGTGGATTAATCGACTGCACTCACATAAAAATTCAATCCCCTGGAGGTGATCTGGCAGAACTGTATAGAAACAGAAAAGGATTTTTCTCATTAAACGTCCAAGTAGTATGTGACCATAGACTAATGATTCGTGACATAGTAGCACGTTGGCCAGGCTCTACTCATGATACAACTATTTTTAATGGTTGTTCACTGAAGGCTAACCTGGAAATGAAAACTTTTGGACAAGATTTTTATTTGTTAGGTGATGGAGGGTACACTTGTACAGAATTTTTACTAACGCCACTTTTAAATCCTAGAATAGAAGCAGAAATTAGGTAATTAATAATAACAATGAATGACAAAAATAATAAATATCGATCTTCTAAATATCTATTTACATCAATATATTTTTAATAGGTATAATCAAGCTCATATTTCTACCCGTAATGCTGTGGAAAGGTGCTTCGGTGTGTGGAAACGCCGTTTTCCAGTATTATCACTGGGAATAAGAAATAAATTGGAGAATGTACCAATAATTATAGTGGCAGTAGCTGTACTGCATAATTTAGCAATAGATTTCAAAGATGTAGATGATTTTGAAGAAGAAATTCATATTAATGTAGACAATATTGAAAATAATGTTCCAATGCGCAATAATGCAAATGTAACTAGAAGACAAATTTTAATAAATAATTTTTTTTCATAAAAAAATACAAAAAATTTACGAAATTTCTTTATTTTTAATCTTAATTTCTATTAAAGATAAAGTTTCTTTATTTTTTAATACTCTTAATTCAGTATTTTTTATTTCCTTTTCAATTTCAAAAAGAGTTTCTTTGGATTTTAATTCTAAATCCAAAATCTTCATATTTATTTCATGCTTTTCTCTCTTCATTTTAAGTATTTCTTTGTCGTAATCTTCTCTGTTTTCCTTTATTTTTTTAATTGTTGAAGATATATTTTCTGCATCTATTTTTCTCTTCTTCGCTTTCAAAGTTTTAAGTTTCTGACATTTTTTATTATATTTATGGGTCACTGAAGGTGAAACTGTTACATTTTCAAAATTTGTTTCGTCTATTTCTATTATTTCGCAAGTACCTTGCGTGGTCTTAGGTGGAGAAGGAGATGGAAAGGTGTCGATAGGAGCTTCTTCAGGATTCCACAGGATTTCTACTGGGTTCATGCATTCTATGAACAGTAAATTAATTTAAAATCTTACCTTATACACGTACAACTATTACTATACCTTCATAAATTATGGCAGTGCTGTCAAAAGGGTTTTTAAGTGGCTCAAGTTGGGGCTTTAATAAAGCCAGCATCCTTCCTTCTGCGTCAGTAATTTTAGTCGCAACCGCAGACCCACCTCCTGTTTTAAATTGTTCGAGGCGGTTGCGACTAACATTCTGACGCAGTTTTTTCTTTAAATTTTTATAATAGTTGGACAGTTGCTGTGGCGTCCGCTTCTCTCCAACTAACCCAGCGAATTCTTCAGATATCTTTCCCCACGCTTCATTTTTTTCTTTCACCGTTACTGCATCTGTATTTTTATTTTCTATTACATTTGCAAATTTTTTTATAATATCTATCAATATTTCCTTCTCCCTCTCAGAAAAATTCTTCGACCTAAATCTTTTCTCATTTGTGATATCTTCATTTAAATTATTCATTTTCAACTAAAAGAAATCAACATTCATATTACATAAAACAATTTACTTTATTAGTAGTTATACCTACATATAATTATATACTTACTGTTTTTTTTTTATACTGTGCTTTTATATCTATCTATCTTTTCTTATGTAATTTGGTAACTTTTCAGGTTATGACGAACTGTCAAATGATGTTTATAACCACAAAATATTTATAACCTAACAATTTAAGGTCCGTTCACCATAATTTTGACACTAATCTGAGTTAACTTAACTTCTTGTGTGAAATGCCTTTAGCAACGCAATGAAATTTTAACTCAAGTTAAACAATAATCTAGATTAAATATAACTCAGGTTAAGGAAATTTAACTCTGACATTAGCAATCGGGCATTAGTTAAATAAAAAAAAAAAATAATTTAAATTTAGATTCATAATATTTTAGTTACAAAAATAATAAATCAGTAACACTGATTTCTTATGTTGACTGTTTACAACGTGGTTGTAAACATGAACCCTAGTTCTTTTGTAGTTTAACAATGTGATTTTAGTTATACGGGATAATTGTTTTATACCGATCTTCAAAAGTAATATGGTATGGACCAGCGTTTCCCAAACTGTGCGCCGCGGCGCCCTGGGTCGCGATGGGTAGGCTACAGGGGCGCCGCGAAGGCCCAGGACCTTGTTTTTTTGTGTGATCACTTTGTAGTTTAGAAGTGAGGACCTTTTTAGGGTTTTGTAGGTATTACCACCAAAAAACTCTTATAACTCTTATAACGTCACTCATGTGTCTGTCGGCGCGGTAGAAATTGTAGCCAAACGGCTTAACGTAGAAAGTTGAAATTAGGCATGCTTATACAATTTTTGTCCCACATGTAGGAAAAATACTGAGAGTTCAAAAAAACATATCTCGAAATAAATATAAACAAATATGTATTTAATAAAAAATAAATATTTTTTTAAAAGTTTAGTGGCATACTAAATATCTCAACACGAATTTTTGATCGGATAAGCTTTTCGAAAAGTGTCGATTTTTTTTTGTCGTTGATAAAAAAAAAAGATATTAATAATAATAATTTATTGTGGTATCAAAAGAAAGCTCTTAAGACGTAGATTAAGGAACGATAGATAGTTTTTTGAAAGTCGTTTCTTTTAACACGAATGTAACCAAAAATGTGTAAAAGTTCTTTCTCGCACCCTTTTACCCAAAGGGGTTAACTAAAAATCTGAAAAAATTATAGGTAATGTATATTGATCTGAGCCGGAAACGTACGAGAGGAATTTTTGATCAGATTGTGTTTTGGAAAATATGGCAGTTTTTGGGTTTTTGACAAAACTAATTATTTTTTTAATTCATGGTTAAATTAAGGCTAATAATGTTATGGATTTTTTGTATTTATAGCTAAGATAGTGCGTGTATTTTTTTGGAATTAAAAATATTTAAAAAAATAATAAATTTTTTTAATAGTTGCGAACTGAGTTACTCACACCACACCACACTACAATCTACACTGTAAAATATTTCTTATTCTAATGAAGACTTGAATACGAAGCAAATGTAGAAAAAAAAAGCTGGGATATTTGGCAAATTATTTAAATATTGTTTAAAAAAATTAAATGGAAGCTCTTAGTTCTCAAATAACGAATAAAAGTGATTATCAAAAAAACTGTTGATTTTGATGTGATAAATATACCAAGACATCCAGTATAGTCGGATTGCTGATAGGTGACTGTTCGTTTCTGCAAGTATCGATATACAATACTATATGCTTTCTCTGTCTATATCATTATAATTATTTGCATACCCATAGTAACGTATAGTGACGCAAGTTGATAACTAACCTTCCAAATTATTTTAATAAAAAACAAAGCATTAGAAAGAAACGGCATGATTCATAGATATCTTTACTAATAAGAGCCCGAAAATAAGTTCACAGCAGTACTCAAACAAACAAAATTATTAATTTTAAGGTAATAATTATGAATAAGGAAAAACTTATACTCATACGTAAATTTTGGATTATAATTTGTTGTTTAGTTAAATTAAACTTTTATGTTTCCCCTAAGTACAAAGTAATAAAATATTAAGTAAAAATATATTTATTCATATAATATATTGCTACAAGATGTATTTAAATGTTCTTCTTATTTTAAAAAAATTAGTCACTGTAATGCATGATATCGTTGTCATCTGAACTATCGCTGTCATTTCTTGTATTTATTATTATTGGATTAATATCATCAACAATCCTTTCTCTTTCCCACCATTCATTTATTAAATTTTCGAATTTTTTAACAGATTTTGCCCAAATTTCACAACTAATTTGGTCACAGGCTACTTGTCACATTTTCAAAACTTCGTTATCACTATATCCGTTTTGACCAATATGTCTATCATAATAATTTTTTGTTAAACCCCAAATTAGTTCAATGGGGTTAAACTGGCAGTGATAAGGAGGTAATCTTAGTACTTCATGACCATACGTTTGTGCCAATGTACCAATAAAATAAACTGGTTCAGATTTTAATTTCCTTCGTTTTCTCGTGATTTTGTTAGTGAGAAGTTCAAATCTATTACATTTTATAATCCTACGAATTGTTGATTCCGAAATATTCAAGGCAGCTGCTACTCTTTGATGGACACAAGATAGAGAAATAAGTGGCCCATTGTTCTCTTTTTCGGAATTAAAATCTTCCAGCATATTTAAAATTAAAGTTTGTGAATTTAATAATTGGCCGCAAGCTCTATTAATTAATATTATTAACAGACACTGACAGCTAAGACAAATAACAAAAAACATTTTTAAAATCACTGAAAAATGGTAACTAGATTATTATATGAATGAACTACTTGATACATACATGTAACAGTCACCTATCGGCAATCCGACTATATTACGTTGGAATCTTACACTTATTAAATACCTACAAAACCCTGAAATCCACACTTCACTTAAATTTTTATATTTGTTATCACTTTTTGTAATTTAGAAATGAGGCCCTCTTTTTTAAATCATCAATTATAGTTTCATATCTTCAACTGTCTAATAAAATAAAATGAAAAATGTATTTACCTGGCGCGCCGCGGGATAATTTTAATACATTAAGGGCGCCCGAACCGAAAAAGTTTGGGAACCACTGGTATGGACTATATATAGTAGTTTTAATATTATTGGAAAAATATATTGATATTTTAAATCTCTATTAATATGACTTGGAAAGTTGTACAATGTCTATTTTTCATAATATTTGGCAAAACACATACTTTCACTTAAAATATTGAAGTGAAGTGTGAATTTTCACACATTTCAAGGTTTTGTAGGAATTTAATAAGTGTAAGAAGCCAACATAATATTGGATGTCTAGGTATATTTATCACATCAAAATCAAGTTTTTTTTTTTTTTTTTGTTAATCACTTTTATTCGCTATTTGAGAACTAAGAGATTACATTTAATTTTTTTAAACAAAATTTAAATAATTTTCCAAATATCCAGCGTTATTTTCTGCATTTGCTTCGTAATCAAGTCCTCGTTAGATTAATAAGAAATATTTTACAGTGTAGAGTGTAGTGTGTTGTGGTGCGAGTAACTCATTTCACAACTATTAAAAAAAATTTGAATTAGATGAGTTACGTTCGTAAGTTAGTATAATTGATAGGTAATGGGATTCGGACCAGTCAGAAAATAAAACAAAATTTATTAACTTCGCTAACATTTCGAATTAATTTAAATCTTCATCAAAGCTACAAAGATATATGGAATTAATAACACATTAAGATTACATGTATAAGATATAATAATTCCATATATCTTTGTAGCTCTGATGAAGATTTAAATTAAATCAAAACGTTAGCGAAGTTAATAAATTTTGTTTTATTTTCTGACTGGTTCGAATCCCATTACCTATCAACTATATTTAAAAAAATATTATTTTTTTAATATTTTTAATTTTAAAAAATACACGATCTTAGCCATAAATACAAAAAATCCATAACATTATTAACCATAATTTAACCATGAATTAAAAAATAATTAATTTTGTCAAACACAAAAACAGCTATATTTTTCAAAAACACAATCTGATCAAAAATTCCTCTCGTACGTTTCCGTCTCAGATCAATATACATTATCTATAATTTTTTCAGATTTTTAGTTTAACCCCTTTAAGTAAAAGGATGCGGGCAAGAACTTTTTTAGCACATTTTTGGGTAAAATCGTGTTAAAAGAAACGAATTACAAAAAACTATTCATCTTTCTTTAATCTACGTCTTAAAAACTTTCTTTTGATACCAACAGTGGCGGCGCTAGCTCTTAAAATCTGGGGGGGGGGCAGGAAATTTTTGAGAAAAATTTGAGGGTGCCAGGAATTATATGAAATCATCGTTTACACAGTGATGACCTAAAAAAAAGGTCCTCACTTCTAAAACACATTTTTCTCCAAGCAATTCTGGGGGGCCAATTGGGGGACAGAGCAATTAAAGGGGGGGCCGGCCCCTGGATCCCCCGCTAGCGCCGCCACTGGATAGCAACAATAAATTTTTAAGAAATATTTTTAGTTATCAACGACGCAAAAAAATCGATGTTTCTCGAAAAACTGTGATCAAAAATTCCTGTTGAACTATTCCGGTTCCCATCAATGTTCATTATGGAGATTTTTTTTTTGATCAGCCTCTTTGGGGGATAGGGTGGGGGACAAAAGTTTGACACCTTTTTGGCAAAAATCCCATAAAAAAAAAAGATTTTTCAAAAATAAAAATGTGCATGTTGATTAGAGGATTAAGAGGTTTCATTTAATATGCCACACAAAATTTTAAAAACATATAATTTTTTTTATTAAATACATATTTGTTTATATTTATCTCGAGATGTGTTTTTTTTTATCTCGCAGTATTTTTCCTATATGTAGGTCAAAAAGTTGTATAATCATGCCAAATTTCAACTTTCTATGTTAAGCCGTTTGGCTACAATTTCTGCCGTACAGACAGACACATGAGTGACGTTATAAGGGTTTTTGGTGGTCATACCTACAAAACTCTAAAAACCCAGGGTTCAACAGTGCATAATTCAGGAACTGATCTATGGTAACAATATGTATATATATAAATGAATTAAAAAAAATAATACAAGCCAAGGCGTAATTATTACTAAAACATATGATACTATTAAAAATGTATCTTAAACATGATATAAGAAAATATTTTCATCTAAAACTTCACCTTATGCAAATAGAATCCAAGGTAAATCCACCACTGCCAAAGATAACAATATAAATACACAATTTTTTTTTCTTGAACAAATATCTTCTGTATTAAAACTGAAAGAAGCCACAAAACTGTGGAAGAACACGTTCACAGTACAAAATCACATTTCACACTGATTTAAAAATAGTTGGTGTAGTAAAAAATTGAGTTGTCGCAAAACTGCGCACGGAAGAGCATTATTATTGTGACTGGTTAGGGATACGATGTTAGAAGGGGTTAAATAACGTAGACGCATGCGCATTAAGAGTCTGTGTAAAATACTAGGCCCGGGGGTGGATATTGATTGGCGATATGTCAAAAGTCATCGATGTATGCTAAAATTTGCGAACCAGAATTAACTTTAAAAGTTATAAATAGAACTGAGTTTTAAGCACGCTTTTAGAGAATATATCGTTCAATATCTCATTTAGTAAAGAATGAGACTTAATGTTAAAGTTATTTTTAGAGTGGTATTTATATATGCGCTGAATGTATTTTATAGTGGTTTTTATTTGTATTTCTCTTATTTTCTTGTAGCCATGTAGTGTTGAATAGGATTAACAAAATATTAAACTATATTTATTATTTTAGTAAAAGAAAATATTTTTCGGTTCAAACATGCAATGATCCCCTTTAAGGACAGTAACGTAACCTATCCCAACTGTCTGAAAATTTGTCCTGACGCACCATATGCTTTCCAGGATAACAGGTGCATTGAATATGGATTTGTCATTTGCAATGGCTCTGCCAGCGAAATTATTACACTTAAAGTTGTTATTACTATTTTATACGGTTATTACACTGTAACCCAGTGTTTCTCAACCTTTTCTGGCATGGGACCCCCCAAAATAACTTAAATATTGTCTGCGGCCCTCCTATATATATATATATATATATATATATATTATATACAATTTTTTGTGGTTAAATTTTTTGTGGTTAAATTTTTTCCTTTGCCCTAGCTCCCGTTCTTGTCCCGGTTTAGAGTATATATATATATATATATATATATATATATATATATATATATAAAATTGTTTTATTATTAAGTCTTACAAAAGAAATATGTAGATGATCTGCTGCAGCAGAAAGTTAATTATTTTATTTATTGTACCAGTACAACAAATATTTTTAAGAGCATGTTCTAATTTATAAATTGTTGTTCCTATACCAATATAATTCAATATTCATTTAGTCAATAATCAGGATTTATGAAAATTATTTAAAAAATAGTTTTGTTTCTCTAATTATAGCCGATAGTGTATGCATATATGTGTTTCTATATTGTCCATAGAAGCACATTCTACATAACAATGACTTACATTATAAAATTAACAAAAATTTCTACAAATACCTTTCCAGTCGCTCCAATTTTGGTCTGCATGGAATCCAACCACTAAAGACCACACTATAACACACTATTTCAAGTATTTTCTGGACTTTTATCACTTAAAAATAACTAAAAACGTCAGAAAAAAATTAAGACGCCACTTGCAAAAATCACGTATCACTACATATCAAGATGGCTAATCCTGATAAAGCTCATTAAGGAATATAGTCATTAACAATTAATAAATAAGGAACAGAATTGCTTAAAATAATTCTTTATGAGAATAAACACATATATTAATATTTTATCAATAGTATACAGGTGGTTAAAATTGAACTACCGGGCCCAATACACTATTTTTTATTATTGAAGATGAAGTATAACGTTAAATTTGGGAGTTACTTGGTACTACATGATCTAAAATAGTTTATATTTTGTAACTTTGTATCTTTATACATTTTGATTGAGGATTTATTAAAATTTCAGAGCTATAGCGTTGGAGACACGGCCTATATGGTAAAATGGGAGGACAGAGGTGATAATAGGATGACTTTTGGGCTATCAATGATAATTCTGAGATCTCAAAAAGGGATGAAAATTACTATTGGAAGTATAATGGAGTTATCTCTCGAGAATTTTATACAGGTTAATTTTTTTATTTATGTGTTCATTTGGAGGGCTATTGCTTTCCATTTTGAACACTTTCGCATCCTTACTCTTTAGCTAACAGTAGCTCGGAGCATAACAAAAAATATTGCAAATTCAAGTCGTACCTACTTGAAAGTACTTGAAGTACCTCCAACGCGAACCGTTTTAATTAGTTTAAATTAGTTGTCAAAATAAGTATAATTTATTTTATTTAAGTTTAAAAGGTATATTTTAATGAATATAAATGTCATATATTTATGAATATATCTTGCAAAATTGAGCGTTTTTCTATTATAATTTCATGCTTCGATTTTATATGACTTCGCGGCCCCCCGACGAAGCTTTCACGGCCCCCCGGTTGAGAAACGCTGCTGTAACCTATTGTTACTATACTGCGTGACATTAAAAAAAGAACACCCAGTAATAATTAGTTTATTTCAATAATTTTTAGTATACATGTTTCTTAGGGCAAGGTAGGTAAACGACCAAAATTTAAAGAGAATCGGACAGTTAGAACCCGTGAAAAATTAATAATAGGTTGAGCCTCCATGGTGCATTATGCACTCATTAATATGTCTGGGCATACTACTAATTAGGTAATCGATTTCCTCTTGAGATATCTTATCTCAAGCTACCTGTACCTCATGACAAAGTGCCACTAGAGTTTTTGGGCTATGGGTTAAATTTAGCAATCTTCTACCCATAAAGTCCCATACGTGTTCATTGGGTGAAAGATGTGGAGATCTTGGTGACCAAGGCAACAATTTGATTTGAATATGTTCAAATTAATCCAACGCAACACTGTCTACATGTGGTACGCGCATTGTCTTGTTGAAACAGTGGACTGCGGAGGGTCCTGTGGTAGGGTAGAACATGTGTTTCCACTACTTCCTGAATGTAACGCTGGGCGGTCATGTTCCCTCTAATGAAGACCAAAGGTGACGTACTGCCATAAGCAATAGCCCCTGACACCATAACTCTAACGGTGCGGTGCACTGGCCTATCCATATAAAATTGAGGATCATGTCTTTCACCACGTCGCCTTCTCACCCTTACTCTGCCAGCATGCATACCCAAAAACAATCTGGATTCGTAGCTAAAAACTACCGTATTCCATTGCTGGTTGCATAGTAGTCGCTCTCTGCACCACTCCAGTCGGTTGCGTAGATGCTCAGAGGTGAGCGGTAACGCAAGATGAGGACGATATGAAAACAGTTCAAATATTCTTATACGGCGATAAGCTGTTCGCATCCCAATAGGCCTTCCATGTTCTGTAAATCATTGGTCCGCAACCACCCTTGTAGAAGTGAAACGGTCCCTTAGAGTCAAAAGTCTAAGGCGGCGATCTTCGCGTTCTGTGGTTTTTCGGCGACATCCTATACCTCCTGCTTTTCGTATTCGGCCTTCCTGGAACCATGTCAGACAACAACCCACCACATTATTGAGACTCCTATTGATCCTAGTGGCAATTTCTGTAAAGGATAAATTAGTTTCTCGCAAACCTACTATTCGCCCCCAATCAAACTCGCTAAGTTGATGAAAATTTGAGTGTCTTCTCGCTCTAGGCATAATGAACCGATCAAAGAAACTCTTAGAAATGTACTGTACGAAAATCAAATGCTCACTGTACCTACAAAAGTCCATTGTCGCCTATTATGTTTTAAAAACAAAAACGTGTTAAGACAAAAGCAGTGTATGGATATGGTTGAAAAACTGATCATTTTTTCTCTTAACCTAAACAAATATGTATGCAGAAAATTACTGCGATATATTCATAAATACTGGGTGTTTTTTAATGTCGCGCAGTATATTATACGACACAATAGATCAGAAAGGACTTTGTACGAGGGTTACCTTTTATGTTTTTACAAACGACCACTATATGGCAATATTGAAATGTATCATTACTATATTCGTAAAATTTGACATTTGTTATTGTGAAATCAGTGGCAGCTTATAAATTGACAGAGTAGTTTGTTGACAGTGAGTTTTAAAAAAACAAGTTTGTGAAAAAATTGATATTACTCGTGAAAGTTTTCGTTGGATGATTTTTTACGATTTTAGATGCATAGATCCTTCCTTTAACTTTTGGTAATGAAGCACCATCAGAAAAGACTGTTTACAATTGGTTTGCAGAATTTCGTCGTGGTCGTGCGTCCGTCAGTGATGAATCTCGTGAAGGTCGACCAAAATCGGTTGTGATTAAAAAATACATCGATGCTGAGCGCAAAATGATTCAAGAAGATCGGCATGTGATTTACCGTGAAATAGAAGCATCCTTTGGCATATCGCAGACTGCAATACATTTGATTTTACATGAACATTAGCTGTGAAAAAGATCTGTTCCCGATGATTCCACATAATTTGATCGAAGCTCAAAAAAGGCTCGTGGTGATTAGTTTAAGGGAATGCTAAAAAAAAAAAAACAATCTAGGCACTGCAAAATCCGTATACAACATCGTTGCAGGTGACGAAATTTGGATTTATTCATATGAACCGGAATCTAAGCAATAATCCACTGTTCAGGTTTTCCAAGATGGTCCGAAACCCACAAAAGTTGTTCGTTTACGAAGCACTTCTAAAAAATGATCGCTTGTTTCTTCGGTTGTACTGGACGTGTCGCAACCATTCCTTTAGAGCATCGGTTCCCAACCTGTGCTCCGCGTGCACTTCTCCGCTGCAGGGCAGCCCTAACCACAGGGCTAAATGTGCTACAGCCCCGTGGCGTCAGCCTTATGGGGGCGGCATTTTTATTGGTGTGCAGAACGGGTTGGCACTTGCCAGAGGCGGCATTTTTATTGGTGTGCAGAACGGGTTGGCACTTGCCAGAGGCGGCATTTTTATTGGTGTGCAGAACGGGTTGGCACTTGCCAGAGGCGGCATTTTTATTGGTGTGCAGAACGGGTTGGCACTTGCCAGAGGCGGCATTTTTATTGGTGTGCAGAACGGGTTGGCACTTGCCAGAGGCGGCATTTTTATTGGTGTGCAGAACGGGTTGGCACTTGCCAGAGGCGCCATTGCATGGATGAGGACCTTTTTTTCTCCTCACTTGAATTTAGAGATATGAGGACCTTTTTTTTGTTCGTCACTTCGATTTGGGGAAGTGAGTACCTGTTTTTTTTTTGCTCTTCACTTGGATTTGGAAAAATTAGTACCTTTGTTTTTTGTTTAATCAATTGGCCAAAACATTGCTACGGTTCTGGTTATGTATTTTCTTATGAAGAGGAGCGCATTATTTTTAGTAGCCCATGGGCGCTGAATATCTTAGGACGGCACTGCTCCGCAGCCGTTCCAGGAAATAAAATAAATAAAAATTGAATAAAAACAAAAGAATTAGAAACAAAAACAGAATCAATATAAGAAAACTGGAAATTACATTCTGAAAGAAAATTGGCCAAGTTGTATGTATGTATGTCCGAGTGATTTCTGACTCTAGCCGGTTTATGACTCTTTGACTACCTGGAATGTGATCGGTGAAATGCATTTTTGTTTGAATAATTTGCATGTATTTCGATTATTTTCTTCATTTTATAAAAATCTGTCTATCAATATGTGAGCTGTGAAAGAGAAAAATGAAATTATATTAACTAAAAAATCACCCCCTCCCCCGTAACATTACTTCTAAAAACTATTAATTTGTAAGATATAGGGTAGGCCTAGGGGCTCCACCATAGAAATTGATTCTAAATGGGCTCCGTAAGTAAAAAAGGTTGGGAACCACTGCTTTAGAGGATTGGAGAACAGTTAGTGCTGAATGGTATACAACAATTTGTTTGCCAGAAGTCATCGACTAAATCAGGAAAAACAACCAAAAACTTCACATCATTCTTCATCATGACAATGCAATCTCCCAATCTCCCAATCTAACAATTGATTATTTGAAGAAGAAAAACATTGAATTAATGCCTCATTGTCCTTATTCACATGATTTATCCCCTAACGACTTTTTTTGTTCCTCAATGTCAAACAAAAAATGCGTAGACAGTGATTTTCATCACCTGAAGAAGCCTTCGAAAACCATATTTTTGAGATACCAACTTCAGAGTGGGAAAAAAAGTTTCGAGAATTGGTTTCAACGTATGCAAAAGTGTATAAATCTTAAAGGCGAATATTTTGAAAAGCAATAAAACAGTTTGTTCCAAAAACAAATTTTTTCTTTCTTAGTTTTTGTAAAAACCTAAAAGGTAGCCCTCGTAATAATGAATTATATCCGAATTTACTTCAAAATAATCAATTCACCTATATAGCTAATAGCCTGCAAAGACTCAGCTTAATATTAATAATAATTCATGGACTTCAGTTTTACCTCTAAATCTCTGGTTTTCTCAATGTTTTTAATAATATCAATAAAATTCTATAAATAGTTCTTCAAGAGCAAAAAGTGTCCTCGGATACAATAAAATGAAAAAGACGAATCTCCGAATATTGAAAGTTGAAAAGGTGGTAGAGGGAGAGAAGAAATTGCATTGAAAACTGTTTTCAAGCATAATAATTTTCGTACGTAAACTTACTTCTAAATGACTATATAGTCGTGTTAAGGATTTTGTAGGTATGACTAAAAAATTGATGTGAAGTGTGAATTTTCACACATTTCAGGGTTTTGCAGGTATTTGGTAAGTGAATGATGATTATTTTGGATGCGAAAACAAATTTTATATTAAAATATTTTTTTTGTTAATTTTAATTCGAATGCCTAATACCATTATTTAGGTTTATAAATATGTGCAGTATTTTTTTTATATAGCAAGGTTCATTAAGAATTTTAAAAATTGCGCCTATGGCTTGAAACATAATTAAATTATAATTTAAACAATTTCCACTGTTTATTAAATTTACGCTTTTAAAAATTAAATGCAACATTTGCCAAAATATAACTAGAATTTTGATAAAATAATTTAAATAAAATAAAAATGCAAAAAAAAAAAACAGAAAAAATATAAATTGATGGGATTCGAACAGTAGTTTCAACTCACGAAGCGACAACGTTACCACTGTACTACGCAGGTTCACTCGTTTACTATGTTAAATAGCGGATTAAATATTTTAGTTAAAAACACAAAAAATGCGTTATTTTCCGAAAACATAATCTGATCTAAAAATTCCTGTTGTACTATTCCGGTTCACATCAATGTACATTACTTAGAATTTTTTCAGATTTTTAGTTTAAACCATCTGGGCTACAGGGTGTGGGACAAAAAATTTTTTGCACAATTTTGGCAAAAATCGATTCAAAATAATTTATTTTGCAAAAATAAAAATTTGATCGTTAATCCACGTACCAAGGGCTTTCATTTGATACCCTACTCAGAATTATAATTTTTTTTTTTTTTTTTTCGATGATCACATATTTGTTTATATTTTTAGGGGGATATATTTTTTAGATGTTATAGTATTTTTCCTATGTGCGGGTCAAAGAGTTGTATAAGCATGCCAAATTTCCACTCTCTAGGTTTAGCCGTTTGGCTACAATTTTTACCGGACAGACAGACAGACAGACAGGCAGACGACAAAATGACGGTATAAGGGTTTTTTGGTCATACCTACGAAACCCTAAAAATCCTTATACCGTCATTTTGTCGTCTGTCTTTCTGTTCGGTAAAAATTGTAGCCAAACGGCTAAACTTAGAGAGTTGAAATTTGGCATACTTATATAACTCTTTGACCCGCACATAGGAAAAATACTAAAACATCTAATAAACATATCCTTTTAAAAACATAAACAAATATGTGCTCATCAAAATAAAATATATATATTTTTTAAATTCTGAATAGGGTATTTTGAATTGAGTATTGCTATTTTTACGGTGGTCATATAATTGTGCGTTTTTAATTTCTTCTTTCTTAGGGAACACCTACCTGGGTGCGCCACTACCGAGCATAAATTCATGGAAAGTCATCATCTGATCACATGTCGAATTTTTAAGGAACACTGCTTTACTACATGTGATAAATAAAATAGAAATTTTATCACAAATCCATTAATATTACATGTAAATACATTTACTAAAAATTGCAAGTAATCAAATTTTCTTAAAAATTCTAGAACATTTATTGTTGAACAATGCTATCTTATTTAAAATATAAAATTTATAATGTTCCTAACAATATCTTAGATATATTCTATATCAGTTGAATCACATGTTCATTTTTATGATGTTTTAACGATGATATGACTGGTAATTATATCAATAAAATTAAAATTATTTATAGAATAAACACTGTGTACAGCCACATGTTTACTTGGTATTTACTGGCTTATTATCACTATTTTACTTAGTATTTCTCAAGAACTTACTTAATAGCGAAAAAAAGTGCACGATAGTTAAACTTTAATTATATATATTTCCAGGAATATAAAATAATACTAGAATTAATGTCATAATTTAAAAAGTTACGCACTAATACAGTGAATTTATTTGTTAATGCAGCATGTTCTATGTCATTACCATGGATACAGTTTTTGACAGCAATATAAATCGTGTTCATTTTCATTTGCAACATATAAAAAACCATATTTACTAGCAAAATCAAACTATTTTATAGAAAATACAAATAAAAATAATAATAATAATAATAAATAAATAACTAATAAAAACTTATAATAAATGAACAAAAGTTTCTCCGTTTACTTGCATACAAAATGTTAAGTGATCATAAAAATGATACAAAACATTCAGCAATTGCTCTTGAGGTATATTGTTGGATGCTTGAACAATTTTGTCTTGCAGTTCAGCAACATCCCTAAGTTCTCCATTATATACTTTGGCCTTTAAATATCCCCAATAAAAAAAATCATTGGGTGCCAAATCCAGAGATCTCGCTGGCCAATTCATCGACCCTCCTCTTCCAATCCAGCTATTTTGTGAAAGTTCTAGGTAAATATTCTTTAACTATTCTAGAATAATGGATTAGTGCGCCATTATGTTGAAACCATACTTGTCCATTAATATTCAGGTTTCGCAACGCAGGTAATATTTGGTTTTGCAAAAAGGCTAGATATTTTACGGCATTAAGGTTACCGTCAATAAAAAAAGGCCCTATAATATTGGTTCCTATTATCCTTGCCCAAACATTTAATTTTTGCCGCCTTTGAGTTCGGGAGGAATGAAACAAATGAAAATTTTCTCGACTCCAGTACCTAAAATTTTATCTGTGCACTTCACCATTTAGAGTAAACGTTACTTCGTCAGTAGATAGAATTCTTTGAAGCATTGTTGGGTCGGAATTAATTTTTTCAAACATTTCAAAACAAAAATCCATACGTACTGCTGCGTCCCTTTCTCACATTCTTGATGATTTTGAAATTTGTATAATCGAAACTTTTCTTTTTTAAAAAAGTTAAAAACAGATCCAATACTGACACCAACGGTTTGTGCAATTGATCTTAAAGTATTTTGATTGTTTTCTTCCACTTGTAATAATATTTCCAACTGCTTCTCTTCTGTAAGCACGTGGGATGTTGTTCTTTTTTTTATTCTGTTTTGACTTAAGACATCCTTCGCGATGAAATTTATATTAACTAGTCTTGAAATTGTAGAGGGATTTGGTATTGGCCAATCTGGATAAGTTGCACTAAATACAGCAGAAACTTCTCTTAAACTCATTTGGGAGTTATATCAAGTTACCATCATTATTTTTTCTTCATCTGTATACATGTTGATTAATTTTTAAATCAGCAATGAGCAAAAGTATATACACTAATTGTCTATGTTGCAAATGAAAATTAACACGATTTATATTGCTGTCAAAAACTGTATCCATGGTAATGACATAGTACATGTTGGATTAAAAAATAAATTCACTGTATATATTACGTCTCTGTAAAAGAAAGCAATGCTTCTAGGTAAGGGCTGCCATGCATCCCGGTTTGTAGAGCAATGCGACCTGATGAATATACCAGTGGCGGCTGGTACATAAGTGCTGCGGAGCTGCAGCACTCCCAAATTTAAAATAATTTAAACAGTACCGACCTTTATGATATATTTCACTCTCTATATCTCTAAATTTACTTAATTTTCGATTAAAACCCCTCATTACTGCCGTGCGGCATTTATTTACTGCCGTGAGTCGAAGCTTTTTGGAGGAGTCGGAATCGGAGTGGGGAGTCGGAAAAAGTTATCGACTCCCGACTCTTTAATTTTTATAAAGGATGAGAACACACCGAAAACTAAAGCAAAATAAACATATTACTAGAATTTTTTAAAGCACGGAAACAGGAACGACATTTTGTTCTCTGTTCAGGAACAAAAATGATAACTTAAGAAAATAAAAAATACATTTAGTCCCGCTTAAACATTTGGAATAGACTTACGATTTACGAGTGAAAGGAGTCGGGAGTCGGAGTCGGAGTCAGAGTCGGAGTCGAAATCAGAGATGGGAGTCGGAGTCAGAGTCGGAGTCGGTAATTTTTCTGCCGACTCCCCATCCTTGATTATAACCATGTCACCCGCATACCAAAGTTCTGCTACTTTCGCGTTTTCCATTTTCCAGTAGCTCACAGAGTATTCTTTAATGTTTTGTCTTACTTCTTTTATGGCGTCGTCTAGAACAGTGCTCTTCCTTTGACCCCGCAGACCGGTGAAAATAGCATAAATATTTCGCGGACCGGCTGAAAACTAAGACACAAATAAAAACCAATATATATATAGTACCTATTTTATTATTATATAGGTATATGTTATACAGTTATATAATTACAATTTTTAGTGCGACATCTGCTGCTGCTTCTTTGATAGAAAATTTGATATACGTGGGACGTGGCTGCAGAGTTGTTTCTGAGAGACGAAGCGCTGCGTTAACATCCATTCGATTTCTCTGTTTGGTTTTTATTATTGACATGGCTGAAAAAATCTTTTCGGACAAATAAGCAGTCGAAAAAATGACTAATATTTTGATAGCTTTATAACTTAAAGATGAATATTCTTTTTCTAGCGATTTCCAAAATTGAGACAATGATTGCATTTTATGTGTGGACACCAGAGTGACATCGCAAGGCAACTCGATCAGCTTTTCTTTTTCACGAGGATCAAGTACATATGACATTATATCTTTCAAGAATGCATTATTAATCCAGAGGTTACCTTTACGAGGATCCTCATTTTCAGGGTAATAATTACTAAAATTTTCAACTAATGCTCTTAAATGTTGACTTATTGTTGAATATAACTTTCTGGTTGACATCAGCAGCAATCAAAAATTCTTCCAAAAGTGGAAACATTTCTATATCTTCCTCTTATACGCGACTATTCCAAAGATCTAGCTTTTTCAGAACTATGAAAAATAGCCGCTAGAGGCGTTGTATTGGAGCTAATAAATATTAAATAAATCATGGTTCGGACAAAAGTAAACATCTGCGTCGACTACAAAAATGTGCTATATACTCGTGAACAGAAGTGTGTTTCTACATGATTCGGTCGAAATATTTCGCGGACCGGCAGGAATGTTCTGCAAACCGGCACCGGTCCGCGGACCACGGATTGAAGAACACTGGTCTAGTACCAGTGACAATAGTAGCGGACTGAGTACGCATCCTTGTTTGAGTCCGTTTTTAGTTATAAAAGATCTCAAAACTACATTTCGTGTTCTGACATGTTAAAAAATATATATTTACAAATAATATTTTTTCTTTTCTCGCTGAATTATCGGCGACGACTTGACAATCGCCTGGTTGACCATCGTCGATTTTGTATTATTTTTACTATTAGTATATTACTATTTTGTAAACAATCATCATAAATTTTTCTGTACAAACCATATTCGAACCATTTTTAATCTAATGATATTATAATGACAAGTTCCATGCAAAGAAAAATGTTAACATTACCTACATTGTTTATTTATGAATAATAGTTCTTTCAAGAAATGTAAATTAATTGCTTATTTTTTCAATGCATGTGGCAGTAATAACATTTTAATTATATTTGAGAAATTAAAAGGTATTTTCAGGAATAAATAACAATTACGATTATAAATTTAGAACCAGACAAAAATATACAAATGTGTACTTAAATTTATTTACAAAAATATTTATGTATTGGTCAGTTGATAACCTAATAAAAAACTTATTGTTTGTTCCCAAAAATTGGTCTATTAGTGGTTCGTGATCCTTTATCAGATGATCAGCAGACTTGAAACAATTTCAGAATGAACAAACGACACGAGTGAACACGATATTTCTCAAATGTGTTCGGAGATACAAAAAATAGTTCAAATGAAATACGCTCAAACACAAAGAAAGCGAACACCTATGTTTTTCTGATTTAAAATTAAATAACCAATGATGCAGATAATAGAGAAATCGAGAATTCAACACACCCGCATATCTTTGCTTCGTTGACTATCAGACAGTGTTGTAATGTATCTAGATACAAGTATCTAGATAGTATCAAGTGTAATCAGGACCAGCAGATTACACGGCGCTGCTCGGAGAGTTAATGATAAAATTTGTTAACCACAAACAGTGGCTCAGCAAGGGGGGAGCGACGGGCCTGGGCCCCTCCCAGGACCAGCAGATTACACGGCGCTGCTCGAAGAGTTGATGATAAAATGTGTTAACCACAACAGTAGTTAATTTTTAAATTACTTCATTGTAAACAATATTGGCAAATTTTATTTATTTTTTTTCGTATAAATAAACATTTTTTTAAGATTGCCTACTCTTGATAGTGGCCGTTATTGTTTAAGTGAAAATACATCACTTTCCAAATATGCTCCAACGAATTATACGAAGGAGAGCGTTGATCCGTTTTCCCCCTGACACATCGACTAAAACATTCGCCCAGTCAAATGATAAAACTGTTTTAAACAACTAATTACTTGATTCAGATAAAATAAAGTGGAAATCTGACTTCGGTGTAACCTTCACACGAGTCTGTTCGTTCGGTACAAATTGTGGCCAAGCGGCTGATTTAGAGAACTGAACATAAGTAGGAAAAATATTGAGACTTCAAAAATATATCCCGCGAAATAATAAATAAATATGTATTTATCGAAGAAAAAATGAAGTGAAAGTTTTTGATACATGGATTAACAATTACATTTTTTTATCAACAAATAATGGAATTATTATTTGATATAAACATCAATATCCAACAGCAGGGGTGTCGAACTGATTTGGGTCGCAGTCTATTTTACATACAAAATGATAAGCAGTGACGGAACTTTAAATATCCCGAAGGGTTTCTTGACATTTTTTTTATAAACAGAAAAGGGGAAGAGAGTATATTTTACATTTTTAAATATATTTTCCCCCTAAATAAGCTCAAGTGATTTTGATTACCGCTTCAGGGGCCACAAAAAATAAGGTTGAGGGCCGTATGCGGCCCGCGTGCCCTCGAAATTTGATTCGGCCCTCCCCAAGACAAAATCCTGGCTGCACCACTGAGATACAGTAACTAGATACTTTTTCAAGTATCTAGATACAAATTAGATACTTTTTGAAATATGTATCTGTATCTGTATCTAGATATTTAAATTTAAATATCTTGTACATGTTGTGTACTTGTACTTTCGTACATGTTTTTGATGTTAAATAAATAATAAGTGAGATGCATTGAACAAAGAGAAATAGTTTGTTTTCTAATATACATTATTGCTGATAGACCCATTTTCTTTGCGGTAGACAAATAAATACAAGATGTTCGCGCCAGTCACGCGTATTATTAATATTTATGTGGAGAGGTTCTAAGAGCAACATTATTTTTAGTTTAATTACCGAATAACATTCGAACCATCTGTGTCGTGTTAATTTTTGTACTCAGTTCTGCCTGTACGCGACCGCCGTTCAGGTTACCTGCATTGTTGTTGTTCACGAATGTATGTTATATACATTCGTCTCGTGTCTTAGTGTATTTTAGTCGATCAGTTCGGTCTCCTGATCTGATCTCTTAGTATCGTGCTTCTTTAAGCAGAGGTAGAATTAGTCTTGTTCTACATCATTTCGTTCACTCTGATGTGTTCGTGAATGAATTTTACGCATGCATTCGCATTCGTGTGTGTTAGTATATTTCGCGAATATACGGTGTAGACCCAGTGGCGGATCTAGCTTTTTAGGAGCCCAGGGCTTAAAAATACCAAGGGGCCCTACACATGTTTCCAGGGCCGGCGGAGTAGGTGTACGAGCGGTGCGGTGGCACAGGGCCTCGCGCGGCCGGGTTCTTCGAACGAAGATTCTTCGATTATGAAAGTCCTCACGAGTCTGACGTAAGAAAAAACATTTTTAAATACATTTCTTTTTTGTTATTATTGATGTTGCTTTACAGTCTATAAAAAAAAAGTTTCGAATTATATGAAGATATCGAAAAATCATTTGGTTTTCTTTACAACATGAAAATTTTACGCGAAATGACAGAAAAACAATTAGAGACATGTTGGAAATCAATACAGACGATTCCGGTTAATTGGGCCATCGCTTAATTGGGGCAGCCGCTTATTTGGGCCAAATCTCAAAGAACAGAAACCAAACCAAGGAACCAACAGTAAATTTACATGGTTAATTGGGACAACATTCCGCTTAATTGGGACAGTAAATTTAAGATCACAGTACATATTATGGTACACATATTCTCAAGAAAAAATATGTACAAAGAATTTAATATTACAGCGTTATTTTATGCAGGAAGGAAATGAAGGGAGCCCTACATCTGCACTGAATACCTGTGCTGATTTTGTAGAAGTGAAATGTTATAAAAACAAAAGACAGACTACACTTGATGCATTTTTGCATTGAATTAAATTGTATGTACCTATTTATTATTTTATTTTGGAATTTATTATTATTTTTTCTTAAAAGTTTATATTTTTTTGTTATATGTAATTTATAGTTTTGTCCAAGAGTTTATAAAGTAAAATTATTGAAAGAAAAATATGTATTGTTTAATTTTATGTGAAATTCGCTTAATTGGGGCAACCGCTTAATTGGGCCAAAATGCCTAAGCCCCGATGTGTCCCAATTAAGCGGAATCGACTGTATATGCCAAATTAAATACAGATATTGATGAAACAGATTTATATACCGAATTATTTATATTGCAGCATATTGTGCCAGAGGAATATTCTCCACTTAATATCCTGAAATATTTAATAACAAATAATTTGGCTGATATATACCCAAATGTAACTATTGCATACAAAATTTTATTGACCAACCCTGTTACGGTTGCAACATCAGAGAGATCATTCTCTAAATTGAAATTAATAATTCTTGCCGTCCTTCATGTCTCAAGAGTCTCCTAACATGTCTCCTAACATCGCTCGCCGTTATTTCAATTGAACATAAAATCGGAAAGAATAGTTAGTTAGTTAAAATTTTTGGCCTACAGAAACAAAAGCTATTTTCGTCTAACGCAGCCCATTTATTGGAAAGAATATTAATTACGATAATGTAATAGATAATTTTGTAAATAAGCGTATCAGATTAAAACAATTGTAAATTTTGGTAAAATTTACAATTGTTTTAATTTTAATTTTTTATTATAAATCAATACTAATGTACAGTCTGTTCCAAACGGTTAAGCGGAACTAAATGGGATTTTCGTTCTTTAAGGTTGTCACGAGAAGGGACCTTGCTGGGGTTATTTCATTTTTCACGTTGGAATGTCAAAATTTAAAATTCCAACAATGAAACCATAGAAACGAATGACATGTCAAAATTAAATTATTTTTTTTTTACAAATTTTAATGACAAAAAAATAAATAAATGGGAAATTTGTATTAAGAATGCACAAAATATCAAAATATAAAGAAAATGACATTTTAAAATGATAACCTTAACCAAAAAATGTTAATTGTAAGTATGATTTACAAAGCTTAAACAAAACGACCGAAAAGCACGATTTAAGCGATGAAAGTAACTAGATTGCAAAATCTATGGTCTATTTCAAAGTAGAAAAAAGTAGATAGCGCTGCGAACCGAGTACGATTTACACTGATCAAATACAGTATAGCGGGAAATTTAAAATAAGTTACAACTAGGGCATGGGCGTAGCAACTGGGTTAGCAAGTGATTTTTTTTTTTAATATAAAAAAGGTTAATAAGATATTGAAATAAACAAGGCAGATAATACACTTACGTTATTTATACGACCTAAATTCAGTTTAATGGGAAATTTGAAAAAGTTAAAAAATATTAATTTTAAAAATTATGTACTACAGTCTGTTCCAAACGGTTAGGAGGAACTAGATTTTGCAATCTAGTTACTTTCATCGTTTAAATCGTGCTTTGTTTCGTTTAAGCTTTGTTTTGTTTAAGCTTTGTAAATCATACTTACAATAAACATTTTTTGGTTAAGGTTAATATCATTTTAAAGTGTTATTTTCTTTATATTTTGATATTTTGTGCATTCTTAATACAAATTTCCCATTTATTTACTTTTTTGTCATTAAAATTTGTAAAAAAAAAAATAATTAAATTTTGACATTCCAACGTGAAAAATTAAATAACCCCAGCAAGGTGCCTTCTCGTGACAACCTAAAAAAACGAAAATCCCATTTAGTTCCGCCTAACCGTTTGGAACAGACTGTATATATAAAAAGAGAGATTTAAACAAAGGCTAAAAGAGTTTACACAAAGCAATTAAACAAACAATATATCTTCAGAGCTAAAGTTTTTTATTTAAATAATTATTGTAAATAAAAATTAAAAATATATGTATATATCTTCATATAAAAATTCGTCTAAAAATTATATCAATAACTTCTTCGTTAAGCACAATCAGCTGGGCTGTCTTTTAGCCTCACATTAGTCCTCTCTCTTGATCTGGTAATTGTCAACTGTCAAAAAATATTTATATGTCAGATAACCTAAAAAATATATACCAGCGTAAAAATAAATTACATGGAGAATTTTCTCCATAAAATCTACGCCAAGGATATAAATAAAAGTCTAAATATGTAAATAATAACAAAATATATGAGAAAAATTAAATTATATAAATAATATATATTTCCAATGTACGACACTGAACATCTGTCAACTTGGACTAAAAACAATATTTTTACAGTGTAATAGGGATGACGATCTAGACCAATCCGAAGCAATGACAAACAGCTCCTATCTTCTTATACACATTTTTCTACTTTGAAATAGACCATAGTTCCGCTTAACCATTTGGAACAGACTGTATTGGATCTTGTTACTTACATATAGAAAAAACTATATTTTTTTATATAATATTTATATGAACTTATAAAAATTAAAGCATTAAATAAATTACCATGTGTCAATTTTGTAAATACCTCTAATTTTTATATTTGAGAGGGGCTTCATTTCTTTATTTTGCACTGGGCCTCGCAACACATAGCGCCGGCCCTGCATGTTTCAATAAAAAAATAAAAAAATAGAAATACTGTCTTCTTTTTTTTTAAAGTTAATTATTATTTATTACATTTTTATTAATGTTGGATATTATTTTTTTATTATCTGGCGCTTCACTTATGTTGATTTTTAATAAATATTAGTAAATGTGTTTTTAATTTTTTTGTTGTTGTTTTTTAAAGTAATATTTTTGTTTTGATATTTTTATTTTAACTTTTGATCTAGCATAGGGAATCGATAATTTTATATTTTTTTCCTAAAAGTACATTAAATTAGCTTTACAATGACACCAAAAAATCATATTTTTATGTTAACCATTTCAAAATGGCGACCATTTATTTACAAAATAATAATCAACATAAAGTTGAACTTAGCAAGCTTTGAAAACAATAAAAAAAGAAGCAAAATATCTCTAAAATAAACTATTTGACTATTTAGAAAAAAAAAAACTATTACATTTAACAATTATTCTACAAAAAAAAAAAAAAAAAATTTACAAATGTTCGATCAAACCACCATTATTGTTCACACATTTTCTCATTCTTAATAAAAACTCTTCCATCACCCTTATAAGAGTACATCCCGGATTGCACTTCTAACCCTTTCTTCTAAATCTTCTATCGTCGTTGGTGTTATCCGATACACTATATCTTTTAAATACCCCCAAACAAAAATATCCAATGACGTGAGATCCGGCGATCGTGCAGGCCAGGGTTTTTTTTTTTTTTTTTCATTTGTCATGTTATTTCATATTAGTTATATAACTAGTTATAACAGTTTATTTTAGAGATATTTTGTTTCTTTTTTTATTGTTTTCAAAGCTTGCTACGTTCAACTTTGTAAAACTTATGTTGATTATTATTTTGTAAATAAATGGTCGCCATTTTGAAATGGTTAACATAAAAATATGACTTTTTGGTGTCATTGTAAAGCTAATTTAATGTACTTTTAGGAAAAAATGTAAAATTATCGATTCTCTATGCTAGATCAAAAGTTGACATCATTTCCGGTGAAACCGGAAGTGCCTCAGAATTATTATAGTAACCTTTAGATGGGCCTTTTTGTCTAGTTTAACTTTTGTTCTTAAGATTTTTTGTATCTTTACAAATAAAGGAGATTTTCGGGGTGCCCCGTTTCAAACAAACACTCTGTATATCCAGTCCCGTTTCCAGCATTCTACAATCGCGTAAGATTACGCCCAATAAAGTCCATTCGCTTTATTTCACGTTTTTCATCCAGATTATGAGTTCAGTCTTACGATCGTCGCGAAGTTGGTGTTAGAGCAGGAACCTGGTTAAGGCGGCGCACAACCCTATAGTTTTCTATACTTTCTTATACAAAACTAATAATCGGAAATAAAATTAATAACAACCTATATATCAAAATTCGCAGCGAATTTTTATCTAGCTAATAGGATATTTTAAATTTGAGAAAAAACTGTCATGTAATTGTAATCAAGCAAATTGCATTATAGACGCCATCTTGTAAACCAATCGACGCATATTTGCGTACGTTGCGGCAAATTGTAGCTAAAGCTTCATTTTACAAAAGGGTTTTAGCTATTATGTTCTATTGTGAAAACTACTTATAGTTATTGTAATTAGTAGTCTATATTTGCCGCCATCTTGAATCTGCCGCTGTTCTCAAAATAGGTGTAACGGGTAAAAATGATTTAATTTTTGTGAAGAATACGTGTGCCAAGTGGCATTCCATTATCATCAAGTATAATATTTTTCGACGAGTGTTCTAAACTATAAGTAATCAAGTCGAAAAAATGTTGACCTATTATTTGAACATTTCTACACAAAACTATATAAATGTAAAAATTATTTGAAACCCACAAATAGATTTAAAAAATTACAGAACAATGTTGCTGATGTCAATTATTAAGTTATTGAGCAATAATATTTTTACAATAAATATTTCTACAATTAAAAATATGTTATTAGATAGACAAAAATTCGGTGCAAAATTTGATGTATAAATTAATACTAATTTTATTTCAGATTGTTAGTTTTGTATAAGAAATTGGTAACCTCTAGGAGTTATACGCAGCCTTAATGTCTCCGCCTGGGAACATTTCACAGCTCCGCATTTAACACAAGATGTTTCTTTTAAAAAAGAATATTTTGAAATAACTCGTTTACATGATGTTCAATGGTTTTTCCAATTTATTATTTTTAGTTGTAGAGGAAAGTACTTCATCTTTCCTAATTAACCTTCTTCATATCTCTTATAATAAAGAAGTTAGCAATGCTTAAAAGGTTCCCAAAAACCCTTATGTATATATTTTCCTTATCAAAAAGTTTACGACTATCCATATTATGACGAATTAATGTTTATCTTGAATAACTTGCCTAATATTTTTGTGCAGTTAAGTTAAAATAATACTTGTTTACAGGAAAGGCTAGGCTAACAACAGGAAATACCTTATCAGATTATCAAATTCCTTGCACCCAATTTTAATCAATTAACTTATTAATTATTGATGTTTATCAAATTTTTTAGATAACTTTATCTACTGATTTCTCAGATATTTTCTTTCAAGATTCGCAATGAATATCTGTTTACATAGTATGCTTAGATTCATGTAATCACTTTTATTTAGATCAATGCCAGTTCATTTTACAAGGTTTGAGGATAAGAAAAAGGGAAATATTCAATTTATCGACAAAAAAATTTCTGATCAGCAATAAAAATATTTTGCAAAGAATAGGGGATAGGCATGATTTTATTTTATTTTTTTATTATATTCCTCTTGTTGCATATAAACATGAAAAAAAGTTTTGCATTTTTTTTTTTAATTTAAAGGCTTAAAAAATCCTAAATGTATGTAGCGCGCGAAAACGACGTGTGACGTCATACCCCTTCTAAGTGACGCAGTACACTACTAGCCTACTCAGTGTACTGCGTACAGCCTATCCGGTGTACAGCGTGCAGCCTACATAGTTTGTTGTGAACTTATTTGCTTGTATAACTTTTATAGGTTATGTAAAGTTAGAGTGATTTTAATTAAAATAAAGTTTAATTCTATAATAAATACATGTACAACAATTTATACATGTTTACCGAATTAAATTTTATATTAAAGTATATAAAATATGGAAGATCCAGACACCAGTACTTCGAAACATAGTCGAAAATATTGTTTAGTACCGATGTGCACAAATAGTTCAAATAGAAATCCAAAAAAACAATTTATATCATTACCTGATGGCGAAAAACAACAGAAAAGGCGAAATAAAACCGATATTTCAGAAAAAAGTAAACTTTATGTTGTGTGCATAAATGCATCAATGTTGGGTAAATTATCACTCTGAGCCCTAACAAAATCTTTATCTGCCATTTTTATAATAAATGCGTGAAAAATTGTTTAAAAACAAATACAAAACTCTCGAACAATACAATATACACACTTAAAGATTATGTTGTAGCTATATCTGTGACGTCAAACCCCAGTCGTTTGACGTCATACTCATTCGTATTTACTCGACAACCTTCGCGCCGTGGTCGGCTTATTTCAAATTTTAAATATTTTAATTAAAAAAATTGGCTATAATATTAATTAAAATGTGATTTTTGTTTTGTTAGGTGACATAACTAACATTAACATATCAAAAAAATGTAGTTTTAAGGAAATATACATTTTATGCGTATCCCCTATTATTTGATCAGAACAAAATAATTAAATCATACTTTTGGTTTTCTCGCAACTTATTTTCATGTTTATCCTGTCTAGCCAGTAATTATAAATATCAAGGATACCTTGTAGACTTTCCTCATTGTTGGCGATTAGGACCTTGCCGTCTGCATAGCACAGCTCTGAGATGGTAACCTTGTTCATTTTCCAGTAACCTACTGTATATTTTTGTATTTATTTTCTTGCGTTTTTGATGGCTGTATCGAGTACTATTGTAAACAGAAGTGGGCTCAATATATGTACATACTTGCCTTAAACCGATTTTCGTTTCAAAAAAACTAGACCGGCAGTTGTTGGTTTGTACATAGCATTTAGTTCCGTCATATAGGCTCTGCACTCCTGCTATAAGATATTCCTCTACTCCTCTAGACCTGAGTACATTCCATACATCATCTCGCTTTATCCTGTCGTATGCTTTCTCTAGGTCTATGAATCAGACATGTAACTTCCTGTTTTCTCTAAGCGCCTTTTCGCTGATCTGGCGCAACATGAATATTGGGTCCAACACTCCTCTGTTAGGCCTGAATCCGTATTGGTTGTCTTCCAGAGTTCTAATTTACTCCTTAATCTTTCTTCTAAAATTCTAGCGAAGATCTTAACTACTGTACTTAAGAGCATGATTCCTCGATAATTACTGCACTCTCTCGGATCTCCTTTCTCCAGTATCGGCGTAATTATCCCTATTTTCCAGTCCTCCTGGGCCTCACCGTTCTTTAGAACCCTATTCATTATTTATTTATTTATTTATTTATTTATTTAATTTTTTTTTTTAGTACAAATTAGACTATAAATTTAACAAAATTAATATTATAAAATAAATATAAAGAACACCACTTAGACAGTGAACTGTCAGTATGTGGCTACATAAAAAATATTACAAATATTTGGTAAGTCGACAGTACTATTTTAAAAAGTTTACATTGCTAAGATTTAAACTGATTATAATTTAAAGTAGTTTCTCTATTTTTTGTTCTCTATTTTAATGTTCTACAAAAAATTTTTGCATGTGATTTATAATGGTTTTTATTAATTATTATACAGGTGTCTCAAAAGAAATTTTATATTTATTTAGCTTACTGCGTGAACGCAACGTATCCGAGGGGCGCGGAGGTTATGTCAATCGGTAGCCTGGCTCTTGGGAATTCAATCGCTATGGAGCGTTTCTCGGGAGCAGACCGCGCGTTATGCGTGCGAGAGTTTTACAAAAACGGTGATTCGGCGACTGTAGCGAGTAGATAATTCTGCAGTATTCGAGGTTTTCGCCACTTAAATGATGCGCCAAGCATTCCTCTCATTCGACATTGGGTTAAAAAGTTTGAAGAGACTGGTACAACGCTGGATAAATCAAAATCCGGGCGACCTAGGTCATCAAGAACGGTAGAAAACGTGGAGAATGTTAATCAGTCTGTTCGTGACGACCCGAACCTTTCAATTCGGAAGCGCGCAAGTGCTTTAAATGTGCATAGATCATCATTACATCGCATTATGCACAAAGACCTAAAGCTGCACCCCTACAAAATTCAATTGGTGCAAGAATTAAAGCCCCAAGATGCCAGTCAGAGGCTTAATTTCGTAAATCAGGTGATCGAGCGATTTTCAACGTTTACCAATATTTTGTTTTCGGATGAAGCTCATTTTCATCTTAATGGCCACGTAAATAAGCAGAACTGCCGCTACTGGAGTGCAACGAATCCGACACGCAAACATCAGAAACCCCTACATTCGCCTAAAGTGACCGTATGGGCTGCGATGTCGGCGCGAGGAATTATCGGCCCTTACTTTTTTGAAGACGAAAGGGGGCGTGCAGTTACAGTGAATTCAGAGCGTTATGTGGAGATGTTAGACAACTTCTTGGTACCTGAACTGCAAAACTTTCCTGGCTATAACCAGAGAACATGGTTCCAACAGGACGGAGCAACTTCACACACGTCCAATATGTCTCTGCCACGTGTTCGTGAAATTTTCTCAGGCAAATTGATTTCCCAGAGAGGTGACATAAATTGGCCTCCACGCATTCCAGATTTAACCCCTATGGACTTTACCTATGGGGTTATCTTAAATCTAAAGTTTACGCCAATAAACCGACTTCACTGGCGCATTTGAAAGAAAATATCCATCACGAAATGGCAGCCATCCCTGAGTCCACCTGCCGAGACGTCATAAGTAATTTTACTGTTCGATTAAATGAGTGCCGAGAACGCGAGGGTCTACATTTCGACGATATTATTTTTAAGAAATAAATCCCCAAAAAGTGTATTTTAATAATTAATAAACATTTTTTCTATATACGGCTTACTTTTTTTTTAATCGATCCTCTAAATATAAAATTTCTTGAGACACAATTGAGACACCTTGTATTATATTTTTGTGTATATTTAATTAAGGCGTTATAAATAAAAGGTTCATGATAAGTGAAGCATCTTTGACCTATCGACTTATTAGTTTTGGTTACTACTGCATTGTATTTATTTCTTGTATTATATTCATGCGTAAACATTGTTAAATTATTTGAATTTTTATTAATGTATTGAAGAATTGAGTATGTATATAAATGGGATAAATTGAGCATCGTCGCCTCTTCATACAATTTTGAAGTGGAGTATAAAATTGGTTTTCTTAAAATAATCTTAATTATTCTTTTTAATATGACTTCCAGTTTATTTATGTAAACATCAGATGCGCTTCCCCATCCTATGATACCATATGACACTACAGACTGTACAAAACCGTAATAAAATGTATGAAGTGATTATATACAAAAAATCTCTCGCAGTTTCCGGAAGAAAAAAATGTTTGTACGAAGTCGGTTACAGAGGATTTGTATGTGACGATCCCATCTAAAATGTTTATCAATTACTACACCAAGATATTTAGTAAAATCTACTGCCTTTATGGGTGCATTCGAGTTGTACAGAGTAGAGCGAGCGCTGAGCGAACAGTTGATGGTGACGTCATGAATAGAGCACTAACGGAGCGAGCGTTCTTGTGACGTAATGTTTATAAAATCTAACCCTACAATTTTAGGCGGCGTTTTTACTGTCAGATTAGTTCACGTCAGTCATGAATCAAAATTATATACCTCGGTTTTTCCTTGATTTTTTTTTTTCAATGATGAAGAAATTAAAAATTAAATAATAATTAATGAATTAATTTAATGATTTTTTTCCATTTTAATTTTATGCACGGTGTATTTTAATAATTTTTTTGCTGTTTACAGAACGTCACAAATACATAAAATGGCCGTACTCTGTAGCCATAGACAAATAACAATATTATTTGTCTATTGTTATTTGTCTAAGGCTATTATTTTTATTTTATTTATAATTTAATTTTAAACTTTCATTTCTTTCCCGCCGTTCCCCCACTTTTTTACGTCATACTCCATATGCTCGGTCTTAAAACCCCGAACACATAGAGCGCACTCTAAATGCTCGCTCGATCGCAACACGAATGCAATTGAGTGTACTCCGAGCGTCAAATCGAACACGTTTGAGCGTACAGAACTTGCTCGGAATGCTTGGAGCGTCAAATCGAATGTACCCTTGGTAGGTATCACATAGACAACGGTTACTATTGTTACATGAGGGTATTAAAATTTTATTTATATTTTGAAAATTTTCATAAATGCTGAAATTTATAAAAACGTTTTTTTTATAATTTATAGATAATTTATTTATGTCCAGCCAGTTTTTAATTATATTTAAATCTTGGACAGCTTTATATTCCACATTTTCCTACTTTCGCCCTTGAATGAAGAGAAGAGTATCATCCGCGAAAGACAGTATTCGTCCTTGTAAATTAGATATTAATAATAAATCATTATGTTTAGTATCTTTACTCTTGCTTCTTCTGGAGCTGCTTTTATCATGTCCAATGTTATCTTATCATTTCCGGGCGCTTTTCCTACTTTAGCTTTGCTGATGGTTTTTTCCAGTTCTTCTGATGTTATTTCTACTATTTTTTCCTCCTGCCTTATGTTTTCTTCTCTTAGCTGTCCTTCATTTTCTTCTAATAACTCCTCAAAATAAATTCTCTACCTCTCCATAATATCTTCTTCTTTCTCTAGCAAATTTCCTTGTTTATCTTTTATGGATTTTGCAGTTGGTGCTTTCTCATATTACTAATAGCTCCATAGAACATTTTTTGATTTTCTCTATAATTCCTTTCCATTTTTTCTCCAAATTCTTTCCATGTTCTGTCTTTTTCCTCCTTTACCATATTTTTACCATTAATTCTTTCCTTACTAATTTACTAATTAATCCAATTGCCGGCCCTTTAATGAGCCTCCCTTGTGCAGTATACATCATGAACACCAGCACATAATAGGGGATAGGCATGATTTTTTTAAATGTTTTTATTATATTCCTCTTGTTGCATATAAACATAAAAAACAGTTTTTAATTTTTTTTTTTGTAATTTGAAGGCTTAAAAAATCATAAATGTATGTAGCGCGCGAAAACGACGTGTGACGTCATACCCCTTCTAACTGACGCATGACACTACTAGCTTACCGGCGTACATAGTCTGTTGTGAACTTATTTGTTTGTATAACTTTTATAGGTTATGTAAAATTAGAGTGATTTTAATTAAAATAAAGTTTAATTCTATAGAAACAATTTATACATGTTTACCGAATTAAATTTTATATTAAAATAGATAACTTATATTGCAGTATTTCAATTATGCCTCTAACGTTTTGTAACTTCATGTAAACAATGTAGTAAAATTCTGACATCTAAATTACATAAATATTTACATTTTACAGAGTTGCAGCGTTTGTTTACATAAAGTTATAGAATACAAAATAAAAATTACTTACAGGTCTGCTTTGACATCACGTATTTCGTCAGCACTGTAGCATTCATTATTTTTCATATATTCCATGAGCATAAATGCATCAATGTTGGGTAAATTATCACTCTGAGCCCTAACAAAATCTTTATCTGCCATTTTTATAATAAATGCGTGAAAATTGTTTAAAAACAAATACAAAACTCTCGAACAATACAATATACACACGTAAAGATTATGTTGTAGCTGTATCTGTGACGTCAAACCCCAGTCGTTTGACGTCATACTCAGTCGTTTTTACTCGGCAACCTTCGCTCCGTGGTCGGCTTATTTCAAATTTACAATATTTTAATTCAAAAATTTGGCTATAATATTAATTAAAATGTAATTTTTGTTTTGTTAGGTGACATAACTAACATTAACATATCAAAATAATGTAGTTTTAAGGAAATACAAATTTGATGCGTATCCCCTATTTCAAAATTCCTGACAATAAGTTCAATCGCTTAATATAAAATTGTTTTTAATGAAATGCATAAACAAATATACATACATTTCAAAATGCCACTGTTTTTTAAACAGTTCCAATTTATGTGCATAAAAATGTAAAAATAATTTTTAGTATTGCAACTTTTGTATACAATTTTAACAGCTTAATATTTCAAACACAAATATTTATTAATCAGAAAGTTAATGTCCTTTCAGATATTTATTACTATTTATATTTCCACAAATAAAAATAAGTGTTGTTTATATTAGTACTGTCACTTTCAAAATATTTTGTTTTACTGTATATTTTGATATAAAATTATAAGTTCAGTGCTATTTTAATATGATACGTTTTTAGCAGACCGTAATTAATGTGTTCTAATAATAGATCTGATTAAAAATAGCGAGATATACTTGTGGATTTTCCCGCAAAGGCTTAACATTCATTTTACGGTGGATTTATTCTGTTTAATTTTCGTTACATTTTGTGAAAAACATGTCTGTACCTGCTAAAAAATTATAAAAAAAAAATTTATATGAAGTGTGAATTTTCACACATTTCAAGGTTTCGCAGGTATATAATAAGTGAAGGCTGAGTGTGTAAGACAAATTTTGCTTTGTAGTAATCATGGCAAAGTAAACGATATTTTAAAATAATTTATCGTCTGTTAATCTAAGAGCTTTAAACACAAATTTTATATTAAAATATTTTTTTGTTAATTTTAATTCGAATATCTAATACCATTATTTAGGTTTCTAAATATGTCCAGTATTTTTTTATATAGCAAGGTTCATTAATATTTTGAAAATTGCGCCTATGGCTTCCATTGGTTGTCATATGCTCCGTCCCTTTGGTTTCGTATACATGACACATAGAATGAAAATATAATTCCAACATTACAACTGGTTATTAAATTTACGCTCTTTAAAAATTAATGCAACATTTGCCAAAATAGAACTAGAATACAAAAAAAAAAAATTAAATTGTCTCCTCTGACAGGGAGTGAACCTAGAATTCTGGGTAGCTAGCGAGTATACTAACCATTACACCATGATACGTCTTTTACTCTAGCATGTTACATAACTATAACTTTTGTAAATCGTCAACCAAAAAAACACAAAAAATGCGTTATTTTCCGAAATCATAATCTGATCAAAAATTCCTGTTGTACTATTCCGGTTCACACCAATGTACATTACTTAGAATTTTTTTCTGAATTTTAGTTTAAACCATCTGGGCTACAGGGTGTGGGACAAATTATTTTTTTTACAAAAATCGCATCAAAATAATTTATTTTACAATAATAAAATTTTGTTAATCCACGTACTGGGCTTTCATTTGATACCCTACTCAGAACTTTTTTTTTTTTTGATGAGCACATTTTCTTAGGGGGATATGTTTTTTAGATGTTTTAGTATTTTTCCTAAGTGCGGGTCGAAGAGTTGTATAAGTATGCCAAATTTCAACGCTCTAAGTTTAGCCGTTTGGCTACAATTTTTACCGAACAGACAGACAGATGACAAAATGACGGTATAAGAGTTTTTTGGTCATATCTACAAAACCCTAAAAATGAACTGGAAAGGGCAACAGCGGCATGTTTTAGTGTGTTAAAAAAGTATCTATTTTTTTCATACTTATATGTAACATTTCCATGCTCATGATAAAAAATATCTCTGTTAGAAAATATTAGGCCGTTATTTCTACTCTGCTGCTAGAATGTATTTTATACAAGTACTTTGTGATGGCGTTCGGTCCTGTGGTGGCTATAGCTGATTTTTTTTAAAATATTTCTAAGTTTATCACTTTCAATGCTCAGAGAAGATAACCTGTCTTGAGACATTGTGCTCCTTAATTCATTTTTAATTCTTTTAAGTTTGAAAAAGACCACTTTTCAAAGCAGTTAGTGACCATTAAACTAAGAAGTAGTCGTAGGATTACTTCTATGTTAGGTAAAGCCATCTGTATTTTTTCTTTATGCATTATTTGGTAGAGGTCTGCATGAGACTGAGAGAATTCTTCTAAAGGGGTGAAATCTTTTTTTTTTACGGATTCCTCAATATCTCTCAGGCCCAATGAGATATCGACTTTTTGCTACCCATAAACATGTTCAAAAACATATTTGCCCTAGTTAACCTATAAAGGGAAAAACTAGATTTAGGGTGAATTATAAAACCCTTCGTATGGTCTGTGTTTCTTGAGTTATAGCATGTTTTTTATTATTTTATTACATATGCATCTTTTTGAATATTGAGGCCCTCTGAACTTAGGAGGCCCTAGACTTAAGCCTACTTAGTCTATAGGGAAATCCGGCCGTGGCTGCACTGGACAGGATAAATGCCGTTCATTTTGATTTGAACTGATATTTTCAGAATATTAAATTTATATTTTTCATACCCTTAAGGAGGAAACACTCCACTTCCGATCGTCGACTGACGCCTGAACCTCCAACTCCATTGTTCTTCTTTCACTGACTCTTGTACACTTTTTTTTTTTAAATAGTTCTAAAATCACTGATTTCTAAATGGTTTGTCAATCCTTGAAACTGCATTTTAAAGATCATCTGAAATAAGAAAGAAAAAAAATAATAAATTTTTGGAAAAACTTTTTGTGTTGATATATAATTATTATTTTTTAAGTAAGTAAGAACTATATATTTTCAAGAAACATGTTTTACCGACCGCCATATATAAGGGAGGTATTGTGATCATACCGATTTTGACATTTCGAGATTTCGATGGATCACTACGAATTGAGGTCCCTACATAACGTTTTGACTATTTTTAGCATGATGTCTGTCAGTCTGTCCGTCTGTCCGTCTGTCCGTCTGTCCGTCTGTCCGTCTGTCCGTCTGTCCGTCTGTCCGTCTGTCCGTCTGTCCGTCTGTCCGTCTGTCCGTCTGTCCGTCTGTCCGTCTGTCCGTCTGTCCGTCTGTCCGTCTGTCCGTCTGTCCGTCTGTCCGTCTGTCCGTCTGTCCGTCCGTCCGTCTGTCTGTCTGTGTACACGTGCTATGTAAATTCGGCTAAAAGGATTTTTATGAAACTTCATATTTAAGTTTCCGCCATCAATGGCACGAGTTAATCAACTTTTGGTAAAAATCGGTTGACTTGAAATGGGAAACAGAAAAATATTTCGAAAAAGTTTATTTAACAAAAGTTGCTATAAATGCAATAACTAATAACTTTTATTTGAGACGTTTATTGATAAAACGAAAAATTTCGAAATATTTTTGTAAAATTTTTCTAAATTTTTTCATACTTATATGTAACGTTTCCATGGTCATGATAAATAATATCTCTGTTAGAAAATATTAGGCCATGTTATTTCTACTCTGCTGCATGTATTTTATACAAGTACTTTATGACGGCAGTCGTCCTGTGGTGGCCACAGCTGATTTTTTATTTTATTTATTATATAAATAAGGACCAATATTTAAGATAGGTAAGCTGGAAATATTTTTGAAGATGCTATTTGGGTTTAATACAGCACCACTTAGTCTGTAATAATAAATGGAGTTCCATTAAAAGAAAGTGTCAAATTTGATAAATCTTCTAAAATTGAAATGTTTTGTTTTATTTTGGTCAAGATACATATAAAGAGTGCCCAAATTGGATCCTCTGATTTAAATTGGCACTATTTATACCTATCAGCGAGTCGTTCCCTTACCACTCAGCATGTCCGACCGCAGCACGTCTGAACCCCCGCTACTTACCTCCAACGTTATACAGACGTTGACCCAGGGTTTTTATTTATATGATGCTGATCTTAAGGTAATTCTAGTTAAATGGAATTCTAGAAAACCTAAACCAATAGAGGAAGACGAACAAGAAGAAGAAGAAGACGAAGAAGAAGAAACATGGTTAACGTTAAAAATGTGTAAAATTACTAGCATTACGAGTTAAAATTACGAGTAATATTTATCCCTTTCAATCGTAAATATATTTTATAAATTCTGCGCATATACCTGATGAATATTAATTCCGTTTCCACCGCAAATAAACAGAACTGACCTTCATTAATTGCTAATAATGTTATCAAAAGCTCACTTCAGTATTCCCCACATAATTCCGTGTTCCTGTTCATGTGCTCAACTGTCAACATATTTTTATATTTTTTCACACAATATCCTTTTTTCATAAAAGATATTTTAGTTCAAGTTTGTTTACGAAGAAATACTGCGTTTATTTGTTTACATAATAAAATATTACATTATTTTTCAGAAACGTAGAATTCGATAATACCCTGGACGTTTATTAAATATAGATGGTGTAAACATAATAAAAAATTAGATTAATAATTTATAATTTCGAAACAAAATTAAGCAATCATGGTTAACGAGAACATATTTATTTATTCCGAAAATTGAAAATTATTTATAGGGCACAAAATACGCAGTACATTAGAAAGAAATAAACAGTTTACAAATGTGCACATTAAATCATTTCTTGATGTCATTATTATCATGTACAGGTCCAGTTACATAGTACTGGGGGAAAAAAAGACAATACAGTTATCATAACAATAATATAGAAATACTAATAATGAATAAAATAAAGAATAAAACAATAAGATACAATATAACTAGTCTAATTTATTTTTATATTAACAATCTTTCTGTGCTTTTACGAGGGATGTTTTCAAAGTTCTGGGAATTTAGGTATAATTTTTATTATTTTGTTAATTTTCGTCAATATTACAATGTAGTTTTTCAACATAATCTCTATTTGACTGAATACATTTATCCCAACGATAAACTAATTTTTTTATGTCGTCCTCAAAGAACTTTTGGTGTCTCCTCAATCCACCTATTCCAACAACCTTGGCACCCAGCGCGGCGAAACCTTGCTAACGCCCAAACAATCATGCAAGATATCATGAACTTGTCGTGTACCTATCCCTAGGCGCACACTAATTTGACGAATAGTCATTCGCCTGTCCTCTTTCAGTAGGTCTTCGACGGCAGTAATGTTTCTTTCATTTACCGAGGTGCTTGGGCGCCCACTGCGTGGATCGTCTTCTAGTGATATTCTACCGGTTTTAAAACAATCGATCCACCGATAAACAGTACTTTTGGATTCTGCAGACTCACCAAATACTCCTTGCAGACGCTGAATAATTTCTGATGTTTTCACTCCTTCTTTCCACAAAAAGAAAATTATTGCTCTTTGAGATTTTGCTGCGTCTTCCATGGTTACAAAAACAGTGCTATGAAAACGCGTCTATATCAGTCGAACACCTAAATCAGACTGAACAATATTGCACTAAATAGTTGCATAAACATGTCAAGACTTGTCTGGCACCAATAACATTGCCTATAAGTTCTGCGTAATTTAATTATAGCACAATTCCCAGAATTTAGGAAACATCCCTCGTACATCTCTATCAGAGACTTGCTTGTTTACTAGACTGAACATTTTGTTCAGTGGTGACATAGATTCTGAAATTTTGAAAAAGTGATCATTTTTAATTTTCAATGTTATGTCAGGGACTCGAATATTTAAATTTTAAAGAAGTTCTGGGCATCTAGTTTATTATTAAATAGTTTAAACGCGAAATTCAAAGTGTGGATGTCGCGTCTCCATTCTAATGTTTGAAATTTCTTGCTATTATTGAGAGCTAGTTTTTTTAACTGGTTTATGTTCTATTCCGGTTTGCATTAAGATATATTTTAAATGTGTAAATGCATATTAAGGCTATATTAAACTATCTATAAAAAACGATATCATGTTTGGATGACTGTAAGACGTTAGAAAAACAGTTAAACAACTTAAACATTTGGATTCAATTACAGGGCCTCCATTTAAATTCTAAGAAATGCAAAATTATATCATTCAGCCGAAAAATGGACATATTAATTCATTCATATAATTTGAATAGAGTTAATACTCTATTCAGAGTATTATAAATAGTCTATAAAATAGAGTCTATAAAATAGAGTGGAAAGAGTGGAGATCATGAGAGATCTGGGTGTTTATTTTGACTCAAAACTAAGTTTTAAATATCATATTGAACATATTACTGCGCAAGCTTCGAAGAATCTTGGTTTTGTTTTACGGACGGAATATGAATTTAAAAATACTATAACTTACATAACTCTGTTTAATGCATTTGTTAGACCAAAGTTAGAGTACGCTTCAGTGATATGGTCGCCATTTCAAAAACAATACATACACTGTATTGAAAAAAAAAAAACAAACAAAGTTTTTAAGATTATTAGAATTTAGAATGACAAATACTTATCCTAAATATGTATCTCGTGGGGTTTTACAAAATAAGTATGGAGTTATGTCACTTGAAAAACGTCGTAATCTGCATAGCCTACTTTTATTATATAAAATTTTTGACAATACAGTATCTTGTCCGGACATTTTGGCTGAGTTTGGCATTAAAGTTCCAACAAATGGTTTGAGATGCAGGAACTACTTGTTTAATGTAACCAAGTTCTCTACAAACTACAGTAAAATGAGTCCCATCTCTAGAATGTCCCAACTATATAACTCTCTTCTAATCAGTGACACAGACATCGATATTTTTAACATAAGCTATACTCGTTTTAGAAGCGCTGGAACTGAAATATTGCCTTAAATTTTAAATTTTGTTCATTATCTTTTAAATTTTTGTTCTTTATCCTTGAGATTTTTTTTTATTTTTTATTTTATTTTTTGTTTGTAATATGAAATATTCAATAACATATTATATTATTGCTGTTATTAGTTAGAGTTAAGATAGCATTATTATATATATATATATATATATATATATATACACATATATATATATATATATAAGCCCTAATTTCTGTGTATCCTCGTAACGCTAAGTTCCTAGGTGCTAACGGGGCTTGAGGTTTGTGGTCGGTCGTTCCCCACCAGTCAGAGAGACGTTCTCCGACAGCAGCTTACTTAGGCTAAGCACATAGTGAAGCAGAGAGCAAAGCAGCGATGAAAGCGGAGAGTGAAACAGCGAAAGAATGTCGCGCTTATAAAAGAGTGTCTACACATAGTGACGCGTTTAAAATCGAGCAGAAAGTTCACAAAATTATAATGGATTTTTTACTAACAGAAAAACTTCCCTGAAAATTTGGTATTTACTAAAAAATAAAAATAAACACACTAGAAGGTGCAATGTTCACAGAATAAATAAAAGTAGACATATACATGGTGAATTTCATCATTTCTATATGGAACTCCGCGAACATCCAGAAAAGTTTCATTCTTATTTTCGCATGAGTATTTCATCGTTTGATTATATTTTGGAAAAAATTCAACATAAATTTGTAAAAAATTGACAAATTTCAATCGGAACTTACTATAAATACCTCTTATAAATGAGAACTACTTGTAAATGCCTCAATATCCATTTTAAACAACTATTTTAGCAACGATGATAGCAGAGAAATCAAAATTGTTTGAACGCGTTGCTTTGCTCGACTATAACAACGATATAACCTCGCTGCAGTACGCTCCACTATGCGCGTGTTAACTGGAATTCATTTATTTAATTTCGCCGCTTTGCTTTCCGCTTTCATCGCTGCTTTGTTCTCTGCTTCACTATGTGTTTAGCCTTAGCGAGAATATAACTCTTAGCTCTCCAGTCAGTATATACCTTGGCTTAATTTTAAACAATGTTGGGTCAATTAACGTTATGCCCGCGGGCCGTGTCTGGCCCGATACTGATTTTTAAACGACACGCATTGAGCGGCTTTTTAGGATTTCCTAGGTATAATCAGAAACAGCTATACCATTGAGGTCCAGCATTTGGCCCATGGGCCGTACCCGGCCCGATATTAATTTTTAAACGACACGCATTGAACGGCTTTTTAGGATTTCCTAGGTATAATCAGAAACAGCTATACCATTGAGGTCCAGCATATGGCCCGCGGGCCGTATCCAGTCCGATACTAATTTTTAAACGACACGCATTGAGCGGCTTTTTAGGATTTCCTAGGTATAATCAGAAACAGCTATACCATTGAGGTCCAGCATATGGGCCGCGGGCCGTATCCGGTCCGATACTATTTTTTAAACGACACGCATTGAGCGGCTTTTTTGGATTTCCTAGGTATAATCAGAAACAGCTATACCATTGATGTCCAGCATATGACCTGCGGGCCGAACCCGGCCCGATATTAATATTTAAACGACACGCATTAAACAGCTTTTTAGGATTTCCTAGGTATAATCAAGAAACGTTTTTGTTTTTTTAATATACGCAGAATCATGCAAATTTTAATAATTGATTCCTGCTTATATTAATTTTTATTCGATATCAGTTTGCCAACGTTGTTGGCAACGGGTCTGCTAGTAATTAATATAATAAAATGTAGAATTCAACTTGTATATATGTATTAGGCACATTTTGAACTTCAGTCTGTTGTGCTGTTATTTCTAATAAATTAAATTAAATTAAATTAATGGTAAAGATGTGTCTTCGTTTGAAATTAAAAAATGAAAATAAAAAAGAGCTGCAATGCGCTTTAACCTTGTTACAATTTTAGAATAGATTTTATATGCTGTATTTAGTAGAACAATATACATGTCATCTACAAATTTAAATGCTTCTGATATTTTAATTAATTTGTTAATGTGTGATTCATCTGAAGGTTAACTGAAGAATAAAGAATATTGGCATGCGACTTCTTTTATAATTGGCGCGCTGTACAGTGCCAATAAAAACACAGTAAAGAAGAGAAATGGAAATAAATTAAGCATTAATGTCTATGCCAAGTGGTAGTTAAAGGTCGATGACTAGTATATGAAGGAAATATAATTCAATACGCTAATAAAATTGCCATTAGAAAATATATCAATTGTACGCGATAAGTAGTGGGCTGGAGCCAGTTCGCAACGCTTCGCACGAACTGTTCCTTAGCTTTGTTAATCAGTTGAATATATCAAAAAGATTTTTATCTAGGACCATCAAATAATAAATGCATTATTTGTCCAACTATAAATACATAATGCTGTTCATATTGCAACAAGTGTAAAAAAAGATGCGCATGCGTGCTCACACGTTAAAAAATAACTCCTAACATTTTTTTACACTGCAAGTTATCATTCAATAATTTAGTTAATTAGTTAAAATGTTTGGTGCTCAACAATGATGTCTATTTGCGCCTCACACAGTCCATATTTATAACTAGAATATTATTTATAAATTAAAAGGAGTTTCATTTTTATTACTTATTTCACTTGTATTTGATATTTGACCGATGTCGAAAATATTATTTGGAGAAGAAGAGTCAGAAAGCTTTTGGGTAAATAAGGGGGTGAGGCAGGGCTGCCCGTTGAGCCCAACACTATTCAATATATACGTAGCTGACCTGGAGGCAACAATGAGGAAGGGGCAAGACGGAGGAGTGATGGTGGGAAGGAAGAAGTATTGGACAATGGGGATACGCTGATGATCTGAAGAGGATGATGGTCAGAACGGACAAGTACTTCAAAAGGAAAAAACTGGAGGTAAACAGAGATAAGACGAAGGTGATGGTGTTTGGAAAGGGGGGTAGGAAAGAGAAAGAAAATAAGATGGGAATGGGCAGGGACAAAAATTGAAGAAGTGAAAAGTATGAAGTACCTGGGATATGTTCTAACAAAGAACAACAGGGCAGAGCAGCACATTAGGGAAAGAGTGAAGAAAGCAAGAATGGTTATGGGGAAGCTATGGAGCATAGGAGAGAGAAGGTTTAACGACGATATTAAGTGGAGGATGAAATTATTTGAAGTGATAGTGAAGAGCATACTCATGTACGGAGTAGAGATCTGAGGATGGAAGCAATGGGACATAATAGAAAGGGTACAAGAGGGATACATGAGATGGATTATGGGTTTAGACAGAACGACACCAGGATATATAGTGAGGGAGGAAATGAAGAGGGAAAAGCTGAGAATGGGAGCAGGAGCGAGGGCGGCGAAGTATGAGGAGAAAATCAGGAAGGACGAAAGAAGGAAGATATTATGAGAATGTTGGGAAGAAAGAATGAATGAAGAACAAAAGGGTAAACTGTCGGAATGGGGAGAAACAAGGAAAGATCACTATTGGAGATGTGGGATGGACACAAGGGAAGCTGAGCGTAAGAGAAACGGAGGAAGAAACATAGTAGAAAAATTGAGGAGGAGAGACAATGAGGCACAGGAGCAGGAAAGGACAGAATAGACGATTCAAGGAATGTGAAAAGGTATAGAGAGATAAGGACGGTAGGAATACCTAAATATTTGAAAGGGAGGAGTGGAAAGGCAGGGGGAAGAGTTAAGAGGATTGCCAGATTAAGATGTGGAAATGAAGAACGGAGCAACAGGTATTGGGCAAAACCAGAGGAGGAGGAATCCTTGGAACATCTAACAAAAAGATGTGGAAAGATGATAAAATGGGAGTAAGAAATAAAGGAGCTGTTGAGTGAAGAAGGAAAGGGAGAAAGATGGGCGAGCGTACTCGAGGAAAGAAGAACGGAATGCGTAGAGGTAAGGCAAAACTGAGAACTGGAAGGAAGAGAGAGGTAAAGGAGGAGGAAAGAAGAGAGGGAAGAGAAGCGAAAAAGAGACGAAAGAGGGGAGAAAGAACTGAAGTCAAGAAGGAAGGAGACCGGAGACGGAAGCCGAAAAGAGAATAGGAAGAAAGAGAGGGACACCGGAGAAAGAATGAAAAAGAAAGAAATTCATAAATTGTATTATTATTATTATGATTATTTCTATTCTAATGTAGTAGCTAAAACCCTAAACGCCGCAAGGCCTAGGGGAAATAAAGAATTATATATTATAAATTAAAAGAAATAAAAATATAAAGAATATTTTTTAAACATTGTTGTATAAAACAATCAAGTGATAGTTCGGCAACCATCTTTGTTGACGTAGGTTCTGAAGTAAAACAATTGACAATTGACACAAATTTTCTGTGTTTTTAATAAATTTACTATTTTTCTAACGAAAAAACCATATACGAGGGTTAACTTTTATGTTTTTACAAACGACCACTAGATGGAAATATTGAAATAAGTGATTACTATATTCGTAAAATGTGACATTTGTTATTGTAAAATCATTGTCAGCTTATAAATTTGTTGACAGTGAACGTTAAAAAAACAAGTTTGTGAAAAAATGATACAGGATATTACTCGTGAAGGTTTTTGTTGAATGATTTTTTACGATTTTAGTAAAGGCCTAACTCAACAACAATGCATAGATTCGCTTCGTACAACTTTTGGTAATGAAGCACCATTAGAAAAGACAGTTTACAATTGGTTTGCACAATTTTGTCGTGGTCGTGCGTCTGTCAGAGTTCTAAGTTTTGGCCACTAATAATTATCGAGATATCATCGGCGTACATTATTGTCACAGCATTATTGATGATTCTGACAAGATCATTAATAAAAATAATGAAGAGCACCGGTCCTAGTATAGAACCCTGCTGTACACCAATACTAAGTGAATAAAGGATGTAGCTTCAGAAATTAAATCATTCCCACTATTTTTTATAATCACACAATGCCACGCAGGCCATAAAGTTCGAGTTTCTTTAGAAGTATACTGTGACTAACACAGTCAAAAGCATGACTAAGGTCACAGAAAATAGCCAGAGGATTTTGTTTTAGCTCGAGGAGTGATATAATTTTTTCATAGTAGCTACTGATAGCAGTAATAGTGCTCTTGTTTTTAACAAACCCGTGTTGCGATTCAACTAAGAGGTTAAAATTGTTTAGAAATGCCAACAATCTGTGAAACATAGCATATTCTAATATTTTGGAGAAGTTTATGTGATACACCTATCCCCCGATTTACACGGTACTTTTTTTACACGATTTCGCTTTAACCGTGTAGGTTTTTAAAACAACGTTTTCAAATAATTGGTAAAAGTGAATATTCTGCATACTTATTTCTACATTTTTTAATTCAATTCTTTTCGTAACACTGGTATCAAATCTAAAATGGGGATTCCCAATTTTGTATGCACAATAAAACTTTCTGTTCATGTGCTCTATAAATGGAGCCTGAACCAATTGCGTTCACTGCAAAAGTCATCTGCGTAGGACTTAAATTAGGGTGAAAATTGGGTAATCATTTTCTACAAAATGACCCGATTGTTGAACGAGCTCTCCGATTCCAGCGAGATATTAATGAATGTTTAACACAATATGAGGAGCTAGGAGCAGTTATGAGCGCGTAGAATACATGATGTAGACTAATGTAGATTTTACGCGTAAACATGTCAAGTAGAATATTCCTTTGTTTACGTGTCGAATGTAGAATGTAAACTGTACATGCGCAGTACGTTTAAATGTAATATTTGAAATAATAGAATGGTAATAGTTTAAATAGTTTACTTTAATGTTTGTTTATTTCAATTTTATGTAGTTCTATTCAGGGTTGGATTGGCCCAGCGGGATACCGGGAATTTCCCAGTGGCCCGAAAATCAAAATGATAAAAATTAAATTGTCATATAGAATTGCTGTGATAGAATGATAGAAACATTATATTGTGCTATTTTATTTTCATTCGTATTCAAATATTTTATATTTCTGTGTCTGTGCATGCATTTACAGAATTTATGCTTTCACTGTAACATATATATATATTCCCGGATTTCCCAGTACACATTTTAATCCCAGTCCAACCCTGGTTCTATTACATATATTGTTTCCAAAAATGTTATCTCACAAATCGTATGTTGTTATGGACAATATAAATTACTTGGTTTCTGACTGTATGAACTACTAAAGTAAAATTAAAATTAAAAGTTAGTAGTTGTTTTAATCAGGAAGTTGTCAAAAATATTAAATTTGAGTTCTTTACTGCCTCTTCTGCTCAAAACTGGAGGTATTTTATTTTTTTAAACGTTACATAACCTTATTTTTCATTATTCTACGCTAAATTCTACGTGTCTACACAGTCTACACTTCTCTACGTCGTCTACGGTAAATTTACACGTAGACGTAAAAAATTGAAGTTTACGCGTAGACGCCCATCTCTGGCTAGGAGGTCTATAAGATTTAACCAAAAATTCAACACAATTGTTAATTACAGATTTCAGTACCAAGTCTCGCCGATCTGAAATTGTCCCTAATTCATCAACCATCGTACCAGAATCCCATCAAGTACTATCGAGTGATGAAAGTGACATCATACCAATCAGGAAGAAAAGATTAATAGTCTAAATTAATAGAATTAAATTAATAGAATAAAAAAAAATGATGACAGTAATTCAATTTTTTGTTAATTTTTTAAAGAATCTTATATTGAAATAAATGATTGAATTATGCACATTTTAGTTATTTTTCGATTTACACGGTTTTACATATCAAAATTCACGATTTCGATTTACACGGTTTTCCGAGGAACCTATCTTCCGTGTAAATCGGGGGACAGGTGTATATGATTTTCAGTAACAATTTGGTTGAAAAAAAATCACCAGTCCACTGAAGTGTTTGGGAAACGCTGTTGTAGATCATTTACTTTAAAAAATTTGAATAATATTACTCACATTTTAAAACATTTGAAGAAATTCCAGTTCTATCGACATACTTATTCACACACTGTATCGGAAACGTACACTAGATTAAATATTTAACAACAAATATTATGAACTTTTGGAATCTTTTCGAAGAACTGATGAAGTGTGTTAAGAATGACATAGCGACTGAAAGATATTTGTCATTTGAGATAACATGAATGAATACAGTCATCTAAATCTTATCTAAGCGAATATCACTATCTTGATAAATTGATAAAATTATTAATGATTATAGGTATATCAGCTGAATTACGATATCATATAAATAATTATTTGTAACAATTTTGACTTGTAGACCTCTAGGAATCTTATCAGGGATGTTTTTCTTTTGAAAATAATATTTACTGCCAAGTAAATATTTACTTTCTGTCTTCTTTTCTTCTTAACATGCTTTGCTCGATATGGGTATTAGCAGGACCAGCTCAATGTTACCTGGCGCCTCGATGCAAAATTAGGTTAGACGCACCCCCCCCCCCCCTCACATATACTATTTTATATATTTTTTTGGATCACTATTATAAAATAAAACAAAATAAAACAATCATATTTAATTACCATTTTTAATATAATACTATATACAAGGTGTCTCAAAAGAAATTTTATATTTATTTAGCTTACTGCGTGAACGCAACGTATCCGAGGGGCGCGGGGGTTATGTCAATCGGTAGCCTGGCTCTTGGGAATTCAGTCGCTATGGAGCGTTTCTCGGGAGCAGACCGCACGTTATGCGTGCGAGAGTTTTACAAAAACGGTGATTCGGCGACTGTAGCGCGTAGAAAATTCTGCAGTATTCGAGGTTTTCGCCACTTAAATGATGCGCCAAGCATTCCTCTCATTCGACATTGGGTTAAAAAGTTTGAAGAGACTGGTACAACGCTGGATAAATCAAAATGCGGGCGACCTAGGTCATCAAGAACGGTAGAAAACGTGGAGAATGTTAATCAGTCTGTTCGTGACGACCCGAACCTTTCAATTCGGAAGCGCGCAAGTGCTTTAAATGTGCATAGATCATCAATACATCGCATTATGCACAAAAACCTAAAGCTGCACCCCTACAAAATTCAATTGGTGCAAGAATTAAAGCCCCAAGATGCCAGTCAGAGGCTTAATTTCGTAAATCAGGTGATTGAGCGATTTTCAACGTTTACCAACATTTTGTTTTCGGATGAAGCTCATTTTCATCTTAATGGCCACGTAAATAAGCAGAACTGCCGCTACTGGAGTGCAACGAATCCGGAACGCAAACATCAGAATCCCCTACATTCGCCTAAAGTGACCGTATGGGCTGCGATGTCGGCGCGAGGAATTATCGGCCCTTACTTTTTTGAAGACGAAAGGGGGCGTGCAGTTACAGTGAATTCAAAGCGTTATGTGGAGATGTTAGACAACTTCTTGGTACCTGAACTGCAAAACTTTCCTGGCTATAACCAAAGAACATGGTGCCAACAGGACGGAGCAACTTCACACACGTCCAATATGTCTCTGCCACGTGTTCGTGAAATTTTCTTAGGCAAATTGATCTCCCGGAGAGGTGACATAAATTGGCCTCCACGCAGTCCAGATTTAACCTCTATGGACTTTTTCCTATGGGGTTATCTTAAATCTAAAGTTTACGCCAATAAACCGACTTCACTGGCGCATTTGAAAGAAAATATCCGTCACGAAATGGCAGAAATCCCTGAGTCTACCTGCCGAGACGTCATAAGTAATTTTACTGTTCGATTAAATGAGTGCCGAGAACGCGAGGGTCTACATTTAGACGATATTATTTTTAAGAAATAAATCCCCAAAAAGTGTATTTTAATAATTAATAAACATTTTTTCTATATACGGCTTACTTTGTTTTTAATCGATCTACTAAATATAAAATTTCTTTTGAGACACCTGTTTTCTGAGTCTTATAAAAAACAGAATTTACATCTTTGGTATAGTAACAAAAAACATTGTTATAAAAAAATAACTTATCGAAACCTAGGTTTAGATCAAAATATACACAAATATCTCATTTAGAAGCATTTTAGATTTTTATTTTTTCGCTAAATTTCCTTGCATGGGCCCCTGTTTTACTATCAGGTGATTGCAAAAATTCGTGCCCGTGTAATAATGACTGTATCCGTGATTTGGTGAATAGTAATCCACGGATTTCGACTGAAGAGATTGCTGAGAAGTTAAATGTTGACAAATCGCCAGCATTTCGCCAGTTAAAAAAACTTGGCAATACTTGGCGAAACTCGATGTATGGGTTCCGCACATTTTGACAGAACGGAAACGTGTTTCCACTGCCGTTTCTCTCCTTGCCCGTCAACAAAATGAACCTTTCTTGGATCGAGTAATAACTGGAGATGAGAAATGGATTATATATCACAATATAAAAAGAAAAAGAAGCTGGAAGCATGGGAGTGAACGAGCAGAATCTTTGGCAAAAGCTGAATTGCATCCAATGAAAGTGTTGTTATGTGTCTGGTGGGATTGCAGAGGAATACTTCATTTCGAGCTTCTTCCACGTGGCAAAACAATAATTGCGGAGAAGTACTGTGAGCAACTCACCCAACTCAATGTGGAAATCGAAGCAAAACGTCCAAGTTTGGTTAATCGAAAAGGCATCATCTTTCATCACGACAAGGCTAGACCATGTCGCTCAACAGACACTGCAAAAACTTAGGGAGTTAAAATGGAAAATCCTCCAGCACCCGCCGTATTCCCCTGACCTTGCCCCTTCAGATTTTCATCTGTTTCGTTCTCTTCAAAATAATTTGAATGGCAAAAAAATGTTTCTGTGGAAAAACTACCTTACTACTTTCTTTGAAGATAAACCACCCAATTTCTACAAAGAAGGAATTCAAAAACTTGTAAAACGTTCGGAGACAGTTATGAAAGAAATTGATGAGGAGTACATTATTGATTAATAAAAATGTTTTTCCACGAAAATGCGTTTTATTTAATTTTATTTCAAATCGGGCACGAATTTTTGCAATCACCTGATAGAAGCCTGAACTGAAGTGCCGCCAAGTAAAAAAATAGTTTTTTTTTTTCAAAATGTCCTTTTTGGCACCCCCCTTTTACTAAAAGCCTGAAGTGCCGCCTAATAAAAAAAGTAGTTTTTTTTTCTAAATTTCCTTTATGGCGCCCGTTTTTACTAGAAGCCTGAAGTGCCGCCCAGTAAAAAAAGTAACTAATACTATGCAACTTTATGCAACTTTGTTCATTACATTTGTCTCAGAAAAAAAAAAACGGCAGTAATATGCACCTGCAAGTTGCATATTTAACTTTTAGCTGCTCCTGTCCAACTAAAACTAATTTTATTTCATGAGGCAATGAACATAATGAACTTATTTGCAAACAAAATCCATATATATATATTCAGAGGACCGACACTCAGATGTACCACGTACAATTACGTGCCCGGTATTTAACACCTGCTCAACTACAAATTACACTTCAATAAATCTACTGAAATTAAACTTTAAATACTGTAATTTGATGCCCACCTTCTGTTTTCGCAAATATTTACTCGCATTTTCATAAAATAAAAATGTACTGTGATTAAATTAACCTGTTCGCTATTAGCATATTGACAGCTGAGTACTAGAGACGACAGCCATATTGCCTTGGAGCACAGCGCCGCCAACGGTAATGTCACTTCTCAATATCTCTTAGGATAGATGAGATAGTATGAAGCGCTTCTATTATAGCTCTGTCTAGAGAGAAACAAGACAATAGTCTTTTTCACCATACGAACCAATAGCGTCGCTTAATTTGTATGACCTTCTCGATTGAACCATACCCTTTTTTTGAAAGGCGTCGGTTAAGTAAATCCTTCCTGAGTATATGAACATACCTCAACACTAAGGTGACCATACGTCCCGAATTTGCCGGGACAGTCCCGAATTTCCGTCTTGCGTCTCGATTTTTTTCAGAGGAAATATTTGTTCCGAATTCGGGTTTTTTGTCCCGAATTGTCTCAAATTTTAGAAAAGGTACTTATTTTCAATATTTATTTTAAATACATTTCAACTGAAATTATTTTTATAAAACTTGAACTAAAACAAAAATCTACCGAAAGGGTATTTTCCTTGATGAACAGCTTTTGGACAAGTTTGGGCAGCTTTTGGGCAGGACTCAACTTGATTTAGACACATTAAAAGCAATATTACTAATTAAAGTAAATTATGAAGAAAACTGGGGATTTTTATAAAAAGCTTCAAAGCAAAAAAGACCTACTCAAAAAGATCCATAGTTTTGAAAAATATAAAAAGTTTTCTATTAAGTAATTTTAATGAATTAATTTTGAATTCAATTAAAAAATACTGTGATTTTAATAATGTTCCTCTTAATAATATAAGTTAATTATATGTGATTGGAAATTTTTATTTATTATAAATTATAATTATTTATAGTATATAATTTGTATAAAAAAAAAAAAAAAACAATTATGCTTGAATAATTAAGCCCCCCCCCCCGTATATGAACTCCCGTCCCGAATTTTAAACTAAAAAATATGGTCACCTTACTTAACACTTGTATAAACCTACAAACAGTATCCAACCATTTTTTTTTTATATGTTTTATTTTTCTAGAGTGGTTTTATTTTTTTAGAGTGGATCTGAAAAGATATTTTAAGTGCTTCAATTAAATTATGAAAGAGCAGGTATGAAATTTTATCAATATACGTCAATTGAATTCTATGTTATCTTAAGCGAAATTAATTCCGTTGATTCTCTTTTTATTGAACACTGTTTCTACTGAAAAATCATGACAAACTCAAAATGATGCGCACATCGAGTTACTGTAACATGTAGTTGAGCAGTGGTTCCCAAACTCTGGGTCGCGACCCCACAGTTGGGTCATCAAAGAATTATGGTGGGTCACCGGTGCAGTATTGGTATTTGAAGACTGATTTGGTAGTCCGGTTTTCCGAAATACCTTTTTTGCTCGTTTAGGCGCATTTAGAACTTCAGATTAAGCTCTAATCCATTTTTTAAATATTTTTAAAAAGCACAATAGCGTTCAGATATGCCCGATTTACTAGTACATACTTTAATGTTAAGTAAATAATAAGTGTGTAGGCATAGAGGGCAACGAAGCAGCAAACTCAGCAGCCATATCCAACCCCGCAGAAGAGAAGGTCCTACAGATTCTCCCGAACATAACCCCATAAAGCAGACCATAAAAACAGGCTTTACCAAACCCGACTCAGCAAGTGGGTAAACACTACAGAAAACAAACTACTTACGATAAAAGAAGACATTCGGTCATGGACAATCAAAAACAACAGACGTGAACAAATCATAATGTCCAGATTGAGAATTGGACATCCGAAACATACCCACGAACACATAATGGCTGGATTACACAGCAAGCTTTGCGAGACCTACGACCAACCCCTGACAGAAAGACACGTACTGATTGATTGTCAACTTTTTCAACCCGTACGGACTATGCACAGAATACCACAAGACCTAAAAGAAGCCCTAAAACAAGACCCGATTATGACCAGAAACATACTGGACTACCTAAAAAACATCAATCTTTACAATAAAATATAATAAACTCAACCAAAAATGTATAATATGTAATTCATATCATGTTAAATGTAAATCATAGAAAATGTTAAACAATATGTACAATTATGGCACAGACACTAATAGCCATAGCTACTGATGTGTCTATAAACTAATAAAATTTAAAAAATAATAATAATAAGTGATATACTTCGTTTATAGGAATGTCTCTCCATGGCTCCCTAAATATATATCTTATTAAAAACTGTATTGAACATAGAGGAATAGTTTTTTATTCTCATATTCATTTTTACTGTTAATCTAATAATAAATTAGATATTGCAACCTTACAAGTAGCAGTCCCCTTACCCCCTAAATAATCTTCTTATTAAAAACTGTGTTGACGAAAAAAATTTTCCTCATACGAGGGTTATCTTTTATGTTTTTACAAACGACCACTAGATGACAATATTGAAATGTGTCATTACTATATTCGTAAAATTTGACATTTATTAATGTGAAATCAGTGGCAGCTTATAAATTGAGTAGTTTGTTGACAGTGAGCGTTAAAAAAACAAATTTGTTGATATTACTCGTGAAGGTTTTCGTTAGCTGATGTTTTACGATTTTAGTAAAGGCCTAACTCAACAACAATGCATAGATTCCCTTCGTTCAATTTTTGGTAATAAAGCACCATTAGAAAAGACTGTTTACAATTGGTTTGCAGAATTTCGTCGTGGTCGTGCGTCTGTCAGTGATGAACCTCGCGAAGGTCGACCAAAATCGGTTGTGATTCAAAAAAACGTCGATGATGTGCGCAAAATGATTGAAGAAGATCGGCATGTGACTTACCGTGAGATAGAGGCATCCTTTGGCATGTCGCAGACTGCAATACATTCGATTTTGCATGAAAATTTAGCTGTGAAAAAAATCTGGTCGCATAATTTGACCCTAGCTCAAAAAAAGGCTCGTGTTGATTGGTGTAAGGGAATGTTAAAAAAATTCAACCTAGGCACTGCAAAATCCGTATACATCGTTACAGGTGACTTGGATTTATTCATATGAACCGGAAACTAAGCAACAATCCACTCTTTGGGTTTTCCAAGATGAACCGAAACCCACAAAAGTTGTTCGTTCACGAAGCACCAAAAAAATGATTGCTTGTTTCTTCGGTTGTACTGGACATGTCGCAACTATTCCTTTAGAGGATCGGAGAACAGTTAATGCTGAATGGTATACAACAATTTGTTTGCTAGAAGTCATCGACAAAATTAGAAAAAACAACCAAAAACGTCGCATCATTCTTCATCATGACAGTGCAAGCTCCCATACAGCATGTCTAACAACTGATTATTTGAAGGAGAAAAACATCGAATTAATGTATCATTGCCCGTATTCACCTGATTTATCCCCTAACGACTTTTTTTTTGTTCCCCAATGTCAACCAAAAATGCGTGGACAGCCATTTTCATCACCTCAAGAACTGTTCTTGAGATACCAATTTCAGAGTGGAAAAAATGTTTCGAGAATTGGTTTGAACGCATGGAAAAGCCTATAAATCTTAAAGGCGAATATTGTCACGGAGTTAAAAACGGAATCTTTTCTACAAAATTTATTATATAATATTAATTTACATCAAAATACAATTGTTGGTCAAAATGGCTGCTGGTGTTGGCCGTTAGAAGTTGATGTAAGTCTCGTTCTTGCCCCGGCTTCTCCAGGATCGGTCGAACGGACTGTAGCGTGATACGGACTGATGACTGGTCACAAGAATGACTACTACTTGACTACCAAGAATGACTAACCACGACTATATTCCCTAATACCCTTTTCACACTAGAACTTTAAGATCGGATGTTAAAGTGAATGTGTCTTTAAACGCTAATGTGAAAACGTATGGCCTCTAAATACAAGCGATGTTTAAGAAGGAGATCTGCGTCTTAAACATCGTCCGCATTGCCAACATAATTTCTGTTATAAAAAAATACTCTTTGAATTTGTGCTGTCAACATTTTATATTATCATAAGAATACTGTATTATATCGACGTTATAAGAAGTTTATACTTATTGTTATAATAAAATTATTTATTTTAATAATGTGTTTAATAAAATACAGAGCTACAATAATTGAGATAAAATTTATCGACTTACATGTTAATACAGGTGTAATATATTCTATATTGTAGTGTCTTTATTGTAGAATGAAATGAAATATCCATATTTGTTTATAATAATTCAAAATGTGCGTCTGCGCAGACAGTTCAAAATTGGTAATTTCATGACGGTAACTTAAGGACAAAATTACTCTAGCTGATGACAGCACCGGAGATTTAAATATCAAGTGTGAAAGCATACCGATGTTAAACATCGGGGAACTTTAAGTTCACTCGTCTTAAAGTTCTAGTGTGAAAAGGGTATTAGATCATTTTATAACGGTTAACCAGGACACTATGACGTCAGATCCTATCAATTGTTTTGGGAACATTATTCATTTGTGTAATTGTTGGCAGCAAATAAAGACCATAGTCAGCACAATTGAATAATGTTTATCAACACATTAGAATATAGTTCAACACTTATGTTGACAAACACTCACACTGCACATTCTTTAATTCCCAAAAACGTAAATCAGCAACCTTGACCTACACAGCCTAAAGGCCGCTCAAAGAATTGAGACATTAGAACACAATTATACCATAATTGTGACAATATTTTGAAACAAAAATGTCTCTTAGGGCTGCTTTTACAAACCTCGGATACGTAGCGGTATAACTATCTAAGGTATAAGTTTATTCCAATGTTTATTCCAACGTTCGCTTTTACAATGCATTTTTTATTCTCGGATAGTTATCCATGGTTTTATTGTAAATAAAATAAAGTTGGTATTGTTTGACACATAAACTGACATATTAGAAAAGTCATATTTTAAATTGACATATTATTAACAACACATTTGAGCATGTTTGGAGAAATATTGGGAGATGTCGAAATATTCGACACAGATAATTATTTTATTGTGCTATATCTACCGCGTTAGTGTCAGCCTCTCGTGTGCAAATATTCATAAAAACGCCCTTTAATAGAATCGAGCTCAAATACCGCCCATGTGTAAATTTTCATAAGATCACCCTCTACTAGTAGAATTCTATTAGAATCTATACCAAATACCGTTCCTTTGATGAGCCGCTCGTGTGCGGCGCAAACTGTACTATTTATGTACTGTAATTCCTTGTCACCGCGGTGCTTAAGTTCCACTAACATACTATGGACAAAATAACGCGAGTAATAAGATTAAGCATATACATATTATGTACAATTGTGGACTGCCAAAATTGTAACAACCAGTTCTTTCAAGAGTAAAATTTCACTAATTAATAACAGGAGTTTTTTTTTTTTTCAGTGTATAACAACATTAACAACCTGTTCGCATTTTGAAAAATAAATAAATAAATAACAACCGGTTCATTCGAACTGGCTCCAGCCCAATACTGCATATATATACATACATATACAAAAACTAGCATTATGTGAACGTAGTGTGGAAGGGATGATAGTGGCCAGATAGATTCGAAACGCTCAAAGTGCTAGGAGCATATTTCAGCGGTAATCGGCTGCTACTGTTCATTGCTACGCTTTTAAAAAATAAATTAAATTATTATTTCACAACTGCGTGTAATCAAAACTGCTGAAAAAATACAAAGATAACGAGGGATAGCGTACTATTATTATTTCGTATGGCAATGTTTAAGTTTTAGAGATTTTAAGGTCGCGACTAGCGTCCTCTGACATGTAGTAGCCGAGACCACCGTGCCCTGTGTAGCTTGCCCCATATTTTCGAAAACTAATTCAGAGATACAGGCATTCATTGTAAAAAAATTGAGCCTATAGTTGCAACAGCCAAGTTTTTTTTTTTTAATCTTTGTGCCCATACTAGGTCGATCTCATGATTCCACACTTTCAAAGCAAGTGAGCCAACCACTACGCTGTTGCAACCACAATTATGTAACTGTAATAAAAATTCAAATAAAACGTTATAATGTGACATTTATCATATGTCAATTTATTTTTTTTACCGTTGCTGGGTAAAAAATACTTATTCGCCAATCAGAGCAAGGGTATAAACTTATACTGCCCTTTATCTGAAGTGTCGTTGGCCAGATAACATATTCTGGTGTTTATTCCGATGTTTATCCTATCTGAGCTTTATCCGAGCATTGTAAAAGCGATTTTTTGACTTTATACCGGGAATAGCGTTATCCGAGCTTTATCCAACGATTGTAAAAGCGGCCCTTAGTTTCACTAACTAAATACTTATAAACCCCCGAAACGTGTGAAAATACACACTTCACATAATTTTTTTCTGAAGGCCCCTATTCATCTCGGGGCTCTAGTACCTTGCACCAGCTACAGCCCTCATGTGACCATCTTCGATAAAATATTTCGGATGACTAACCAGCACAAACTTTGAAATCGGATATTAAATATATAGATCTTCTTTAAAGTGAGCTGTTGTTTCTATGCAAATTTTAGAAAATTTTCCACATTTATTTATGTAACTCATCGCTTATATATTAAAATTTCTGATTATAAATGATTGAAAATCAAAATTTATTTTCAACTCATGACTCATGTAATAAAAATATCAAAGTAATTTTAAAACATATTTTAAATTTAGTAAAATTAGATGAATAGTTAAAAAAATCTTCCTCTAATTTGCAGAGTGATTTACTGAAATTAGTTCAATCGCCAAATAATTTATTAAATTTGTTAAAATAAATAATAATTTTTATATTGCTATCCTACTGGATGAAGCTATAATTAGGGCATCAGGATTTTGGATACTGCTGCATGGAACAGGGGGTATGGACACTTTCTCAATAAAAGTTTTGAAAATTTTTCAACCAAAATTTGTGAAATTCCGAAAGATGGCGTTAAATCACAATAAGAGTTAACGTAAAGTCACGCCGTTTTTGTCGAATTTCTATTCTGAATAAAAGTTTCCGTGTACGATGGTTACCTTTTATGATAATCTTTACAAATGAGTACTAGATGGCAATATTGAAATGTGTCATTACCATATTTGTAAAATTTGACATTTGTTATTGTGAAATCAGTGGCGGCTTATAAATTGACAAAGCTGGGAAAAAATTGATATTACTGGTGAAGGTTTTCGTTGGATGATTTTTTACGATTTTAGTAAAGGCCTAACTCAACAACAATGCATAGATTCGCTTCGTTCAACTTTTGGTAATGAAGCACCATCAGAAAAGACTGTTTACAATTGGTTTGCAGAATTTCGTCGTGGTCGTGCGTCTGTCAGTGTTCTAAGTTTTGGCCTATGATTCAAAAAAATATCGATGCTGAGCGTAAAATGATTCAAGAAAATCGGTATGTGACTTACCGTGAATAGAGACATCCTTTGGCATATCACAGACTGCAATACATTCGATTTTGCATGAACATTTAGCTGTGAAAAAGATCTGTTCCCGACGGATTCTGTATAATTTGAACGAACCTAAAAAAAGGCTCGTGTTGATTGGCGTAAGGGAATGTTAAAAAAATTCAACCTAGGCAATGCAAAATCCGTATACTACATCGTTACAGGTGACGAAACTTGGATTTATTCATATGAACCGGAAACTAAGCAAAAATCCATTGTTTGGGTCTTCCAAGATGAACCGAAACCCACAAAAAATGTTCGTTTACGAAGCACTTCCAAGAAAATGATCGTTTGTTTCTTCAGTTGTACTGGACATGTCGCAACCATTCCTTTAGAGAATCGGAGAATAGTTAATGCTGAATGGTATACAACAATTTATTTGCCAGAAATCATTGACAAAATCAGGAAAAACAACCAAAAACGTCGAATCATTCTACATCTTGACAATGCAAGCTTCCACACAACACGTCAAACAATTGACTATTTGAAGAAGAAAAACATCGAATTAAGTCTCATTGCCCGTATTCACCTGATTTATCCCCTAACGACTTTTTTTGTTCCCCAATGTCAAACAAAAATGCACGGACAGCGCTGAAGCCTTCGAAAACCATGTTTTTGAGATACCAACTTCAGACTGGATTTTTTTTTTTCTGAACATCTTTTCCATCTGAACATCTTTTCCAAAGCAATATTAAACACTTGGCACCCCGCTGTAATCCAAACATATCCTGTCTTTACTCTGAATTCCGCCAAACTTCATATTAATTACTGTATTAGATTTGTTATAATAAATAATAATTTAATTAAGTGAATATTTTTTTAGATAAGTAGTTTAATAATTATTCTAAAAATAAATATAATTTTATGAGGCGAGTCTGCTAAGTGTAGATTAGATAACTATGTTAATAACTGAAAAAAAAAAAAATGTCATTTTTATGGTGTAACCATAAATATTGTATTTAATGTCGGTGTATGTGTTTTTTACTTTCTTTCCAGGACTATATTATGATCTTATCTGTATAAGGCCCGGTCTTTCCACCTTCAAATAAAGTTCCAGGTAACTATCTGACAGATAAGGCTATTTGTAACTTCATCTGCTGAATAAATGTCAATACCAGTCAGTGAATCCAATACGTCAGTCTCATTATCCGTTAGATAACTATCCGATAGATACATTTGTATAGAAAGAAGGGATGACACTTACTCAGCAGATGAAGTTACAAATAACCTTATCTGTCAGATAGTTACCTGGAACTTTATCTGAAAGTGGAAAAACCGGGCCTAAATTTATTATACCGATCTACAAAAATGGTGACCCGAACAATCCGTCCAACTACAGGCCAATAAGTTAGAGAGGGCTATTTATAACAGATTTTCAAATTTTTTAACAACACATAATATACTATCAGCAACACAATTTGGTTTTCGTCCAACACTATCAACATGTAAAGCTGCGGTATCCTTGATCAACGACATTGTCGGTAGCCTGGAGAGAGGTGAATGTGTGTTAGCATCTTTTACTGACCTTTCCAAAGCTTTTGACTGTGTATCGCACGCAATATTGATAAGTAAACTTTATCAATATGGGATCAGGGGCACCGTTCTTCAGCTGATTGAGAGCTATTTAGCTGATCGTGAACAATCTGTTTATCACAAGAATTCACACTCTCCTGTGGCCAAAATCAACATAGGAGTTGGGCAGGGTTCGATACTAGGCCCCTTAATTTTCATATTGTACATCAATGATCTTCCCTCACATGCATGGTCTAACACAGTTATGTTTGCGGATGATACAACATTTATCAATACAGGGCCTGATTTTGAACATGCCAAAACTAATATGGAAAATAATACCAAGTTAGTTCAGAATTGGTTTGCAGCTAACAAATTATATCTTAACGCTGACAAAACAAAAAATATGCTATTAACGTTTAACAGGCGCGTTAATGAATGTTACGAGGGTTTCAGCAACCAAGACAAATTTCTTGGCTTTATCCTGGATAACAAACTTAACTGGAAGTTACAAATAAATAGCATTGCCACAAATATTAATAAATACAACTTTTTGTTATATAAGCTATCCAAGATAACAACATATTTAACAATGAAAATAGCATATTTTTCCTACATTCAATCAACTCTGTTTTATGGTATTATTTTGTGAGGAAATTCAGTTGACACTTTGAGATTATTCAGGCTGCAGAAGAGATGTATTAGAATTTTAAGCGGTGTCAAATGGAGCACACCTTGTAAAGAACTGTTCATACAGTATGGTATTTTAACTTTGCCAGCACTTTACATATACCATTTCCTAATTTACGTAAAAGAAAATTCTTAATTTTAATTTTAAAAAACGAATAGTTCTTTTCATGGTTACTCCACTCGCAATAGAACTGATTTTAGAATATCCTTTTCAAGATATGACGTAAGAAACCAGCCCAATATAATGGGAACTAAGTTTTTGAACAAACTTCCAGATAATATCAGAAACCTAGAAATTAAACAATCTAAAAATAAAATGAAAAAATTCTCATAACGAAGGCCTACTCTGGTATAAAGGAATTTGAAGATGATGAATTAACTCCACAGCAATTTAACCAATAGATTTTCACACTTACACTCTTACTTTATTTATATATTTTATTGATGTAAAATTGTAATATATCATTATATAAGATGTATGTAATTTAATTTCTTATTTTTGTACTTGTTTATTGTTATGTTTAACGACTCCAAAAATGTACATTACATTCACTGGAATAAAGATTATTATTATTATTATTATTATTAAAACTATCGAGAACACAATATCTTAACCAGAGTACCATACAAAATCGAGAGAAATCGAAAATATTTTTGTTTGTAGGTATTTAATAATTGTAAAAAGCAACATAATACTGGATGTCTAGGAATAGGTACTGGGGTCTATTCTGTAACTTCTCGACAGTCATATGCACAGTATCATGTCACCTATGCACACTTAACTGTCTTCGTAGACTGTCCTTTGTGATGTTTTGTATTCGGCATTATCGAAAATAAGTAGCGCCATTTTGAAATATTGTTATAGTCAAAATAGATTTCTAACAGTGGGTTATTTTGAATAGAAATGCCAGTCTCAAAATATCAATAATAATTACGGAAATATATTGAATTCCTTCAAGAATGTTGACTGTAAGATAACGTTGTCACTGGGATCAATGGAGAGGATTGCAGATTCCATTGGATAAATTGGATAAACAAATATCCCTTGACAGTGAGCGTTTAAAAAAAAGTTTGTGAAAAAATGGATATTACTCGTGAAGGTTTTCGTTGGATGATTTTTTACGATTTTAGTAAAGGCTTAACTCAACAACAATGCATAGATTCGCTTCGTTCAACTTTTAGTAACGGAGCACCATCTGAAAAAATTGTTTACAATTGGTTTGCAGAATTTCGTCGTGCTCGTGGGTCCATCAGTGATGAATCTCGTGAAGGTCGACCAAAATCGGTTGTGATTCAAAAAAACATCGATGCTGTGCGCAAAATGATTGAAGAAGATCGGCATGTGACTTACCGTGAGATACACGCATCCTTCGGCATATCTGTTCCCGATGGATTCCGCATAATTTGACCGAAGCTCAAAAAAAGGCTCGTGCTAATTAGTGCAAGGGAATGCTAATAAAATTCAACCTACGCACTGCAAAATCCGTATACAACATCGTTATAGGTGACGAAACTTGGATTTATTCATATGAACCGGAAACTAAGCAACAATCCACTGACTCCTAACGAAAGAAAAATATAAAGTTTTCATGGTTGAAATATTTTTGAAATTTGCTCCTGAACTTATCATAAATCCTAACATTCTATATGATTTTTTAATTACATTATTTACATGAACATCCAATCTAAGCTTACTATCCAAAGTTACTCCTAGATCCTTAACAAGACTAACGGAAGTAATATTATTCCCACAAAGACTATATTCATAATTTACTTTATTTATGTTTCTAGTAAAAGTTATTTGAAAACATTTCTGCATATTAAGAGAAAGATTATTTTTTTGCATGTAAATATTAAACCTGTGAATGTCAGATTGTATCTGGTAACAATCTTGCAAGCTTTTGACTGATTTAAAAATTTTAAGGTCGTCGGCATATAGTAATATATTCGAGTACAAAAAACATTTCGTAATGTCATTTATGTAAATTATGAATATAAGTGTTGCTAAATGGCTCCCTTGGAGTACACCTGAGGTAATTGGTTCGCTATTTGTATTAAAACCATCAACAACACACTGATTTCTCTCTGAGAGATAAGATTTAAACCAAGCTAACAAATTACCATTCACTCCAAAAGAAGCAAGCTTGTGTAATAATAATGGGTGTTTTTTTTAGAGGTATAGAACTTTAAATTGCAATAAAACAACGATGGATTATTCGATTGACATGAATTTTTTTTTATTCGAAAGATAATCTTGTGGCATTACATTTTAAATATGATTTCTGGCATATGACCGCCACGGCTGGCTCGGATGTAGTCCAATCTGGACGTCCAATTTTCGATGACTTTTTCCAACATTTGTGGCCGTATATCGGCAATAACACGGCGAATGTTGTCTTCCAAATGGTCAAGCGTTTGTGGCTTATCCGCATAGACCAATGACTTTACATAGCCCCACAGAAAGTAGTCCAGCGGTGTTAAATCACAAGATCTTGGAGGCCAATTCACAGGTCCAAAACGTGAAATTAGGCGGTCACCAAACGTGTCTTTCAATAAATCGATTGTGGCACGAGCTGTGTGACATGTTGCGCCGTCTTGTTGGTATGATTTAATGTAATGCCACAAGATTATCTTTCGAATAAAAAAAAATTCATGTCAATCGAATAATCCATCGTTGTTTTATTGCAATTTAAAGTTCTATACCTCTAAAAAAAAACACCCGTTATTTTAGTATCTATTTTATCAAAAACTTTACTAAATTCAGTATAAATTGCATCTACTTGAACATGATCATCCATAGATTTAAGTATGTAGTTGGTATAAAGTAATAAATTGGTTTCAACTGATCTTCCAGGGAAAAACCCATGTTGTTGAGGTATTATATAGTTTCGGACAGATGAAAATAAAATTTTATAAATTAATTGTTCAAATATTTTTTCAAGTATGGAAAGTTTAGATATGGGTCTGTAATTTGTAATCAAATTCTTACGTCCATTTTTAAAACTGGTGTTACATAAGCTTCTTTCCAAATAGTGGGGCAATGTCTTTCAGTTAAAGATTTATTATAAATAATAGTTAACGGCACACAGAGAGATGTTGCACAATTTTTAACAAAAACACTTGGGATACCATCTGGACCAGCACCCAGTGATGGCATTCTACCGGTTCGCGCGAACCGTTTCTTAAAATTATTGAAACCTTAGGGAACCGGTTGTTAGAATTATTAAAAATAAATTAATTACTCTGACTTCAGTGCCCTTCCGCGCCCTGCAGTGTTGCAAATGTAATATTTATTTTATAGGTTATTAACCCTTTCGCTGCTCCAACCGTATATACTCGTAAATAAAAGTGTGGCCCGATACGCTCCGAGCGAGTTAACTCGCCCCGTGTTTTAAATTGTTCCCTGCTCAACACGACTATTCTCGCTGGGTACCCCAACCAGTTCAAGTACCTGCGAGCCACTGGCGGCGCTAGCTCTTAAAATCAGGGGGGCCAAATAAAATTTGAGTATTTTTTTTTCTTACATATGAAATTACAAGTAATGACCTAAAAAAAAGTCCTCACTTCTAAAATATATTTTTTTCCAAGCAATTCTAGGGGGGCCAACTGGGGGCCAGAGCAACTTTTTGGGAAGCCCGCTCCCCCCCGGACCCCCATCTAGCGCCGCCACTGCTGCGAGCACGTTGCGTTTGTATACGTTGCTGTGCCGTTCAATTCAGTTAGATAGGGTCTTACATTCAGTATATGTAAACAAATATTTTTTTAAATAAAATCTTTTTGATTGTATTCATTCACTCACATTAAATTTTTTCCTAACATTAGTCATATCGTCACCATCATTCATCCTTACATGTCATGAAAACTTACCCGCCAACTGCTCTACACGAATAAACTCGCAATCACCGAAATATGTCCGCACAGCGAGCACGAAATCTCAAAGCGTATTGCGCAGTGAAAGGGTTAATAATACGCTCTTAAAATTTTTTGCATATATTTAATAAATGGAAGTAAGTGATTTGTTTTCACTCTTAAAAATACAGAATAGGTTCCTAGATATCACATGACTTTATAGAACCGCTACCTGAAAATTTAGGATGCCATCACTGCCAGCACCCATATTTTTTTCTAATTCTGATGAAATACTTAAAACTTCCGGCTCATCAAACATAATGTCAGATAAATTTGAATTAGTTAAAACATGTTCAGACGTGAAATTATAATTACTTGAATCACTATCAATGTACACGGATTTAAAGTGCTGGGAAAAAATATTACAAATTTCTTCACCTGTGTTTGCTATGCTATCACCGTATTTCATATTATTAGTTATGTGTGCTATGGTTACTTATGAGATTGTAATATTGTAACCAAGTTTAACCAAAAGATTAAACACGGCTAAGCTTTCAGAAGCCGGTCCTCAGTGATCTAATGGTCTAAATTATTTATAAAAATTAAATTCTAAAAAATTATTGGAATATAGCCATATGACTGCCTTGCCAATTTCGGAGCAATTACGATCATTATCATAAATATTAATTTATAATACTATCCATAAAAACTGCCAATTTCCGCAATATTCTAAATCCAAGTCAACAAATAATTAGAATCAAATATTTTCATTTTATAAACAAAAATAAACCTGACCCTGAATACAGGATAAACACTAATAATGAATTTAGAATAAATGTCTCTGTTTCCGAAAATAAAATAACGTGTGTCGTTTCAAGGTTGATCTGAAGTAAAAAGGACTTGAAGTACAGAATTAGAACAGTAATGATTGTAGTACATCAGTTGGCAATCGTTATCTGTAAGGATATTGATAATTGAATAGTCCTGTTGAATTATTTAGTAATATTGCCAGTAGGTCTGGCGTAGCTTTATTTTGCTGCTTTAATAATCGTTATTTACTAGTTGATTTTTAATAGATCAGTAACCTCGTAGTGTTATTTTATTTTAAGAATTTTGACAGATGAAGGGCACTGGATGACCAACTCGTGATCAACCAATTTCGAGATTTTGACCTTAAAAAATTGTTGTGAAGTGTAACTTTTCACACATTTCAGGGTTTCGCAGGTATATAATAAGTGAAGGCGGCATGCTGAGTGTGTAGGACAAATTTTGCTTTGTAGTATTCACGGCAAAATGAACGATATTTTTTAAATAATTTATCGTCTGTTAATCTAAGAGCCTTAAAAACAAATTTTATGTTAAAATATGTTTTTGTTAATTTTAATTCGAATATCTAATACCATTATTTAAGTTTCTAAATATGTGCAGTATTTTTTTATATAGCAAGGTTCCTTAAGATTTTGAAAATTGCACCTATAGCTTCTATTCGTTGCCATATGCTCCGCCCCTTTGGTTTCGCATACATGACACTTTACTGAAATATACGCTCTTAAAAATAATTTTTTTTGCACAACTTTGGCAAAAATCGCATCAAAATAATTTATTTTGCAAAAATAAAATACTAAGGGCTTTCATTTGATATCCTACTCAGAATATTAAAAAAATATTTTTTTTTTCGATGAGCAGATATTTGTTTATATTTTTAGTGGGATATGTTTTTAGATGTTTTAGTATTTTTCCTAGGTGCGGATCAAAGAGTTGTATAAGCATGCCAAATTTCAACTCTATAGGTTTAGCCGTTTGGCTACAATTTTTACCAGACAGACAGACAGACAGACAGACAGACAGATAGACGACAAAATGACGGTAGAAGGGTTTTTTTGGTCATACCTACCAAATCCTAAAAATTGATGTGAAGTATGAATTTTCACACATCTCAGAGTTTTGTAGGCATTTAATAAAGTAATTCAAGACAGAATTCTGGAGGTCTAGGATAATATTTTTTCTATAATCACATGAAAATCTACAGTTTTTTGTTAATCACTTTTATTCATTAATTTGAGTACTAAGAGTATTCATATATTTTTTTAACTATATTTAAATTGGTCTTTTAGACCAGTTTTAGTGCTTTGAACGTATAGGTATAATAAAAAAAAAATTGATGTGAAGTGTGAATTTTCACACATTTCGGGGTTTCGCAGTTATTTAGTGAGTGAATGATGATTATTTGGGATTCCAAAAAAAATTTTATGTTAATTTTTCTTTTTTAATTTGAATTCGAATGCCTAATACCATTATTTAGGCTTCTAAATATGTGCAGTATTTTTTTTTATATAGCAACGTTCATTAAGATTTTGAAAATTGCGCTTATGGCTTCCATTCTTGTTTTAAGTCATAACTCCGCCCCTCTGATTTCGTGTATTCAATTTCAACAATTTCCACTAGTTATTAAATTTACGCTTTTAAAAATTAAATGCAACATTTACCCAAATATAACTAGAATTTTGAAAAAATAATTTAAACAAAATAAAAATGCAAAAAAACAAAAAATAAAATTGTCTGGAGATCGGAGAGAACCCTAGTTTGCAAATCAGAACGTGAGAACGCTAACTATTACACCATGAAAGCATGCTGGTTTACTGTGTTACATAAGTTATTAAATATTTTACATGGTCAAGCAAAAAACACAAAAAGTTGTATAAGTATGCCAAATTTCAACTCTCTAAGTTACGGGCTACAATTTTTACCGAACAGACAGACAGACAGACGACAAAATGACGGTATAAGGGTTTTTTGGTCGTACCTACAAAACCCTAACAGAAGAACATTATTTGTTTAACCTGTTATCGTTCAGTCGAACAAACCCACATTTAGTTTAACACCGAAATTTCCAAACAAAAATTAGCACTTAAACTTTCAGTTTGGAAACAACTAAATCAACGCAATTCAATTAAGATTAATTGTCAATTAAGATATAGTTAAGTAATTACAAAATAATTATTGTACAGTAATTGAGTTGTAAAATAGCGATGTTTGTAACTATGATAGATAAGTTAAATTTAGTACATTAGTAACAATATTGTGCAGTACTTCCTTATCAAATAATTTGATTAGTTATCTATTTTTTCATAAAATGGATATTTATTAAGGGATAAGTGCCTGAATACTAGTCTCCCACACAATAATTATTAAATATAAACTGAATATTTGTTTGACACTTGACAGTAATTTTAGATAAGTCATGTTTGTACAGATGTATGAAAAATTTATGTGAAGTGTGAATCTTCACACATTTCTGGGTTTTGCAGGTATTTAGTAACTGAATGATGATTATTTGGGATGCCAAAACAAATTTTATGTCAAAATATTTTTTTATGAATTTTAATTCGAATGCCTAATACCATTATTTAAGTTTCTAAATATGTACAGTATTTTATTTATACAGCAAGGTTCAGTAAGATTTTTAAAATTGCGCCTATGGCTTCCATTGGTTGCTTATATCATAAGTCCCGCCCTCTGATTTCGTCAAACAGAATTAAATTATAATTTCAATACTTCCCACTGGTTATTAAATTTACGCTTTTAAAAAATAAATGCAACATTTACCAAAATATAACTAGAATTTTGACAAAATAATTTAAACAAAATAGAAATGCAAAAAAAACAGAAAAAAATAAAATTAACAGGATTCGAACTCTGCAACGTTCGCACTGCAATTTACAAAGTACGTAACGAAACCATCTGAGCTACCAGAGTTTCTTATCTGAAGTGTTACATAGCGAATTAAATATTTAACATATTTTAGTTAAAAACACAAAAAATGCGTTATTTTCCGAAAACATAATCTGATCAAAAATTCCTGTTGTACTATTCCGGTTCACACCAATGTACATTACTTAGAATCTTTTCAGATTTTTAGTTTAAACCATCTGGGCTACAGGGTGTGGGACAACATTTTTTGCAGAATTTTGGCAAAAATCGCATCAAAATAATTTATTTTGCAAAAATTAAATTTTGATCGTTAATCCACGTACTAAGTGCATTCATTTCATACCCTACTCATAATATTAAAAAAATATATATTTTTTTCGATGAGCATAGGTATATTTGTTTATATTTTTAGTGGGATATGTTTTAGTATTTTTCATATGAGCGGGTCAAAGAGTTGTTTAAGCATGCCAAATTTCAGTTCTCTAGGTTTAGCCGTTTGGCTACAATTTTTACCGGACAGACAGACAGACGACAAAATGACGGTATAAGGGTTTTTTTGGTCCACTCTGATTTCGTGTATTCAATTTCAACAATTTACACTGGTTATTAAATGTACTATTCCGGTTCACACCAATGTACATTACTTAGAATTTTTTCAGATTTTTAGTTTAAACCATCTGGGCTACAGGGTGTGGGACAAAAAATTTTTTGCACAATTTTGTCAAAAATCGCATCAAAATAATTTATTTTGCAAAAATAAAATTTTGATCGTTAATCCACGTACTAAGGGCTTTCATTTGATACCCTACTCAGAATTTAAAAAAAATATATTTTTTTTTTGATGAGCACATTTTTGTTTATATTTTTAGGGGGGTATGTTTTTTAGATGTTTTAGTATTTTTCCTATGTGTGGGTCAAAGAGTTGTATAAGCATGCCAAATTACAACTCTCTAGGTTTAGTCGTTGGGCTACAATTTTTACCGAACAGACAGACAGACAGACAGACAGACAGACAGACAGACAGACGACCAAATGACGGTATAAGGGTTTTTTGATCATACCTACAAAACCCTAAAAATTGTAAATATTGGATGCTATAAATTACGTCATAATCAGGGCCCGGACGTCGCACTAGTAATTTCTTTCAGAACTAGCTGGACTGCTCGTACTTCGTACTGTTTTTGTAATGTATATTTTTGCAGTAAGTTAGTTAGTTATTTAAAAATTTTGGCGCACAGCAACATAGGCTATTGCGCCTAACGCAGCCCATCTAAATGACTACACTACATATTAAACACAATAAATTATACAATAAATATGTATAAAACTGAATATTTTTGGGTATGTCCGGAAATTCTAACCCACTTCCAAATGCTACCGAGTTGAAATTTTGCATACAGGTAGGAAATGCCTTCATCATAACTAGAAAAATGCGAAAATCTCAAAAAAGTCCCACCAGAAACGATTTTTAATTATACTGGACCATTGGAATATCTATTAAATATGTAGTGAGGGGATAGGAATTTTCGTTCAATAATTGATTGGATGACTATATTCAGATAGTGGCTCTTCGGGCGGCATCGGAAATGTTCGGCTCAAATATTGTCGGTAAACAGCACTGATCTTTATTCAGTTATTTAGGAAAACTATGATTAGTCTATGTAGAACGAGACAACATCTATATTATATTTTTTTATTTTTGCCAATATTTATGAACTTTATTATTTTGGTTTATTTATTTTTGCTTTTGACGAATCTTTTTTAAAAACAGTTTGACATATTTTAGCCTAATTTATGATAATAGAGTAAAGCCAGGATTCGAACAGAGGCCATATAGCATCTCAAAATTCTCATTCTAAGGGAGTTTTTCGGGATTAAAACTGTTACTTAAAAACTTAAAATATCTTTTTAACATATTTTTTTAATTGCACCCCGAAAGGAGTAAATTGCAATTTTTTATTCTATAAAACGTCCCTTGGACATAGTCTTGAAATTCGGAAAGCATATTCTCTCCATGATGTAAGCACCCATAAACAAGATATTTTTTGAAATTCGACCCCTAAGGGGGTGAAATATGATTTTAAAGATTCCTCAATAAATCTTGGAACCAATAAGATATCGACTTAGTTTTTCACTGATTCCTCAATATCTCCTAGGCCCAATGAGAGATATAGACTTGGTTTTTGCTGATAGAGATTACCCATACACATGTACAAAAATGTAATTTAGAATTTTACATTAATTAGATTAAAATGTTATGGCGGTGAAACTATAAAAGATATACATATTCAATATATATATGAAGGACTTGTAGGGTTTAATATTGCTACAAAAATGTTCCCGAGGATATATATCCCAGATTTAAAGTTTCAACACATATGGCGTTTTGTTAAGTTATCATTAAGTGTCAAATGCGTATAGGTTATAATTTGAAAAGTGATCATATAGTTTGGTTTTACTGTGTTAAAAATGTCAAATTTTGTGCCAAATAAAGAGCATTCGCGGACAGTACTACTGTTTTGTTTTCATTTGAAAAAAACTGCTGCTGAATCATACCGACTGCTTCGAGAAGCTTATGGTGAATATGCTCCATCGCAAGATACGTGTGGACGATGGTTTCGGAGTTTCAAAAGTGGTGACTTTGATCTTACAGACAAAGAACATGGAAAAACTCCAAAAAAATATGAAGATACAAAATTGGAAACATTGCTACAGGAAGACGATAGTCAATCACAAAAACAACTAGCAGAGCAGTTAGGCGTTAGTCAACAAGCTGTTTCCAATCGCCTACGAGAGATGGGTAAGATCCAGAAAGTCGGCAGAAGGGTTCCACATGCATTGCACGATACAAAAGAAAGTCTTTTTTGCATCGTATCATTACTGGCGATGAAAAATGGATTTATTTTGAAAATCTCAAACGCAAAAAATCATGGGTGAACCCAGGCTCACCATCCACATCAACTGCAAGACCGAATCGCTTTGGCAAAATGATAATGCTCTGTACTTGGTGGGACCAAAAGGGTGTGGTCTATTATGAATTGTTAAAACCTGGTGAAACAGTTAATGCCCAACGCTACCAACAACAACTGATCGAATTGAACCATTCGCTGCTCATAAAACGACCAGAATACGAAAGAAGACAGCACAAGGTAATCTTTCTTCGCGATAACGCTCCATCACATAAAGCAAAAGGAGTTTGCAACACATTGGAGGCACTCAAGTGGGACGTGCTACCCCATGCCGCTTACTCACCAGACTTGGCGCCTTCAGATTACCACATGTTCGCATCGATGGGTCACGCACTTGCCGAGCAGCACTTTTGTTCATATGAAAATGTGAAAGAATGGCTAGATGAATGGTTTGCGGGGAAAGGGGAAGAGTTCTACTGGCGAGGTATTCACAAATTGCCTGAAAGATGGGAAAAATGTATAACTTCTAATGGAGCATACTTTGAATAAATAAACTTTAACTGTTCTTTTGAGTTTAATGTGTTTTATTTTTTAAAAAAATCCGCATTTCATACTTGTAGACCTGGTACGTTTCGTATTTTAGATTATAAAACAATAGGTTTAAAAAATGAATACTGTCAAATAATTATTGGAAATTCCATTTAACAGACGAAGGTTAGAAGAAAAAATTTATATTAAAAAATTGGGGCGACACACACCAAATTTAAATATTTCGGAAAGTGCAAAAAGCAAAAATTATAATTATAAGAGGCAATTCAACAAAGTCTTATGTGATAAAACGTCGTTGTTAAACACCTAAACCTATCCTTGTATTACAATTTGCAACTCTAAGTCCCAAAAAGTCACGAGCCGCCACTGTGTAAACGGTTTAAAATGAAACCATGGGGGAGAGAAATATATTTTCGGGTTAAAAAATGTATACAAAAAAATGTCCACCAATATTTTCGATGTAATAATTAATAAATAGAAAAAAATACAAACATTTTAAACAAACCTTGATATATCCATTGTACAGTTGAGGGAGATAAATTTATACGTGTCAATCACTTCAAATATAAGCTGTAACTGTTTATTTATTTATTTTTTCAAGTGATAAGGGCGACGAGTAGCCAGCGGAATCCTTTTATCTATTGTTTATTATCTGATGAAAGACTCGTCAATGGAAAGTTGAGCATTATTCAGAATGAAGCAATTGAGAAGTGACATTACTGGTGGCGGTGCTGTGCTCCAAGGCAATATGGCTGTCGTGTCTAGTATTCAGCTGTCAATATGCTAATAGCGAACAGGTTAATTTAAGCACAGAACATTTTTATTTTATGAAAATGCCAGTAAATATTTGCGAAATTTTTTCATTTTTAAGCGCTACACATTAATTGAGGTGTATAACAGAAGGTGGGCATTAAATTACAGTATTTAAAGTTTAATTTCAGTAATAATAATAATAATAATAATAATAATAATAATAATAATAATAATATTTATTGACCAAATTACAATTACAAAAAATGTTTTTAGCCAGTCAAATATACATAATATCAATAATACAATATTTATAAAATTTAAAATTTAATCAAAGCTGACATTTTCAAACTCATCAATGACATAGATTGGATTATTTGTTAGTACGTTCTTAAGTTTAAATTTGAATTTGTCTAGTGGTAGTGTACAGAGTCCCTCAGGCAAGAGATTATATAATTTAACAGCAAAATAATTTGAGCAATTTCTTGATTTATTTAGACGCAAAAATTTACCGCGGATATTATTTTTACTGCGAGTGTTATGATCATGTGTCTCACCAAATGTACTGTAATTCGTTAAATGTTTGCGTATAAATAATAAACAATGATAAATAAATAATGAAGGCAAAGACATTATTTTGAGTTTCACAAAAAGATCTCGACAATCCGCTCTGAAAGGAGCACCGGCAATTATTCTTACAACTTTTCGTTGTAATGCAAAAATTCTGTTTGCTGCAGGTGAATGTCCCCAGATTATTAATCCATAGGTTAGGTGGGACTGAAAGAGGGAAAAATAGGCTTTTAAAACAACATCTGAGCTGACTTCATGCTTTAGATTCCTTATCAGATACACAGTTGAGCGTAGTTTACAGCTTATTATATGCACGTGTTGATCCCAACGAAGATGAGGATCAACGTGGATACCAAGAAATTTTATGGAGGGGGGATTGGCAATATTATGTCTCCTGGTGCTCAGCAGTAGAGACTGAGTTTTTTCTTTATTTAGACTTAGCTTATTACAGGCAAACCAAGAGTTTACACTGTTCACCAGAGAGACATTATCCTTAACAAGAGAATCTAAATCATGTTTACAATCTAATACTGTTGTATCGTCAGCGTAGAGTATTGTTTTGGCATTTGTAGAGAGAGGCAAGTCGTTTACAAATATTAGACACAGTAGCGGTCCCAGAACTGAACCTTGAGGCACTCCAAAATGCAATGGAAGATACTGGGAAGTGCTACGGTTAAATTGGGTAAGCTGTTTACGGTTTGATAAATATGATTTAAGCAAGGCACGGCTCATGTCGTCGAAACCATAAAAAGATAGTTTGCTTAGCAAAATATCGTGAGATATACAGTCGAAAGCCTTGCTTAAATCAAGAAAAATACTGAGGCAGTATTTCCCAGATTCCAACGCATCCGAGACATACGTGACAAAATCCATAACTGCATTTATAGTACTCCTGTTACTCCGAAAACCATACTGACTGTTTAAGAATAAATTATTGCAGGTAAAATATTGCACAATTTGATTGTATAGCACCTTTTCAAAAATCTTAGAAAACACTGGCAAAACGGATATGGGTAGGTAATTGCTGACATCATCAACATCACCCTTCTTGAATAGGGGCAAAACTTTGGCAACTTTAAGAGCATCGGGAAAACAGTTGTTCATAATGCAGGCGTTTATTATCCTTGTAAGAGGTGAAATGATGGGATCTTTTACACGTTTTAGAATTTCTACTGACAGTCCATTCACGTCAAGAGTATTGCTATTCTTTAAAGAATTAACAATATCTCTAATCGTGATTTCACTGACAGATTCAAAAGAAAAAATTGTATTGTGTGTGTTACTCGACAAAAATGAATCCGGTGTTATGTTACATATAGGGACTTTATTTATAAGTTCTTTGGCTATGTTTGTAAAGTGCTCATTAAACTGGTTGGGGGTAATAATGGTTCTTAAGTAGATTTATTGAAGTGTAATTTGTAGTTGAGCAGGTGTTAAATGCCGGGCACGTAATTTTATGTGGTACATCTGAGTGTCGGTCATCTGAATTTACAATAAATGGATTATGTTTGTAAACAAGTGCAATATGTTCATTGCCTCATGAAATAAAATTAGTATTAGTTGGACAGAAGCAGTTAAAAGTTAAATATGCAATTTGCAGGTGCAAATATATTAGTGCAGTTTGGTTTTTCTGCGACAAATGTAATGAACAAAGTCGCATAGTAACTTTTTAACTCAAAATATATTCCCATGCCTTCCTCCTGTCCATAACCAAATCTTTTCCAATCTGGACTTAATATTAACTTTCCCTCAAATTTTCTTAAGAAAAGAAAAAACTAAGATGCCTATCTTTGTCCTGTTTTGAATGACAGCGAAAAACAATACAATTTGTTCTACTTTTATAGTTTTTCACAACTTCTATCGACATTCTAACAAAAAATCAACACTAGAACATATGTAATAAATTCAAACAGTACTAGAGCGCCTAGTACAATATTTGACCACCAGACTGCGTATTCGAGCGTCAGTTCTCAATTGCTAGGCCAGGCGGAATAAGTACAATAAAAGCGGCAAAATTTATTTGATAATTTAATGCTTTTATTGCGTATATAAAGTCAAAAAGTATCATTTTGGTCGTGGTGGCCGATATATTTTTTGGTTTCCCTCTTATGCGAAATCTTGTTAAGCGTTGAACAGTGAAACATGAAATAACCAAAGCATAGTCCCTTCTCGTGACAACCTAAAAGAACGAAATTCCGAACCATCATTTTGTCGCCTGTCTGTCTGTCTGTTCGGTAAAAATTGTAGCCAAACCTAGAAAGTTGAAATTTGGCATGCTTATACAACTCTTTGACTCGCACATAGGAAAAATATTAAAACATCTAAATAACATATCCCCTAAAAATATAAATAAATATGTGTTTTTTGGTTGACGTTATAAATATTTAATATGTTATGTAACATAGTAATCCAGTATGCTTTCATGGTGTATTGGTTAGACATCTCGCCTTCTAAATTACAAACTAGGGTTCGCTTCCAGTCTGGAGACAATTTTATTTATTCTTTTTTTTTTTTTAATTCTATAATTTGGCAAATGTTGCTTTTAATTTTTAAAAGCGTAAATTTAATAACCAGTGGGAACTGTTGAAATTATAATTTAATTCTATGTTTCAAAGTATACGATGATATGAATGATATGAAGTGTGACTTTTCACACATTTCAGGGTTTCGCAGGTATATAATAAGTGAATGATGATTATTTGGGATGCCAAAACAAATTTTATGTTAAAATATTTTTTTGTTAATTTTAATTCGAGTGCCTAATACCATTATTTAGGTTTCTAAATATGTGTAGTATTTTTTTATATAGCAAGGTTCATTAAGATTTTGAAAATTGCGCCTATGGCTTCCATTGGTTGTTTAAGTGATAAGCTCCGCCCCTCTGATTTCGTATACATTCAAACATAGAATTAAATTATAATTTCAACACTTCCCACTGGTTATTAAATTTACGCTTTTAAAAATTAAATGCAACATTTGCCAAAATATAACTAGAATTTTGACAAAATAATTTAAACAAAATAAAAATGCAAAAAAAAAAAACAGAAAAAATAAAATTTACAGGAATCGGACCGTAGTTTGCAACTTAGGAAGCGAGAATGCTAACCATTAGACTACGGACGTTTACTTGTTTACTGTGTTACATAGCGAATGAAATATTTTACATATTTTAGTTAAAAACACAAAAAATGCGTTATTTTCCGAAAACATAATCCAGTTCACACCAATGTACATTACTTAGATTTTTTTCAGATTTTTAGTTTAAACCATCTGGGCTACAGAGTGTGGGACAAAATTTATTTGCACAATTTTGGCAAAAACCGCGTCAATATTATTTATTTTGCAAAAATAAAATTTTGATCGTTAATCCACGTACTAAGGGCTTTGATTTGATGCCCTACTTAAAATTTAAAAAAATATTTTTTTTTCGATGAGCAGATATTTGTTTATATTTTTAAGAGGATATGTTTTTTAGATGTTTTAGTATTTTTCCTATGTGCGGGTCAAAGAGATGTATAAGCATGCCAAATTTCAACTCTCTAGGTTTAGCCGTTTGGCTACAATTTTTACGGAACAGACAGACAGACAGACGACAAAATGACGGTAGAAGGATTTTTTTGGTCCACTCTGATTTCGTGTATTCAATTTCAACAATTTACACTGGTTATTAAATTTACGCTTTTAAAAATTAAATGCAACATTTGCCCAAATATAACTAGAATTTTGAAAAAATAATTTAAACAAAATAAAAATGCAAAAAAAAACAGAAAAAATAAAATTGTCTCGAGACCGGAGCGAACCCTAGTTTGCAAATTAGAACGCGAGAACGCTAACTATTACACCATGAGAGCATGCTAGTTTACTGTGTAAACCCTTATACCGTCTATAAGGGTTTTTTGGTCATACCTACAAAACCCTAAAAATGAATAACTGAAAATTATTTATCAGAACACCGCTACAACAGGTAGCTGTTTCTAAGTGCATTATAATATGGAGTTTATCAATACACTTACACTAAATAATCCTCAAGAACACCACTCAAAACAGATTAATTAAATATTCACTTTGTTTTCTATATTTCCGGCGATAAATATATGTTAGATTATTACTTTATATTGGTAGTTTAGTGATAATAATATTGAACTTAGAAACTCACGGGATTCGACGACCGATTTGATTCTGAAGTAGATTAATATGCTCATGTAGATAATGATCTAGAGATAAGGAAGTGTTGTTAAACACATGTGGGGATAGATAAGCATGTCCGGTCAAGTTTTAGCATAGAGATAATAGAGAGAATCAGCATAGCATGACCTTGTAGCCAAAACATATTGAATTTTTATTAAGTTTTTCTATTTTTATTTAGATTAAAATTATACATTTTCATTTCTATATTAATCTCGTACATATTAAATACAAAATTGAATTTAAAGATGTACACATTTATTGATTATATAATAATATTCAGTCTTCTTTTGGACTGTATATAAATAACAAAGAAGAAGTCCATTTTTCAATTTTCTGACCTATTGAAGACTGTTTCCGAGATTTTTTAAACAATTTAACGTAGAAAATAATCGTTCAGCAGTACGTTGTTTACTGATAATGTTACTAATATTTTGACGAGCTTTTATAGAAATATATACATACTAGCAGACCAGTTGCCAACAACGTTAGCAAACTGGTATCGAATAAAAATCAACGTAAGCAGGAAGCAATATTAAAATTTGCATGATTCTGCGTATATTATCAAAACAAAAACGTTTCTTGATTATACCTAGGAAATCCTAAAAAGCTGCTTAATGCGTGTCGTTTAAAAATTAATATCGGGCTGGGTATGGGCCGCGGGCCATATGCTGGCCATCAATGGTATAGCTGTTTCTGATTATACCTAGGAAATCCTAAAAAGCCGCTCAATGCGTGTCGTTTAAAAATTAGTATCGGACTGGATACGGCCCGCGGGCCATATGCTGGACATGAATGGTATAGTTGTTTCTGATTATACCTAGGAAATCCTAAAAAGCTGATTAATGCGTGTCGTTTAAAAATTAATATCGGGCCGGGTACGGCCCGTGGGCCATATGCTGGACCTCAATGGTATAGCTGTTTCTGATTATACCTAGGAAATCCTAAAAAGCCGCTCAATACGTGTCGTTTAAAAATAAGTATCGGGCCAGACACGGCCCGCGGGCATAACCTTAATTGACACAACATTCTTTAATTAAGTCAAGGTATATACTGACTGGAGAGCTAAGAGCTAAGGCTAAACACATAGTGAAGCAGAGAACAAAGCAGCGATGAAAGCGGAGAGCAAAGCGGCGAAATTAAATAAATGAATTCCTGTTAACACGCGCATAGTGGAGCGTACTGCAGCGAGGTTATATCGTTGTTATAGTCGTGCAAAGCGACGCGTTCAAACAATTTTGATTTCTCTGCTATCATCGTTGCTAAAAAAGTTGTTTAAAGTGGATATTTACAAGAAGTTCTCATTTATAAGAGGTATTTATAATAGCTTCCGATTGAAATTTGTCCATTTTTTACCAATTTATGTTGATTTTTTTCCAAAATATAATCAAACGTTGAAATACTCATGCGAAAATAAGAATGAAACTTTTCTGGATGTTCGCGGAGTTGCATATAGAAATGATGAAATTCACCATGTATATGTCTATTTATTTTTTATTCTGTGTTATCTTTTATTTATTCTGTGAATATTGCACCTTCTAGTGTGTTTATTTTTATTTTTTAGTAAATACCAAATTTTCAGGGAAGAGTTTTCTGTTAGTAAAAAATCCATTATAATTTTGTGAACTTTCTGCTCGATTTTAAACGCATCACTATGGGTAGATACTCTTTTATAAGCGCGACATTCTTTCGCTGTTTAACTCTCCGCTTTCATAGCTGCTTTGCTCTCTGCTTCACTATGTGCTTAGCCTAAGTAAGCTGTTGTCGGAGAACGTCGCTCTGACTGGTGGGGAACGACCGACCACACACCTCAAGCCCCGCTAGCACCAAGGAACTTAGCGTTATGAGGATACACAGAAATTAGGGCTTTATATATATAATTTTTATAAATTAAAAAAAAGGAAGTGTGTACTAAAAAAGGAACCACGCGTATTAAAAACAGTAAAAAAAAATTATTACATGTAACATCAATTGCCAAGACAGTCTTTAAGTAAGCCAAGATACTGACTGCTATGGTCTTGGTAACAGAGCTGCTGTCTGCTGTCGGAGAACGTCGCTCCCACACCCGTTAGTTCGTGACCGACCACACACCTCAAGCCCCGCTAGCACCAAGGAACTTAGCGTTACGATGGCACACAGAAATTAAGGCTTTTATATATATATATAATATGATTAACTTTCTTACACATCTGAAAACATCTATAGGTAACTGATTTTGGTGGCACATTTAGATATACAATGGCAGCTTGACTTACAAACTTAATTTGTTCCTGACCGCGGTTCGTATTTTAAAAAGTATGTATCTAGAAACCCAATTTTCCATTATATCTTATGAGAAATCAATTAATCCGATCCCAGATTAAAAAAACATAAAAAAAATAAAATTAAATTAAAATAAATCTAGTAACTAAATAAAGAAAATGCAAAGAAATGGAGGAGTGAGGAGGAACATTTTTTCACTATAAGTATGCATTTTATATACCATTACATATTAAGTTTTAATTATAAAATTTTCTGATTTACATGATTAGTATGAAAATCATCTACCATTAAATTGTAAAAAAGGACAATTTTCTTGCGTCTGGTTTTGTGGTTCAGGAGTTTTCGATTTTTTGCCTGCGGTAGTAGCCTGTTTTTAGAACTACGGAAAAAAGTTAAAAAAGTATAATGTAAAACAGGCTTTAATTCATTTGAAGAGACAAACATCACGGTTCATATCTAGAGGTTAAAATAGGATATGAAAATAGTTTGTACCTCGAAAAGTTCGTATGTCGAGAGGTTTGTAAGTCGAGGTACCACTTTATACTGTATTAGCATATTTACTTAGTAATAACTAGTATTCGGTTAAAATGTTAAAATATTTGAATTGCAACCATCTACATCAATAAAATATGTTAGAAGTAAGATTGCGAACACTTAAACTCCCTTCTTCAGTACGCCAGTGCATATTCTAACAAAAGGGCGCAGTTTGGCGGGTTTGCCACGGGCGCCGGCTCTACATTTAGGTATGGTTTATTATAAAGCGTGTTCTACATTATACTTTATTCATCAATTTTCTAAACTTTTTTCTTTGAACTAGAAGTTGTCAAAGTTTTAATACAATTTATTTTTCAATTTTTTGGTAGAGAATGAAATTCTTACACGTGTTTCACTTCATTTAAAGTACCAACATAAAAATATAATTCATATCTTGTCAAATGTTTATAACCTAGCTATTAGATTTGTAAAATTACTGATTTACGTACAAAACACCATTTATATATTCGCTTATTCAAACCAATGATCAACAAAACACTATTAAACACGTGGTAATACAAAATATTTACAAGCGTAATTTTAATGTTGGTACTATTGTTAAAACTGTCTACTGCGCATGCACCGAGTTCCAAGTTGGATGTGTTTTCAAGAATAGTTGGATCAAATCTAGTTTTGAATAAAGTTGACCTTGACTACATACCGTGTTCTACACTGTACAATTTCACTGATTTATTTCTAGTACAAGTTCTAGTCAAAGAAATAAGTATGAAAATTTGATGAGAATTGTATAATGTAGAACACGCTTAATTCAATTGAAACATTCGTATTATTCAAGAAGTACGATTGCGTCAGCTAGTACAAAATAAAGAAATGTGTTATTTTTTTCAGTAAACCTTTCGGCGTTAAATTTGTTTTTCGACGAATATTTTAATGATTTCCAAATATTCTTGCATCCATTGGAAAAAAAAAAAAAAAATTATAAACCTTTGCCAAGAAAAATAAAAATAAATATTTTGCCCTTATAATTTCGCAATCATTCTAAATTTAATTAAAACATTCTTGCATGCTCAGTTTTAACTTTTCTGAGTTATTTATATCCGTAGTATAATATATTTCAACAAACGTGAAACTTACGTATTTTATGGTCAATAACAAAAGAAAATGTTTGTGTAAACTATACTGACAGCAACGTTTTACAAATGTTGAGTATAAGAATACTTTTAAACGCATTTTATGTCAGTTACATAAAAACTCCAAAAAGCTGGTAGAAATAATAAGAGAGATATGAAAAGGAGTGGGATACCCGGAGGACTGGAGGGAAGGGGGATTGTCCCGATATACAAAAGAGGAAACAAGGATATACTGTCCGACAGATATTTCGTGGCCGGGCGTGAAAGATGCGCGTGAAATTTGTAGTGGAGATTATAATTTTGGCGAATTGCATTATTCCCTATACACGCTATTACAGTCAAGTACATAAGTGCAAGATTCAAAATATATTAAATATTTAAAATCATGGAGACAAAAAGCAAACTAGGTGGACGTGCTATTAATAGTCAAAAATTTTACATTGTTATGTAAGTATATTTAGCGGGAAAACATCTGTATTACATTATTACATATAATGTAAGCCTTTATTGTTTACAATCTACTTGAAATTGCTGGAGTTTGGAAAAAGACGCGGGACGGGGGTGCTCTGGCCAATAAACAAGTCGACAAAGTGAACGTCAAATGCAGTAATCACTTAAATCAAGCAGCTGCGTTTCTATAGTTTTGTTGTTCGACTATGATGGGAGGAACTTGTCTTTGTAGACGTAATTAACTGATAAATATAATGTACACGTGTAAGAATGTGAACTTGTTTCTCTGACTGTACTCTATATCTGACACTGTCTTTCATAGTGCCCTCTCTATGCGCACAATAAGCCACGCCCGGCCACGAAACATTTGTCGGACAGTAGCAAGTAATTATAGAGGTGTGACATTGATGAATACAGCGTACAAGGTATACGCGAAAGTGCTGAACGAAAGATTACTGGATTACTAAACGCAGTTGGGATTCAGGAAGGGAAGAGGGGCGATGGACGGAATATTTGTAGTGAACCACATAGTAGAGGAGAGGTTAAAGAGAAAAAGAGGGAAAGCGCTTATGGCGTTCCTGGACCTGAAAGTGACGTTTGACAGGTTGGATAGGGGGGAGTTATGGAAGATAATGGAAAGAAAATGGATAGGAAAGAAGTTGATAAAGAGGATAAAAGAAACATACAAGGGGACGAGGTGCACGGTGAGGGTGGGTGAGGAAGTGTCGGAAAATTTTTGGGTGAACAAGGGGGTGCAACCCAACCTTGTTCAACTTGTATGTAGCGGATCTAGAAGAGATTTTGAGGAAGGGGCAAGACGGGGGGTGGTAGTGGGGAAGATGAAGTTGTGGACTTTGGGGTACGCGGATGATTTTGATTGTATTGATGGCAGAGGGGAAACAGGAGCAGAAAAGAATGATAGAAAGAGCAGATAAATATTTCAAAACAAAAAAGCTAGGAGTGAACAGGGATAAGACGAAGGTAATGGTAATCAGGAAAGGAGGAGGGAGAAGAAGGAAGATAAAATGGGTATAGGGAGATAAGGAAATAGAAGAAGTGAAGAGTTTAAAATATCTGGGTTATGTACTAGCGAGGAACAATGGGGCTGAACTAAACATAAGGAAAACGGCAAAAAAGGCAAGAGTAGTCATGGGGAAGCTGTGGAGTACAGGAGAGAGGAAGTTCAACGATGATATTAGATGGAGACTGAGGGTGTTTGATGCCGTGGTGAAGAACATCCTGCTATATGGGTTGGAAGGAATGGGAGAAAGTAGAACGAGTACAGGAGAGGTATTTGAGATGGATCTTAGGGGGTAGATAGATCAACACCAGGGTATATTGTAAGAGGGGAACTGAAAAGGGATAAGATGAAAGTGGGGACAGGAAGGAGGGCGGTTAAGCATGAGGAGAAAGTTAGAAGAGATATAGACAAAAAAATAGTGAGAGAATGCTGGGAGGAAAGAGCCAGAGAGGAACAGAAAGTCTTCCTTCGCATGTAACTGAAATTGTATTACTGATATTTTATGAAAATTTCATAAAACCGAGTTCTAAAATAATGATTGTAAAGGAGATTTTACTTGACAGATTGATCGATTGAGATCCGATAAAGAAATGTATATCTATTTCACACTATTTTATTTAAAATGTCAAGAACGTATGTCTGCTTCTTACTGTAACGTACGTTCATAGTTTTTGTCTTTTTTTGTTATATTATAATATGGTAACTAAACGTATGTCTCTTTGTATACACGCGCGCGCTTTAGACCTCCCACCACTAGATGGAAGACAGGCCTGTCAAATGAAACAAATTGTATCTCTTTCTCTATTTCTAGCTTCGTCTGTGAAATGATATGGCTCTATTCAAAAATGGAAATTTTATTGCTATAGTTCTCTCCCATTGAACCATATGCTTTAAATAACCGTCATCTCTCAACTAAAGTCTCCTTTAATATAGCAAGTTTTTTGCCTCTCCTGAAAAGTTATGCTTCTCGGACTTAGAAGTATTTACAAGTAAGCGGACGATATGAAAAATCTTTGAATTAGAAATAATAAAAATAAATATATGCAGATATACTTACGGAGTGATTATTTAATGGCGAGACGACGTCACTGGAAGTTTTAATAATTTGCCGTTTCATACATATCGTAGCATGCGATTATGCGCGCATTCGCATAATCTTTTTTTCTTCATAATCAAATTTTCTTCAAGGTTATTATAGTCATAGTATTCTGCTAGGAGGCACGTAAAATTCGGTGACGTCGTCTCGCCATTAAATAATCACTCTGTATTTCGCTAATTTAATGCAATTTTAAAGTATAAATGAGATTCTGAATTCAGTTTTTTTTTCTAACTTTTAGGAGGACACTCTCTCAGCCGCCACTGATTTGAAATTATGGTTACCTTATTTTAATTCAACCTTACTCACCGCTTTGCCATTCATCACTATTGATTGCAGATCCACCCATTGTTGAAAGACTACTCAGACTGAAAATTTGACAGATTTTGTATAATACATGTATCCACAGCTATTTTAAAAATACCGCACACGTGTTTAAGAAATGTATTTTTCGAAAATAACTATAAGAGTTCATTCATCAGGAAATTATTCGTTACATAAATACAGGTGACTATATTTAAATACCTATGGACTGATTCTTAGAAAATTCGCCTACAAATCTAAATTCCTTAAATAGATGTCATGATATTGATCGACCTCGAAATCAGTGATTTATAAATAAAAAAATATATATATTTTTAACACTAATTAATTCAGAAATAGCAGTATATAATTATAATACGATTTTAACTTATATTTAGAAAAAGATATTTTATAAATGTGCACAAGAAACTGTACAATTTATTCTTTTAGTCAACCAATATAATGTCATTCTTCTTGCCATATCTTTTTACTTCCTGTTAATATCTCCGTATAATTGATTTCGAGTTTGAACTGGTATTACAAACTTCTTTTTCCATTTTTTTTTCTTTCAAAAATAAATATTGTCATATGGTGCCAAATCAGAATTACCACGTCGCTCAATAAGTCTCCAGTTTAACTAAGAAAAACTATATTTTTTTATAGAAATTCGATTTTATTCATCAACATACTCTCCTTCAAGAGTGATACATTCAATCCAACGCTCCTCTAACTTTTCGATGCCTTCTTGTAGAACGATTTGTCTTTGCCCTCAAAATAGGCCTCGGTTTCGGCAATCACTTCTTCATTTGAGTCAAATTTCTTTCCCTGAAGCATCTTTTTGAGGTCTGCAAAAAGCCAGTAGTCGCTGGGGGCCAGATCTTGAGAGTACTGTGGGTGAGGAAGCAATTCGAAGCGTAATTCATTCAATTTAACCATCGTTTTCATCGACGTGTGACACGGGGCGTTGTCTTGGTGAAAGAGCACTGTTTTCTTTTGCATGTGAAGCCGTTTTTTCTTGATTACTACATTCAATCGATCCAATAATGCCATGTAGTATTCGCTTTTGATAGTTTTACCTTTCTCAAGATAGTCGATAAACAAAGTACCATGCGCGTCCCAAAATACTGATGCCATAACCTTGCCAGCTGACTTTTGAGTTTTTGGTCGCTTTGGACGACTTTCACCGACTGCTGTCCACTCAGCTGACAATCTTTTTGATTCAGGTGTGTAGTAGTGGATCTATGTTTCATCCATTGTCACATACCGACGCAAGAAATCCTTTTTATCTCGCTTGAACAGCTCCAAATAGCGCTCTGAATCGTCGACGCGTTGTTGTTTTTGGTCCGGTGTAAGCGAACGCGGCACCCACTTCGAAAGCAATTTACGCATGCTCAAATTTTCGTGTAAAATTGTAAACACACTACCTTCAGATATCTTTAAGGTGTCAGCTATCTCACGCAACTTCACTTAACGGTCTTTCAAAACTATTTTGTGGACTTTTTTTATGTTTTCTGGAACAACTGCAGATTTTGGGCGACCAGGAGGGTTCAGCATCATCGGTGTTTGTACGACCGCGTTTAAATTCAGCATACCAATAAGTAATAGTTGATATGCCTGGTGCAGAGTCTCTATAACGCTTATCAAGCCACTGTTTGGCTTCAACAGTATTTTTTCCTTTTTGAGTGAAGTGTTATATGGAGGACATCAGGAGTCAATAGTTGTAGATGTACAATACTTAAAAAACAGTGTTCGAGAAACTAATACCAATATCCAGAGTTAGGAATTGTGATGACTTTGTATACAGTTTTATGAAATAACTAATACAAAGTTAATACAATAACTTTATTGCAATGACATAATTCACATTCAAACTGACATTCTTATATTTTTTGTTATGCGATCCATGACTTACTTCATTTCATGCTTTTTCTTTTTTGAATTTTCTTTTCTCCCATATCTTCATGCGCAGGGTATCTTCGTACGGGCTTCGAAGCTCTAGAAGATCTTCGAAGGCCTTCTCTGACAGCAGTCGCCTCTTGTGATGTCTCATTTGTACCAATCGCCCCTTGTGATGTCTCATTTGCATTATTAGCTGCATTTTTTTTTTCTTCTTTCACGTTCGTTGTTTCTCCACCTATTCCCGAAAATGGCATCACCGGTATACGGCGACGTAGAAATCGACGATTCTTTCTGAATATTCTTCCCGCTGGAGTTTTTATTAAATAGTCTCTTGTCAAACCAACTTCCACGATAACCCCTGGTGTAGCCTAACATTTCGTTTCGTGGTGCTGGACCAAGACGTGATCCCCTACTTTAAACTCAAATAACTCGTGAATGTTTTTGTTGTAATGTTGTACCCGTAAGCAGGGACGTAGGGGGATTTCAGCTGGGGGGGGGGGTTAATAACAAAATATTCTAAATTGGTTGGTACAACCTTAATTACATGGCTTGGGTAGAAAATAACAGCGTTCTAGGTCAAGGGTCGGCACCCTTTCAGTGACAAAGAGCCAAATCTATATTGAAAAAAAAAAACACACAATAACATGGAAGAGCCGCTAAAAAATATATGCTATATTTAAGAAAGAAACGTAAAAATTGTTTATTTGTTTTAAAATAATCAAGTATTACAATAAATTAATATTTACTTATACATTTAGTTTGTGATACCTATTGTAGTTGCCAGTATATTACAATATAATTTTTTAATGGGACGATTGTTCCTGTATAGTGTGCTATAAGACTTCAATATTTGGTGAATATTCAGTAATCTTTAACTTAAGGCAGCTCTCAAGTTTCAGGTCAGTAAGATTACTTCTTAACTGACTCTTTATTAATTTCATATGTGAAAAGATTTGCTCACAGTAATATGTGGATCCGAAAATTGTCAGTAGCCCAAAAGCATAATTTTTTAAAAGATTGAACGATTCTGGAAGACGGTTCCAAGCTTCGAAAAGAACTTTATCTACATTTTGAAGATTGCGAATTTCGGTCCACTTATGCTGGGAAGATAAAATTCACTTTTTTCTTTCTAAATATTCCAGTTCAGAATTAAGTTTTAAGAATATATAATTCCATAAACCTTTGGATTTCAAATCCACTAATTGAAGGTGATAAATGTAATTGCTACATATCTACTTCAATTGGTTTTGTCAAAAAATCTAGTGTAGCTTTATATTTTCTAAACTCTTTAAATCTATCTCGAAAAGCTTCTTTTATGTTTTAGTTTGTGCAAAAAAATTGCATTAATAACGTTGTTAGTGTCCTTATGTTTTTTCAATTAATAAAATGTAAAAATGTTTTTGCACGTAAATCATTCACAAATACAGATAACTTTTTTGCGAAACAAATAACTTCTAAAAGGGAATATGCAGTAACTCGGGGAATTACCGGGCGTGAATAGCACCGTAAAACATTCTGAAAAATATAAAACCTGTATAGTACAGGCAGAAAGTTGAAAATTAAAAAATAGATTATATTAAAATAAAAACCAGCTAATTTTCAAAGAGCCACAAAATTTTCTAAAAGAGCCGCATGAGGCTCCGGAGCCGCAGGTTGCCAACCCCTGTTCTAGGTCTTTTGTGAAAAACCTCCGGTGAAGAAAACTTCTAAAAACCTAAATTATATTTTATATAAGGTAAACTAACCAGGATTTAAACTATCCTGGGGGGGGGGCAAATGCCCCCCTGGCTACGTCCCTGCCCGTAAGTCTTTCGCTCGCCTCGATCTTTTTTCTAATATATCGGAGGCTTTTTGCCATTTTAGAGCGAATGACCTTCGATGCAATGGTAAGCAATCTCGCACAGGTCTTCCAAAAACGGCCTGAACGGGGGACATTACACCTACACGGGACACATTTCGAAATAAGTGCTTCAAGAAGATGAATTTAATGGCTATCGAATACTCAGACTTGGTCTATACAGTCCAATGTATAATGCTATCGACATGCATGGTCAACCTTAAAAGCTGATGTTAAAGGAGATTTAACAGTTCAAATGCCAAATATTCTGGCTGGAGGACAGAGCAAATATTACTGAAACCGAGTATCGTCTAGAACGGTTATAAACTATTATAATTAATAATATTAGAAACATGACTGTTGCTAAATGCACCAGATACGTTGCTCATATTCAAAGATTCTTGCTTGATGCTTTAAATATGAAGAACGTTAATATCTAATTATTATTATTACGTTATACGAGGTCTGTTCAAAAAGTATCGCGAATTTTGAATTTCCGCGGGTTACGTATATTGGATTTTCGATTTTTTTGTGGCGTTATGTAGGTACTCATGTCTCTCACTTACGCCGACAAGTTCGGCCATTTTGAATGTTCAGTTAATTTTTGACAGTTGCTTTGCTTGCACGTGTTTTGGCTCATCTTCGATTTTTGCCTATACCAAAAAATGGATCAAAGAATCTGTATCAAATTTTGTATGAAAACAAAATTAAGTGCGCGGACGCATTCCGAGAAGATGTGAACGGTGAAGAGCGTGCCGGACGCCCGAGCACGTCAACAACAGAGGAAAACATTGATGAAGTGAAGTAAATAGTATTGGCCAATCGTCGAATCACCGTTAGAGAAGTTGCTGAGGACCTAAACTTATCGATTGGCTCATGCCATTCGATTTTTACCAATGATTTGGGCATGAGACGGGTCGCCGCGAAATTCGTACCAAAATTGTGCGCGAATTTTTGGCCAAAAACAACACACTAATAATGCCCCAGCCACCGTATTCCCCAGATCTGGCCCCCTGTGATTTTTTTTGTTCCCGAAACTGAAGAGGCCCATGAAAGGACGACGCTATGCTACGAGTGAGGAGATAAAGACGACATCGAAGGAGGAGCTGAACAAGATCACAAATAATGATTTTTTCAAGTGCTTCGAGGATTGGAAAAAACGTTGGCACAAGTGTATAATATCTGGTGGGGATTACTTTGATATTCATGAATAAATAAATAATTTTTGAAAAAACACAAAATTCGCGATACTTTTTGAACAGACCTCGTATAAGTATATTCTGTTCGTTCTTTATAATATATTAAAAATTATGTATAACGTAGTAACCATAATATAATATTGAATAAAAAAAAATGTTTTTTTACATTAAATTGTGTATTTGCTTTTTTTTCCATTTTGAAATTGATTATTCTCAATTTGAAATTGATTGTTCTCAATTTGAAGTTGATTGTTCTCAATCTGAAGTTGATTGTTCTCAATTTGAAGTTGAAAAGGTATAGTTTTATTAACCAATAATTAATTTCCCAGTAAAGGGACCAAATGATTTCAATGAATACAACTGCATCAAATTGGACAACAGAGGAGCAAAAACAAGTTAATTGGACGGATGAAGTGTAACTGTAGATTTAGGTAGTCAGTTGTAGGTTTTTCTTTAATTTTAACTTCCATGAGAGTGAGTGTACGTATATAATAAAAACAGATTTATAACTTGAAACTGTAATACATTTATTTAAATAAAAAAAGTACGAGACAACTCATCAAGTTGATACACAGAAATAAATATACAAATAGGTATATACCTAAACTAAAAGCATTCCTGAATTCAGATGTGCTTACTGTCCCACATTAAACCTGATTTCATCAGAAGCTTTAACATATTTTTAACAAAGGCACATTTTAGTACAAATATTCTTCTGAATATTAAATATGAATAGAAATTCTATTGCGTATTTTAAAATTAAAATAAATCAATATATTTTTGATTATAATATTATCTTGCACACATGTACAAGTACAAGAGTATATAATATGCAAGGGTTCAAGACAATGTAACGGAAAATATATATAGAAAACAGAGTACGCATCTATTGTCCAATTATAAAACACAATAGGCGTTTACGTTTAGTCAATCTACAAAATTGCTCAGATTGATCTGATGACGTCACAAGATTAGTTGGATTGCTCAGATTTTGTTAACACTTTTCGTAAAGAATTTAAGTCTGAAGTTAAGTAGTGACGCCTGGTGGCGGTGGCGCTAAATACAACCGTCACATTTATGTCGTTGTTTACAAGTGTTACTGCGTATTGTTATATAAATATGAGCTATCACAAACAGCACGTATTTCCTCCATTTTGTTAAGTTACGTTTACTGATGTTTACCATATGTTTACATCACTTCCATCTGACTGCAAGATTAAACTTACCCGCGCTAACCCCCACCACCAATTAATCCTAGCAATCCGGCTAGATCAGAGATTCCCAACGGGGTCCAGGTCCAGGATAATTCCAACACCTGCATACAACGGAGATACGTTGCTTCGTCGTAAAAAGAGATACAAAACCCAGCATAAATAAAGATACAAAATAGACAATTCTTTCTTCTTATTCCTTCTATTTACTAAAGTTTAAACGTCATGACACGCCGTGATAGCACGCACGATGTGTCACGATAAATTTTAAATCACGCACGAAAGAAAAACATTAATCACGTTCACTCACGATTTTGCCGTGAACGGCCGTGTCACGAAGTGACACGGAAAGTTCACGGCACGCGCCCATCACTAGTCCAGACCCGAAGAGCACCCTTGTGCGCCTGAACTCGCCGAATGTAACTGAGCCTTCAGATTTTGTTTGTATTCCATTTTTCTTTACAACTATGACAAAAAAAACTAACAACTGGGACTGACGGAGTAATTTATAACAAATTATATTTTAAATGTGCAAAATATTATACGCAATAAAATTTCTATTTAGGGTTTGAATTGATAACATAATTTAAAATGAAAATTTTTAATAAATAATATCAACAGTTTTTTTTAACAATTCATTTAGGAAAATAAATATATGTATTTAAACATGCATAAGTAACTTAATTATTACAAAACTTCTCAAGCAGTACATATATAACGATACCAGTAGCATGCTACGTATTTTTACAACGAATTTCTAAATCAAACGTTTCTGTTTCTAAACTCTTATTCGCTGTGACCTACGTAGCATGTTACTAAAGACCCATTTAGACTTTCAAATTAAGCTCTAATCGGCTTTAATTTTATTAGTTTTAAATTATTTAACTTATTGCCTTGATTACACGTAACGAGTACAGTGGCGAGACAGTGTTTTCGGCCGAGTGCTCGGTTGGTATAAACATATTACCGTTCACTCGGCCGAGCATTCGGCCTAGTAGGATGGCGAGACAGTCACTCGGACCCTTTTCTATTTACTAGACCGAGTGGCCAACCCCCCACCCTACCGGCACTGACTCGCTAGCCTACTCGGCATGTTTAGACAACACTCGCCACTCGTTTCAATATGCGCGCGCACCGCATCCATTTATTGCATCATTTTTAGTACCTCGTGTTGATGTTAATTGTTATCATTGGTTTCGAAAATGGCTAATAATAAATTGGACTGTGATACAACAATAAAATTTATTCAAGTGTATAAATTACATACATGTTTGTGGAACTTCAAATCTTCGGACTACAAAAATAAACAAAAATGTGACGCTGCAGACGTTTCAATTGTGCAAGAAATTAATATTGATGGAATGAGATTAAGACTGGAATGAACAGTTTAGTATATTTTTTAATATGCGTTTTACGGTTCATGTTTCGGTACACAAAACTTACCTGTTTTTTGATCGAAAGTGAACTGACTCGCCACAGAAGTCGAAAAGAGAAAAATACGTATAAACACTCTCTCGCCCACACCACTCTCTCGGCCTAGTGGCATTTTGCTGTCTCGCCACTGTACTCGTTACGTGTAATCAAGGCATATATGTAATATCATCAATTATGTGAAGCAAATTAGTTTGCGGTTTCAATGTAATCGGTTTTAATATTTTTTAAGTTTCACGATTATATGTACATATATGCTGTTCACTTTTGTAAAAACAAACTAAGAGGAAATTTTGATCACAAAAGTTTGAAATTTGTGGGAGCGGTAATTTCAGAAATAAAATTTCATTATTATTTAAAATAAAATTATGCAATTAGTTAAAAATATTCAAATTATTTAAATATAAAAACTAATCTATTTTAAAATAAACATTTTCAGAGATAAGCTGAGTTATCAGTGACAGTATTTTGTTAAGACCCGGTTTTTCCACCTTCAGATAAACTTCCAGGTAACTATCTGACAGATAAGGTTATTTGTAACTTCATCTGCTAAATAAATGTCATCCCTTCTTTCTATACAAGTGTATCTATCGGATAGTTATCTAACGGATAATGAGATTGACGTACTGAATTCACTGACTGGTATTGACATTTATTCAGCAGATGAAATTACAAATAGCCTTATCTGTCAGATAGTTACCTGGAACTTTATCTGAAGGTGGAAAAACCGGGCCTAAATGTTGAAAGACAGGGGTGCAGTTACGGTCGTACCGTGCGATCATTATTTCTTGTCCGTTACATAACTGAAAGGAAACCTTAATTTTGATAGATATATTTACAATATTTTGTGATTTTAGAGAGACCAATGTGCGGCATTATTGCCTTTACAACTTTGGCTATAATTTTAAAAATTACAAATAGATCAAGACAATAACGACAGAGAGTGTGGACTATTTTTCAAAACCACGGTTGTAATAATCTCGTGTAGAAAGTAAGGTTAAACATCTTAATTTCTGCTTCATTTACACTAATTTAACTGGTAAATCGGATATATCTGAAGGTTGTTGTGCGTTTTAAAAATATTAAAAATATTTAAACAATAGATTAGAGATTAATTTGGATGTCTAAATGAGCCTTAGTGATGCAAATTCATAAAATATTTAACTTATCTATTTTTTATGCTTGGAATAAATTCTGTAAATTAGCTGAGACCTCTGGTGGCAACGATGATACTACACTGTTGAATTCGGTGGCGAAGTCGTTTTGGATTGTTTTCAAAAAGTTGATGATTAATAGTTTTGTTTCTGGAAAAGAAGAAAATTATTTGTAAACAAATACACTTTGATCAATGAAATGAAAACAGTTTAATAAACTACAAATAGAATATTCTAGACCAAAAATAACGTTTAATTATGTTATAATTTATGAGATTTGGTTAAAAAATAAACAGATAAAGCACGCTGCGTAATATATAATCCTATTGAGCTCAACAGCGTTATAAAGTGACACCAAGTGGACAGAATTTGAACTAGTGGAACGAGTAACTGTTTTTTGTTTACTAGTGGCTAGAGTACGTTCAGGATAACTTCATGCCAGGTCTATATTACCGACTGGGCTGCGCAGAAACCAAATTTCGTCCATGACGTTACCAACAGTTGGTTCGATACATTTCAGTGGCGTCACTTACTTTGATCTGTTCTTGACTACGCGTATATTTCGATTTTGATTGTTTAATTCCGTTTTTGTTTTCTTTTTTAATTTTGTTGTTTATTTTCTTTGTTAAATTTTGTTTTGTTTTTTTTTTGTTTTTTTGTTATATTGGTGTGTTATTATTATTGTTATTATTAAGATTGGGCTTCCAAGGTATGTCAATTCGGAACCAAGCGAGAGAAATCATAAACAGAAAATAGAGTCTGTATACCGTTGGAAAGTTATAGACTAAAATTAAAAACTGTTACATACGGGCTTTATATATAATTTGCATTTACAGGGTGAAATGGATACATTTATACACAAAAATATATTATTATTTATTTCTCGTACGTTTTCAGGTATGCCGTGTACTAAAACGAGAACAAAAATAAATTTGAAATACATGATTTTGTTTGTTTGGTATCCACAACAATTGATAAGGCATAAATTCACATATATTATATGTAATAATGTAATAAAATGGAGCTTGCGTGTTAATATTTATATAAGTATTTGTATGTAATAATCAAAGATCGGGTACAAATGTTTTTAATTGGCTTCTCAATTATAATCTCTAACTCATAACCGTGCTTGTAGGTTTAATTTAGAAAATCCATTATAAATTCAATGATACACACGCTCATGATACCAATTAAAAACATGTTTTTCCCTGTCTTTGGCAATAACAAAGTAAATAAAATATTTACATATGTCTTTATTTCTACCAAAACTGTCCAAAACCATAACTTAATAAATTGAATTTATTTTAATCAAATTAAATCTGAAAACAATATTTTGTTACATATTATTTAGTTTAAAAAAGTCATTTATCAATAGTTTTGTAGATTTTCAGGGGGTTGCGGTTCACGGGGTACAAATATTACATTCGTTAAATGGATACCATGTAACCGTACTAAACCTGACGTCACATTTTTTGTGACGGTTCAAGTGACGCAACTGCACTGTTTCGCCAATTTCCCAATACCACGATCATGTCCACACTCTTAATGAAGCGATGTTCACATAATATTTAATTAAACACATTAGATTATATTTACCGCTTGATTTGAATGTTTTGAATATATTTCTTTGAAAGACTTATTTTGTCCGTTCACTATTCATGAGGTAAATAATGTATAAATTATTGCACAATTACTGTATTTTATCTATAGATCACGATAAAAACTTCAATTGTATTATTCTTCACAATTAATATTATCGACCAGCAAATTAATGGCCTTCTTCCGTTCGTACTCCAAATATAGAACTCATTTCCCGCGGACAATACAGTTTCCAGGAAAATATCTAGACATTTCAAACAATACGTATATACTGCACTTTAAACCAGTGATTCTTATCTTAGAATTTTGCTCTTTATGTTAGTGCATAGAAGTACAGGAAATTGAAATTTTCTTAACTATTTTAACAACAAATACATGAATTGAATATTAAGCTACACTCATCAAAATAGCATTAAACAGCTAAACCCAGTTCTTTGGAACAGAAAACTAACAAAAACGACAATCACTACGATATGCAAAACTAGGTTCCATGACAACTGGGCCCGTATGACAATTCGGGCCGTTCACAATTGGAACTTTTCACAACTGGGGCCATTAACAACTGGGGCGATGGACAATTCGGGCCGTACACAATTGGGACTATAAGCAATTCGGGCCATTAACAAATCGGGCCGTTCACAATTGGGGCTTTTGACAGCTGGGGCCAGGCCATAACTATAAGATCTAGAGTCTTCTTTTTTTTTAAATAAGTAATAATTATTTTATGAGTTAAATTAAGTAAATTTGTGTGTTCTTTTGAAAAAAAATAAAATATTTTAATAGTTTGATTAAGTACATTTTGGTGCTAATTAGAATAAATAAAAAAAAAAAAAAAATACAGTTTGTTCCAAAAAAAACTTTTTCTTTCTTAATTTTTGTAAAAAATGAAAAGGTAGCCCTGGTACACCAACATATATTGCACTGGAGGAAACAAAAATGAAGAAAATAAAAATAGAGGCAGTCAGGAAATCCATAAAATTCAAAGAAAATATAATCAGGCATCCGGAAAAAGAAATTCTATATGAATGTTGAAGGAAAATGAAAAAAAAAAAAAAGGTTCAACAAGGAAAGCCACTATCGAGATGGGAAAAGGAAAGGAAGGAAATGTACGAATATTATGTGGTTACTCAACAACAGCGGTAAGTTTACAAAGAATGAATGGATAAGAACTGGGGCACAAAGTAATAGAACGCATGATCGACATTCAACAAACAGAATATGAAACAAAAATGGTACAAGGTACAACAACAAATAATAAAAGACCTGGACGCTAAGCAAACCAAAATATTTGACAGAAAAGGGGAGTAGAGGGAAGAAAAAAGTGATAACAAGATTTAGATGTGGATAAAAGGAGAGAGACAATCGTTTTTTGGTGAAAGAGGAAGAAAGAACCTGTAGAAAGAATGTGTAGGGAAGGCAAAGAGACAATCGAACATCTGTTGGAAGAATGTGAAGAAATAAGAAGTAGACCAGAAACGAGAAAGGAAATTTTGGGGGAAACAGGAAGAGGGTATGAATGGATGAAGAAGTGAAAAACAGAAGAGAGGAAATTAAGGAAATGAGTCAAAGATAGCAAGAAAAAGAGAGGAAAAGTAGATTTTAAGCCGAAAGGCAAAAATTACAAAATTATTATTAAGTTAATCATAGTTCCTAAACATAATGTAAATATAAAATATTTAATAATAAAATATCTATCAACAGTCATTTGCGTAAAAATAGCAGTGGTTTAATGCAAATGGTAAAATTGTATTTATTCTATTTAAAGTTATTTATTTATGTATTTACATTACATTTATAGTATACATATATAATGGTTGGTTTATATACGGAACAAGAATAAGGAATAGGAAATAAGAATAGTACACAAGAATAAAAATTTTTAAACCGTTTATATAGGACATAACATTTCGTCGCTGCACCTGCGTACTTGCGTTGGCCTGTGTTTAACGTTTGTCACTTGACAGGTTCTTAAAACTTACAAGAATAAATAAAAATAATAAAAACATTTTATTGTTGTTTACAACCCTCTGATCACAACTGAAAAACATCTGTTGAACAAACTTTATTACGGCAGACATTTTGATTGCTGTGCGCAGGCTTATCGTGTCTTATTCTTGAAATAAGAATAAAATGTTGAATGTTACCAACTATTCTTATGTTCATTCCTACATAAACTGATATACGGCGGAGCCATGTTTTAACATCTTGTGTACTATTCTTATTTCCTATTCCTTATTCTTGTTCCGTATATAAACCAACCATTAGTCTATAACATATTTAAGCTGGCAACATTGAATTTTTTAAATAAATATGTAAGTTGCCCACAAACAAAAAAACATCTTTTTTCTAGTGTTCGCAAAAATAGCAGTGTCCACAAGTTTTCTCATGTTTTACTAAACTAACTAACTAAACAGTTTTATTCTTGAATACTTTTTTGTGTATATTGAAAAGTAAATTTAATTTATACAAGGTGTCTCAAAAGAAATTTTATATTTAGTGGATCGATTAAAAAAAAAGTAAGCCGTATATAGAAAAAATGTTTATTAATTATTAAAATACACTTTTTGGGGATTTATTTCTTAAAAATAATATCGTCTAAATGTAGACCCTTGCGTTCTCGGCACTCATTTAATCGAACAGTAAAATTACTTATGACGTCTCGGCAGGTGGACTCAGGGATGGCTGCCATTTCGTGACGGATATTTTCTTTCAAATGCGCCAGTGAAGTCGGTTTATTGGCGTAAACTTTAGATTTAAGATAACCCCATAGGAAAAAGTCCATAGGGGTTAAATCTGGACTGCGTGGAGGCCAATTTATGTCACCTCTCCGGGAGATCAATTTGCCTGAGAAAATTTCACGAACACGTGGCAGAGACACATTGGACGTGTGTGAAGTTGCTCCGTCCTGTTGGAACCATGTTCTTTGGTTATAGCCAGGAAAGTTTTGCAGTTCAGGTACCAAGAAGTTGTCTAACATCTCCACATAACGCTCTGAATTCACTGTAACTGCACGCCCCCTTTCGTCTTCAAAAAAGTAAGGGCCGATAATTCATCGCGCCGACATCGCAGCCCATACGGTCACTTTAGGCGAATGTAGGGGTTTCTGATGTTTGCGTTTCGGATTCGTTGCACTCCAGTAGCGGCAGTTCTGCTTATTTACGTGGCCATTAAGATGAAAATGAGCTTCATCCGAAAACAAAATGTTGGTAAACGTTGAAAATCGCTCAATCGCCTGATTTACGAAATTAAGCCTCCGACTGGCATCTTGGGGCTTTAATTCTTGCACCAATTGAATTTTGTAGGGGTGCAGCTTTAGGTCTTTGTGCATAATGCGATGTAATGATGATCTATGCACATTTAAAGCACTTGCGCGCTTCCGAATTGAAAGGTTCGGGTCGTCACGAACAGACTGATTAACATTCTCCACGTTTTCTACCGTTCTTGATGACCTAGGTCGCCCGGATTTTGATTTATCCAGCGTTGTACCAGTCTCTTCAAACTTTTTAACCCAATGTCGAATGAGAGGAATGCTTGGCGCATCATTTAAGTGGCGAAAACCTCGAATACTGCAGAATTTTCTACGGGCTACATTCGCCGAATCACCGTTTTTGTAAAACTCTCGCACGCATAACGCGCGGTCTGCTCCCGAGAAACGCTTCATAGCGACTGAATTCCCAAGAGCCAGGCTACCGATTGACATAACCCCCGCGCCCCTCGGATACGTTGCGTTCACGCAGTAAGCTAAATAAATATAAAATTTCTTTTGAGACACCTTGTATTTAAAATCACGGAAAATATTAAATATCTTTCTTATTTTTTAGTAAAGATGGACACATTGCACACAGGAGAAAAGTCAGTTACAAAACATTTTACAAATGTTAAATTCTGGTAAAACTTATAAAGTTATTCAGACTTAAGAACCTGAAAATCGGGGTCGGACATCTAAAACTTCGCCGACAATAGATAGAAAAATTGTAAGGTGTGCAAAGTTAAACCCATTTATTACTTCTACACAAATAAATAACGAATTAGACCTGCCAATTTCGCCATCAACTATAAGAAAACTTTTATTTTTAACAAGTCTCAAGGCAAAGAGCAGTTATTTTTTACCCATCAAACATGCAGTTCCTCGTTCCTGTGACTTAAATTAATAGAAAAAACTTTGAACTTGGCTTTAACAGTGAAATTTATACAATAAAAAAATTTCACCAGACATCGTCGTAAATAAACTTAAGTCTGGGCCAAGTTGTCATAAGTCATAACAGTGCGAACGTAAGATATTTATTTATATTCGTCGCGGTTGGCTACTGATCACGATCATGTGATCAGGGAAAGAATTGCCAAATATTATACTTGCATATTATTCATTTGTCAGGACCACTTGTTTGCTATGCATTTTTCTATCAATCATTTGTTTTAGAATCGTAGTTCTGTGAAATGCACTATTTTTACTTGTTTTATATTTATAGTGTATGAATAAGACAATACAATTATTTTAAACGACCTTAAAGTGATTTTTACTGTCAAATATTATTACGAAAATAGTATACTCTTAACAAATCCGAATTGGGTAATAATTATTACTACATTTAACATTTTAATGATTTTGTAGAACATAAATTTAAAACGAGTTTGTTAGTTCATTTTTAGTTCAATTTTTATATCGTTGATGGCTGTAGAGTTTCATTAGCGACTGTACAAAGTGACGACATACAGCAACTGATCGCCTTTTTGTGAAAAAGTTAAACATACGCGGTAAACGAATATGTATCACTTCACTCAATAAGTCTCCGGTCTGACATATATATGGCAACACTGTTGACAGACCCATATGATTTCTGGATAGTACCAACCTTCAAACGATATGTGTGAAAATCTCATGACACTGAAAATTAGTTTAGAGGTTACAGTGGTTTTAGTGACTCCAGTTTTGTAATTTTCTGGAAAAAATATTTCAGAAGCCAAACAGTGGCTTGATAAGCGTTATAGAGACTCTGCACCAGGCAAATCAACGATTACTGATTGGTATGCTGAATTTAAACGCAGTCGTACAAACACCGATGATGCTGAAGGTTCCGGTCGCCCAAAATCGGCAGTTGACCGGAAAACATAAAAAAAAGTCCATAACATAGTTTTTATAGACCGTAAAGTGAAGTTGCGTGAGATAGCTGACACCTTAAAGATATCAGAAGGTAGTCTGTTTACAATTTTACACGAAAATTTGAGCATGCGTAAATTGTTTTCGAAGTGGGTGCCGCGTTCGCTTACACCGGACCAAAAACAACAACGCGTCGACGATTCACAGCGCTCTTAGGAGCTGTTCAAGCGAGATAAAAAGGATTTCTTGCGTCGGTATGTGACAATGGATGAAACATGGATCCATTACTACACCCCAGAATCAAAAATATCGTCAGCTAAGTGGACAGCAGTCGGTTAAAGTCGTCCAAAGCAACCAAAAACTCAAAAGTCAGAAGGTAAGGTTATGGCATCCGTATTTTGGGACGCGCATGGTATTTTGTTTATCGACTATCTTGAGAAAGGCAAAACTATCAATAGCGAATACTACATGGCATTACTGGATCGATTGAGTGCAGTAATCAAGAAAAAAACGGCTTCACATGCAAAAGAAAACAGTGCTCTTTCACCAAGACAACGCCCCGTGTCACAAGTCGATGAAAACGATGGTTAAACTGAATGAATTACGCTTCGAATTGCTTCCTCACCCACCGTACTCTCCAGATCTGGCCCCCAGCGACTACTGGATTTTAGCAAACCTCAAAAAGATGCTCCAGGGAAAGAAATTTGATTCAAATGAAGAAGTGATTGCCGAAACCGGGGCCTATTTTGAGGGCAAAGACAAATCGTTCTATAAAGAAGGCATCGAAAAGTTAGAGGAGCGTTGGAATAAATGTATCACTTGAAGGAGAGTATGTTGATGAAGAAAGCCGAATTTCTAAAAAAAAAAAAATTGTTTTTCTTAGTTAGACCGGAGACTTATTGAGCGACGTGGTATCTATGCGTTTTTATTACATACAATCAGTGGGATTCTGAAAGTTTGCGTTAATTCACTACAAGGGTTAACGTTAGGTCACGGCGGATTTTGTCGAATTGCGATTCTGAACGAAAATATCCGTGTACATCAAGCATGTCAAACTCAAAGATTAACATGGGCCAAATTAAAAAGGTTTAAGTTTAGGTGGGCCGCAAAAAAAAAATCAATGTTCATAGAAACGGATGTTTATTTCGAATAGTAAAGTATAAAAAAAAATAACAAGAAAAACTTAATGTTTACTTCCTGACACTTGGCTTCTCTTCTCTGCTACTATCTTTCCTATCTCGGGAGAAATCCTGTTCGCAGTTATTACTTTCAAAACTGACCTAAGGTGAGCATCGTTAATTCTGGATCTGAGAGGAGACTTATTTCCTTTCATAAGTGTTAATTTACTGCTCGCACCGATAAGTACTTCCGAACATGGATATAATTTCATATGCGAATTTTCGAGTATTTTCAAACCTGGCTGGTAAATATTTGTAAAATTGAGGCACACCAGTTTCAATGAATTTTGCCTTCAAATTTGAATCGCATTGCATCTTGATCATCTCCATTTGCATATGACTAGGTACTGAATCTATATTTATTGATAAAATCGAAGAAAACAAAGAAAAATTGCTTTCCAAACAATCAAAATCTGCAAATCTTGTTTCAAATTCAGTTCTAAGACTTAAAACCTTTTCTGAATATCTCTGATACGATACAGTTGTATCTAAACTTGATTTGTTCATGTTGCACGTCGGAAAGTGTGCTAGATCTCCATCTTTCAGTTGCTTTTCCCAAAGAACTAGTTTACATTTGAATGTTTTACCTTTGTCACACATGTTCGTAATGATCTGATCTTTTCCTTGCAGCGCTAAATTTAAATCGGTTAAGTGTTGTGTTATATCAACCATGAAAGATAAATCCTGCAACCATATTGGATCAGAAAACAAACTTACGTCTTGATTAAAAACTGACATATTTCTTCTTTCAAATCCCAGGATTGTTTGAGAATTCTGCAGCAGGATAACCAACGTACCTCGGTATAGTAGGACAAACCCGAATATTCGCATTGTAATTCACTTAAGAAAACAGAAATTTGTCGCTGATTTAAGCCTCGAGATCTTATAAAATTAATAACTTTTTTTATATATGATAACACATTTTCCATTTTTATTACCTTCGTACATAATACTTCTTGCTGTATAATACAATGCGTATGATGAATGTTGGAACCATCATGAATTTCACTTAATTGTTTTCGTAGTAATGCCACGAAGCCGTTGTTTTTTCCGGTCATCGATGGAGCGCCATCAGTAGCTACAGAAGTTAATTTTGACAGAGGTAGATTGTATTTTTGCAACAGTTCATAAACACGATTAAATATATCTTGTCCTGTAGTAGTACCACGCATCGGTATTAGTTCTAACAATTCTTCAAAAATAAGCGCCTTTTATTGTGGAAATTTTATGACGTGATATGATAATGAGAATTATAAGAGTATGAAACACAAAACGCCCAAAAAAGCTTGCTTTTGAAAACATAGACGCCCAATTCGGCACTATCGCAATTTGTCGTAAATGAGGCGCAATTTGCCTTTTTCGGTCGCCCAATTTGCGATAAATCGCCCAGCCTGGCAACGCTGTGCATGACTAATAGACAAATGGCGTTGTTAGTATTAGTGGAAGAGATGCGTCTGCCCGTAATTTCAAAACATACATGCCACGCGACTTATATCTAAATCATTAAGATAGGCAACCCGAACGAGGAAACTGTTTATCGGATAATACCTATCCTATTCTTATACTATGTCGGTCGGGCCGCAAAAATACTAGTTTTCGCGTGGGCCGCGAGTTTGACACCCTTGGTGTACATGAACGCTGAAAGTTGGAGTGACTTGACGCTAGATGAAACGCAGCGTTGAGAGGTAGCTTGTACTAACATTAATATATTCTAATCTCTAAAATTTTATTTTCGAAGTTATAATATAATTAAAATTACATCAATCTTTATCAAATAACGCATCTGACTGCATATTCTACTACAGATTACATAAAAAAAGTAGTAAGTAATAAAAAACCTTATAGAAAAATTATTTTATTGACGAATAAAATCACGTTGATCAAAAATTCTAAAAATTACAAGGGTTAACGTTAGGTCACGGCGGTGTTTGTTGAATTGCGATTCTGAAGGACAATATCCGTGCACATTAACGCTGAAAGTTGGAGTGACTTGACGCCAGATGAAACGCAGCGTTGAGAGATAGCTTGTACAGCAAAAACTTATATGACAAAAATTGTTTACAATAAGAAAACAAATCTTTTTTGTTCTATATACTTTTTCGATTGGATAAATATTTGGGAAATTACGGGAGGACACCCTAAAACTAAATTTTTAAAATATCCCACTTATTATTTACTTTAATTCAAAAATGTATATGAAAAAAAAAATATCTCTTCAATGCAGTTTTTAATAAAAAGATAATTTAGGGGACAAGGGGAGTGTTACCTATAAGATTGAAATATCTCATTTATGATTTACTTAACAGCAAACATTAATATGAGAAAAGACACTATTCCTCTCTGTTTAATCTAGTTTTTATTAAGATATATATTTGGGGAACTATGGGGAGGGCTACATATAAACGAAGTATCTCACTTATTATTTACTTTATATCAAAAATATATATAAAAGAGTGGTATAGAATAAAGAAATGATTATTTTCTGTTCTTCTTGAAATTGAAATATCTCACTTATAATTAACGTTATAGCAAAAATTTACATTAAATACCCAGATAGGGGTATTCCAGCTAGTAATAAATAAAATATTTTCTTTGAAATCTTATGATTTCAAACAGTGGTTCTCAAAAATTTTGGTTCCCGGCGCCCTTAATGTATCAGGATTTTTCCGCAGCGCCCCAATTGAAAACATTGGTTCAACTAACACATTTGAAGGAATATTGGAATATTTTCGCGGCGCCCCTGTAGCTCAGCTGCGGCGCACAGTTTGGAAATCGCTGATTTAAAATATTTTATTTGTATTAAAAACATTAAATAAAAACTCGACAGTTTGTTTACTGACGATGAATGCATAGAATTTAAAATGTACATTTAACTGAAAAAATGTTTAGAGAAGAAAGGGTGCTGTTTATTCCCACCACGCTATTAGTAGTCCATTTTTCGTCCCTAACCTCTCGCCTTATTAAGGGTGCGCACAACCGTACAGTTTCTTATACAAGACTAACAACCTGAAATAAAATAAGTAACAATCTATATATCAATTTTTTTTGCAAATTTTTATTTATCTAATAGGATATTTTTAATTGTAAAAAGAACTGTCATGTAATTGTAAATAATCAAATTGCGTTATAGACGCCATCTTGTAAACCATTCGACGTATATTTGTGTACCATGCGGCAAACTGTAGCTAAAGCTCCATTCTACAAATATGTTTGGAGATATTTTGTTCTATTATGAAAATTTCTTATAGTTACTGTGCTTGGTAATCTACTTTTTCCGCCACCTCGAATCTGCCGCGGTTCTTAATATAGGTGCTGTGGATAAAAATGATTTATTTTATGTAAAGAATACTTGTACCAAGTGGCGTTTCATTATCATCAAGTATAATATTTTTCGATGAAGCCTCTAAACTATAAACAATCATGTCGAAATTTTTTTTGACGTATTATTTGAACATTTCTACAGAAAACTATATAAATATAAAAATTATTTGAAAACCACAAATATATTTAAAAAATTAGAGAACATTGTTGTGTGATACCTATTATTAAGTTATTGAGCAATAACATTTTTACAATAATTTTTTCTACAATCAAAAATATCCTATTAGATAGATAAAAATTCTGTGCAAAATTTGATGTATATATTGTCACTAATTTTATTTCAGATTGATAGTTTTGTATAAGAAACTAATAATCTCTGGGGGTAGCGTTAACGGGTCAACTTAGAAATCATTTTAAATAATTACACGATAAACTACAATACTACGAGGTAAAATTTTAGATCTAATAATGGACTTCCTTACAAATAGGAACCAATGTGTCTTTTACAATAATACCCTGCCACCGGCACTGAATATTAACATGGGCATAGGGCATACAATTTTGGGCCCGTTTTTATTTTTAACATTTATTAATGACTTGCCGGATATGTCTGCCATGACTGTACTCTTTGCCGATGAGTCGTCATTTATTGACGAAGGAGTAGAAGTTGAGGATGTAAAAAGGGCTCTAAGTGACATCCAAGCTCAAGCCTTACTGTGGTTCTCATCCGATGAGTTAAGCTTTAATTTGGAAAAACAGTTGTTTTCAGTTTAAACAGGCACATAAATAATAACAAATTCCACGATGATGACTCTGTAAGGTTTCTTGGATTTCACTTGGATGCTCGATTAACATGGAAGGAACATATAAATCAGGTGTCCAGTAAATTGAACAAGACTTCATACATGATTAAAAGATTGACGAATACGGTGTCTGCGGAGATTGCTAGATTGGCCTATTTTGCATATTTTCAGTCAACAGTAACTTACGGCCTTGAACTATGGGGTGCTACTTCTGGCTTGCAGAGGATTTTCATAATCCAGAAACGGGTCATTAGAATAATGGCTGCTATTAAACCACGTACGTCATGCAAGCCAATTTTTAAACAATCAAAAATTCTGACAGTCCCTCTCTATATATATTGACTATCCTAATGTTTATTAAGGAAAACGAAAACAGCTTCCTAAACATTGTGAAGTACATAATCATAACACGAGAGGGAAGGATTTATTCTCAATACCGAGGTATAAATATAGCTCGACAGGAAATCTGCCCCTGATTAAGGGTATAGATCTCTATAATAATCTGCCTGTAGCGCTGAAAATTTTAATCAATTTAGAAAAAAATTGAAAAACGTTTTAATAGACGGAGCCTTTTATAATATAATGGAGTGTAAAACATTCAAAATTGTGTAAAATTTTTATAAATGTAACTTGACTTAAGTTTCTGTATCTTATTTATACAATTAGCTTCAATAAAGAATTATTATTATTATTATTAATTCTGTATGGCGATATGCCTGCAATTTTTCGACAGAATAATCTATTCTAGTTATTACCACAAGCATACAACATAAATTAAGATTAATTGGTCTAAATTGGTAAGTAAATATTTTTCTTACCTTTGTTTGGTGTATTTTTATTGTGAAGTACATAGATGGCCATACTGATAATCTGTTGCAAATGGCTTGCTAGCAGAGGGTGTCCTTGTTGATATAAGCTACCAAAACATTTGTAGACAGCTTCGTTTTCGTCAAAGTCTTCACGGAGTGGTAAATGTTTAAGGAAAACTGGAAAAACCTGAAAAAAAAAACAACATAAACATAATTACCTATATTATATTTTCCAACGATAAAAAATTCTTTTCTAAAAACTAATCTGATTAAAAATTTCTGTTGAACTATTCCGGTTCCTTTCCAAATATCTAGTATTACAGACATTCTATGGCATCAGATTTAGACTTTTTTTAAATAAAAAGTAATTTTAAACAATTTTTTATTCTTATATTTTTGCTCTAAAATATACAGAAGAGCCAATTTCTGCATTTATCTAAAATCCCATGTTAAACTGCTATGTTCCGCTGCACACACAGTATCATTAAAGTTATAAGGATTTTTTTGGTCAGACCTACAAAACCCAAAAAAAGGAAGGGTCTTTTCAGCTAATTTATAATAATAACTTACTTCGTTCATTGGTATAGCTGCAGTATTTGTTGTAATCATTCGTGCTATCGCTCCACAAATATTGTCCAGTGTACCAGCATGTTTCTCTTTGGAAATAGCTACAGATAAAGCTTGTAAAATTTTGTCATAATATCTAGTACAATTAAGAAAAAAATAAATTTCAAGAATATAATAACATATTAATAATAGGTTTCCAATATCTAGGTAGAGAAGTTTGGAGTAAGTGGCGATCTGTTGCGGTGGATTGAGTCATATATTTTCAATCGCACTCAATTTGTTGTTGTAAATAATTTTAAGTCTCCCACAGTTTATGTCACATCAGGTGTGCCACAGGGCTCCCATTTAGGGCCATTGTTATTTTCCATATTTATTAGTGACATCGGTACATGTTTTAAATGTTCGAAACATTTATTATATGCTGACGACTTAAAGTTATTTAAATGTATTACCAAGATTGAACATTGTTTAGAACTTCAAGATGACTTGAATAGGCTTTTTGACTACTGGTACTATTAACAAACTAACATTGAATCCAACAAAGTGCAAAGTAATGACTTTCACAAGAATCATTAATCCCCTTAAACAACTTCACTTTAAATGGTTTGTCTCTGCAACAGGTATCAGAAGTCAAGGACCTTGGAATCATCTTGGATAATACATTAACTTTTGATAAACACGTCCACTTTATTGTCAAGAAATCTCTCAGGAACTTGGGTTTTATTTTCAGAGTCACAAGCGAGTTTTCCAATCATCGGACGCTTATTTTCCTATTCAATAGTTTAGTTAGAAGCACAATAGAATATGCTACCCCGATTTGGAATCCTCGATATAATATATATTCTCTCACCAAATTGAAAAAGTTCAAGAAACATTTATTGATAAATTAAATTATAGGTTTAACAGACACTTGCATTTCCGCTCATAAGATGAAGATTTAAAATTCTACAAGATGCAAAATCTGCGTGACAGAAGAACTATCCATGATCTAGCTTTTTATATAGAATATTAAATAATGAACTAGATTCCATCAATTTAATTCCCTACTTTGAATTTAATTGTTATCTCTATGTTTTGAGAAACCGCATGCTGTTGCACAACCATCGTTACAACAGTAATCTGGGCATACATTCTCCAATTGTTAGAATACCAACTTCTTTTAATAGAGTCAACACAGATCTGGACATTTTTTCCTGTTCACTACATTATTTTAAAAAACATTGTCTAGATAATTGAGTCAATTTATTTGTACACACTTTTTTTTGAAGTAATTACTGTATATATGTATATGTACCTATATTTTTGTACTGTTTATATTCTGTAATATTTGTGTAATTGGAACCATCTACTAAGATGGTTCTGTTGGTTAACCTATTTTAATAAATAAATAAAATAAAAGAGGAATAGTAGCCAAAAAGAGAAGAGGACGTCCAAAAGAAAAACGGTTTAACGCGGTCCGAAAAAAGCAAGAACAAATAGAAGTCAGGAACTACGAGAATAAGACAACAGACAGACAACAGTGGACAACAATGGTTCAACAAACTGTGGCCAGGACTGTAGCGATGAATATATTGTACCAAATTTCCAAAACTAGCTTTAATTACGGCTCTCGGGGATTCACCTTTTTTGTACTTTGTAGCAAAATGAATTTAATTAAAGGATACGGATATACATGTTCTTTTCCATGTAAAACCATTTCTCCAAGAGCAAATATCGAATTGTTCCTGACTTCATCTGCTTCATCTCGACTTCCCTGTAGCAAGAGTGGTAACATTTGAGGAACAAATTTACCAATATGGATGTCCAGGGCCTTCATACATTCTGCTAATGTACCCATGGCAAACGATCGCTGGCTCAGGCTAGCCTGCTTTTTCTATAAACAAAATATTACATATTAATCGTTCGAATATATTTTGATCTATTAAGTAATAGTTGCATCAAAGTTCAGTATAACACGATTAATCATGTTTACTTACCGCTCTAACCTGCAATAAAGTCAATATATTCGGGAAATAACAAGCGAAATCTTCGGATTTTAATGCCTTTCCGAAGTTCGGAATGATATCCCCAGCACACTCTAGCAATATTTCATCTTGTTCCGAGTCAGTATCTTCGGTCTCGACCTCTTGATCTTGGTCCTGGCAGGCGGTCTTGTTGTTCATGACATCAATGACGCAATTCATAATAGCTTCGCGATGTCCCTCACCTACAAATACGTCTGATCCAACTTCTTTCAGAAGTTCATTGTAAGCATCTAGAGCGCACATTACTACTGTGCGTTCGTCATCGGTTCGGATCAGTTCGGCGCATTTTGGAATGAAAACCTGCAAAAATTGCCTATTGTTAAAAATAGAATACGAATACACTGTTCACGTTTGTAAAAACAAACTAAGATAAATTTTGATTTCAATAGTTTGCACCTTTGAAATTGCATGTCATGTTGGCATTACAAAAATAATTAAAAATGTCACAATATTAATATGACCTAACATATTAATATTGTGACATTTCAAACTTGCGTCAAGCAAGTATGTCTGTGCCATTTCTCCAACAGCATGTGTTCAGTTTAAGTCTCTGTACCACATTTTGATAATTCTCCCATTATTTCAAGGGTTATCATAATTCGGTCCGTTAAAATACGATTTATTAACGACAGACAAGTTTTTAAGAACGACAGAAAAAGTATTTAAATTAGAGATGGGAATTTCGGCTCAGTTTGCTGAGCCGGCTCATTGATCCGGCTAAGTAAACATGTTCCCGAGACACAGGTCGGTCAGTTGTCGGTCGTTCGTTCAATACGGTTGTTGGTTAACAATATGTAGGTAGAACTTCGCTCAGTTAAATAAATAAAACTCTATAGAAGTGAATTATCTAACATTTTTTAATAGTAAACAAACAATTCACTTTATGTAGCTACTGTATTTTAAATCAGATGTGTTAAGTTTATGGCGATGTTTATTGCCCTTGTCATCTGGGATTTGGGCAATATTTTTAATATTTTTATATAGTATGGTTGTAAGAAAGTACAGACTAAGCCTATTAGTTTCAAATAGACTGCCCTACAAATTGATGACAAAATACAATTTATGATAATACATTACAAGACTCGGCTGCGCCTCGGCCTTTAAATTCAGATGCGGCCGAAAAAGATCTATCTTTTTGGACATGTTACACAAATAACTAATATATGGGGTTCCATTTCAAAAAGTGTCAAATTTGATATCTCCTAAAATTTTAACCTTTTTTGGCAATCCTACACATTTCATCTGAACTATTTTAAGCACATCATAGAAAAAACGTTTTCTCTCTATCTTGTTATATAAATTAAAAATTCAAATTACCTGTAATGCTTTAAGAAGGGCTTGTTTTCCTTCAACGGCATTAACTTTAGACAGCGTTATGCAAAACTGCAATAATGCCATAACAGCAGCTTTCCTAATATCTTCCTGCGGGTAATTCAACAATTTAAATATCTCTTCAAAACAATTCTCCAAGTACGGTAAAAATGCTCCCCCGGTAAACTCAGCAATCTCCTTCAAAGCTAAACAAGCTTCTTCTTTTTCTTCCACATATGCATTCTCAACACTATAACCTGCCACTTCATCATCATCTTCCTCAGAAGATTCTGCTTCAATGTCTTCCTCGGCATCTTCATCGGAGAGGTCATCGTAAAATCCACCTGTTTCATCTTCTTTGTAAGAGGTTACAATACCATCTGCACTCCTGATGGATTCGATCATTTGTTCTATTATTGTGGGGAGGACTCCAGTGATATCACCTTTCAGTACGGTGGACAGAGAAGCGAAAAGCCCATAAGCGCTTTTCCTTACATCGGGGTCGTCTGTGTTTGTTACGATGTTAAGAGCTAGTTGCAGAGATTCTTGAGCTAAGGGCCTGTAAGAAAATAACAAATTAAAAACTAATTACACATTTCTATATAAGGTTTGATTAAATAAGAAAACTGTACGTGTTCCGCATTTGTAACGAATCACTTAAACCCGTGTTTCTCAACCAAAACTGCACCGCAGACCACTAATAAAAATTATTGGTTCATTTTTTGCAAGAAAACAAATATATTAGGTCGTCAAGGATGAAATTTGTAGAAAAAAAGGCAAAGTTGGTTGATAACTTACAAATATAAGGAATTATTTTATTCATCAAAGTATGCACCCATATTGTCTATACAGTTTTGCCAGTGGCAGTGGCAGTGGTCAGTGGCACTTTTGCCAGTGGCAGGTTGTTCAGGCCTGTGTTATAAGACCCTAGCGGACGAGAGTCAATGAATTCCTGGAAGACCAGTTTTACATCATTGTCGGAATTAATCTGTTTTCCTATTAAAAAGTTGTCCAAATTGAGGAAGAAGTGGTAGTCAGTGGGAGCTAGGTCTGGTGAGTATGGAGGATGATGAAGTTCCAACTCCAAATCCTGTAGTTTTGCCACAGTTATTTGTGCAGTGTGTGGTCTAGCGTTATCATGCAATAAGATAGGAGTCGATCTGTTGACCAATCTTAGCTGTTTTTCTTTAAGTTTCTTTAAGTTACCTGTACGAAATTTGATATTGTCTGCTGCATAGTAACACCAAATACTCTATTAATGTTTCGCGCGGTCTGCGATGCTGCAGTTCCACGTAAGAACTCATACTTCATAATAGTGCGAATTTCTGACCGTTCCATTTTCAACAAAATTAATTTAAAAAAATGTTTTTGATATTTTTTAGAGCATACAATGATTTCTTTAAAGAGATGAGATGTGTAAATTTCCAACAAAAAAAAAAAAAAAAACAGAACAGTAAAATATTAAGCCAATGTCAAATAATAAGCTGTTAAAGTTGGCAATATTATTAACTACAAATTTCATCCTTGACGACCTGATTATTTAATGTGCTACTAAATACATTTATTTTATTTGTAGAAAATCCCAGAAAGTTTACAGAAAATAAACAAAATATAAATTATTTACATAAGAAATGTGCATAAAAATTAAAAAAAAAAAAAATCTGAAAAAGCACATATAAAAACTTTCGTGGCCCACCTGTTGAGAAACACTGACTTAAACTACCCAGATAATGCCTCTTTCGACTTTCGAACACCACCCGTTGTTCGAAAGTCTGCAGTATCGCACCTATGGAATTTTTCAGTATTTACAGAGATTTTAAAGTTAGATTAAAGTTAAAACATTTTGGAATTTGGATAATAGAAAAAAATCATAAATTACAAAAGGTAACTTCAAAATTATTTTACGTATTGTTCAAAATGATTTTTGTTCAAATTTATTGGGCCGTATGAATAAAGTTGAAGTAAATGCTCATAAGTAGAAGGTAGAAGTATAAGCATTTGCTTCGAGTAAAAGGTCGGAGTAAAAGCATTTGCTTCTTTTTATATGAATAACGATTACCTTTTACTTGCAAGTAAATGCTTCTACCGTTGAGTAAAAGGTCAAGAGGATGTTTATGTTGAATCCTGAAAATCAGTATTTATCAAAATCGTACTACTTCTTGCCGATTGCCGTCAAGTTGAAAATAGTCTATAAACACTATTAACAATGTGCTAGGGCTGTATTGAGTTCCATGTTTGGCATTTCAACTTATTTTTATTGGTGTAAAGTAATTTTGTAATTTTTAACTTCTTAGCGATGTTGTGCAAAATAACACAAGCTACAACTATTTTTGGGATATTTTTATGTTTGACGCGGCAAACATACTTTAAGATCGGGAACCTTCGTTTAAGTTGACCAAAACAACGCTCGATTATTATCCTCTCCTCTTTTAGGAGTTTATTAAAGCTTCTTTGAGCTCTATTATCAGGATTTTTAAATGGAGTCATAAGACATGGCTCTAATCCATACCCCTTCTTATCAGCAATTAGTACAGTATTTTGCATTCTTGATAAAATTTGTCTAATGTCTGAATTTTTCCAAATCCAGGCCACCTTACATCTACACTTGTGAACATTTCACTGGCATCACAAGTTGCCTGTACATTTAGCGTAGGGTTTCCTTTACGATTGACATATTCATCTCCATGGATCTTCGGTATTTTCTATACCTATATGCGTACAGTCAATGACACCAATCGCGGTTGGAAAACGGTATTTTCTTTGCCACAATTATTTCGCCTCCACTAATGAATTTTGGGAAGTAGGAGATTTAATCCAGGTGCCAGCTTGTGCAACAATTTCATCAACAACACTGCTGACAGTCCGTGATACTGCGGATTGCTCCACCCCAAGTTCCTCACCGATACCTTTTTGAAACCCAGGATCGGCTAGATAACTCAAAAATAATTTGATTTTATGCCGAGAAGACAACGCACCGCCTCGAGATTCTGTAGTGTTACCTAAAAAAGTATTAGCTAACCACTCAACGTTTTCCTCTTCAAAACGAAACAAACTTTTAAAGTCACTAGAACGTGGTGAAGAACGACACCTATAGTGTTTCACATTTCTTAAATGCACATTATCCGCCATAGCAACTAGGTCACTATAACACTTTCTCACAAGTGAGTATACGAAAATATAGATGCATGTTTTTCGAAGCATTTGCTTATAATTTAAAGTAAAAGGTCTGCTTTATTCATAACCATTTACTTCTGTCGTGAGCAAAAGATCAACAAAAAAAGCATTTGCTTCTTACTCATAAGTAAAAGGTTTTGCTTGCATTTTTATTCATATTGTTTCGAGGATTTGCTTCATAATTTGCAAGTAAAAGGTTATGCTTATTTTTATTCATACGGCCCATTGTCTAATATAGGGAAAAATTGCTAAGCGATATGACATCTGATGGGATTTTAGCAACTACAGAAATAGACATTCTATCGCGCTTTTTTTTATAAAAACTTTTTGCATAAAAATATAATTGCATAAAAACAAGTATTAATATTGTAGCAAAATTACAAAAACCACCAGTAAACATTAAAATTCACTTTGTTTATATGTAATGAATGTCTATTTTGAAGGTTCCAAGTACGCCGAAATAGCGCTGCGATCTTAAAATACTTCCCCTATAGGTACTCGTAACCTCTGTAGATTGCTTATGGGACGCATTACGGGTAGAGCAGAATTGATCCAATTATTATTTTAAATGTACTTCCATATTTTAGCATAATATAACTGGCAACCTTAACTGCGTTGCGTTCAATGGCTTTTGTATGATTCAATAATCATAAGGGAATGCCCACACTAGCTCTAAGACTTACCTAAAATTGTCTGGTCCAATGGTTCTCGCAACAACTCCCAACGTATCAACAGCTTGAGCCTGCAGACAAGCGAGATCAGATGCCGGGTCAGCCATAAGATATTCTTTCAAATATTGAATAATCCTCGGAAAATATGGCATCATTTCTTCTTTCGCAGCATTGGCCGCTGCCGCAATAGCGCTTAAAGCCAACTCCCTCAAGTGAATAGAATAAGCTGGGTTCAACACAAAGAACAACCTCTCCATCAGCGTTGGAAGATATGGAAGTAACTCGTGGTCCAAATTCTCACAGAAATTCTCCATAGCATAAAACATACGGTCGATGCTCTGTGGTTCCTTTCCATTGTTTTGTAACTGAACGCACATCTGTGAGAGGTATTCGAAGAGAACTGGAAGTAATTCAGAGGCATATTGACTTATTTCTGGTTGAAGATGTTCTGAAAACTGCCCTAAAGCGAAGAGAGCTGCGTTTCTTACTACAGGTGATTCTTCAGTTATTCCTTTGCAGATACACTGGAGAAAGGATTGAAGATATTTTGTGCGGATGTGTTCTGAGCAGCCTTCTGCCAATACTGCAATAGCGAGGTATGATGCCTTTTTAGCGTATAAATCATTGCCTATAAGCGCAGGTTCTATGTGATTTAACTGCAAAAAAAAAAAGAAATAAAAATTAGATTTAGATAGAATGACCATAGCGGTCAAACAACATGTACAAACGATCATTCTCTTGAATCCTTATATCAGTGGTTCCCAACCTTTTTGACTTGCGGAGCCCTTTTAAGCATCAATTTCTATGGCGGAGCCCCTTAGACCTACCCTATGTCCTACAAATTCAATTTTCTCTTTCACAGCTCACTTATTAATAGATAGACAGATTTTGATAAAATGAAGCAAATAATCAAAATACACGCAAGTTATTTAGACCGGGAGCTCATGACAGTTTTTGGTCTCCGATTTCATACAGCATGCCTTTTGGAGGAGAGAATATTTTCCCTGTGACAACAAAAAAGGGATGGTACTAAACCCCTGCACGCTTTCCGGTCATAGAGAAAATTGCATTTCCACTTAAACACAAAATTTTTGTGCTTTTCTCTGATTTAATATTGCTTGATTTAATATTGTTTGTCAAAAAATGTTATAACAAATTTAAAGTCTTTTAAATATATTCATGCGATTCGGAGGGTCCCAAAGGGCTCAAACGGTCATGTGATCTTATAATAAAAAAATATGATTTTCCGCGTTTTCATACAGCATGCCTATAATTAAAATACTTTAAATTTGTAATAACTTTCTTTTGACAAAAGGGCAAGCAATATTAAATCAGAGAAAAACACAAAAATTTTGTGCAAGTGGAAATGCAATTTTCCCTATGACCGGAAAGCGTGCAGGGGTTTAGTACCATCCCTTTTTTGTTGTCACAGGGTAAATATTCTCTCCTCCAAAAGGCATGCTGTATGAAATCGGAGACCAAAAATGTCATGAGCTCCCGGTCTATATTTGAAATACATTATTTTGTGTGTTTGGTTTCCACGACAATTGTTTAAAACCGACAATATTGAAATGTGTCATTACTATATTCGTAAAATTTTACATTTGTTATTGTGAAATCAGTGGCAGCTTATAAATTGACCGAGTAGTTTGTTGATAGTGAGCGTTAAAAAAACAAGTTTGTGAAAAAATGGATATTACTCGTGAAGGTTTCCGTTGAATGATTTTTTACGGTTTTTAGTATAGACCTAACTCAACAAAAATGCATAGATTCACTTCGTTCAACTTTTGGTAATGCAGCACCATCAGAAAAGACTGTTTGCAATTGGTTTGCAGAGTTTCGTCGTGGTCGTGCGTCCGTCAGTGATGAATCTCGTGAAGGTCGATTAAAATCGGTTGTGATTCAAAAAAACATCGATGTTTTGCGCGAAATGATTGAAGAAGATCGGCATGTGACTTACCACGAGATAGAGGTATCCTTTGGCATATCGCAGACTGTAATACATTCGATTTTGCATGAACATTTAGCTGTGAAAAAGATCTGTTCCCGATGGATTCCGCATAATTTGACCGAAGTTCAACACATTTATTTACGAAATTTTGATGGGGCCCTCTTCCGAAAAAGTTTGGAGGCCCCTGCTTTAGAGGATCGGAGAACAGATAATGCCAGGGGCGGATCGACCTAACGGGCGATCGGGCATCGCCCGATTGGCCGATGCGACGGCCGCTATCCACTCAAATACCTATGATCAATTCTATGATATTATTCTACAAATCACTCACATTTTTTATTTGTTTTTCTAACATTTTTTCATTATTTTAGAGACCGTATTTTAATTTTCGATATTAATATTAAAAATATAAATTAAATAAGTTTATTTAAATATACTTTGGTCTTTATTTATGCCCTCTTAAAACGTCTTTAGGGCCTCTTAAAACGTTCCCTATAAATGGTCAACAAGTCCCGTGAGCCTGGGCCGAAACATCCAAATCGCTTGGGCCGGTTCATCCAAATCGCCCGGGCCGATTCAATCCCTCGATCCGCCCCTGGATAATGCTGAATGGTATACAACAATTTGTTTGCCAGAAGTCATCACAGCACGTCAAACAATTGATTATTTGAAGGAGTAAAACATCGAATTAATGTCTCGTCGCCCGTATTCACCTGATTTATCCCCTAACGACTTTTTTTTTGTTCCCCAATGTCAAAAAAAAAAAAATGCGTGGACAGCGATTTTTATCACCTCAAGAAACTGTTGAAGCCTTCGAAAACCTTGTTTTTGAGATACCAACTTCAGAGTGGAAAAAATGTTTTGAGAATTGGTTTGAACGCATGCAAAGGTGAATAAATCTTAAAGGCGAATATTTTGAAAAACAAAAAAACAGTTCATTCCAAAAAAAAATTTTTTTCTTTCTTAGTTTTTGTAAAAACTTAAAAGGTACTATACCTTTTAAGTTTTAGGTTAAGTTAAAACTTAAAGGTACTATACCATAGCAAATTAGTTTTGAAGAACGCAATAAAATAATAAAAGTTAGGGAACTCATAAAATTATAATAGAAGTGATATAACTAGACGTGTCAACTCATAGCCGTAGGGGTTAGTTTTTCACATTACGCATCTTACTTAAAGGATTAACAAAAACAAGTATACTTATTTAAAGTTATACTCTATCTCTGAAAGACTGATAGTAATAAATCATTTTGTCAGGCAGTTACCAGTGGCGTGCACATTTTAAACACGTTTAAATTGGTTTTGTGTATTTCTATATTACTATTTATCATTTTATTAAACGCACGACTGTGACCATATTTTTCCTCAAAATTTTAGGGTCAAATTTTTATGGCCTATTGTGTTTAACCCTAGTTCGTATTCCCATATAATATGTGCGGCATACTCGGTTGTTTTTAACAATATTTCGTTTCGAACTATTCATATTTTGTGGCTTTTGTTTTACCGCTTTTGTGTGAAAATACAATAACTTTTTACAAATAATAAATTTTATTACTATCAGTCTTTCAGAGATAGAGTATAGTACTTAAACGTATTTATGCGCTACTGACCGTTGACTGTTTACAACGTGGTTAACATGAACCGTAGTACTTTTGTAGTTTAACAATGTGATTATAGTTATACGGGATAATTGTTATATGCCGATCTTCAAAAATATAATGGTATGTTCTACAGCCTTCGTAATAGTGGCGTAAATTTTCCTTATGGGTTCGATAAACAATTTTCTATTCTTAATTGATTTCTTGATACATTTTTCGCAAGATCCGAAACTAAAGAAAATCCCAAGAACGGTCGGAAAGAAATCCCTGTTTCGAAAAATGAAATCAAGTTTGTTTCAAAGTATATTTCCGACGAGACAATATCTTTTACTAGGAAACAGTTTATTTATTACCTTCATAAGAAAACAAATCATAGTGTCAAATTTCATTATCATTAAAAACGTCAAAATTTTTAGTAAAAACTAACATATTGCAATAAGTATAATGAATCCCTAACATTTCAACCAAAAACATAAATATCCAATCCAAATTAATCGTTACATTGAAAAAATTATTAAAATTACAAGATGAGATGTGGAAGTTCTAAAAGTTGTGGAAGTTCTAAAAGTGTTGAAAGTACAGACGATCCATGGTGCGATTCAACAAATCCTCGCCTGATCGAATTCTGCGAAGTAAAAAGGGCTCAACAAATGATAACATCTGGTATAGTAGTAACACCATGTATGAAATCACGTCTTTCGGATGTAACGGGAATGGAAGTATACTTAAAACTAGAAATATTCCAAAGAACAGGTAGTTTTAAAGAACGTGGCGCAAGATATACCATGCTAAGATTGTCTGACCAAGACAAAAAGAAAGGTGTTATAGCAGCTTCATTAGGAAACCATTCGCAAGGTATGAGTATTAATGGAAGAGATTTAGGTATACCAGTTACTGTTGTAATGCCAGTAGTAGCGCCGTTAATGAAAGTAGAAAAATGTAGACAGTATGGCGCGACGGTTGTATTGCAAGGTAATAACATGGCTGAAGCGAAAAAAATTGCTCAGAAATTAGCGAAAGAAAAAGGTTATACTTTTATTAATGGTTACGATCATCCACATGTTATTGCTGGTCAAGGAGTTATAGGATGTGAAATAATTGAGCAAATGAAGAGAGTAGATGCAGTTATTGTACCAGTAGGAGGTGGTGGTTTGATAGCAGGTGTTGCTACAGCAATTAAGTCTCTATCACCATGCACAGAAATTATAGGAGTTGAAGCTGAAGAATGTGCTGGGTTTACAGAAGCGCTTAAATTTGGAAAACCAACAGTAACGAAATATCTACCCAGTTTAGCCGACGGCTTACAGGTAATTCATTTTTTATAAAACCATTCGTAATGTAAAATTTCACACTTTTGCGGATATCTAGTAAGTACGGGAAGTCTATTTGGGAGCCATTGGGAATGTTGATAATCTACTACTAAATTGATATCGAATCCCAGTTTCAGGCGGGTCTGGGGTCATATACATACACACGAATTTTAAAAATTTTCAAAGGGTGTCTGAAAGCAGGTCTATCAGACAGTTTTTCCAGAAAAAAAAAATTGCGGATTGTCGCGATTTTCTTGAGTTACAAAGGTAAAAGTTCCGTATGCCTTGTTGCAATTACATTATTTGTCAATCAGATCAATTCTGTAAAAAGTTACTATAATAGATACCGTGTAGCAACGTTACTCCAAGATAACTTTTATAGTGACTTTAATAGTAACTTTAACATTTTTCGTATTCTGTAATATCCAACTGTAGTGACGTCGGTATGAAAGTTATATCTTTTTTTTAAATTATATTGTTTTATTAGCCATTAGTTAAAATTATATCTTAGTGACAGTTACTAAGAAAAGAATGAAGTTAGTTACAGAAGTGAAACACGCATGCGCATTGGTGGTATACATAAGACAGTTGAGGTTAAAAATATGGTATAATCTGTCTCATTTTGTAATACGAAACTAGATCTGGTTACTTTGGTGACTGTTGTGGTGTAAATAGACTTTTATGGAAACATGTGAACTTGTAAATCTGGCTTTTAAATATTTGGTTAAGTTTTATTATATCGAGGTTATATTCACTCAAAAACTATATGTCAGATAACAAATTGACATGTCAAAATTGCGATTGACATGTCAAAATTGTGATAGACATGTCAAATATTTTGAAAGGTGCCACTTCAGAATAGACCTTAAAATGATATTTAAATATACAACATAAAAAATGAAATTCCCCTCTTAGTTTTGTATTACAAAATGAGACAGATATAAGCTGTTCACTTTTGTAAGAACACACAGATCTAGTATCTGGTTATTTTGGTTACTTTTATGGTGTGTTACTGACTTTAAATGTCAATTAAAAATATTCCTTACGCTGTAAATCCGACTTTAGGTTGATGAGGTTATGATCATTATAATTAAGATACAGTGAATTTATTTTTTAATGCAACATCTAGGTACTATGTCATTACCATGGATACAGTTTTTGACAGCAATATAAATCTTGTTAATTTTCATTTGCAACATAGAAAAAACCATATTTACTATCAAAATCAAAATATTTTATTGAAAATTCACATAAAAAAAAAATATATTAATAATTAATAAATAACTAATAAAAACTCATAATAAATGTTCAAAAGTTTCTCCGTTTACTTGCATACAAAATGTTAAGCGATCATAAAAATGATTCAAAACATTCAGCAATTGCTCTTGAGGTATATTGTTGGATGCTTGAACAATTTTGTCTTGCAGTTCAGCAATATCCCTAAGTTCTCCATTATATACTTTGCCCTTTAAATATCCCCAATAAAAAAAATCATTGGGTGCCAAATCCGGAGAACTCGCTGGCCAATTCATCGGCCCTCCTCTTCCAATCCAGCTATTTGGGAAAGTTCTATGTAAATATTCTTTAACTATTCTAGAATAATGGACTTGTGCGCCATCATGTTGAAACCATACTTAATATTCAGGTTTCGCAATACAGATAATATTTGGTTTTGCAAAAGGGCTAGATATTGTGCGGCATTAAGGTTACCTTCAATAAAAAAAGGCCCTATAATATTGGTTCCTATTATCCCTGCCCAAACATTTAATTTTTGCGGCCTTTGAGTTCAGGAGGAATGAAACAAAGGTAAATTTTCTTGACTCTAGTACCTAAAATTTTGTCTGTGCACTTCACCATTTAGAGTAAACGTTGCTTCGTTAGTAAATAAAATTCTTTGAAGCATTGTTGGGTTAGAATTAATTTTTTCAAACATTTCAAAATCCATACGTACTGCTGCGTCCCTTTCTAACAATTCTTGATGGTTTTGAAATGTGTATGATTGAAACATTTCTTTTTTTAAGAAGTTAAAAACAGATCCAATACTGACACCAACGGTTTGTGCAATTGATCTTAAAGTATCTTGATTGTTTTCTTCCACTTGTAATAATATTTCCAACTGCTTTTCTGTAAGCACGTGGAATGTTGTTCTTTTTTTATTTTTATGTTTTGACTTAAGACATCCTTCGCGATTAAATTTATTAACTAGTCTTGAAATTGTAGAGGGATTTGGTATTGGCCGATCTGGATAAGTTGCACTAAATACAGCAGAAACTTCTCTTAAACTCATTTGGGAGTTATACCAAGTTACTATCATTATTTTTTCTTTATCTGCATACATGTTAATTAATTTTTATATCAGCAATGAGTAAAAGTATACACACTAATTGTCTATGTTGCAAATGAAAATGAACACGATTTATATTGCTGTCAAAAACTGTATCCATGGTAATGACATAGTACATGTTGCATTAAAAAATATATTCACGGTATCATTTTTCAATATGACATATGTCAAATGGATCGACATTTTAAAAAGGTGACATTTTTTAATACCAACATGACATACAGCTTCAAAGGTGCAAACTATTGAAAACAAAATTCTCTCTTAGTTTGTTCTTACAAAAGTGAACAGCTTATATAAGCTGTTCATTTTTGTAAGAACACGCTACATCTGGTTATTTTGGTTACTTTTATGGTGTGTTACTGACTTTAAATGTTAATAAAAAATATTCCTTCCGCTGTAAAACCGACTTTAGGTTGATAAGGTTATGATCACTATAATTAAGATATCATTTTTCATTATGACATATGTCAAATGGATCGACATTTTAAAAAAGTGACATTTTTTAATACCAACATGACATACAGCTTCAAATGTGCAAACTATTGAAAACAAAATTCCCTCTTAGTTTGTTCTTACAAAAGTGAACAGCATATAATATATACAGTCTGTTCCAAACGGTTGTCCCACACCCTGTAGCCCAGATGGTTTAAACTAAAATTCTGAAAAAATTCTAAGTAATGCACATTTGTGTGAACCAGAATAGTTCAACAGGAATTTTTGATTAATTATGTTTTTGGAAAAAAAAGCATTTTTTGTTTTTTTCCTAATAATGTTGAAAACTTATAGTTATATAACACGCTAAACAGTAACGTGTATCTTGGTGTCGTGGCTAAAATACTGGCATTCTGCCCAAGAAAATGAGTTCGAATCCTACGAGAGGAGACAATATTATTTTTTATTTTATTTTTTTGCATTTTTATATTGTTTAAATTATTTTTTCAAAATTCTAGTTATTTTTTGGCAATTCTTGCATTTAATTTTTAAAAGCGTAAATTTAATAACCAGTGGAAATTTTTGAAATTATAATTTTATTCTATATTTGAATGTACACGAAATCAAAGTGGAGGGGACCTATGACTAAAAATAACCAATGGAAGCCATAGGCGCAATTTTCAAAATCTTAATGAACCTTGATATATAAAAAAAAATACTGCACATGTTTAGAAACTTAACTAATGGTAATAGGCATTCGAATTAAAATTCATAAAAAAATATTTTGACATAAAATTTGTTTTGGCATCCCAAATAATAATCATTCACTTACTAAATACCTGCAAAACCCTGAAATGTGTGAAAATTTACACTTCACATAATTTTTTTCACTAATATTATACATAAAAATATTAATTCTTAGATGAATTTATTTGGGATAGTTTACAGTTTACACTGTACTTCGCGGCACCCCTAAACTGAAGTTGCGGTACCCCAAGGTGCCGCGGCACCCCGGTTGAAAACCACTGTACTAAAGCATAAGACACTGAAATTTCAATTATTAATTACAGGTACCCAAAGTTGGTTACAACTCATTCAGAACTGCAAAAGATCGAATGGACCATATGATCACTGTTTCTGAAGACTTATTAGATGTGAGTATTTTACATATGGTCGAATATGAAAAAATAGTACCGGAAGGCGCCGGAGCATCTGGTTTAGCGGCAATATATACAGGAAAACTAAATCACCTAAAAGGAAAAAGGGTTTGTATTGTTGTGAGTGGTGGAAACATCGATACTTCAATGTTAGGAAGAGTACTAAATCGTGGTTTAGCTGTATTAGGAAGATACATTAAATTCTCCGTTTGGGTAGTGGATCGACCTGGTGGTATATCTGATTTAACAGCATTTATTAACGACAATGGCGCTACTATCAAACACATGCATTGTGAGAGGTCATGGCTTACAGACGATAATTACCGGGTGAAAGTGACTTTATTTTGTGAAACTAAAGGTATTGATAGTGCTAGTGAATTAAAATGTGCCCTAGAAGAAAACTTTGAGAAGACTGATTTTAGTGATTTTCCCAATGTAAGCTTCGCAAAGAAAATAATTAATTTTAATAAACAAGAAGTTAAATGTGGAGACAGTAAGTGCAGAGCAAAATAAAAAGAAAATAACACTACATATGTACACATTCAAACAAAACTATTATCATTTGCACAAAATAAGCAATACAATAGAAAAAATCTTTAGGTCATGTTCAGAATTTACAAACAGTATTTGTAATGATTTATTAATAAAATTTGGTTGTGACAAAACAAGGTGTTAATTATTGCAGATTGTACAAAACTATGCCATATTACCACATGAGTATTTAATATACAGATTTTCAACTCGATGTAACGAGATAAATTATAGAAAACAGTGGATCCATTGTTATTGGGCAGGAGCAATAACAAAACTAAATATATTATCCATTTCTTGGATTCGTGCGGAAACGAATTTTTAAATCTATGTTCAATGTCAGCTTAGAAAAATGTGTGTAAGAAGATAGGAGCTGTTTGTCCTTGTTTCTGATTGGTTTAGAACACCATCCCTATTACAATGTTAAAATATTGTTTTTAGTCCAAGTTGACAGATGTTCAGTGTCGTACACTGGAAATATATATATTTTATTTAAAAGGTATATTGTGTTATTATTTACATATTTAGACTTTTATTTATATTCTTGGCGTAGATTTTATGCAGAAAATTCTCCATGTAATTTGTTTTTACGCAGTTATATATTTTTTAGATTATCTGACATATAAATATTTTTTGACACTTGACAATTAACAGATCAAGATAGAGGACTTATGTGAATGAGACCAAAAGACAGCCCAGCTGATAGTGATGTGAATGAGGCCAAAAGAAAGCCCAGCTGATAGTGCCCAAAGAAGAAGTTATTGATATAATTTTTAGTATTGACGTATATTGATGTATTATATTGATGTATATAGGAGGGTTGTCTCTTATATTTCGGGATTGCGCTAAACTAGTGCCGCCATCTGGCAACTGACGCTTCTATTGTAAAATATGACATTTTTGCCGGATACGAACTCAAAACGTACGAGCGCTATTTGTGTTGTTTACAGTAACTTGAAAAAAATCACCTCAACTTTTCGTTGGATTATTCTTTTGTTCGGTTGGAGGAATATGCATGATGAAATGTCGTTCAGAAAGTCGAGCTCTCTCGTGGTCAACTTCAGTTTGTACTTCGTTTACTTGTCCAGAAATAATCAATGCTTTTACAACATCATGGTTACCTAGCATCAAATTTATCTAGCGCATAATAATTTTTTATAAATTTAAGTTAGTTAATTAAAATTTTTATTGCAGAGCAACAAAAGCTATTTGCGCCTAGCGCAGCCGATCTAAATGACTACACTACATATTTAAAACAATAAAATAAACGATAAATAAATAAATAAAATCTATAAAAATACGCATCCTCAATAAAAGAAATCTTGCACAGACAAACACAAATAAATAAGATAAAAAGTCTGTTTGAAAAATTGAACAGGCGTAGGGTGATGGTAAGAGACTATAAAGGGGCCAATTACTTTCGAATATCACAGTCTAGAAATAGAACACATTAAAATAAGGTACAAGACTTTACAAATAAAACAGTAAGTTCGATTCTCTCAGAAAGAGTATCAGCCTGTCCATAAGTACTCTGTCGTCACCTAACACAACTGACAGGTCATAGCACAGGCCTAACCTCTCTCTGCCATTCTTGAACTGTACACACTGACTTACAATGTGTAACACAGACAAATCTGTGTTACACGTCGCACACATAGGAGTGGCCTATACGGAGGCGTGTGATGGCGGTTTCCTCACTGCGGTTAATCCTGCAGGAAGATCCCATGGTTTAATATCTCCCTTAATCTGTCTTAACTTAACATCTTGTATGCTCCACTCATGCTGCTACCTGGATAAAACCAGATGTTTCAGATGACTTTTTGCGTCATCTGGAAATATGAAACTCAGATCAATCATAAGTCTGTGGCAGGCGGATTTTGCAGCGAAATCAGCCACTTCATTACCTTTAATACCAACATGTCCCGGTATCCAAAACAGTCTACCTTCTCATTCTGAACATTCAGATTGTAGAGTAGTAACCGGATCTTTAGTACAAGAGGAAGCACTGGATCTGGATCTTAGATACTGTTCAGAGCGCTCAGCGAGTCCGTTAAGATAACACTTGACCGACCTTGATCTGACGAAACAAAACACAGGGCCTTGAAAATAGCGCTCAGCAGTGTACACACTCGTTATGGAGTGCAGACGGTACTGAAACTGCTGTTCGTATATTTAAAATTGTAGTACGCGAATGTTTTATTCTAATACATGAAGCAAAATTATAACCTACTGAAAATGAACGGTAGGCGTAACGAGAGGTACTCATCATTCGCGGATGGGATTAGATTTTTATAACGATACATTCTCGTCATACGCAGTGAAAGGATTAAAAATAACTGTTTTTGAATAAATATTTATACTATTTCGATGACTAATTTACTAAAAAAAACTGAAAATTCATTTCCACACTATAACAGAAATAGATTTCATTTCGACACTGGTGTAAAAAGTAGGTGTTCTCTAATGGCCGAAGAGAAGTGAATATTACTTACCAATGGTGGGATAAGTTTATCAGCGGGTATATGCAGAGCCAAGAGGTCTAAGGTCTGAGTTGCGCATGTCATTGGGTTACTGTTATCAGGATCCCCGGTGAAGTATTCTTCTTCACCTTCATCCTCAGGCTGACTGCTCATTAAAAGGAATAGAATGTTGACCATCGGTTCCACCAGCTTATTCTTCATTATACTCTAAAACAGAAAAATATGATTAGTACAATTTATTCCAAATAGGAAGTTAAGAAGCTATTCTCTATTCATGCAGACTACAGAATATCGATTCTATTCGCGACTGAAATTACCGAATTGGCGCCACTATCGTCTTCGGAAAATTTGACACGAAAAAGGATACTTCTCTGTCAACGTATGTCATATTTAGGTTCGATAAACGCCGATTCACTTTTAGGCCTGTGCTGAATTAATATCGTACGCCTGCGATTCCCCGATCTGATCGGGTAGGTACTAGTGTTGGGCGCGTGAATAAAATGTTATCACGATCACGCACGCTCACGAAGTCAGATTCAAAATTACAAGCATGCACACGAAATCATAATTTTAAAATTTCACGGTCAGCACGCGTGCTTCGTGAGTCACGCATGAATAGTGACACGCGTGATTTTTTTTCACGTTAGAATGGCCAACCCACACCCCTCCCAAAATTTTGTTAATAAGAAACGAGTGTTATGTAGGTACAGTCAGCGCTCGCTTAACGTACATCCGCTTAACGTACGTTCGATGATACGTACATGATTAATTACGGATCCTATGTTCGTACGAATGTACATCACGTAACATAAAAATGTCGCTTTTGTACGAACGTACACATTGTCAATCTTTTGTTGCCATATCAAATACGTCGTTTTCGTATTTGATATGGCAACTTTATGGTTAAAAAAAATGGAAAAGAAATAGCACACAATGTATAATGTATAATCGGATTCAATCGGAAAAATGTCCGATTATTAAATGACGGGACCGCATTTAATTTTGAAAGAGTAATCTTAACGTAAAATTTGTTTGAATAAAACTTGCACATTTTAAAATTTTCTACAAAAAAGATTCTTACATTTTTTTTTATGAATGATCATTTGCAAGATATTGAAGTTTATTAATTTAATGCCCCTAATATTTTCGTAAATCCGAATAGAACAGTAAACGCGTAGTATTAACATATAAATACATGTTAAAAAATTAAAAATAAACCATGCATTATATAAAATAAACATGTTTAGAAAAATAAATAAGTACTTAAAAAATTATTATTTGTTGTTTTTAATTAGATTTAATTTATCTATTGTCAATTGTACCGCAGTTTATTTTTTTTTTTGTCTTGATATAAAAGTTTATAACAAGCGGTGCTATTGCATATATTATTAACAACACTGAAACTTCTATAAATATCCGGATCCGAATTCTCGATAGTGTCAATGAGTTCTTCCACTTTGCCTAATATTCCATTTACTGTTTTTAATTGCATTCCGGTTGTTTCGTTCTTGGTTTTTAGGTCTTCTTTTTCAGTTCTCATTTGCTCTTGTAGTTCTAATAACTCATTAGTTGTGAGTTCGTCCGCATGTGATTCTAACAAATCGTTAATATCTTCAGTGTCCATATTCAGACTCCATTTTTTTTTTTTTTTTAATACATGTGAATACACTGCTGTGCATTTCTATTTAAATTGGCAATTTCATACGCACCAAATCAATAGATAGACTGCTAGAATCGAAAGAACAAATAATTACTTACCTTAGTTTTCGTTCTTGTTAACCAGCCAACAAAACTGATGGCCTTAACTTTGACAGAGTCATCAATATTTTTAGTGCTTGCAAGCTGCAGACAGAGCTGAACTACAGTGGTTGTATGGGGAATTATAACGTTGATAGCATACTCCACAAGTTCGTCGAGTATTTCCATTACATCACAAGCTTTCTTCTCGTCCGTCAATGTGAACGCTTTTATGCATTCCATAATTCTCGGTAGAAGATTATGGTAAATGTTGATCATCTAAAAATCAATAAACATTAATATCCCCTCATTAATGACGCAATTCTCTACAATCCGTAGCGAGCGTAGGAAACTGTAAACTGTAAAATGTGCAAGACGTTTACGGGGAATGTTCAATTATGAGCATACAATACAGTTTTTTAATAAGATGGCTCACATCTTATATAAGTCATAGAAGTCAAGCTGTTTGTTTTAATGGTTTTACTTCAAGTTATGTAACGATAATTTCAGGCGTGCCCCAAGGTCTCAGTTAGAGCCCCTACTCTTCTTAATTTCACATTCAATAAAAAATTCAAACTTTTTTTTATCTACAGAGAATATGAATATTTTTCGTGATGTCAAATCATCATCAAACGCTGAACTGCTCCTAGCAGACATAGATAATCTTTACACTTAGTGTCACAAAATAAATTTTTCTTAAACCTCGAAAAATGTTCAATTATTTTCACCAGAAACAAAAATACTTTAATATACTACTGTAATTTCAATGGTAATGACTTGAGAGTCTTATTCAACTCAAAATTAAATTTAAGAGTTCACATAAATTATATTACAGCTAAGGCTTTTAAGATGCTAGGTTTTGTAATAAAGTCAGCTCAACATTTTAAAAATCCATCACTGCTCTAAAGTCATTGATTTACGCGTACGTCTAAAGTAATGTCCAATTTGCATCTGTCATCTGGAATCCTTTTTATGAAATATACATATCAATTACAAAAAAAGAAAAACAAAAAAAAAAAAACGTTAAATATTTATCATTTTAAATAAATTTTTGCTATCCTCAAAATAATTATGAATATTATTGTAAAGAATTTAATCTTTTAACTTTAAAGGACCGTCGGACTTTATCGGATTTATTTAATAAGTGTTTGTTAACATTTAGCTCGTATTAACGTTTTTAAAGAAAAACTTGAATAATGAAATTTCAGTATTTATACGCTTAAAGTAACATTTAAATAGTTTAAATGAGATTTATAGTATATATATTTTGAAAAACATTAACTTTATTAAAAGAGAGAATCCTCAAAAATATCAATATATTCTGACCTACCAATTTTATGTGTGAAATAAAACATCCGTTTTTCGTCGCATTCATAGATACTAATTCTGTAAATGTATAAAGCATTTATATAGCTTCACTATATGCAAACAATCAAAGATAAAACTAATTAGGTTAGGTTTAGTTAGCAAAAATTTTGGATAGAAACAAATGAAACTTGATAGACGAATATAAACAGGTACTTATAAGGTATTTTATTTTATAAATAATTAGCAAACATTTCACTGGGCTCGTCCTGTATATGTTTCAAAGAATAAATAAATAAATAAGTCTGATCAATGACAAATGAATGAAGCAACAACAAACTTATTTATATATTTCTATCTCGCACATGTCAAATATCTATATCAGCACATCAGAGGAAAATTGTATTAAGTCGCAAATGATAAATGACTCAGAAAAGACGATTTAAGATTATTTACCTCCATGCGTTGATCGACTTAATATAGTTTTAAAACAACGAATATCGAAACTGGCTAGAGATTCAGCTCCAAATTATATTCCACTTGACAGACCATAAAGTATTAAGTCACTTGGCACTAAAATGTCATTTCTGATAAAAATGTGACTTGATACAATTTACCTCTAAGGTGCTGATATAAGTTGATATATAAATATGTTGTTAAGTTCCAAGGTTAATAATAATAAATTGACCCCAAGCAAAGCCGGGCGGGTCAGCTGTAAGTATAACATTTAAAATATTTACCTGTTGATGTCCTTCAATAACTTTAGCAAAATTTTTCATCGTAATAATAGTGTAGTACGCTAAGTCACAGCTCAAGTCTGGTAGGCCGTTTAATGTATTTTGGAATAAAAACCCAAATGAATCAGCATGTGATATATACTGTTCGACAGAAATTTCAGTCATTATTGATAAGGTATACATTCCCAACTGAAAAACAAAAATATTAATATTCAATTGTTTGTTAATTAACTTGCTCTATACATAAAACTAGCTGTAGTACCCGTACTTCGAACGGTTTTTGTAACGTACATTTTTTTGCTGTAACGTAAATGAAAAGTGAGATATTTCAATTTCAAGTACAGGGTGTGGCAGCATAATTTGCTGATTTGAATTGGGCGCCAGGAAGCGAGGTTTGGCCGCTAGAGGGTGCGGATGGTTTCATTCGAATGGGTGGGTCGGGAAGTTTTTCTCTCTTCCACGTAAGTACCGCGAATGTGTTGGACGAAGGAAGATCTCGCGTTTGCCGTAGAGGCTTAAGCCTGGAACAGAATGCAACGAGTTCTACGGCGCGTTGACGGCGTTCGTACGGCGCTATCTGTCAGAAGAAAGTTAATACCAAGCTATCGTACGCAAGTGCACAGAATAGACAACGTCCTACAGCGTTCGAACGCCGTTGATACTGAATGTTCGTCAACTTCCAACTTTTGACGCCGTTGAACGTTGACGCAGAACACCTAACCTCAGTTTTTACTGAAGGGTAAAGTGTTTGTATGCATAAATAACTTGCATACAACATCACACGCAAGTCTTCATCATCCATTATATTTTTAATAAAAGAAAGCGCACGTATAAGTACAGATATAGGTTGTCAAGTGACACTTGACGGCGTTAAAAATTATTGTATTGTGTGCAGGCGAAAATTCTCAACGGCGCTAACGCAACGCTGTCGCAAATGACGGCGCGCTGTGCATTCTGTTCCAGGCTTTATTTTTCTAACGGTCGCTCGATCATCGCCACGCAGCGAGCATTCCGCGCGCACTTCAATATTGCCGCCCGACCTCGTGTTCCTGGCCGGCAATCGATTGTTATGTGGGTAACATTCAGAAAGTGTGGAAAAGAAAAGATCAGGGGTAGAACGGCCCATGAGATCAGCCCAAAACATCGAGGCAGTAAGGCAGTCTATTTTGCGATCTCCTCGGCGCTCTGCAAGCAAGCATGCAGCTGCCCTTTGAATTTGCTGATCGTTCCAGGAGACAAATTCTTCATGATGTCCTCCACTTTAATACTTACAAGTTGACTGATGCAAGAACTCACTATACGCGATTTTGCTGCTCGACAAAATGCTTGTGAAGCGTTCCTTGAAACTTTGCCTGATGACGCGCTTGTGTTTTTTAGTGACGAGGCTCATTTTTATCTTTCTGGATGCGTGAACAAGCAAAACATGCGCACTGGAGTGATAACAATCCCAGAGCACTACCTGAGATGCCCCTTCATTGTGAACGTGTAACTGTTTAGTGTGTACTATCGAGTGAAGGTATTATTGGTTCCTATTTTTTTGAAAAGGATGAGGTTGCAGTTACATTTAATTGTGATCACTATGTGAACATGATCAAAGATTTTTTTTCTGCCAAATCTTGACAAAATAGATGTTAGAATGTGTGGTTTCAGCAGGATAGAGCCATGGCACACACGGCGCGAACTGCAATAATGGTTTTACGGGAACACTTCCCTGAGCGCCTGATTTAGAGATGGGAATTTCGGCTCAGTTTGCGGATCCGGATCAGTGGAGGTCGTTCAGTTTGTTGAGCCGGTTCATTGATCCGGCTCAGTGATCCGGTTAAGTAAACATGTTTGCGAGACACAGGTCGGTCGTTCGTTCGTAGGTTGAACGTCGCTTAGAGCCGGCTCTTGCATTATACGAACTGGAAACATGTTTCCGAGACACAGATCGGTCGGTCGTTCGTTCGTAGGTAGAACGTCGCTTAGAGCCGGCTCTTGCATTATATGAAGAGCCGGGTAAATATGTTCCCGAGACAAAGGTCGGTCGGTCGTTCGTTCGTAGGTAGAACGTCGCTTAACTCCGGCTCTTATCTAACATTTTTGAAACAAACAATTCACTTTATGTAGCTACTGTATTTTAAACCAGATGTGTTAAGTTTATGGCGATGTTTATTGCCCTTATAAATCGGACATCTGGGATTTGGGCAATATTTTTAATATTTTTATATAGTATGGTTGTAAGAAAATACAGACTAAGCCTATTAGTTTCAAATAAACTGCCCTACAAATTGATGACAAAATACACTTTATGATAATACATTACAAGCCGAGTTCTCGCGAAGTTCAACATGACATCGATCCAGATCCGGATCACTCCGGTCACTGCTCACAATCGCCCGACCAATCGTATCCTTGAAACTATACAGTGAGCCGTGAGCCGGCTCAATTCAATTTGGGGAACCGTGTCACTTCGGTCAGTGTACTGAGCCGGCTCAGTGAGCCGGTTTGTTCATGAACGACCCATCTCTAGCCTGATTTCTTTTAAGGGCAATCTTCAGTGGCCGGCGCACTCAACCGATTTAGCCCCTTTGGACTTTTTTTATGAGGATATCTCAAATTCATCCTGTACACCGATTGTCCAAGGACCCTTGCTCAACTGAAAGACAATATTCGCCAAGCAATAACCAGCATACCCATCGCTATGCTGGAAAGAGTGGACCGACACTTCAGAATTCAGGCAAATCAGTATATCACCAATAGCGCCACTTGCCGGATACAATTTTTAAAACAGTGTAAACTTAAATTTCCAATATTGTAGAATAATTAGAATAAAATAATTGCTAAAATGATAATTATAATATCTTCTGTTTTATTGACCCTTCAAATCAGCAAATTATTCTACCACACCCTGTATATGGTATGATTTATGCAGGGTGTAACTGAAAGGCTTGGCCAAAGCCAAGCCAAATCCAAGCACTTCAGTGACGTCTCTATAAAAGTCTTATAGAGATATGTCTCCGGAAATAGTTTCTTAAAGAGTTACAGCGATTTTAGATTTAAACTTTTAGGAAATACGATTCTTATTAGAACCGCTCCATTATTATTTTTTTTTTAAAGAGCCTTTCTCACGAATACGCTGATGGATTGCCGTAAAAGTACCTTTAGCTGGATCTCTTCGGTTAGGATATGTTTTAGCATAAAGACGACGTGCTAAATTACTGTTTCCATTTGCTCGCCCACACGTAAAGTGTATGTCTGTCAACTCTTCGTCATTTTCTTTTAAATTTACACAACAACCAGCTTCTTTCTACTAATTTATTTTGTTTGAAAAATGGAACAATGAAGAAAATTGAAGTATGAAAATGAAGTTTCCTTTTTAGTTACGTATTACAAAATGAGACATTATACTATATGCTGTTTACTTTTGTAAGGAAAAAACCAGATCTAGTTACTTCTATAGTGTATTACAGAATTTAAATGTTAATTAAAAATATACATTACGCTGTAAAACCCAGGATTATTAAAGTATAAGTCTGTTTCATAACTTGCAGTGGTGGGGGTAAATAGAGAGGCTACGCGTCATCCGTATGCTAACGGACGTCAGTCTTTGTTGATCGTATATGTTATATACACGTGAATTTTTATTTTTGGCTATAGATATAAAAATATCGTTTAATTTTTTGAATTTCTACTTTTTTTAATTTCTTTTTTTTTCGAAAGGAATATTTTGTCGTTCTAAATAAATTTTATTACATTCATTTTTGATGGGAAGAGAATAATAAGTGAATTATTTCAATACTTTAGTTTTAGGGTGTCCCCTCGTAACTATCTTAATATTCATCAAATTGAAAAAATGCAAAGAACAAATAAGATTTGTTTTCTTATAAACAATTTTTATTGTATAGTTTGTTCTGTTTATCTTTGTTCTAGTTAAGATAGTTCTGTTTATAAAGGAAATATTTCAAGTTTTTTAAAGCCAGTTTTAACCCAGAAACAGCCTCTAAGAAAATTTTGAGATACCATGCCTATATTTGATCCTGGTTCTACTCTATTGTATCTAATTTCGTTAAAATACGGCCGTTTTTAAAAACAGATATAACCTCCAATTTTATTAATCACTATATTATTATAGCAATTTGTTTTTCTGTTTTTATTTAAATCAGTATAAAATTTCCTTAGGTTTATATTGATAATTTATTCAATAGAATTGTCTTGCAATAAATATCTATTATGAAAATACGCGCACAAAAATATTTAAAAACATGCAACATTTACATTAATTTTGTATGCTAGTTTGAACTAGGCATACGTGTGACGTAATGCCCTCTCACGCTCTGATTGGTCTGAAGTTACGAGACAACCTTTACGAGATTACTTTAATAATTTTGGTAAAACCGACTTTAGATTTATTGGTTATGATCATTATTAAGAAAGTGACATTTTTTATAATTTTTTAATACTAGCATATAACAACATAAAGGCTATTCCAAACGTTTAGGCGGAACTAGAGTTTCAATTTTAGTAACTTTTACCGATTAAGTGATTGTTTTGATAATTTTGTTTAGCAAAAGCTTACTTCAAACCATAAAAGAAGAGCTAATCACAACTTGAAAAAATGAAAATTCCAGTTAGTTCCGCCTAAACTTTTGGAATATCCTATAGATCTGGGCTGTTTAACCTTTTTGTATTTGGGATCTACTTTTTTATGTATATTGTTACCACGATCGACCAGAATGCGACCAGCACATTTTATAATGTAATTTTAAAGCTGTTTTTCATGTAAAAATAACCTTAAAAGAAATTTAAAAAAAAAAAGTTTATTGAAGATTCTTCATATGCCCTCCTAGGCTGCACTTTTAGCCCGACGGTTAACACATTGATCGCCAACGAATTTTATGCAAGATGATTAGAAAATGGTTCTTTGTTTTTAAGTTTTGTTGGTTAGGATATGTTAAGATAAGATTTTTTTTCGGTGTATTTTTATAAATTAGTGTTTTTTTGACATGCGATCACAGGTCTTCGGTACGGAAAATTTAAGAAAATTATACATTAAATTGCGTCAGGCTATCATCCTGCCAGTCACTTATCCCATTCAAGCAAACGTGAGCGATTGTGCGGACAGTTACTTTTCGCGCGTTTTATCGTTAGTAGTTTTGATTTAAATTTCTTTGCCGGTCACCCCCATGGCAATGAATGCGTTAAGGTGGTCCTGAACTTATTGAAAAAATAAGAATCTATTATATAACGTTTAAATACAACTTTTATTAAACATTTCATTACGACATTTGAACGTAGGCTTGTGAGAAGCTTGTTTTAATTTTTACCTCGTATTTATAAAATGTATTTTTAAGTACATGGAAGCAAGAGAAACTAAAGATCTACTTAAAACCACGCCGCGATCGACCAGTAGATCGCGATCGACTGGTTGGGCAGCCCTGCTATAGATGAATATTTGGGGCGTTACGAGGAACGCCAACTTTTTTAGTTGGCGTTCTACTTATTATATATTTCAAGGTAACCGAATAGCTTCAGATCCATAGAGATAATATAGAAAATCAACATATCATATACCTTGTAGCCAAAACATATTGAATTTCACTCCTCTGTTTTACCAGCCGTTATCTCGTTTATGGTCATAACATTGCGTGTTTTCTACATATTTCTTATGTAGTGTTTATATGCGATACAATTCTTTTAGTGCTTTTTTTAATTTAACACCTTTTTGTTTATGTATAAACAATTATAAACAATTATAAACAATTGTATTTTGTGTGATAATATAGTGTGTTTTGGATTCTTTATTTTCAAAAGTTTGATGCCTAGATTAGGATCTATTATAGTTTTCATTATTTAAGGTTAAGTAAAGTTTTTTAGTTTTTATTTTAGAGCCAAAATGTGTTGAGTGATACTGCCCGAGAAGGGGTACATTTTCATTTTAAAAACAGTGGAACGTTGCACCACTTGATATTACTACGCAACTATAATCTTAACGTAAATAATCTATAATAAAAATTGTTTAAGACAAAAAATAAATAATTTTTGTTCCATATAATTTTCAGTAGAATGAATACTTGGGAGCTATGGCAAGCGCTACCTTAAAAACTTCTAACTTTACAGAAAAAACGTTTACAAATCTGTTGAAAATAAACAAAAATCATTATTATTTTCAGAATTTTTTCAGTTGCATGAATTTTTATAAAAACAAAATACAGTAGCTGTTTAATAATGTGAACTATTGAATTTAACCTAAAAAGCTGTGCACTACACAGAATATCAAATGGAAATCTATAAGATATCTATTAGAAAATATGTAACTAAACACAAAACTGCTAAATAAACAACAAACTAAATAAAAAAGGTTTTTAGAAATTACTATAAGTTGGATATGTCAACACAAGTATCAACACACATCAGAGCGTATTATAAAATGTCAAATGTTAACATCGTTTTATTTAGCGATACCAATACAAATGTCCCTATATTATATAAACAATTTTAAAATTTGTAAATCTTCACACTGACTATCGAACACAAACTAAATATGACTTCAAAAGGTATGTTTTAGTAAATTAAAAGAGTGAAGAGCAATATTAGTCTATAATTCACATGCAAAAAAAATCGGTTTAGTTATTTTTTCGCCACTAAGTTTGTCATTGAAGTTATGACGCAAAATGACCAACTACGTTGATTAAACGACTGACCTATACATGCGGGACTGGATTTTCTAGAAATCTAGTGACTTCTAATGATTGAATGGGACTTTGAGGCCGATTGTTTTAAAATAGTAAATCGAACTTTATAAGACAATTTAGGTTAAAAATGTCAATTTTATTAGAATTTGTTTTTTAAATATTAAATGAAATATTACCTTCACAACTATATAATATAACAATATGACATGACAATTCAAATAAAAATATGACATTTGAAACATAAATCGTCATATTTTGGGCAGATTAGCCAAAATTTAAAAAAATTACTTAATATTTGAGATGCAGGCATGTAACATTAAAAATTAAATTACTTTTTCACCACTAAGTACAAAGCTAAGAAATGGATATTAATAGAAACCAGGCGTGTTAATAAAATCAAATGTTTTAAATAATCGAAAGTTTATTGTTAAGTTATTTCTTGTTTATTGTAAATTAAAATATCTGAGTTATTTGTTTTGCACTTTCTTGGTAGCCAAACTTTTTATTACTGTCTTTTCCCTGTTTTTTACAATACAAGTAAATCATCAATACTGAAAACATTTCCTTCAATACAAAGAACAGATCGTTATTAAATGCTTCTAATCTCCAAAGAACTTGATTTCATTAACTGTTTGTTCATTATTGTTGCCGTAGTCTCCATTTATTATCACCACATACAACTCTGCATAACCTACTATCTAATTTTGATTAGTCACTATATTCAGATTCTTTAATTTTCTAATTCATTTAACAACGTATTTACATAAATGAGCGCCTTCTGTATATTGAAGTATCTCACGGATTATTTCAGTTACAGCGAAAATGTATATAATAAAAAACGTATGAAGTAGGATAACCTTAGTTGTTGAAATAATTATCATACTTCTCTGTCCATAAGAGTTTCACTGTTGCATAATGTGTGCACGAACTGTAGAACTTCGGGCCACTCATTGTTCGGAAATTCATGTCTACCAATAGTACCAATAAATTGAGCGATTGAATTTTTCACTAATTTCTCTTGTTCCGTCACTAAAGCTTGTAGCATACCCTGTTTGATGCTAAAATAAAATTTATATTATTAATAAATTATAATTTATTTTTGAATCAATTAAGTGTTAATTACAAATTTTTAAATGAAAATGTTATCGCTGGCACAAAATAAGTTATTATAGCAAAGAGATAAGGCTAACTTACGCATTTCTAATGTCGAGTGTTACTTTTTTCCACGCACTCCGTTTTCCTAATTTTTTTCGCAGGAGTACAGCAGCTGACTGTCTTATTTGTGGATTTGTCGAAGTTACAATTAGCTGTGACAAGGCTGGAATGGCTTCAGGGTTTTTAAATGCCTCTTTTAATTCTTTTGTACCCTTTAAAAAAATACATATTTTGAAACAAAATTTACATGACAATAAAACAACAATTTAGAATATAAAGAACCAAACAAATAATTAATATAATAAATGAGGAGTAAATAGTTTCGAAATTTGAAAATAAAATTTTTTGAAAGCTGTCATTTTTACAAAAAGCACGTGTTGAACAGGTTAACGTCAAGTATTTTGAAAATATTAAGAAAACAAATAATGAATTACCTGTTGGATTACAGCATTGTCTGCAACCAATAATTTAGCAACAATTTCTTCCATTTTATGTAGTTATTAATAGCAGTATCGTAATTAATAATAAATTTATTAAACGACACTGCCGGCACTACCGCACTTCTACTCCTACGAGTCGACAAGAAGAGATTGAAAGACAAAGTGGGAAGATACAACTACTCCTTGGTAAGAGAAAGATACATAATCCGCCCATAAAAATTTCATTACGTTTACATTGTACATACAAAATGGTACAAAGTCAACGGAAGGACACCGGCGTTTAAATCGAAATTATTGCTGTAAAGTGGACTACCCTATTTTTTAAAGCGACAGGAGTATGTAGATTAGTATAAAATAAATATGTAAAGTACTGTTATCTATTTTGCTATAAAAAAAATGTGAAATTTGACCCGCATATTCTAAATATTTGTCCGGTGATTGTAAACTGCTCTGGTTTAAGGCTTAATTTTTTTATAATTATAACAAAAAGTACCCCTTAAAGTGTATTAAATATATAAAATAGTGTTGTTTCTGTTTAATATCTATATGCATATGGAAAGGAATAAAGATGGAATTATCACGTTTGTCGGAGATTAGTACGCAAAATATCGATGGTAGGTCCGTCAATACTGCGATTTAATCAGCTAAAATCGTATATGAGTCGCTATAAAATACGTGGTAGAATGTCGTTGATAAAGAGATTTTTAATGTTGAAGAGATAAGTAAGTCTTAAACTAAGAGTAAAACAATGCTGTTAGATAAATTCATTGTGGGGTGAAACGGTAAACGATACATATGGGAATTGACATGACGTTGGAAGATCCATTTTTCGTAGTGAAAGAGTAAGCATTGCAAATGATACAGAATTATTTTTAAACAATTGATATGTAAACAATGACAACGTTTACATTGTTGTTATATATGTGGTTTGGTAGTGTTGTACATATAACTTATTAGACGCACAGAAACCATTTTTGTTTTTATCTAATCGTTTTTGTCATTAGTAGTTAGTAATTATTTTATTGCTAAATGATGATTATTCGTTATTCTTACAATGTTTTCTGTATTGCACAGCGAAGTTTTCAAAGCTTTAAATAAAACTCGAGGTTTATACCTTCGTTGGATTGAACTTCAAGATGATACAAATTGTATTACCAAAGACGAAGTAGATTGGACAAATACCGAACTTAAAAATTCACTACGAAGTATTGAATGGGATCTTGATGACTTAGAAGACACAGTAGATATCCTTTTTCACAGTAGTTTTTAATAAAAATCAATCTTGTAAGCTCTGTTTGCTTATGTCATCACTGTTTTGATTGATTGATATTAATTTACATATTGTATCATATATTTTCCTTAATTCCATTGCACATATAGTTGAAAAAAATCCTTCAAAATTTAAAATAGACAATAAAGAACTGACGACAAGAAAAAATTTCATCGATGCCACTAGAGAAGAAGTTAAGGTACCAATTTCCAATCATTATTATCAATTAAAACTAAATATTTCAAATGTTTCGTAGAATATGAAAGACAAGATGAACATTAATAGAAACAGAGATAGAGATCGCACGGCAAGACAAGTAAGTTTATAATTATTATTTACCACAATTATTATACAAAAAAATTACATCTGACAATAAAAATATACCCAATTTTGTTTGAAATTTTTTCAAATGTTTTTTGTTTTGTTTTATGTAAAAACAAAACAAAAATGTATAGTTGTGTTGAAAACACGATTTTTATAAAATATATTTACCCAATATAGTTACACCTTGTATATATATTTTTAATTTATACCGGGTGTCTATTTTTTATCGAACATAGGAAATACAAATATTTTTATTTAACGATATCTCATTACATATTAATTATAGAGCAAAATGTTTAAGTACAAAAACTGTTCAGAATTAAAAACTGCATTTAAAGATTCTAAATTTGTTAATCAAATCGTTTTTTTTTTTTCATAAATTATACAAAATGAAACTTAGAAATTGTGACTACTTAAACAAATTGCTATGGGCAATATATCAAATAATTCTATCAATCCAAATAACGATATTGCACGGTTAAATAATAAAATTACAAAAGAGGGTAACAAAATTACAAAGATAATTATGTACAGTTCATAGGGAGTTTTACAAGATACTGCTGAGCAGTTAATGGCGATTTATTCAAACATTTTTATTTACTGTTTAGTAAATTGTTGTTTAATTTATAATTTTCTTTACCCAACTAACACAAAATGCTTTATAAAATTTGTATAAACATTTTTACAGCAATATTATACAACTGAGAATTTATAATTCAGCAACAAAAAATAGTTTAACTTGCAAAATAGGCGCAGGTTTATAAAACCTTTTGGTTATTTTCATCCGTTTATTTGATTTTCATAACTGAGCATTTACTTGACAATTTATTATATTTAGAAAGAAAGCTAGGTTTGCTAGCGTCGGCGAATCAATGCAGTTACGTCACACGACTGTATTGTCTGAAACAATGCAATCGTTTGTTACGTCGTGTGACGTAACTGCGTTGATTCGCCGACGCTAGTATATATGACTTATCAATAAAGAGATATCGCTAAATGTAAAATTTAACCCACTACTGAATGATTATAAAAAAAGTGAAAATTTCGTTTTCGGAAATACTCAAAATTTTACTTGCACCATATATGGCACTTGTCTTAAAATGCTTAATTTTACTTGTGAGCTTTTATATTTTAATTTTTTATTGTGTAAATTATTATGACTTATTTTTATCAATTCTCTGTTGGTAAACCCGTTTTTATTTTTGCACTTGCAAATTGATACATCAAGAAACTTAACTAAGCCCACAATTTCAAGAAATAAAATAATACATTTTTTCCTTATTTTATTTTATTTATTTATTTATTTATTTTATTTATTTTTTTTTGTTGGCCGTCACTTCAATTCGTCTTCCTTTTTTAGGGTTTTGTAGATATGACAAAAAACAATTATCATTTTTAGGGTTTTATAGCTATGACCAAAAAACCCTCATACCGTCATTTTGTCTTCTGTCTGTCTGTCTGTCTGTCTGTGCGGTAAAAATTGTAGCCAAACGGCTAAACCTAGAGAGTTGAAATTTGGCATGCTTATACAAATCTTTGACCCACACATAGGAAAAATACTAAAACATCTAAAAAAACATATCCCCCTAAAAATATAAACAAATATCTGCTCATCAAAAAAAATATATATTTTTTTAAAATTCTGAGTAGGGTATCAAATGAAAGCCCTTAGTATGTGGATTAACGATCAAAATTTTATTTTTGCAAAATAAATTATTTTGACGCGATTTTTGCCAAAATTGTGAAAAAAAATTTTGTCCCACACCCTGTAGCCCAGATGGTTTAAACTAAAAATCTGAAAAAAATCTAAGTAATGTACATTGGTGTCAACCGGAATAGTACAACAGGAATTTTCGATCAGATTATGTTTTCGGAAAATAACGCATTTTTTGTGTTTTTTGCTTGACCATGTAAAATATTTAATAACTTATGTAACAAGGTAAACCAGCATGCATTCTTTTTTTTGCATTTTTATTTTGTTTAAATAATTTTTTCAAAATTCTAGTTATATTTGGGCAAATATTGCTTTTAATTTTTAAATCGTAAATTTAATAACCAGTGGAAATTGTTGAAATACACGAAATCAGAGAGGCGGAGTTATGACTTAAAACAACCAATAGAAGCCACTGGCGCAATTTTAAAATCTTAATGAACCTTGCTGTATAAAAAATACTGCACATTTTTAGAAACCTAAATTATTAGGTTAATCGCATTAAAATTAACAAAAAAAATAAAATAAAATTAACATAAAATTTGTTTTGGCATCCCAAATTATCATCATTCACTTACTAAATACCTGCAAACCCCTAAAATTTGTGAAAATTCACACCACATAAATTTTTTTTGTTGGCCGACACTTCGATTCGGCTTTCTTTTTTTAGTATTTTGTAGATATGCTACAAAACACATATAATTTTTTGTCCCAATTATCATTTTTTTATGTATTTAATTCCTCGATTAGTCTGGTTTCAAACAATCTGGGATATTGTATGCAGAAAAGGTTTAACATTGTATTTATTTCCTATGTTCAATCAAAAAAGTAGACACTTTGTATAATAGATTATATTGTAGCCTCTACTTGAAAATTCCCCTGTCCGAGCACCAATGTCTCTCAACGTATCATCACACGGAACTACCAAATACTCCAAGTTGGAAAATGAGTTGGATAGTCCACAAAGACAGTTTTTAGGCAGCACATTTAATCAGCAGCAGCAGATGCTGCGGATGCAAGATGAACAGCTTGAGGTCATCAGTGATTCACTTGGTTCCCTCAAAACTGTGTCAAGGCATATTGGCATTGAACTTGATGAACAAGCAGGGTGAGTTAATTAAATTTATTAATTAAAACAGGTGTGCCAAACTCAATTTAGCCTCGAGCCATTTTTCTAACACGGAAAATTCACACGGGCCGCATATGTATTTATATGAATTGACTAGTGCACCCGTTGCCAACTGTGTTGGCAAACACATCATTCAGGCAAACACCTTAATGTGGAACTTGTTCGACACCTCAGACTTGTTTCTCTCCCATACGTCTTACTTCATCCAATTCAAATTGAATCAACTCTTCGCCCATTATGTATACCATGTTTTAATACCAACATGACATACAATTTCAAAGGTGCAAACTACTGAATGTATCAATTTGTAATTTTTACCAAAATATTTTAAATATTTCGAACCAATTTTAAATTTGCACAAATAAGTTGTCACCTAGTGGCGCTGATATGAATGACCAAACTCGGCCGGTAATTTTTGGTAAAAATTATTAATTTTTACCAAAGGGAGTTTTACTCACTGCATTATATTTACATTATTGAAAATTTAAAACGTTAGATAATTTAAAACGTTAATCGTAGAAATAAAAAAAATAATAAAGCATTGAAAATATAATAATAAAGAAAAGAAAGTCACATTTTTCTTACTCACTTTCATCAAAACTAAATATTTTTAAAATTTTTTTTTTTTTCTGCTACTAATAATTTTAATTTATATTATTTTTGTGTAAACATATTATCTGTCTCATTTTGTAATACGTAACTAACAGGGAAAGTTCATGGTGTATATGGTGTATATTGACAATACATTTATCTATAATATAATAGCCCAACGTGTGTCCCTGCGTGGGTGCGTGCCTGTCGTCTGAAACAAATTTGAAGCGAGATTCCGAAATGTAACGAAATATTCCGAAGCTTACCGAAGTGTATATTGACATATAACGCGTATTTCGTATTACAAATTGAGACGGATTATATCAATTATACTATCAGAAAGACTGATAGTAATAAAATTTATTATTTGTAAACAGTTATTGTTTTTCATACAGAAGCGGCCTACAAAATATGAATAGTTCGAAACGAAATATTGTTAAAAACAACCGAGTGTGCCGCACAAATTATATGGGAATACGAACTAGGGTTAAACACAATAGATCATAAAAATTTTGAGGAAAAATATGGTCACAGGGGTGCGTTTAATAAAATGATAAATAGTAATATAGAAATACACAAAACCAACTTTAACGTGTTTAAAATGTGCACGCTACTGGTAACTGCCTGACAAAAAGATTTATTACTCTCAGGCTTTCTGAGATAGAGTATAACAATTATTATTATTACGCGTTATATGTCAATATACACTTCGGTAAGCTTCAGAATATTTCGTTACATTTCGGAATCTCGCTTCAAATTTGTTTCAGACGACAGGCACGCACCCACCCACGGACACACGTTGGGCTATTATATTATAGATGCTCCATTTCTGAAACCGCATAAAAATCTGCGTTAGGTTTTTTTTTTTTTTTAAAAATGTAATAATTTTGTACTTTAATATCTACATAGATATCGTTATTTTCCGAGTTTATTTATTTATGCGCAATTGTTCTTTATCTTTATCAGTGACTGTTAAATATTAATTGCTTACAGTTATCAAGATAACATAGATGAGTCATTAAAATATTATTGTGATTTATAATTGTGGCTGAAATAAAAATTTACGATTAAAACTGAAATAACTAGAACAATTATCGCTTGACCTTTCTTATATCGAAAAAATTAATAATAAATACAATTTTTGCAATTTAATAGTTAATGAAAATTACATATACGCCTTCCACAGTATGAGTTGATTTACGTCATCAGTAAAAGTTACCAAAACAATGACGTCACTTTTTAGTACAGTTACGTGTGAAAGTTTATTTGTGGTAAATACATCAACACTATCACCTACTTAATAATATTACAATATCAAGTATAATATGCATTTAAGTTTCACGCATTGTGTTAATAGTTTAGTTATAAATACAAAATCCAAAACTTGAAGTGGAAATAAAATAAAATTCATAAAAAATAAAACTGTTACTCGTGTATTTGCTTACATGGTGAAAATGAACACGAATTGTATTTTTCCTGTTTTCCGAGTTTTATTTTTATTTTTTTAATTTAAAGGTAATCTACGATTTACAAGATATGTAATAATATACTATTCTAAAGAAATTTCAAGGAAATTTTTAGTTTTACATTGAATTTTTAATTCTTTTTGACTGTCTGTCAATATAATAACAACAAAAATATGGTAAATATATTAGTAAAAATTAATATCTCTGCGTGAAAAAGTAGAAGGGCCTTTTAATATATCAACTGATGATTTAGGCAAATTTTGGGTGGGATAAATGCTTTTTTTCAGTCTTTTCTTGGACGTAAAAATCACTTTCCATAAAATGCAACGAGCAAACATGCATGCATGGACTTGGATTTTTGCCCATATTTAGTTTTTTGGTCCATAAAAACCTACGATCCACTTTCTCTTTGCCTCCAAACGTCGTTTCAATTGATATTTGTTTTCTATTTAGGTAAATTATGGAATGTTTAAGAAGGATTCATCCTTATTCACGATTTACATTGCGGCACACAACAAAATTGATTGTTTTTTTTTCCATGATTCACAAAAATCAAATAACAAAAAAACACGTATTTCTCCATTGAACAAAACAAAACAATGTCACTTTCGTATTTTTCGCAAATTGCCACCAGATGTCAGGGCGCTTAGGAAGTTTCCCCTATTATTTCTATATGTCGGGTGAGTCTAAGTGTTGTATACACATGCCAGATTTCAACACTCTAGATCAAGGGTTGACCAAATATGGCTCTTTGAGTACCTAAAAATGGCTTAGATTTGTACCCTTTTTCACCCGCTGTCGCTCTTCTAAAAGTAAATAATTAGAATTTGGATTAGAATTTGTATTGCCGATCGCTGCTCTAGATGTAGCCGTTATGCCAAAATTTCTACCGAATAGACCTAGACAAACATATGAGTGATGGAATAAGAGTTTCTTGCTCATATCAATGAAACCTTGAAAAAGACATTTGATATCCCGTATTTGTGGAAAGGTATCTTTTCCACAAATACTCATTTACAGACATGACCAACTCCACATAACCCGTATTGTCCAACTAAGATTCTAATAATCTGCTTTTGTTACAGAATGCTAGATGAATTCGGAACAGAACTGGAGTCCACTGATACCAAACTTGATACAACAATGAAAAGAATAGCCAAAGTCCTTCACATGTCCAATGGTAAGTTGTTATACAATAGACCATATTAGTGTGTCGTCACATACATGTGCTGCCATCTGAGAGCTGAGTCCTTTGGAAGTTTTTAACTGGTTTAAAATACATGTGACATTACTTTTGTTACCTTAATTTTATGAATATCTTCAATTTTGGAGCAAAAAATATGTATTTTTGATAAATATATACTAATATATACAGTCCAGATGCTTTATATTATAGAATAATGATTTTATAAATATATAAATTAGGATTCGAAGATATATTTATAGGTTACGTTTTTAAATTATATGGAAATCGAAATATCTTTAGTATTTATTTAATTAACACTAAGTAATCATTAATATTTTGTTATAGAATGCATAATGGTGTATTGTTTTGCTCCAAATTGTAACCATTACAGCTACATTCTTAATTGCAAATTTTTTCGTTTTTTGACATGAAAATGAAAAACAATAATGGGTAAAATAAAATAACATATTGTTCCTTCAAACCATTTAGATATGGCATACACACTTATTGCTATGTTACTTGCCATAATAACAGTTATTAACGTAAAATATTCAAAATTAACCTGCAAAATAATATTGTTCTACAAAAATAATGACATATTAGATTAAAATGTATAAAATAAGAATTTTAATAAATAAATATTGACTTGTTGTTTTAATGTGAAGCATTCCCTTACTTTGAAAACTTAATTTATATTTCCAAAATGCAATTTAACAAAAAAAAAAACAACATGCTAAATTCAAATAAAAGGGATCCAACCGCGAGGCGGCAGGTCTGAATCCCATTTTGTGACGTAGCTACTAATATGGTCTATTATTAACAATTCGGCGAACTACGAGCATTAGAGTAAATAGGGGATAGGCATGATTTTTTTTTTATTTTTTATTATATTCCTCTTGTTGCATATAAACATAAAAAACAGTTTTTTTTTTTTTTTTTTGTAATTTGAAGGCTTGAAAAAATCATAAATGTATGTAGCGCGCGAAAACGACGTGTGACGTCATACCCCTTCTAACTGACGCATGGCACTACTAGCTTACCGGCGTACATAGTCTGTTGTGAACTTATTTGTTTGTATAACTTTCATAGGTTATGTAAAGTTAGAGTGATTTTAGTTAAAATTAAGTTTAATTCTATAAAAACAATTTATACATGTTTACCGAATTAAATTTTATATTAAAATAGATAACTTATATTGCAGTATTTCAATTATGCCTCTAACGTTTTGTAACTTCATGTAAACAATGTAGTAAAATTCTGACATCTAAATTACATAAATATTTACATTTTACAGAGTTGCAGCGTTTGTTTACATAAAGTTATAGAATATAAAATAAAAATTACTTTGACACCATTTATTTCCTCAGCACTGTAGCATTCATTATTTTTCATATATTCCATGAGCATAAATGCATCAATGTTGGGTAAATTATCACTCTGAGCCCTAACAAAATCTTTATCTGACATTTTAATAATAAATGCGTGAAAAATTGCTTAAAAACAAATACAAAACTCTCGAACAATACAATACACACACGTGTATGTTGTAGCTGTATCTGTGATGTGAAACCCCTATCGTTTGACGTCATACTCAATCGGTTTACTCGGCAACCTTCGCTCCGTGGTCGGCTTATTTCAAATTTACAATATTTTAATTCAAAAATTTGGCTATAATATTAATTAAAATGTAATTTTTGTTTTGTTAGGTGACATAACTAACATTAACATATCAAAATAATGTAGTTTTAAGGAAATACAAATTTTATGCGTATCCCCTATTTCCAAATTTGTCAGAAAATATTTACGGTTAATGCGGCTGTGTACGATATGTAGGGATACATCCCTGACCGCAAGCGCTTAACAAGTCAAAGTAATATCACTACAATTCTGCTCATACTATAATATAATTCTATTCTATAGTTGACAAAAAAAGCCATAGTTACTTGACAACCGCTAATAGAATCGCGTTATTGGCCATGATAGAATAGAATTATATTCATCATAATACCACGAATGGTCGCCAATGTGTGTGCAAGGCACTCTTAGGCTGCTCGTCCTTTGGACTTATTTTCATCCGATCCGACCCGATCAGATTTCAGACGACAAGCTGCGAACGATCCCATCACAGTAAAATGAATTGAAGCGCGGTTTTGGATGCGTTTTCATCCGATCCGATCCAATCCGAACAGAACAGATTTCGGACAAAAAACTGCGACCGATGCGATCACAGCAAAATAAATTGAAGGTCGTCTAGTGGATGCGAAGTTATCGGTCCGATTTTGTACGAACACATCCGACGTTCCAACGATCCGAAAAATCACTGATTACCTCCTTATCACTGCCAGTTTAACCCCATTGAACTAATTTGGGGTATAACAAAAATTATTATGATAGACATATTGGTTAAAACGGATATAGTGATAACGAAGTTTTGAAAATGTAGCAGTGTTGTAGCCTGTGACCAAATTAGTTGTGAAACTTGGGCAAAATCTGTTAAAAAAATCGAAAATTTAATAAATGAATGGTGGGAAAGGGAAAGGATTGTTGATGATATTAATCCAATAATAATAAATACAAGAAATGACAGCGATAGTTTAGATGACGACGATATCATGCATTACAGTGACTAATTGTTTTAAAATTAAAATAAACATTTAAATACAACTTGTAGCAATATATTATATGAATAAATATATTTTTACCTAATATTTTATTACTTTCCACTTAGGGGAAAAATAAAAATTTAATTTAAATATACAACATATTATAATCCAAAATTTACGTATAAGTTTTTCCTTATTTATAATTATTACCTTAAAATTAATAATTTTGTTTGTTTGAGTACTGCTGTGAATTTATTTTCGTGCTCCAATTAGCAAAGATATCTACGAATAATTCTGTTTCTTTCTAATGCTTTGTTTTTTATTAAAATAATTTGGAAGGTTGGTTGTCAACTTGCGTCACTGTACGTTACTCTGGGTATGCGAATAATTATAATGATATATAGAGAGAAAGCATATAGTATTGTGTATCGATACTTGTAGCAACGAACAGTCACCTATCAGCAATCCGACTATATTGTATAATTTACCTTAAAGTCATACTAAGACGTTCTTCCGGTGAAATAGTTTCACGAAAATTAAAAATTTTCCTTATTGTTGGACTGATATCATCCAAAATATAATGGAAAGTGTCTTGATTCAATCGGTGAAAATCAAAAAAAAAATTTTCGTCTATTATTAAATCCTCATATAGATAATGAAATTCTCCAAGACTATTTCTTTTCTCTAATATATGATTAGTCCAGCATTCTTTTCTCTTTCTTTGAAGTCGGCGTCTGACTAAATAAGAGTTCTCCAAAATAAAAATAAGGTTATCCATTGCACAACTTGTTTTCAGAGCTTGTTGAAACAAATGAATTCACCCACTCGCGTCGCATCTGATGCACGGTCGAGCTGTTTTGTCGTCCGAAATCTGTTCGGATCGGATCGGATATGATCGGATCGGATGAAAACGCATCCAAAGGACGAGCAGCCTTGGTAGTTTCGGTACTAATGATACTTAATTTTCAGATCGCCGACAGTGGACAGCGATTGCAGTACTTTCCGTTATTCTTATCATTGTGATAATTTTATTTATTTATCTGTGATTATTCAAATTTTAGCCTCCATACAACAATAGTTTATTAGGATCGCATGTTAGCGTTATTCACCACCTGTTGAGAACCACTTAAACATTATTAAAACGCGTGAGATGAATAACGGTTTTTTATAGTGTGTTGTATTAGATTTATACAGAAATATTTGTGTATTGTTATTAATTATTGTATTTCTGTAGACTGATTTTTGTTTTTAAAGAAAACATTCTTGTATAATTCAATATGGTACCTGTACATACATTGTAAGTGTAAAAATAAGACGTTTAGTTGATATTAGCCGTTTTTATTTTATTGTGATTTTTTTTTGTGAAAATATGAATAAATAAATTAAATATTATGAGCAATAATACAGTGTTTTGTTTATAATTCATTTAAAATAAAAATCCAGTGTGAAAGGAGGTGTGAGTTTGTGTTTTACCTTGCTTCTGATCGGTCCAGCGCGCTGCTAAGTAGTGCCGATCCTGGGTACTTATACTGTTTTCACACTAGAAGTTTGAAGGTCCCTGTCCACTTGAGATTACTCGCGAGAGTAACTCTCGATAGCAACTCTCAGGGGCTGGTCCTCTAGAGAGCTGATTTGAACCGAATATACTATCGAGAGTACCCGGCGAGCTGCTCGCCGAGATCACTCTCGCGAGTAATCTCAAGTGGACAGGGACCTTCAAACTTCTAGTGTGAAAACAGTATAAGTACCCAGGATCGGCACTACTGGTGGGACTAAAAATCCAGTGTGAAAGGAGGTGTGCGTTTGTGTTTTACCTTGCTTCTGATTGGTCCAGCGCGCTGCTAAGTAGTGCCGATCCTGGGTACTTATACTGTTTTCACACTAGAAGTTTGAAGGTCCCTGTCCACTTGAGATTACTCGCGAGAGTAACTCTCGATAGCAACTCTCAGGGGCTGGTCCTCTAGAGAGCTGATTTGAACCGAATATACTATCGAGAGTACCCGGCGAGCTGCTCGCCGAGATCACTCTCGCGAGAACTCTCAAACCCGTGTCCACTTGATCAGTTGTGGAGAGTAGTCAAGATGGCGTCGTGCTATAGAAAGGTCGCAGCAGTTGTAATAATTTGTACCATTTCTAAAAAAAGAAAAAAGTTGATTTAAAAAAATCTGCTGAATTAAGGTGCCTTCAAGAATTTCTCGAAATCAAAAATGAAATGGTGCAGGATCTATTTTTAATAATAAAGTTGAATTAATTTATATTGAGAACTGACATGCTCGAATTCGCAGTCTGGTGGTCAAATATTGTACTAGGCGCCTGTAGTACTGTTTGAACTTATTACATATGTTCTAGTGTTGATTTTTTGTTAGAATGTCGGTAGAAGTTGTGAAAAACTGTAAAAGTAGAACAAATTGTAGTGTTTTTGGCTGTCATTCAAGACAGGACAAAGATAGGCATGTTAGGTTTTTTCTTTTCTTAAGAAAAATGGAGGGAAAAATAATATTAAGTCCAGATTGGAAAAGATATGGTTATGGACAGGAGGAAGGCATGGGAATATATTTTGAGTTAAAAAGTAACTGATAGTATGCGAGTTTGTTCATTACATTTGTCGTAGAAAAACTAAACTGCACTAATATATTAATAATAATAGTTAATAATATAACCTGCTTCTGTCCAACTAAAACTAATTTTATTTCATGAGGCAATGAACATAATGCACTTGTTTACAAACATAATCCATTTATTGTAAATTCAGATGTACCACATAAAATTAAATGCCCGGCATTTAACACCTGCTCAACTACAAATTACACTTCAATAAATCTACCGGAATTAATCTTTAAATACTGTAATTTGATGTCCACCTTCTGTTATACACCTCAATACATGTGTAGCACGTAAAAATTAAAAATTTTCACAAATATTTACTCGCATTTTCATTAAATAAAAGTGTACTATCCTTAAATTAACCTGTTCACTGTTAGCATATTGACAGCTGAATACTAGACACGACAGCCATATTACCTTGGAGTACAGAGCCGCCAACGCTAATGTGACTTCTCAATTATTAAAAATTTATTTACTTTTAATAATTCTCTTATAAAATTTATTTTAAATATTATTAATAAAATTGTAAATAAAAAATAGTTAAAGCTATAGTTTGTACTAAAACGTATTTAATAGAAGATTTAAAGGAATATGATTTTTCTTTTTTCTTAATAAAGGAATGTAAACTAAAGGAAAGGAAAGTAAATTAATTTCAAATCCTATTAATGCCCTATTCATGAAATTGAAGAAATAGAGATTATTGTTCCTGTAAATAAAGTTGATAAAAAAATAGATATTAAAAAGAAAAGGGTTGTTACCTTTATTCGCGACTCCAAATAACAGTGAGACATGTGGTGGCAGCTTGATAAATTAAACAAGCGTATATATGTATAATATATGTAGTTTGATGTGCTGCAGTTTATGTGAATTAAGACGTATTTTTAAATATAGTGACTTAAATACAGTGCTTTTTTGCCGAAATAATGTTTGAACAGAGAAATATTAAGAAAAAACTTCTGACATATACGCTTCTCGCCGGCCATCAACTGTCGTACGCAGCGCCGCCAATGTTAGTTTGAGTCGCGAATATTTGGGGTATGTACGTAAAAGCTTAATTAGTATATTTTGTTGTTAATTACATTTTAGTATTATAGATGTTAAGTTTTCCCAATGGATCGATTTACAAATAAAATCCTCAGTGCACTAAAATTTTAATAATTTTCTACTTTTAAGAAAACCGGTACATTATACCTATTGCATTATCCATTCTCTAAGCCAAGGGTCGGCAACCTTTTTGTCAATAAGGGCGCAATATAAATTCAAATGTTATTGAGGGCGCATAAAAACGTAAAATATGTAAACACTCGTGGTTGGCAAGGTCGTCTAATCTAAAAAAGGTCCTCACCTCCCAAAATCCAAGTGATGAGCATATAGTTCAAAGTTTCAACACATATGGCGTTTTGTTAAGTTATCATTAAGTGTCTAATGCGTATAGGTTATAATTTGAAAAGTGATCATATAGTTTTGTTTTACTGTGTTAAAAATGTCAAATTTTGTGCCAAATAAAGAGCATTCGCGGACAGTACTACTGTTTTGTTTTCATTTTGAAAAAAACTGCTGCTGAATCATACCGACTGCTTCGAGAAGCTTATGGTGAATATGCTCCATCGCAAGATACGTGTGAACGATGGTTTCGGCGTTTCAAAAGTGGTGACTTTGATCTTACAGACAAAGAACATGGAAAACCTCCAAAAAAATATGAAGATACAAAATTGGAAACATTGCTACAGGAAGACGATAGTCAATCACAAAAACAACTAGCAGAGCAGTTAGGCGTTAGTCAACAAGCTGTTTCCAATCCCCTACGAGAGATGGGTAAGATCCAGAAAGTCGGCAGATGGGTTCCACATGCATTGAATGAGAGGCAGATGGAAAAACGCAAAAACTCTTGTGAAATTTTGCTTGCACGATACAAAAGAAAGTCTTTTTTGAATCGTATCATTACTGTCGATGAAAAATGGATTTCTTTTGAAAATCCCAAACGCAAAAAATCATGGGCGAAACCAGGCTCACCATCCACATCAACTGCAAGACCGAATCGCTTTGGCAAAAAGACAATGCTCTGTACTTGGTGGGACAAAAAGGGTGTGGTCTATTATGAATTGTTAAAACCTGGTGAAACAGTTAATACCCAACGCTACCAACAACAACTGATCGAATTGAACCATTCGCTGCTCATAAAACGACCAGAATACGAAAGAAGACAGCACAAGGTAATCTTTCTTCACGATAACGCTCCATCACATAAGGCAAAAGCAGTTTACAACGCATTGGAGGCACTCAAGTGGGAAGTGCTACCCCATGACTTGGCCCCTTCAGATTACCACTTGTTCGCATCGATGGGTCACGCACTTGCCGAGCATCACTTTTGTTCATATGAAAATGTGAAAGAATGGCTAGATGAATGGTTTGCGGGGAAAGCGGAAGAGTTCTACTGGCAAGGTATTCACAAATTGCCTGAAAGATGGGAAAAATGTATAACTTCTAATGGAGCATACTTTGAATAAATAAACTTTTACTGCTCTTTTGACTTTAATGTGTTTTATTTTAAAAAAAATCCGCATTTCATACTTGTAGACCTGGTATACGTGTGTCTCGATAGCGAGGGCGCCTAAAAATCCCACAGAGGGCACCGTGTTGCCGACCCCTGCTCTAAGCCATAAGAATTGACAATTTTCTATAGTAATACTCGAGTAATGAATGATGAGTGATGAGTAATTTACTCCCAAGTAAGCAAAAGTAACGATTAATGAATATCATTCATCACTCACGATCAGGAATAATTAATATCTTAATCATTATAAAACGTCATAAAAAACGAGAACCATCGAATGTTGTTTATTCACTAGACAATACACCTTTAGAGCAAATCGAAGATATCAGGGATTTGGGCGTCTTATTTAGTAGCAACCTTAATTTCACTGCCCACATCAACACAATCATCAGCAACTCGTTACGCATGTTGGGCTTCATAAAAAGACAGTCGGTGAGCTTCAGAAGTTTACATACTATCAAAGTTCTATTCAATTCTTTAGTGAGGTGTCAGTTAGAATACGCCACATCTATATGGTCTCCAACCCAACAGAGTTTGATTAACAGACTGGAAAACGTGCAAATCAAATTTTGTAATTATGCACTTTATAAATCGGGTATTCATTACAGTGCTGTACCGAGAGGTGAACGACTATCCGCACTTAATTTGAAACCTCTACAAGATAGGCGTCGGATTTTTGACTTATGTCTACTCCATAAAATAATGAATGGTACCACTGACGTTCCTGACATCCTCGCTAAAGTTGGACTGAGAGTTGCACCTTACCCAACAAGAAACGTGGATTTATTCCACCTGCCCAGGCGCCGAACATCTTACGGACTCAACTCCAGCCTGGACAGAATGTGTAAGCTCTACAACGACCTGGCCCCGGATTTGGATATTATGTGCTCTTCTTATATTGCGTTTAAAAATAATCTAAACCGTTTACTTTAATCCTGTTTATTTAGCATTTTTATTTTTTAATATATTTTTTTGTAATTTTTTGTTGTTTTTTAATAATGTGTAATTTAGGTAATTTTATCCTGTATACACTTAAGTAAATAAATAAATAAATTATTCATTACACATTTAATCGAATAACAAAATGCCCAACTCCCAGCGAAGGTACAGGCTGTACCTTCTCTACGCCGAATCACTGATAACGTCACTGATCATTCCTGAATTAGTTTATCACTAAATCCAATGATCTTTAAATAAATACTTTTTGAGTTGTACTTAATATTATCATTACAATTTAACTATCACTGGGACATATGGCATCATAAACACTTGCTATAGAGATAATAGTTATTAAAATATATTACCAAGACTTATTAGGGTCCCCGCACACTACAGACTAAATGATCGGCCGACAGTTTAGTCGGATCGGGCTGCATCCTCGCACACTGCACAAATTAAACTGTTTGGTTGGAGGTGGGTGCGCAGACTGTCCAATTAAATAGTCGGCCGATAGCTTTGCTAGCCGATAAGCTGAACAGATAGAAACGAAACTCGGCATTCGCGACAAAGAAATGTTACCGAAAACGGTTATTATATGTGCTATAAGAAGAAGGAGAAGAATGAAGAAGAGAAACTGAGAATCCTCGCCACTTAGTTGACTCCATTTGGGAATAGCGGCTTCACAAACTCCCTCCCATAGTTTTTTTTTTCAGATTTATATCGGAGTACTCTTTTAATTTTTTTTATATAGTGCTGGTCGCTTCTCTATTTCGTCAATCAGCTGTCCGATCGCATTTTCCATGATTAACGCCATTTATTATTATCGCGCGCACGTATTACTTAGCACAGAATGAACTGAGAACAGGCTCGCCGATGAAACAGTCGTCAGGTGTGCGCGCTCGCATATCACGCCATACTGATTTAGCAGTCGGCCGACAGTTGGCCGATTTTTAAATTGAAAAGGAATCGGGCAGCTCATCAAACTATTTGATCAGCCGATTTCAAATCGTTGGGTGTGCGCACTCACATATATCTTCATACGAATTAAGCAACCGACTAAACTGTCGGCCGATCAAAAGTCTGTAGTCTGCGGCATCTCTTAACCTATTGTAAAATACTAAAAATATACTCCTTCCTTGGGCACTATCAGTCAGGTTAACTTTTGGTCTCACTCACACACGTCCTCAATCTTGATCTGTTCATTGTTAGGTCCTGCCATGTACCTGTATATCAATACTTGTTAGATTTTCGGTGAGCTGATCTATCCATCTCTTGCGAAGTCTTCTCACTGGTCGACGGACATTCAATTTTCCTTCCCATATCTTCCTAACCATTTAGTTCTCCCTCATCCTCATAACGTGTCCTATCCATTGTAATCGTCTGCCTTTCAGTTCTTATGTGATACTAGGCCTTGAGTACAGTTACGGATTCTCCATCCACCATATATTTGAATGGGACCAAAGATTCTGCGTAATATTTTATTTTTGAAAACTTAGAGATGTTGTCGTTCTTGCTTTGTTAAGGTCCATGTTTCGGAGCCATACATAAGTACGGAACGTACTGTAAGTTGGTATAACTTGATCTTGGTGCTTGTAGACAGGAATTTGGTTTTGAAGAGGGGATCAAGTGCAAAATACGGTGCATTTGCAGCTTTAATTCTATTTGTAATTTCCTGCTGTATCAGATTCCCCTGATTTGTCATGGTACCCAGGTATTTGAAAGTAGTAACTCTCTCAAAAGTGTTGTTCTTAATTTTTAAGTCGGTCGTTTTCTCATGACTAACCTTTACTAATAAAAAGTTACTTGGTTTTTTCATGACTGATGATGAGTCCTATTTTACGAGCTTCGACACCAACAAGGTCAGTAAGGTACCACGTCGCTCAATAAGTCGGTAAACTTAGTGCGGTCTAACTAAGAAAAACAATTTATTTTTTAGAAATTCGACTTTATTCATCAACATACTCTCCTTCAAGAGTGATACATTCATTCCAACGCTCCACTAATCCTTCGAAAAAAAAAAAAAAATACAATACCAATCAGTAATAGTTGATTTGCCTGGTGCAGAGTCTCTATAAGGCTTATCAAGCCACTGTTTGGCTTCAACGGTATTTTTTCCCATCAAGAAACAGTTTAATCAACACACGAAATTCTTTTTTATCAATTCTTTTGAAAATTACGTAAGTGGAGTCACTAAAACCACTGTAACCTCTAAACTAATTGTCAGAATGTCATGAAATTATGACACGTATCGTTTGAAGGTTGGTACTATCCAGAAAACATATGGGTCTGTCAACAGTGTTGTCATATATATGTCAGACCGGAGACTTATTGAGTGAAGTGCTATATACGTCTTCAACCTTATTTGAAATAATATCCAGGTCATCTGCATACCTTAAAATCTTGTGGTACCCATTGAGCTATAGACCACGGTGGTTGGTATCTTTTACTTTTGCACATTGGTATAGTCATACAAGGAGATGCCATCTCACCTTTGCTGTTTCACCTCGTGCTGGAGATGCTGCTACGAAAAATATACTCACGCCTTAATACTTCCAATTTGTCAACATAGTAACTGTTAAATTTTACAGTTTCTTATTGAAAAGTACGGGGTTTGATAAAAAAAAAAAAACATGAAGTCCACGTGTTGTGCAATATCTAGTAGATGAAGAGGGGAAATAGCTATATGACTTGTTTTGCTACGGTATTTCTTTCGAGTTTTACGAGGGTTACCTTTTATGTTTTTACAAACGACCACTAGATGGCAATATTGAAATGAGTCATTACTATATTCGTAAAATTTTATATTTGTTATTGTGAAATCAGTGGCATCTTATAAATTGACCGATTAGTTTGTTGACAGTGAGCGTTAAAAAAAAAACAAGTTTGTGTAAAAATGGATATTACTCGTGAAGGTTTTCGTTGGATGATTTTTTACGATTTTAGTAAAGACCTAACTCAACAACAATGCATAGATTCGCTTTGTTCGCTTTTGGCAATGAAGCACCATCAGACTGTTTGCAATTGGTTTGCAGAATTTCGTCGTAGTCGTGCGTCCGTCAGTGATGAATCTCGTGAAGGTCGACCAAAATCGGTTCAAAAAATCGATGCTGTGCGCAAAATGATTGAAAAAGATCGGCATGTGACTTTGAGATAGCAGTATCCTTTGACATATCGCAGACTGAAATACATTCGATTTTGCATGAATATTTAGCTGTGAAAAAGATCTGTTCCCGATGGATTCCGCATAATTTGACCGAAGCTCAAAAAAGACTCGTGTTGATTGGTGTAAGGCATGGGTCGGCAACCTTTTTGTCAATAAGGGCGCGATTTAACTTCAAATGTTATTGAGGGCGCATAAAAACGTAAAATATGAACACTCGTGGTTCGCAAGGTCGTCTAATCTAGCGCTGATCGCTCAAGTCGAATCACCAATAGATGCGATGTGGATATTGGGCTCAGTTGTGTGTGTCTCGATAGCGAGGGCGCATAAAAATCTCACCGAAGGCGCCAACCCCTGGTGTAAGGGAAATGCTAGAAAACTTCAACCTAGGCACTACAAAATCCATATACAACATCGTTACAGGTGACGAAACTTGGATTTATTCATATGAACCGAAAACTAAGCAATCCACTGTTTGGGTCTTCCAAGATGAACCGAAACTCACAAAAGTTGTTCCTTTCAAGAAAATGATCGCTTGTTTCTTCGGTTGTACTGGGCGCAAAAATTCCTTTAGAAGATCGGAGAACAGTTAATTCTGAATGGTATACAACAATTTGTCTGCCGGAAGTTATTGACAAAATCAGGGAAAACAACAAAAAACGTCGCATCATTCTTCATCATGACAATGCAAGTTCCCACACAGCACGTCAAACAATTGATTATTTGAAGGAGAAAAACATCGAATTAATGTCTCGTTGCCCGTATTCACCTGATTTATCCCCTAAGGACTTTTTTTTGTTCCCCAATGTCAAACAAAAAATGCGTGGGCAGCGATTTTCATCACCTCAAGAAACTGTTGAAGCCTTCGAAAACCATGTTTTTGAGATACCAACTTCAGAGCGGAAAAAATGTTTCGAGAATTGGTTTGAATGCATGCAAAAGTGTATAAATCTTAAATGCGAATATTTTGAAAAGCAATAAAACAGTTTGTTATAAAAATGTTTTTTTCTTTTTTAGTTTTTGTAAAAACTTAAAAGGTAGCCCTCGTACCAGAGGTGGCAAACATGACACGTGTGGCAGCGATTGCACGCGAGAAAATATTATTGCCACGCAAGTTATTTAAAAATTAAATTATATTTATTTTTTATACTACCTTCTCCGTAAATAAATGTTACTACGCTAGCAACGTGCATGTAAAAGCAAATGAATATTTGTGATCTTCGGTAGCTAATGGTGCGATTATGGTCCAACATGTAAATCTTACAGAATTTAAGGCTAAATGAATCTTTAACTTCGACTGTTAAATTATTTAAAATTTTGCTATTATGGTCAACTAAATTTAAATACTTCAGCTACAGAATTGTGACCTTGTTAGAGGCTAACTAAGTAACGTTCAACTGAGCATTGTCTGTCTTTGTCTGTGCGCATTGAATAAAGAGAGAAAGCAATAGTAAAGACATGTTAATTTAGTGTTTTTAGTGCTGGCTGTCAGAACATATAACGTGATATAACCCAAAAATTAAAATCTTTATTTATTGAAGAAAAAACAAAAAAATACATAGCAAAATGAATTCAAAGTACATGATTTATTAAACCATGTTTACAATATTTACCCAAAAATAATAAATAGTAAAAGTATAATTTTAAGATAAAAATGTATGTTCATAGGAAATTTTCATACAAAATAACACACATGGCTTAAGCGATTCGTAATGAGCCTTTTGCTTAAACTACTCTGGCTCATGCAATTAAAAATGGAGTTCCCCACAGCTTTTTGGTCAGAACCAGTTGCCAAAAAGTTGATAGTTCCTAACACTTTGAGATATAGTGGAAATTCGTCTTGCAGGTTGGCCATTATGTAGTGGTTGCAAAATTTCGTAGCAAATAATTTCATTTGACAGCTGAAAAAAAAATCTAAAATTCACATTAACCATTTCAAATGATTTTTCTGTGTCTCTTATAAATCTTCGTTCTATGCGAAGATTGTTCCTAAAAATACAAAGTACATATTTAGCAGGGCTGGCCCGAGGCACGGGCGAACCGTGCGCTAGCCCAACATGGAGCGTAAAGTTGAGCCAATTTTTTGCGAATAAAGATTGCGCCGTAAAAAGCGAATTTTCACTTACGAGTGTGAAGATGATATTATAACAAGTCCAGTAGAAAACTTCAAAAATAATGTATTTAATGTAATTTTAGATAATGCCATAGCATCTATTCAGGAACGTTCTCAACAATTAAATGAGTTTCACCAAACATGGGGTTTTTTGAGAAAACGATCTGCATCTGAAATTAAAAATAGAAAGCGATTGTGACGTGAATGGAGCAGAATTATTTGATGAGTTGAAATCTGCATCAGCTCATTTGTCTAAAGCAGTGGTTCTTAACCTTTTTGAAATCACGGAGTACTTTTGACCATAAGGTAAATTCGCGGAGCACCAAAATCAAAAAGGCAAAAAAACAAACAAATACATCAAAACAAACACATAATTTTTATTGAAAATTAAACATAATTATTACATAACAGGTAAAAATAACATTGATTATAATAATAATAATAATAATAATAATACTTTATTGATCCAAAAAATTACATAATTTCAGGACAAGTCAATTATAAAACATAGTTATTGATTAAAAAATATTATTACAGTCATATGATAAAAAAATAAATAAAATACAAAATGTTATAAAGTGTTATAAGGGTAAAATGTAAAAGTATAAAATGTATAAGTAAAATATAAGCGAAATAGCCACTCATGTTAGACTAATGTTGTTAAAAAAATCCTCAACAGAGTATACGTTTCTATTGATTAAAATTGACTTCTTTCTTAAAGGATTTTATATTATTTATTTCCTTTAAAGTTGTAGGCAAATGACTATAAAATTTACAAGCATTATACCTAATACTTTTTTCAAATAGTGTTAGGTTGTACTTGTTAGTGTTTAGTTCATTTTTGTGTCGAGTGTTATGTTGATGCTGCGGGATGTTAGCGTTAAATAAATGTATATTTTTGAAAGTGAAAATTAATATTTCATAGATGTAAACACTAGGAGCAGTCAGAATTTCGAGATTTTTAAATGCCGTTCTACATGAATCTCTATTTCTTAAGTTAGCTAAAATTCGAATAGCCCGTTTTTGAATCACAAAAACTTTCTGAAGCTCGGAAGATTTTCCGAAGTGCATTATGCCATATTTAAGAAGCGAATGAAAATTAGCGAAATAAATGTTCTTCATAACCAATTTGCTGCATTTGGAAGACATTATTCTCATTCCGTATAGAGCCCTGTTTAGCTTTTTGCACAATTCATTAATGTGTTCAGTCCAGGTCATTACATATATATAATCATATACATTATACATAATCAATTTTACATATATATATATATATAGAGTAAATGCTCTATCTGGGTAATAAGATATGATTGGAGTCAACACTATAATTCGGATTTAAAAACTTGCAACAAGCTCGCGGAGCACCGGTTCAGAACCAGTGGTCTAAAGACATTTATGAACCTTTAAATGTTCTAAATTTTGTAAAATCCAATAAATTACAAAATGTGCTTCCTAATATTTGGATTTCATTAAGAATAATGTTAACGATACCAATTACTGTTGCTAGTGGTTAGAGAAGTTTTAGTAAGTTAAAATTGATAAAAAATTAGTTACGCTGTACAATGAGAGATTAAATAACCTGGCGATATTATCTATCGAAAATTATATCGCATCGAAATTAGATATCACCGAAATAGTCAAAAATGTCGCTGATTTAAGAGCTCGAAAAATTAACTTGAAGCTTGTAGGTAATATGTAATCTGTATAAATTATTATTTAACGTAGTTGTTTTTTCAATTTAATAAATAAAATATTAATGCACAATCAGTTCAGTAGATGATTCTTCCTTTATAATTTTTTTTTTATAGTTTTTTTCAAAAATGGGCTTAAAACCAATATACATAATATATATATTTTTTAAATATACCTATCATTCATTAAGGCCCGGTTTTTTCACCTTCAGATAAAGTCCCAGGTAACTATCTGACAGATAAGGTTATTTGTAACTTCATCTGCTGAGTAAATGTCATCCCTTCTTTCTATACAAATGTATCTATCGGATAGTTATCTAACGGATAATGAGACTGACGTATTGGATTCACTGACTGGTATTGACATTTATTCAGCAAATGAAGTTACAAATAACCTTATCTGTCAAATAGTTACCTGGGACTTTATCTGAAGGTGGAAAGACCGGGCCTAAGAGGCGCAATTCAAATATTTGCCCGGGGCGCTAGAATTGGTCGGGCCGGCCCTGCGTGTAAGTAACACTTACGTGGCTAAGACAAAAAAGTAACATACGTCATTTTGAAGAACAAACAGAATATTAATCAATTATTTATTTATTTATTGTAAACATAATGGTACAATTTGAACAATTTGATATATTAGTTGGAGGATTATTTTCTTTTGAATTCATTTAAATTTTTTTGATAGTCATATCATCCCTAGTTTCAAATAGATTGACATATTTTGTAAATATCTTAGATTTTTTAATCCTCCAATTAATATATCAAATTGTTCAAATTGTACCATTATTTTTAGAATAAATAAATAAATAATTGATTAATATTCTGTTTGTTCTTCAAAATGACGTATGTTACTTTTTTGTCCTGGCATCGTAAGTGTTACTTACGCGCTTACGAAAAAATATAGGGGAAAAATTTTAAGATCGTAGCGCCACGCGGATTTTTTTGAAACCATTCTAAATCAGATACCACTTGACATTTACTAGTAAATAATAGCGAAAAGTGTATCAAAAAACGACAAAAAATAAATAATTGTTTGGGATTTTCTGATTTTGTGAAGTGACATTACTTGTAAACATCTAAAATACTACATTTTGTGATCTGGTTTTAAGTTATGGCGGTTTTCCATTGTCGATTATTTTAACTATATTGGGGGAAATAATAATTCCCGTGTTGTTTACCAAGGGGTAGAAATCTACAATGCTGGGCATATAATATTGTGTGGAGTCACTGAAAAAAACAGAGAGTTCATAAAGATTTATGCATTATGCCTACAAACTTGTGCATTATAAACCCACACACAATAACAGGAATTTTCAAGATATGCGATAATAAATACAAAATTGAAAATATTTTTTGTAGTCACTATCATTAAAATGTAATGAGCAAACTTTGATACAAGGGTTCACTTTTTTTCCAATTTTGAAATTGTTTATCTAAACATCGCGTCGATTCCTAACCTCTTGCTTTCCCAATTTTGTTTCGAACCATACGGTGTCTGATATTAGTGGAAACAAATGAAACGATATTTCCGGGTTTCTTCTTTTCAATGAATTGCACATGGGCACACAACAATACGTATTATACATTTTTCAATGATTATAATAAAACTTTAAAAACAAACTTCATACAAAACCAATACACAAAACGAAATGTTATATGATGTACACAAGTTCATGAAACGCTCACCAGATGGTAGGGTGCTTAGCTGCAAATCCCTATATTATTAAGAACTGACACGCTCAGATACGCAGTCTGGTGGTCAAATATTGTACTACGCGACTGTAGTACTGTTTGAAGTTATTACATATGTTCTAGTGTTGATTTTTGTTAGAATGTCGATAGATACATTTTCATAAAATAAAAATGTACTGTGCTTAAATTAACCTGTTCGCGGTTAGCATATTGACAGTTGAATACTAGACACGACAGCCATATTGCCTTGAAGTACAGCGCTGCCAACGGTAATGTCACTTCTCAATTACAAGAAATACGCATATCAGAAAATAATAAGGTTTTTTTATCTTCGTTAAACTTGGCGCACTAATCCTCGACGTGCCTCCCAGTTTGGAAATTGCTGGACAAAACAGAATTAATTCAACATATTTTTATATTTTTTTATGATACTACATTTACCAAGTTTAGTGAGAAGGATGAAGCTGCAAGCTTGAAACAAGTGATGAGAGGTTGGGTTCCGTTGTACTTATTTTTAAGCGCAAATCGGAGTCGATAGTTAATTTATTGCAAAATTTGTTTTTTATGGTCACCATGGAAGAAAGTCTGGTTTCGCAGAGATAGATTGTTGAAAAGTGCACTAAACTCAATTTTCAAATATCCATCGCAAAATAGTTTTATCAACGACTCTTTATCGTTAGTTGGTGGAATATTTTCAATTATAAAAGAGTTCCTTATCCCTAGGGTGACCAGATTTCAGTGAAGGGTAACCGGGACACAGGGAAAAAAAGGTCCTCACCTCCCAAATCGTAGCGAAGAGCAAAAAAACGGTCTTCACCTCCCAGATCCAAAATGAAGAGCAAAAAAAAAGGTCCTCACCTTTCATATTATAGATATCTTTTCTTCATAGATATAAAAACCGGGACATTTGTAGCGAACCGGTAACGTTACTTTATAACGTACCATTTATTGTCCACTAGGTAGCGAGCCTGTGGTATAATATTACGACTAATCTCAAACTGAAGTGAGATTACTGACTAAAGGAGTTTGGGTAGTAGGCGTGAGTGTTATCCAGGGTTCATCATTACGATATGTGAATTAAATGATATGTATTGTTGTACTTACCAACCGACTGAACAGGCATCTTGTATTTAAGTTTGGATCAAAGCTGTTCACTAAAGTTCTTAAGGTGAAGGGTTTACACTCGTGAACACGGTTTAAAATTAATGAATTAAATTTATTAACAGTAATATTTACAAATAGTTTAAATGATTAAAAGTTTAATATGCATTTAAAGGAATTAATAAAATAAAACAAACAGAGTTGAGTAGACCACCAGAAAATATCGACACAGTGCCTCTACGAATGCTACTACCTAGATGTTACTACTAACAAGCCCGAATACTATCTGCTCCCTTCTCCAGAGAGAACAAAGTTTTTATAAAACATATTTGGGCATTTCGTAGAAAAAGGTTGTTCAAGGAACTGTCAAAGTTATTAGATAATAACTTTGAATAAATGTCTCCTTGAACAAAGAACCATTTAAAAATATATTTCTAAAAATACGTGCTTTGCAGTAAAATTTCTAATTTTTATCTTATTAGCTGAATTTTAAAATATACCCTTGTAAAAAATCATAAAAACCGATGGCAACCCCTTTTTTAAGAAATTCTCGCAACGGGTGGTTGTGAAAGTTTCTGATGGACTACTCGATTCGCTACACATTCGACCGTCCCGAAAACATTTTTCGGGACACCGGGACAATTGACCTAAAACCGGGACGGATGGTCACCCTACTTATCCCCAGCATTTCGGAATAGTCTTCTTGGAAATATTGTTTAAAAGCTTCAGAAAGCATTTGACAATGGAGTCTAATGTTATTAATGAACTCAAATTTAACTTTAATTTCGTGCTCCAACACAAAACTTAACTCGTATAAATGGTTTATGATCGTGTCTATGATCGTATGAACCGCTGCTATAGATAATAAATATCATGACCCATTTGTATAAACTCCATTCAATATAAAATTTAGTAGACTCTTTTGAATATTCATGCTAATATTTATGGACAATATGTAATTTAAAATTAGCATCATAAAGTGAACTGATTTTCAAAAATATATATAAAAAATTAATTCATTAGTGTCATTTTAGCGGCGTAATTATAAATACATAACATGCAGACATGCAACGGTCGTGTGCGCCTGAATAGGGAATTGATTATACGCACAACACCCATGTTATGCTGGCTGCATAATGCTATACCGCAATACAAATGCAATTTCTTCAAAGCTACGAAGATCATTTCAGAAATAATTCACACGATTTTTTTGTTTTTTACATGTTTATTTTTATTACAGTATTTCTTTACAATCCTTCAATATAATCTCCCTGCTTTTCAATAACCGAGTCCCATGTTTGGGAAGCTTTACTATTCCATCCAAGACACCATCTCTGTTGATCTGTCGAATGGTTCGGGTAACAGCAGCATTAAGCTCTTCCAGAGACCGATAACGATATTGAGAAGTGACATTACCGTTGGCGGCGCTGTATTCCAAGACAATATGGCTGTCATGTCTAGTATTCAGCTGTCAATATGCTAACAACGAACAGGTTAATTTAAGCACAGTACATTTTTATTTTATGAAAATGTGAGTAAATATTTTTGTATAACAGAAGGTGGGCATCAAATTACAGTATTTAAAGTTTAATTTCAGTAAATTTATTGAAGTGTAATTTGTAGTTGAATAGGTATTAAATGCCGGGCATTTAATTTTATGTGGTACATCTGAGTGTCGGTCATCTGAATTTACAATAAATGGATTATGTTTGTAAACAAGTGCATTATGTTCATTGCCTCATGAAATAAAATTAGTTTTAGTTGGACAGAAGCAGGTTATATTATTAACTATTATTATTAATATATTAGTGCAGTTTAGTTTTTCTACGACAAATGTAATGAACAAACTCGCATAGCATCAGTTACTTTTTAACTCCCATGTTACTGAAATATATTCCCATTCCTTTCTCCTGTCCATAACCAAATCATTTCCCAATCTGGACTTAATATTAACTTTCCCTCCATTTTTCTTAAGAAAAGAAAAAAACTAAGATGCCTATCTTTGTCCTGTCTTGAATGACAGCCAAAAACACTACAATTTGTTCTACTTTTACAGTTTTTCACAACTTCTATCGACATTCTAACAAAAAATCAACACTAGAACATATGTAATAACTTCAAACAGTGCTACAGGCGCCTAGTACAATATTTGACCACCAGACTGCGTATCCGAGCGTGTCAGTTCTCAATAGCCTACTAAGCCTTCTAATAAATCCGTTACTGGTTACAGCAAACATGTACATAACCAAAACCATACGAAGTACGGTCGCGCCATCTGGTAATAAGTAGTATTGAGGTAGTGATATTTATTTTTGTATTTTTAGATACGGAAGAAACTGATGGAGAGATCTTTAGTATTCGATGGTACAAAGACGGTGAGTTAGTAGGTAACTGCGAAGACCATACCTCTATAGTTGAACCAGAAAGGATCAGAATATCAGACCAGTTTTTTCATCTTTGGGAATAAGTCAAAATCTGGTGGGCTCATGTCCGGACTGTAGACAGCATGAGGTAACACTTCCCAACTATATTCACACAGTTTTTCGGTGACGACATTCCCGATGTGGGTGCGAGCGTTGTCATAATAATAATAAAAGTAATAATAATAATAATAATAATATATATTTATTGACGTGTTTTTAGTCAGTCAGATTATAAAAATAAGTAAGTCCAATAAATGTTTACAAAATACAAAATACAATGCAAAATACAAAAATAAAAATATTATATATTACAATTTACATATTAATAATTCGTCAAATATATAAAAAGCATGATTGATTAAAATTTTCTTAATACTATTTTTAAAATTTTGGGAGCTTAGGTTCTTGAGTTCGACAGGTAATATATTAAAAAATTTGGTACAGTAATAATTTGTACCATTTCTTGATTTAGTTAAGCATGTAAAGTTAGGATATATGTTTCGCTTATTTCGAGTATTATGAGAGTGAACCTGTTCAAAAGTTGTCAAATGGTTTGAATTTTTGTGGGCATATAGAAGGTAATGATAAATGTAAAGGGATGGGAAAGTCATTATTTGTAATTTCGTAAAAAAAAATCCTGCAATCATCTCGGTACGGAACTTCAGCTAAAATTCTGATTGCACGGCGTTGCAAGGAAAATATTCTGAATGCTGCAGCAGAGTGTCCCCAAGCTAACAGGGTGTAAGATATGTGGGATTTAAATAGGGCAAAATACGAAATGCATAGAATATCTTTGGAAACGGAATAGGGGATAGGCATGATTTTTTTATTTTTTTTTATTATATTCCTCTTGTTGCATATAAACATAAAAAACAGAATTGAATTTTTTTTTAATTTGAAGGCTTAAAAAAATCATAAATGTATGTAGCGCGCGAAAACGACGTGTGACGTCATACCCCTTCTAAGTGACGCAGTACACTACTAGCCTACCCAGTGTACAGCGTGCAGCCTACACAGGTTATGTAAAGTTAGAGTGATTTTAATTAAAATAAAGTTTAATTCTATAAAAACAATTTATACATGTTTACCGAATTAAATTTTATATTAAAATATATAAAATATGGAAGATCCAGGCCCCAGTACTTCGAAACATAGTCGAAAATATTGTTTAGTAGCGATGTGCACAAATAGTTCAAATAGAAATCCAAAAAAAAAATTTATATCATTACCTGATGGCGAAAAACAACAGAAAATGCGAAATTTGTGGCTGGAAACTATGAGGCGAAATAAAACCTATATTTCAGAAAAAAGTAAACTTTATGTTTGTATATGTTTTTTCATATATTCCATGAGCATAAATGCATCAATGTTGGGTAAATTATCACTCTGAGCCCTAACAAAATCTTTATCTGATATTTTAATAATAAATGCGTGAAAAATTGTTTAAAAACAAATACAAAACTCTCGAACAATACAATATACACACGTAAAGATTATGTTGTAGCTGTATCTGTGACGTCAAACCCCAGTCGTTTGACGTCATACTCAGTCGTATTTACTCGGCAACCATCGCGCCGTGGTCGGCATATTTCAAATTTACAATATTTTAATTAAAAAATTTGGCTTTAATATTAATTAAAATGTGATTTTTGTTTTGTTAGGTGACATAACTAACATTAACATATCAAAAAAATGTAGTTTTAAGGAAATATAAATTTTATGCGTATCCCCTATTGTGGAGGTTTCGAAATAGATAAATTGATTTACAAAGTTAAGATGCCAGATAGTCAATGTGTTGAGTCCATTTTAGAGTAGGATCAATATAAACACCCAAAAAATTAACAGAGCTAGGATTGACTTATTCGAAGAGTTTTATCAACGTTAAGTGGTAATTTATTATAAATGAACCATTTATTTGCTTTGTCAAGTATAGTTGAGTTTATATTTAATATATTTGTATAGTTTGCTGAACGAGTAAAGACGGCCGTGTCGTCTGCATATAGAATTGATTTTTGCACCTAAATATTTTGGAAAGTCGTTAATATAAATTAAAAATAGCAAAGTTCCCAAGATTGAACCCTGAGGCACGCCACAAGATGTCATTAATGTTTCTGATTTAAGATTACTTAGTTTTACAAATTGTTTACGGTCACTGAGGTATGATTTAATCAGAGAACAACTATTAGAGTCAAAACCATAAATGGCTAGTTTTCCAATAAGAATTTTATGAGAAACACAGTCAAACGCTTTACTCAAATCAAGTAAAGTTGATAAGCACAGATCGCCAGTTTCAAGAATATCTGATATTGCACTAATAAAAGACAGGATTGCATCTGCGGTCGATTTATTATTCCTGAAACCGAACTGAGAGTTATTAAACAGATTATTAGTTTCAAAATAAGACACGATTTGTTTATACAATATTTTTTCAAAAATTTTAGAGAAATTGGGAAGTTGTATAGAGCAGCGTTTTTCAACCGGGGGGCTGTGAAAGCTTCGTCGGGGGGCCGCGAAGTTATATAAAATCTAAGCATGAAATTATAATAGAAAAACGCTCAATTTTGCAAGATATATTCATAAATATATGACATTTATATTAATTAAAATATACCTTTTAAACTTAAATAAAATAAATTATACTTATTTTGACAACTAATTTAAACTAAATAAAACGGTTCGCGTTAGAGGTACTTCAAGTACTTTCAAGTTGGTACGACTTGAACTTGCAATATTTTTTGTTATGCTCCGAGCTACTCTTAGCTAAAGAGTAAGGAAGCGAAAGTGTTCAAAATGGAAAGCAACTTGGAACAATGGAACACTTGTAAATAAAAATACTTGCAAGCCATTGTAGGTAATCGTAACAGATATTAAAAACATTTTTATGTAAAAGTTGTTTTTTTTCAAAACTTTTATCCAATTATACCCAACACGCCTATAATACGTTCCTATATAAAAAATCGAAGTTGTCCTTGATATTCTGTACTTCTGGTTTGTTCCGAAAATTTAAATACTACCATCCAAGTATTTGGGTAAACTCTGGTCACCAATTTTTTTCCCAACTTGCTCACACATCGTCTTTTAGAGAAAAATCGGGTTTCCTCTATTTTGATACACCTTGAGATCCCTCCCTCGCTCCCCCTATATATATATATATATATATATATACAGGACCGGCGGTTGGGAAACACTGCTCCAGGTAACTATCTGACAGATAAGGTTATATGATACTTTCTGTGATGAATAAATGTCATCCCGTCTTTCAATACAAATGTATCTATCAGATAGTTATCTAACGGATAATGAGACTGATGTATTGAATTCACTGTTTGGTAATGACATTTATTCAGAAGATAAAGTTCCAGATAACATTATCTGTCGGATAGTTACCTAGTGGTTTAAATGAAGGTGGAAAGACCGGGCCTTAAGGTCATAATGCCCGGGGGGGGACACCTTAGCCCTCCAAATGAACCCGTAAATAAAAAAATTAATCTGTATAAAATTCTCGAGAGATAACTCCATTATACTTCCAATAGTAATTTTCATTCCTTTCTGAGATCTCAGAATTATCATTGATAGCCCAAAAGTCATCCTATTATCACCTCTGTCCTCCCATTTTACCATATAGGCCGTGTCTCCAACGCTATAGCTCTGAAATTTTAATAAATCCTCAATCAAAATGTATAACTATTTATATAAAGATACAAAGTAACAAAATATAAACTATTTTAGATCATGTAGTACCAAGTAACTTCCAAATTTAACGTTACACCTCATCTTCAATAATAAAAAAATACTGTATTGGGCCCGGTAGTTCAATTTCAACCACCTGTATACTATTGATAAAATATTAATATATGTGTTTATTCTCATAAAGAATTATTTTAAGCAATTCTGTTCCTTAATTATTAATTGTTAATGACTATATTCCTTAATGAGCTTTATCAGGATTAACCATCTTGATATGTGGTGATACGTGATTTTTGCAAGTGGCGTCTTCATTTTTTTTCTGACGTTTTTAGTTATTTTTAAGTGATAAAAGTGCAGAAAATACTTGAAATAGTGTGGTATAGTGTGGACTTTAGTGTTTGGACTACATGCAGACCAAAATTGAAACGACTGGAAAGGTATTTGCAGAAATTTTTGTTAATTTTATAATGTAAGTCATTGTTATGTAGAATGTGCTTCTATGGACAATATAGAAACACATCTATACACTATCGGCTATAACTAGAGAAACAAAACTATTTTTTAAATCATTTTTATAAATACCGATTATTGACTAAATGAATATTGAATTATATTGGTATAGCAACAACAATTTATAAGTTAGAACCTGCTCTTAAAAATATTTGTTGTACCGGTACAATAAATAAAATAATTAACTTTCTGCTGCAGCAGACCATCTGCATATTTCTTTTGTAAGACTTAATAATAAAACAATTTTTTGTGGTTAAATTTTTTCCTTTACCCTAGCTCCCAATTGATTTCCAATATTATTTTATATATTTTTCTTAATTATTTTTTATAAGTTTTGTATAAATAATAGATTTTAATTAAATTTTAAGTTATTTGAAAATAAGAAAATAGAATAGGGGATAGGCATGATTTTTTAATGTTTTTTATTATATTCCTCTTGTTGCATATAAACATAAAAAAGTTTTTAATTTTTTTTTTTTAATTTGAAGGCTTAAAAAAATCATAAATGTATGTAGCGCGCGAAAACGACGTGTGACGTCATACCCTTCTAACTGACACATGACACTACTAGTCTACCCAGCGTACATAGGGTTACATGACGAAATTTCACTGGACAAAATTACACGGGACAAAATTACACAGAAGAAATTACACATAGACAGAATTACACAGGGAAGAAATTACACAAGGACGAAATTACACATACGAAAATTACACTAAGACAAAATTACACATTTAATTTATTTTAATTTACACATACGAAAATTATCTTTTGTGTAATTTTGTCCCGTGTAATTTTGTCCAGTGTAATTCTGTCCTGACACCCGTACATAGTCTGTTGTGAACTTATTTGTTTGTATAACTTTTATAGGTTATGTAAAGTTAGAGTGATTTTAATTAAAATAAAGTTTAATTCTATAAAAACAATTTATACATGTTTACCGAATTAAATTTTATATTAAAATATATAAAATATGGAAGATCCAGGCCCCAGTACTTCGAAACATAGTCGAAAATATTGTTTAGTACCAATGTGCACAAATAGTTCAATTAGAAATCCAAAAAAATAATTTACATCATTACCTGATGACGAAAAACAACAGAAAAGCTATGAGGCGAAATAAAACCGATATTTCAGAAAAAAGTAAACTTTATGTTTGTGAAGACCATTTTAATGTGAGTACATATATTTTATAAATTATTTTAATAATAAATGCGTGAAAAATTATTTAAAAACAAATACAAAACTCTCAAACAATCTATATATATAAAAGGCAGTGTCCTGACTGACTGACTCACTCATCACCGCCCAGCCCGAACCCCTGGGCCTAGAAACTTGAAATTCGGAGAGTATATTCCCTTCATGACGTAAGCACCCAATAAGAAGGGATTTTTCGAAATTCCACTCCTAAGGGATGAAAAGGGGTGAAATGTGATTTCACGAATTCCTTAATATCTCATAGGGCCGATGGGATATCGACTTAGTTTTTGCTTACAAGTATTACCCATTCAAATACCGAAAAACCAATTTCGGGATTTTGCCCTAATCAACCCCTAAAGGGGTGAACCTACAATCGGGGTGGATTATACATCCCGTTGTATTTCCTGTGTTCGTTTAGTTGCAAGATTACTTTTTGGCACATAGGTGTCTTTTTAAAATATCTCGAAATGGTATTGACAGTTTTTTGAAATTTCACCCCTAAAGAGTGAAAAGGGGTGAATTGTGATTTTAAGGATTCCTTAATATCTCTTAGGACCAATAAGATATCGACTTGCTTTTTGCTTACGAAGATTAGCCATATAAATACCGAAAAACTTATTTCAGGATTTTGTCCTAATCAACCCCTAAAGGGGTGAACCTACAATCGGGGTGGATTATACATCCCATTGTATTTCCTGTGTTCGTTTAGTTGCAACATTACTTTTTGGCACATAGGCATCTTTTTAAAATACCTCGAAATGGGTTTGACAGTTTTTTAAAATTCCATCTCTAAGGGTTGAAAAGGGGTGAATTATGATTTCAAGTATTCCTTAATATCTCTTAGAACCAATAAGATATCGACTTGCTTTTTGCTTGCAAAGATTATCCATACAATTACCGAAAAACTTATTTCAGGAATTTGTCCTAATCAACCCCTAAAGGGGTGGATCTACAATCTATATATATAAAAGGCAGTGTCCTGACTGACTGACTCACTCATCACCGCCCAGCCCGAACCCCTGGGCCTAGAAACTTGAAATTCGGAGAGTATATTCCCTTCATGACGTAAGCACCCAATAAGAAGGGATTTTTCGAAATTCCACTCCTAAGGGATGAAAAGGGGTGAAATGTGATTTCACGAATTCCTTAATATCTCATAGGGCCGATGGGATATCGACTTAGTTTTTGCTTACAAGTATTACCCATTCAAATACCGAAAAACCAATTTCGGGATTTTGCCCTAATCAACCCCTAAAGGGGTGAACCTACAATCGGGGTGGATTATACATCCCGTTGTATTTCCTGTGTTCGTTTAGTTGCAAGATTACTTTTTGGCACATAGGTGTCTTTTTAAAATATCTCGAAATGGTATTGACAGTTTTTTGAAATTTCACCCCTAAAGAGTGAAAAGGGGTGAATTGTGATTTTAAGGATTCCTTAATATCTCTTAGGACCAATAAGATATCGACTTGCTTTTTGCTTACGAAGATTAGCCATATAAATACCGAAAAACTTATTTCAGGATTTTGTCCTAATCAACCCCTAAAGGGGTGAACCTACAATCGGGGTGGATTATACATCCCATTGTATTTCCTGTGTTCGTTTAGTTGCAACATTACTTTTTGGCACATAGGCATCTTTTTAAAATACCTCGAAATGGGTTTGACAGTTTTTTAAAATTCCATCTCTAAGGGTTGAAAAGGGGTGAATTATGATTTCAAGTATTCCTTAATATCTCTTAGAACCAATAAGATATCGACTTGCTTTTTGCTTGCAAAGATTATCCATACAATTACCGAAAAACTTATTTCAGGAATTTGTCCTAATCAACCCCTAAAGGGGTGGATCTACAATCTATCTATATATATAAAAGGCAGTGTCCTGACTGACTGACTCACTCATCACCGCCCAGCCCAAACCCCTTGGCCTAGAAACTTGAAATTCGGAGAGTACATTCCCTTCATGATGTAAGCACCCAATAAGAAGGGATTTTTCGAAATTCCACTCCTAAGGGATGAAAAGGGGTGAAATGTGATTTCACGAATTACTTAATATCTCTTAGGGCCGATGGGATATCGACTTAGTTTTTGCTTACAAGTATTACCCATACAAATGCCGAAAAACCAATTTCGGGATATTGCCCTAATCAACCCCTAAAGGGGTGAACCTACAATCGGGGTGGATTATACATCCCGTTGTATTTCCTGTGTTCGTTTAGTTGCAAGATTACTTTTTGGCACATAGGTGTCTTTTTAAAATATCTCGAAATGGTATTGACAGTTTTTTGAAATTTCACCCCTAAAGGGTGAAAAGGGGTGAATTGTGATTTTAAGGATTCTTTAATATCTCTTAGGACCAATAAGATATCGACTTGCTTTTTGCTTACAAAGATTACCTATACAAATACCGAATCACCAATTTCAGGATTTTGTCCTAATCAACCCCTAAAGGGGTGGATCTACAATCAGGGTGAATTATACATCCCGTCGTAATTCCTGTTTTCGTTTCGTTGCAACATTACTTTTTGGCACATATGTGTCTTTTTAAAATATCTCGAAATCGGTTTGACAGTTTTTTAAAATTCCATCCCTAAGGGTTGAAAAGGGGTGAATTGTGATTTCAAGGATGCCTTAATATCTCTTAGGATCAATAAGATATCGATTTACTGTTTGCTTGCAAAGATTATCCATACAATTACCGGAAAAATTATTTCAGGAATTTGTTCTAATCATCCCCTAAAGGGGTGGATGTACAATCGGGGTGAGTTATACATTCCGTCATATTTCCTGTGTTCGTTTAGTTGCAATATTACTTTTTGGCACATAGGTGTCTTTTTAAAATATCTCGAAATGGTATTGACAGTTTTTTGAAATTTCACCCCTAAAGGGTGAAAAGGGGTGAATTGTGATTTTAAGGATTCTTTAATATCTCTTAGGACCAATAAGATATCGACTTGCTTTTTGCTTACAAAGATTACCCATACAAATACCGAATCACCAATTTCAGGATTTTGTCCTAATCAACCCCTAAAGGGGTGGTTCTACAATCGGGGTGAATTATACATCCCGTCGTAATTCCTGTGTTCGTTTCGTTGCAACATTACTTTTTGGCACATAGGTGTCTTTTTAAAATATCTCGAAATGGGTTTGACAGTTTTGTAAAATTCCACCCCTAAGGGCTGAAAAGGGGTGTATTATGATTTCAAGGATTCCTTAATATCTCTTAGGACCAATAAGATACCGACTTGGTTTTTACTTACAAAGATTACCCATACGAATGCCGAAAAACTTATTTCAGGATTTTGTCCTAATCAACCCCTAAAGGGGTGAATCTACAAACGGGGTGCATTATACATCCCGTCGTATTTCATGTGTTTGTTGAGTTATAAAATTTATTTTTTGCACATAGTTGTCTTTTTAAAATATCTCGAAATGGTATTGACAGTTTTTTAAAATTACATCCCTAAAGGGTGAAATGGGCTGAAATATTAATTCAAGGATTCCCTAATATCTCTTAGGACCAATAAGATACCGACTTGGTTGTTACTTACAATGATTACCCATACAAATGCTGAAAAACTTATTTCAGGATTTTGTCCTAATCAACCCTTAAAGGGATGAATCTAGAAACGGGGTGAATTATACATCCCTTCGTTTTCATGTGTTTGTTGAGTTATAAAATTTATTTTTTACACGTAGGTGTCTTTTTAAAATATCTCGAAACGGTATTGACAGTTTTTTAAAATTACATCCCTAAAGGGTGAAAAGGGGTGAAATGTTAATTCAAGGATTTCTTAATATCTCTTAGGACCAATAAGATACCGACTTGGTTTTTGCTTACAAAGATTACCCATACAAATGCCGAAAAACTTATTTCAGGATTTTGTCCCAATCAACCCCTAAAGGGGTGTATCTACAAACGGGGTGAATTATACATCCCGTTGTATTTCCTGTGTTTGTTGAGTTATAAAATTTCTCTTTGGCACATAAGTGTCTTTTTAAAATATCCCTAAATAATATTGACAGTGTTTTAAAATTGCACCCCTTAAGGGTGAAAATGGGTGAAATGTGAACTCAAGGATTTCTTAATATCTCTTAGGACCAATAAAATATCGACTTGGTTTTTGCTAACAAAGATTACTCATTCAAATGCCGAAAAACCTATTTTAGGATTTTGCCCTAATCAACCCCGAAAGGAGTGAATCTCCAATTGGGGTGAATTATACATGCAGTCATTTTTTCTGTGTTGGTTGACTTATAACATACCTTTTTGGCACATAGGTGTCTTTTTTAAATATCTCGAAATAGTTTTCACGGTTATTTTAATTTCCGCCTAAAGGGTTAAAAGAGGTGAAATGAGATTTCAATGATTTTCTAATATCTCTGAGGACCAATAAAATATCGATTTGGTTTTTGCTTATAAAGATTACTAATACAAAGGCCGAAAACCTATTCAGGATTTTGTCCTAATCAACACCTAAAACGGTGAATCTACATTTGGACTTAAGTATACTTCCCGTCGTATTTTCTGTATTTGTTGAGTCATAACAATTATTTTTGGCTGATGGTTGTTTTTTTATTTTAATATCTCGAAATGGTTTTGAAATTTTTTTAAAATTGCATCCCTGAAGGGGGAAATGTGATTTCAAGGATTCCTTAATATTTCTTAGGACCAATAAGTTATGAGTGATTTGATTTTTGCTTATAAAGATTACTTATACAAATGCCAAAAACTTATTTCAGTATTTTATCCTAATCGACTCCTAAAGGGGTGAATCTACATTCGGGGTGAATTATACATCCTGTCGTATTTCCTGTGTTTGTTTAGTCATAACATTCCTTTTTGGTACATAGATGTCTTTTTAAAATACGCGAAATAATTTTGACAGTTTTTTAAAATTTCACCCTTAAAGGGGTAAATGGGTATTTTTTATTCGATAGAACGTTTTTTGGACATAAATACATGAAATTCACAAAATATATTCCACTAAGAAGTGATTTTTCGAAAGTAGACCTCTAAGGGGGTAAAAAGAGGGTAAAATATGATTTCAGGAATTCCTCAATAACTCTTAGATCCAATCAGATATCGACTAGGTTTTTGCATTCAAAGGTTACTCATAGAAATGTTAGCAAAAAAATTCAGGATTTTGCCCTAATCAACCCCTAAAGGCATGAATCTATATTCGGGGTGAATTATAGAAACCTTACATAGGTTTCTATTAAATAGAAACCTACTTATCTTTCTTTTTAAAATATTTAGTAAGCGTGTTGACATTTTTTTAAAATTTATCCCTAACGGGGTTCATTGGTATTTTTTATTCGATAGATCGTCTCTTGACATAGGGACATGAAATTCGGGAAATATATTCCTTCCATGACGTAAGCACCCACTAATATTAAACTTTTCAAAATTCTAAGGGGGTGAAAAGGGCTGAAATTTGATTTCACGGATTCCTCAATATCTCTTAGGACTATTGAGATATTGACTTGGTTTTTGCTTACAAAAGTTACCCATACTTAGTTAAACTTAAACTTATTTTAAAATTTTACCATAACCAACCCCAAAAAGGGTGACTCAGCCTTCAGGGTATAGAACCCTTCGTTTGTTCGTAAGAACCCACTACGAAGGGATTTCTTGAAGTTCGACCTCTATGTGGTGAAAAAGAGTAAAAAGTTTTTTCACGGATTCCTCAATATCTCTTAGGACAAATGAGATATCGACTAGGTTTTTGCTTATAAATGTTACCCATACACATGTTTAAAAACAAACTGAGCATTTTACACTAATGACACTAACGAGATCGTCAATATACCGTAGCGAAGCACGGGTGTTCAGCTAGTACAATATAAACACGTAAACATTATGTTTTGTCTGTATCTGTGACGTCAAACCCTTACAGTCTCAGTCGTATCTACTCGGCAACCTTCGCGGCGTGATCGGCTTATTTCAAATTTACAATATTTTAATTAAAAAATTTGGCTATAATATTAATTAAAATGTGATTTTTGTTGTGTTAGGTGACATAACTAACATTAAAATATCAAAAAAATGTAGTTTTAAGGAAATATAAATTTTATGCGTATCCCCTATTATTGAAATTATTTTTAACTAATTTTAATTATTGAATTGTTCATTTATTTATATTTTACAATTTATTTAGAAATTAAGAATAATATCAATTTAATGCATTTAAACTACAGTCTGTTTCAAACGCTTAGGCGGAACTAAATGGGAATTTCGTTCTTTTAGGTTGTCACGACAAGGGACCTTTCTTGGGTTATTTCATTTTTCAGGTTGGAATGTCAAAATTTAAAATTACAACAATGAAACCATAGAAACGCATGACCTATGTCAAAATTAAATTATTTTTTATATATATTTTAATGACAAAAAAATAAATAAATGGGAAATTTGTATTAAGAATTACACAAAAAATCAAAATATAAAGAAAATGACATTTTAAAATGATATTAATCTTAACCAAAAAATGTTTATTATAAGTATGATTTACAAAGCTTAAACAAAACGGCCGAAAAGCACGATTTAAGCGATGAAAGTAACTAAATTGCAAAATCTAGTTCCGCCTAAGCGTTTGAAACAGACTGTATAACTTTTTTAAAAACATTAATTTTGGAACGTCATTTTTTTTTTTTTTTTTAATTTTGTTTGGTTTTACTGCTGATGTCATTAACCAGGTAACATCAAATTTGGATTTATCGCAAAATTTATTTAATTTTAAATTATAAACTTTAAGTTGATACAGTGTGAAACCGGCCGCTCTCGCAGCGCCATCTACTTCGTACTTTAAAAAAATAAAGTTATAGTTATTGTATCTAGATACTTGTGACTAGATACATCAAAACACTGATTGTCGTGCTGTCGTATAAGGCAGTATCGCTCAAAGTTGTGGCGCTAATTGACATTAAGAACGCGCTATACCGAGAAGTGATTTTAAAACGATCGGGAAATTAATATAGACATCCACGAGTAGTACCTGTTTGTATTCATTCAGTTGCGTAATATTTCATTATGCGTATAAAAATACATACGATGTTAAATTACACACAACGCCCGTGGCGCCCCAGGATGCCGTGGCATCCACTATGAGAACCACTGCAATTTTTTAAATTCTGTAAAGAAAATATTTTCCTAAATTGATTGTATCAGTTTCAAGAAAGCTACGTTGGAAGATATTGAATGGCACTTTGGTTTATCTTACGAGAAAATCGTGGATAAAGTTAAATTGAGTCTTATATCCTTTTTAACATTTTTTATAATACAGAAAAGTTATTTACATTTGAAAAGAGTGATATCTATACACTGCATATCGAAATAAATCGATAGATTATTACTTTCTTGACCTTGCAAAATCAAATAACAAAATGAAAAATGGAAGATAGATAAAAAAAATCTTATAGGATATTTTTAATTGTAGGAAAAAAATTAAAAATATTATTGCTCAATAACTTATAATAGATATCTAACAACGTTCTGTATTTTTTAACACATATTTGCAGAGCCGGCGCTGACGGGCATGCGGGCGCCACTGCGAGGGGGCGCTGACGTGCGATTTGAAAGGACGCTAAATGGCCAAATGAATATAAAACTAAGGTAGGGTAAATGTAATTTTAGAAGTGAGGACCTTTTTTGTTTTTAGGTCTTCACTTGAAATGGAGAAGAGAGGATCATTTTTATAGGTCTTCACTTGAAATGGAGAAGAGAGGACCTTTTTTTTAGATCTTCATTTGAAATTGAGAAGTGAGAACCTCTTTTTTTTATGTCTTCACTTAAAATGTAAAAGTCAGGAACTTTTTGGTTTTAGATCTTCACTTCGAATGTAGAAGAGAAGATCTCGAAAAAAAACTAATTTCGCCCTATTTAGGGGCGCTCAATTAAATCTTGCATACGGACGCCGCAGACCCCAGCGCCGGCTCTGCATATTTGTGGGTTTCAAATAACTTTTATATTTATACTATAGTCGGATTGCTGATAGGTAACTGTTCGTTGCTACAAGTATCGATGTACAACACTATATGCTTTCTCTGTCTATATTATTATAATTATTTGCATACCCATAGTAACGTATAATGACGTAAGTTGACAACTAACCTTCCAAATTATTTGAATATAAAACAAAGCATTAGAAAGAAACGGCATGATTCGTAGATATCTTTACTAATTAGAGCACGAAAATAAATTCACAGTAGTACTCAAACAAACAAAATTATTAATTTTAAGGTAATAATTATAAATAAGGAAAAACTAATACTCATACGTAAATTTTGGATTATAATTTGTTGTTTAATGAAATTAAATTTTTAAGTTTCCCCAAGTACAAAGTAATAAAATATTAAGTAAAAATATATTTATTCATATAATATATTGCTACAAGTTGTATTTAAATGTTTATTTTTATTTAAATTTTTTTTTAATTAGTGACTGTAATGCATGATATCGTCGTCATCTGAACTGTCACTGTCATTACTTGTATTTATTATTATTGGATTAATATCATCAACAATCCTTTCCCTTTCCCACCATTCATTTATTAAATTTTCGATTTTTTTTTAACAGATTTTGCTAAGTTTCACCATTAATTTGATCACAGGCTACTTGCCACATTTTCAAAACTTCGTTATCACTATATCCATTTTGACCAATATGTCTATCATAATAATTTTTTGTTATACCCAAATTAGTTCAATGGGGTTAAACTGGCAGTGATAAGGAGGTAATCTTAGTACTTCATGACCATACGTTTGTGCCAATGTATCAATAAAATAAACTGGTTCAGATTTTAATTTCCTTCGTTTTCTCGTGATTTTGTTAGTGAGAAGTTCAGATTTATTACATTTTATAATTCTACGAATTGTTGATTCCAAAATCTTCAAGGCAGCTGCTACTCTTTGATGGACACAAGATAGAGAAATAAGTTGCCCATTGTTTTCTTTTTCGGCATTAAAATATGCCAGCAGATTTAAAACTAAAGTTTGTGAATTTAATAATTGGCCGCAAGCTCTATTAATTAATATTATTTAGCAGACTTGACAGCTAAGACAAATAACAAAAAACATTTTTAAAATCGCTGAAAAATGGTAACTAGATTATTATATGAATGCACTACTCGATACATACATGTAACAGTCACCTATCAGCAATCCGACTATAGGAGAAAACCCCGTCATTCGACGGGGTAAAGGTAATCACCGAATTAAAAAGAAACTCTCCATGCAATATTATAACAGCTTTCTTTCTAACTAAAATAAACTAGCTGAAAACCCGTGCTTCGCTACGGTATATTGATGATCTCATTAGCACAGGAGATACGAAGGGTTTCTGCCGAATTTCATGTCTCTTTGTCAAGGGACGCTCTACCGAATAAAAAATACCAATTTACTCCGTAAGGGATGAAATTTAAAAAAACTGACAATCACTTTCTAAATAGAAACCTATGTACCAAAATGAAGTGTTATAACTCAGGAAATACAAAGGTTTTTATAATTCACCCCGAATGCATATTTACCCATTTAGGGGTTGATTAGAGAAAAATCGTGAATATATGTTTTAAACATTTGTATGGGTAACCTTTGTAAGCAAAAACCATATCGACTTGGTTCGGTATCGGTAGGCTCATTGAGCCTGAGAGATATTGAGGCATCCCTAAATCAAATTTCACCCCATTTGACCCCTTAAAAATCGAATTTAGAAAATTCTCTTCTTAATAGTTTCTTACGTCATGGAGGGAATGTAAGCTCCGAATTTCATATCTTAATATCCATTGGATTTTTTATCGAATAAAAGATACCAGTTTACCCCTTTAGGGATGAAACTTAAAAAAAATGTCAAAATACTTGTTTTTGAAAAGGATTTGAAAAAGGTGATTTGAAAAAGGCACGTATATGCCAAAAATGAATGTTATAACTCAACAAACAGCATAAACTACCGTTTGGAGTGGTGTGGGACGAAATCGTGAATTTTATTGAAAATTATTGTATGGGTGAAACCATATTTGACTCCATTTTTAGTCCCTTAGAGGTCGACTTTCGAAGAATCTTTCTTAGTGGGTGCTTACGTCATGGAAGGAATCAACTTTGCAAATTTCATATATCTATGTCAAAGGAACGTTCTATCGAATAAAAAATATCCATTTACCCCTTTAAGGGTGAATTTTAAAAAAATGTCAAAACCATTTCGAGACATTTTAAAAATACACCTTTTTGCCAAAACCATTGCCAAAAAGTAATGTTGCAACTAAACGAACACAGGAAAAACGACGGGATGTATAATTTACCCTGATTGTAGATCCACTGATTAGGACAAAATATTGAAATAAGTTTTTCGATATTTGCATGGGTAATCTTTGTAAGCAAAAACCAAGTCGATATTTTATTAGTCCTAAGAGATATTAAGGAATCCTTGAAATCACACTTCCCCTTTTCACCCTTTAGGGGTGAAATTTTAAACTGTCAAAATTATTTCGATATATTTTAAAAAGACACCTATGTGTCAAAAAGTAATGTTGCAACTAAACGAACACAGGAAATACAACGGGATGTATAATCCACCTCGATTGCAGGTTCACCCCTTTAGGGGTTGATTAGGGCAAAATCCCGAAATTAGTTTTTCGGCATTTGTATGGGCAATACTTGTATGCAAAAACTAAGTCGATATCCCATTGGCCCTAAGAGATATTAAGGAATCCGTGAAATTACATTTCACCCCTTTTCATTCCTTAGGAGTTGAATTTCGAAAAATCCCTTCATAGTGGGTGCTTCCGTCATGAAGGGAATAATACTCTCCGAATTTCTAGTTTCTAGGCCCAGGGGTTCGGGCTGGGCGGTGATGAGTAGAGCTCGGCGCGGATACGTTTTTCTGTATCCGCATCCGATCCCCATCCGCATAAACAGGATCAGTATCCGATCCGCATCCGCATAGACAGAATCCGCATCCGATCCGCATCCGCAGCCTTTGCAAAATAAAATCCACATCCGATCCGCATCCGATCCGCATCCGCAAAAATATCCGCACAATCCGCACAGGATTTGCTGTCTGTTTAGAAATATTTAACATGTTTCGCCTTATTTGGCATATCGCTGTTTTAAAACACTACTAAATTTTTAAAAATTTTATCACATGAATATTACTTGGTCCAGAAATATGTTTTCTATCTAACGTCGTACTGAGATTATATAGATTAAAAAATAAAGATAGAAATTACAATTATTCGACTCAAACCAAGTTTATATAAAATGTAATAAACAGTAATATCTCAAAAACTTAGTTTTTTAAAATATCTCACTATTATTTTAGAGCAGCGATATTTAGGAATAATTAAACAGATTAATTTATCACATTTATGACCAATAAATAACAAGGGATGTCCTATAAGATCAGCAAATTAAAAAAATAAGTTCTTAATAATAAAACTAAATTCTTAAATTCATTCTATTATTAAAAGTAACGATTTCAAGAATTTTAAGATATTTTTATTCTAATTTGATATGAACTTCTATGTTTTTAAATGGGGCAAATTACCCTGATTAATTTTTACTAATATTTCCAAAAATGCAAAATAAGGCGATACATAATAATTTTTAAATTAATAAACGCAATAAATCCAAAGAAATTGTTGTATCGACGACTGTTATGTAAACTCTATTATAAGTATTTAACTATTTAAGTAAGCGTAAAAAAAGTAGAAAGTGCCGTATCGTATCATTATTTCACTCTTGCCATAGGCACAATACAAATGCCAGCGATACATTTTCGGGGTTCTAAACGCGTCAACCGTAAAGCAAATTTGATGTACTTTTCAAAGTTGTAAAAAAATGTAGTATGTTCCGTTTGAAATTTCAAAGTTGATATTAATTACTAATAAACCAGAAGTGGTATCATGAATGTACATCCGTCATCAAGTAGCTTACATGTTGCTGTATAAATCATGTTATATGAAATAAATTACTAACTTAATAAATAAGCGAGATATTTGCTGGGTCCACTAAAATATAACACCCTGTATATAGATTGTTACTTTTGTATAAGAAATTTGTGATAACTATATGGTTGTGCGTCTCTTTCACTATTATAATCCAAAATAACCTTATATAAATAACAAACTTGTAATTACTAACTTTCGAGGGCATTTACTTTCAAAGTCTTAGACTTTAATTCATTCTTATAGATTGATATTTAATAATTGTTTATGTTTTATTGTAAATACTCTAATACATATATGCGCACACGCAAAATGACGTCACAGGAATAACGGATACGAGACGTTGAGCGTCGGGATGCTCTAGTGGTGTCGGGACATCCGTCGCTTGCTGTTGTTTTTATATTCAGGTAAGAATTAAATCGCATCCATATTAAATAATTAATTTATTACACCTATTTTTTATTTTTTGTAATTAATATCTTGGTTGATTTGTGTGTTAGTTAGTTATTAATATATTGTTTTATTATTAATATTATGTACTTGAAAAGTTGTTTGAAAAGTTTTATGCGTGTTTAGAATTCGGTAGAAATAAGCAACTAAGTGATAGATTGGTTATCTTTGGTGTTTTATTATTTCAATTTATCAATATGTTATCAATGATATTATATTTGCTGTTGATTTTATTGGATATTAATAAACGCAACTTCCGTGCAAATTGAATTTTATGTAAACATTGCCGTGGAAGAAATTTTATTTAGAATTTAGCCTAGTTTTTTGTGGTTACATCAAAACGAACATTGCTTTTAAAGAAGTAAATATTGTAAAAGTATAAATAGGTACCTAGCTAGTCTACTATAGGTCAGTCGTCCAATCAACGCAGTTGATCATTTTGCGTCATAACTTCAATTACAAACTTGTGGCGAAAAAATAACTAAATCGTTTTTTTTTTGCATGTGAATTATAGACTATTATTGCTCTTCACTCTTTTATTTTACTAAAACATACCTTTTGAAGTCATATTTAGTTTGGGTTCGATAGTCATTTTGAAGATTTACAAATCTGTATTTAATATCAGCACCTTAGAGGTAAACTGTATCAAGTCACATTTTTATCAAAAACAACATTTTAATGCCAAGTGACTTAATACTTTATGATCTGTCAATTGGAATATAATTTGGAGCTGAAGCTCTAGCCAGTTTCGATATTCATTGTTTTAAAACTGTATAAAGTCGATCAACTCATGGCGGTAAACAATCTTAAATCGTCTTTTCTGACCTATTTATCATTTGCGACTTAATACAATTTACCTCTAATGTGCTGATATAGGGACATTTGTATTGGTATAGCTAAATAAAACTATGTTTATATTTCACATTTTATAATATGTTCTAATATGTTTTGATACTTGTGTTCATATATCTAACTTATAGTAATTTCTAAAAACCTTTTTTATTTAGTTTGTTGTTTATTTAGCAGATTTGTGTTTAGTTATATATTTTCTTAATAGATATCTTATATATTTCCATTTGATAGCTTTTTAGGTTAAATTCAACTTATTTCTATTTTCTTTTCTTTGATCATATTTTTGGATCACATCAGCCCTTCTTAGAACTATTTTGTCTATTAGAACAGTTTATTTGTTTATATTCTGTTCTTATTGTTATATTTTCATTTCATTTCGATACAAGTGACAGCATACGAATATTACATTCGTTAAATGGATGAATGTAAACGTACTTAATATGACGTCACAAAAAATGTGACGTTTCCAGTGACGCTACTGCACTGATTCGCCGATTACCCTATAGTTTACATTCCCTGGTCAATATATCCTTTTCTAGGCTGACCAGATGTACTCTGTTTTAGAGTATTAAACTCTTTTCTAAGTGATGTCCTCTTTACTCTTACTTTTGATTAAAGAACTCTCAATATAGTTTTTCATTGTTTGTTAAATGATGAGAGAAAATGTTACACTTGCTAGTCTGCTTGTGTGTGGCTGTAGCATATAACCATAACCAAATTGAGGACTGCAGCTATTGCTTGCAATATTCCCGGCTTAAACAGCATAAATCTAGAAAAATGGGAAGAAAAATCCGTACCTTTAATTGACAGATGGATGACTATTTGGGAAAGTACGAAGTAGAGCAAATAGAGCAGTGGTGCACCCAGGAATTTTTGTTGGGGAGGGCGGAAGACAAAATTATTTAAATTATGAAGTGATGACCTAAAAAAATTGATGTGAAGTGTGAATATTCACACATTTCAGGGTTTCGCAGGTATATAATAAGTGAAGGCGGTATGCTGAGTGTGTAGGACAAATTTTACTTTGTAGTAATCACGGCAAAATGAACGATATTTTTAAAATAATTTATCGTCTGTTAATCATATAATAAGACTGGTTATTAAATTTACGCTCTTAAAAATTAAATACAACATTTGTCAAAATATAGCTAGAATTTTGACAAAATAATTTTAACATAATAAAAATGCAAAAAAAAAAACAGAAAAAATAAAGTTCGCTCCGTACTCGAACTCGAAACCCTTCGTTTTCCAGCTTACGACACCAGTGCTCTAACCCATTAAGCTATCGCACGCCTTGCATGTGAGTGTCTTACATTGGTAACACTTTTGTACTTTGTGAACCAAAAACCACAAAAAATGCGTTATTTTCCGAAAACATAATCTGATCAAAAATTCCTGTTGTACTATTTCGGTTCACACCAATATACATTACTTAGATTTTTTTTAGATTTTTAGTTTAAACCATCTGGTCTACAGGGTGTGGGACAAATTTTTTTTTGCACAATTTAGGCAAAAATCGCATCAAAATAATTTATTTTGCAAAAATAAAAATTTGATCGTTAATCCACGTACTAAGGGCTTTCATTTGATACCCTACTCAGAATTTAAAAAAAATATTTTTGTTTTCGATGAGCACATATTTGTTTATATTTTTAGGGGGGTATGTTTTTTAGATGTTTTAGTATTTTTCCTATGTGCGGGTTAAAGAGTTGTATAAGCATGCCAAATTTCAACTCTCTAGGTTTAGCCGTTTGGCTACAATTTTTACCAAACAGACAGACAGACAGACAGACAGACGACAAAATGACGGTATAAGGGTTTTTTGGTCATACCTACAAAACCCTAAAAATGGGAAGAAAAATCCGTACCTTTAATTGACAGATGGATGACTATTTGGGAAAGTACGAAGTAGAGCAAATAGAGCAGTGGCGCACCCAGGAATTTTTGTTGGGGAGGGCGGAAGACAAAATTATTTAAATTATGAAGTGATGACCTAAAAAAAGGTCCTCACTTCTAAAATACTAGTGACGACCTAAAAAAAAAGGTCCTCATCTCTATTAAAATTTCTAGTGTGTTTTTATCTTAATTACCTTCCTTCATAGGGGGAGCCCGGGCTCCCGGGCCCCCTCCTTGGGTGCGCCACTGAAATAGAGAAATGATATCACTGCTGCTAGAATAGTTGGCAGCATTTATTTTCACCCTACCTGGAACGAATGCCGAATGCGAATGAATATTCAGCATCTCGGGCCAATAATGGACTAAAGAGAAATTACATCTAAAAATTAGTACCCTGGAAAGCGCAATGAAAGTAAAAGTAAATATCAGGCTTACCTACGACCAATTTTGGGAAATCATAAAAGAAGACAAGCAATTGTCAGGGGCGGATTTAGCTAGTGGGCTCTAGTATTAAACTTTCTTAGTTTTTTGCCCTAGATTTTTGTTTACAATTAAAAAAGGTTATGTTTAATAGTATAATCATATTCTTGTCATATATATGTACATACTTATATCGTTCAAATACAGACATTACAATTTTGAGACATTATAAGAACATAAGACAATGAAAAAGAAAAAATGCATATTATAAATGTGATTTTACAAATTTTTTCTTCTTAAACTATTAGAATTTTTCCATATTTTTAGTTTAAACCATCTGGGCTACAGGGTGTGGGACAAAAATTTTTTTGCACAATTTTTTTTGCACAATTATAAGCATGCCAAATTTCAACTCTCTAAGTTTAGCCGTTTGGCTACAATTTTTAGACAGACAGATAGACAGACAGACGACAAAACAACGGTATAAGGGTTTTTTGGTCATACCTACAAAACTCTAAAAAGGTTGAAATACAAAAATTTTATGGAGGGAAATCTAACTATAACGATTGCGACAATATATATATATTGAATAAACGGGCAGATCTTTCAGTACTCGTTTCACGTATATTATATGAGGTCATGGAAAAAACAAAAAATGGAATTAAAAATTGCCAAAAATTTTATTCTAAACGTCCACTCTATCTCTGAGCAATTTAGAAAATTTACATCAGGAAAAGAAAGGAGCCAAATTAAACCTATTGACAGGGCTGCAGTATACCTTCTGCTTTCTTTCGAATTAATAGAGTATACCTATATATTTTAAAAATTGGATGAAACGAGATTATTCGAGGCAGTATACCCTCTGATTTTCATGATATATGTACAGTATACCCTTTACTGATGTTACAACTGCAGCACTACTTATTTGTAATATCCCTACAATTTAGATTTCCCTCCATAAATGTTTTTTATTTCAACTTTTTTTTTAAACTTGCAGTTATTTAGTCTGAGGATGGCATAACAGTCAAAACACGTATCAAGTTAAAATTTTGTGAAACAAATACTCTAGTGATCATATTTGATTTTTTCAGGGTTATAGTGGTACTAGGGCGCCGGCCTGGTACCTTTTTTGAGTGGCAGGGCTTCGCTCTGGCACTTTTCTTAATTCAATAACAGTAAATACTATATAATTTATTTTTGTCAGCTTGACATAATTTTATCGCTTGTTATACAGTAAGGAATATTTCTGAATATTTGTCTAGTTAAATATGTTGGTTTAAATATTGTCAAATAAATATTTCAAGATTTTGAACGTTTTTTGTTTTTTTTTTTTTTTATTGTCTAACGTAAGCGCCCTGCCACTTTTTTTTACGACTACACCCTTGATTTTATTCTTATTATGAATCTACTCAAGTTAGTTAACGTATGTATTGTTTACAATTATAAAGTTTATTTATTTAAGAAAATAATAATAATAATAATCATCTCTTAAAGTACATCCCTTTCAACTATTAATGAACTTTGAAGTTATTTTTCAGGTAAAAAAGCTAATTATATAAATTAACAAAAACTCAAATAAAGTAGTACTTATTCTTAAGACATTTTTTTTAAAAGTCGGCAGCATACTACTACTGGCATAAAGTGACTGAAAAAAATGTCAAAAAAACGTAATTTTAAAAGTAAACAACTTAAAAAGACCCAAAACTGTTTTCTTTTACTACTGCACAAATTCTAGTAATATAAATCAAAAACTTACCTTTTTAGGTCGTCTAAATCCAAAACCACAAATTACCACCACATTAAGTGTAAATAAAACTGTAAAACTAATTTTTTTTTGTATTTGACGCACGATCAACAGCAATTTGTATATCAGTGACTAAATGTGCCGTTCGTATTTGTAACATTACAAATGTGACCCTGCACTCTACGGCCTAAGCGGCGCCCAGCGACGCAGTAAATGCAGTAGAGCCATTCTGAACAGACTGATCGAACATCTTCATAATTTCACAAATTCTGTTCTTCATTCAATTGCATATAAATTATTTTCAGCATTAACTTTTCAATTGTAGTATATTTTTTTATTACATTATTTGGGGGCCCCTAAATATCGGGGGCCCCTGGCTGCAGCCCAGTCAGCCCCCCCCTAAATCCGCCACTGGCAATTGTGAGAAAAAGCAAAAAGCTCCGAAAAATATCAAACTTAATGAAGTTTGATTGAACAAAGTATTGTTTTTGTTATTTTTATTATTTGTACAATATAAAGTATTTTTTATAAAAATTTTAAAAATTTCATTAAGCTATGTATATAAAATCGCTGAGGTGTCTGTCAGATGTCCTTCCAGAGGTATTTTGCATATTTCCCGGTGACCTAGAAAGTTGAAATTTGGCATGCGGTTTCCTGGAAACATTCTTAAGCTGGAAAATTCAAAAAGGGGGCGAGCCTGCGACCCAAAACAGTGCCCATGTTATTTTATTGGGACAAAAAATTAAGTTTATTCGATTGCGTTGAATATTTCTAAACACGACCTTGTTATTAGTTTTCCGAAATTTTGATTATCTACTCCGAAATCGGTACCCGAATGATAGCTTAATATTCCATAATCGTTTTTAGGGATTTGTAGGTATGACCAAAAAACCCTTATACCGTCATTTTGTCGTCTGTCTGTCTGTCTGTCTGTCTGTTCTGTAAAAATTGTAGCCAAACGGCTAAACCTAGAGAGTTGAAATTTGGCATGCTTATACAACTTTTTGACCCGCACATAGGAAAAATACTAAAACATCTAAAAAACATATCCCCCTAAAAATATAAACAAATATACGCTCATCGAAAAAAAAAAAAAACTTTTTACAATTCTGTGTCTGGTATCAAATGAAAGCCCTTGGTACGTGGATTAACGATCAAAATTTTATTTTTGCAAAATAGATTATTTTGAGGCGATTTTTGCCAAAACTGTGCAAAAAAAAATTGTCCCACATCCTGTAGCCCAGATGGTTTAAACTAAAAATCTGAAAAATTTAATCACACTTCACATCAATTTTTTATCCCGTCGAACGACGGGCTTTTTTTCCTAGTTGGTATATACAGAGCCGCAGTAAGGGGGGGGGTAGAGGGGGCGACGGCCCTGGGTGCACTAAGGAAAAGGGCGCTGACGAGCTTGACTAAGGGGCGCTATTGGGAAGGCGAGGACCTTTTTTTTTGCTCGTTACTTGGAATTTGGGAGGTGAAGACCTTTTTTTTTGCTCATCACTTAAATTTTGGAGGTGAGAACCTTGTTTTATAACACACATGAATTTTATTTTACTATAATTACACAGTATTTTTATTAAATGTAATATTTAGTGTAAATTGACATAAAAATTCATAGCTGTCACATATCCTTATTATTCCTGTTGCTTGGCAATAGCCTGTCAGTAGCGTGCTGTTTCGCCTTCGTCACACTCCCCCTTTTTGGCTTCGAACGGACTCGTGCAGATGGCCAAAACAAAAGGAACGGAGGCGGTTTAGAGTTTCTTGGGGGGACGTCCTCTGCGTCGGCGGGGTACTACGGCAGTCGCATCTGGAGTACGTGTACTGACGTAGGGTGTAAGATCCGAAGCATGGACAGTGGCAATTGGAACGTCCGGAGTTTGAGGATCGGATATACTATATGTATCAGTGGACACATGTCTGGAAATGACGTAGGGACCGTCTCGTTTGGGTGCAAGTTTACTTGTAAAGTTTCTGGCAGAACTGCTGAGGGTATGGGATTTTACTAGTACTTTTGCACCTATATTGTAGATTGGAGCTGGCTTACGGTGCTCATCAGCGTAACGTTTTTGTCTATCTTGCTCTTGAAGTGGAACTTGATGATAACCACTTTGCAGGTCCATAGTAGACGTATATCGGGTCCTTTTCGCTGAGTGTAATGAGTCATCCAATCTGGGCATCGGATATCTATCAGCTACAGTCAAGGCATTTAACCGTCGATAGTCGACGCACATACGGTAATTCTCATCGGGTTTGGGAACCATCACCACTGGTGAGGCCAATGGTGGCTCACATTCTTCAATTACGTCTAATTTCAGTAGACGATTAAGCTCTTCCTTGAGGATTGTTTTCTTCTTCTTGGGCATATGGTAAGGCGGAGTGAATACATGCGGATTTTCACCAGTATTGATGCCATGCTCGGAGAAAGGGGTTGGCTCTCCCCCTTGTTGGAAGATGTCGGTAATTGTTTCCCTTTCCTCAGACTTTAGGTGAATAGATTTATCTGGACGTAGATTGTTCGGTTGTGGAGTATTCACGGTGTTTATTTCAGGCTCATACGGGTTAGCATATGGAAATTTTTGAGCTGGAGCATCATTGAAGTACCATGTTCTGTCAGTTGTATTTAAGACTACTCCCAATTTTTCCAAAAAATCAATCCCGAGGATTGTCCGATTGGTTGTCAGGTGCGGAAAAGCAATAAATGGCATTTCAAGTTTCCGATTCGCAATTTCAACTGTAGCAATCGTCCGTTGTATATTTTCAATTTTATTTATTCCATCCGCATACGATATATGAACAACGTCGTTCTCGAACATGTGTCCATCTTCTTTTAGCAAGTCATACAGTGTTCTACCTGCTATGCTTGTTTCAGCTCCAGTATCTGCTAATGCGGTACCTGTCCGTTTTCCTACTTTCACGGGCAGTACCGGCCGTTGCTGGGAGACTGAACAAACTTTATCAATCTCAATGTTTCCAAACTCAATTGCGTTTACTTTGGCCAATGCCGGATTGCATTTTGGACATTTGGATCTGTAAACGCCTGGAGCATTGCACCCATAACAGGCTAATGGCTTCTTCGCTCGCTCTGCGTCATCAGAAGTATCTTTCTCTTTCTTTGGAGGTCGCTTGGTACACTCTTCAAGCCGATGACCAACTGTTTTACAGTAAGGGCAACGCAACTGCTTTGGATAAGAAGGAGAAGATTCTTCTTCTTTTAAGATTTCCTCAAAAACCCGAGCTTTCTTAAGAAGATCTTCAAACGTAGATACTTTACTTATCTGCTTACGTATCTTCTTATTAAGCAGTCCGTAGACCATGTCTAACTGAGTTTCTTCAGTCAGTGTGTTTTCCGGGAGCATTGCGAGTTTTGCTCTTGCTTCGCAAACAAAAACATCTGTACTCATTTTGTCACCTTGCTCACAGGCAAACAGTTCCCTATAGACTCGGTACGGAGGTTTCTTTTGACCGAAATGGTTTCTCAAGAGCGTAATCGCTTCATCCCACGAAGAGACACTTCTCTTCACTCCCTGCCACCAGACCGCTGCAACGTCTGTAAGGACCATAGGTAAACCGCGAAGTGCATTTTCATTTGACATTTGAACGCAGTTTTTGTAAATTTCAATAGCATCGATGAAGGCTTCAACTTCAGACGCTTTCGGTGTACCATTGTATCGCGTTGTACATCTCGAAAAGTTGCCTTGTGTAGACTGAGCTGTATATGAATGTGAACTCGGTGATTCACTGTGCCTTTCCGCTGCCAACTGTTCACGAACCATATTTTGAACGCCTGCCAGAATGGTTTGCAATTGTGCCTGTGTCATCATAATTTGAGTCTCTTGACCATCTGTAGAAGATTCTTCTCAACTGATCTTCTTTGGAGGCATTTTGTTCAACACGAAAAATGCAAAATCGTAACTGTGTAGGTACTAGCACGCACGCAACGTTCAAAAGTCACTTTGAAATTGTATACTAGTTACGCGACGCGACACACGCACAGCTAGAGTTCGTACGCACCTACGGTGAATGTATCAAAGAATTCTTGACAGAACCGCACGAAACGAACTAAAGGTGATAATAAAGTCTGCAAGTTTCAGATAGTTAAAATTATTTATTTAAGATGCTGGCAGTCACAGAACCACGAATAACAACTCTTGTTAAAGGTTAAACTGCACTTTACATATAAACAATTTGAAAAGTACCAAAACTAGCACTGTTGCACTCTATCTCGGGCAACACGTTGGATGCGCCACTTTATATAACACACATGAATTTTATTTTACTATAATTACACAGTATTTTTATTAAATATAATTTAATATTTAGTGTAAATTGACATAAAAATTCATAGCTGTCACATATCCTTATTATTCCTGTTGCTTGGCAATAGCCAGTCAGTAGCGTGCTGTTTCGCCTTCGTCACAGTTTTTATTTGCCAAGGGCGCCAACACACGGCTTTGCCCCTAGCGCAAGTTTTCCTTACTGCGGCTCTGGGTATATATCAGAGATTTTTACAAACAAGAGTTTATTTTAAAGATAAAAGTACAATCTACATAAGTGTCCTTGTGTTGAAATATTATTCAATTTTTATTTATTTACTTAGTGACAGTGATGTGAAGTTAGATAAAGTTTAGGTTATCTATTATTGTAAAACTAAAAATTAAAAATCATACAAAATTTGACCACACCGTCAATCTTTATCTTCAAATTAAAAAAAAAAAAAATTAATGATCCGAATAGATTTAGTCTAAATTCTATGACCGAAACAAATGCTTTAAACAATGTTTATGTTGCGCAAAACCTAGCTACATTGCCCTCTTAAATCCTTTGTAAGACCTACTCTGGAATATTGGTGGGTGATAAGGTCACCGTATCATAGTACGTATATATGTCAGTAGGATTGAGAATGTTTAATCGTGGTATTATCGTGTGGTTGACTTGCGTATGACGAGTTTACCCTAAATACGATGGCTCACAGTCAAAATCATACACTTAATAAAATTGAAATATTAGATGAAGAAGGTTAATTGAAAATTATATTAACTAACTAGCAGACCCCGTTGCCAACAACATTGGCAAACTGATATCGAATAAAAATCAATATAAGCAGGAATTAATTATTAAAATTTGCATGATTCTGCGTATATTAACAAAACAAAAACGTTTCTTGATTATACCTAGGAAATCCTAAAAACCGCTTAATGCGTGTCGTTTAAAAATTAGTATTGGGCTGGATACGGCCCGCGGCCCATATACTGGGCATCAATGGTATATCTGTTTCTGATTATAGCCAAGGTATAAAAAAGAGAGCAAAGTGGCGAAATTAAATAAATTAATTCCTGTTAACACGCGCATAGTGGAGCGTACTGCAGCGAGGTTATATCGTTGTTATAGTCGAGCAAGGCGACGCGTTCAAACAATTTTGATTTCTCTGCTATCATCGTTGCTGAAATAGTTGTTTAAAATGGATAGTGAGGCATTTACAAGTAGTTCTCATTTATAAGAGGTATTTAGTGTAGGTTCCGATTAAAATTGGTCCATTTTTTACCAATTTATGTTGAATTTTTTCCAAAATATAATCAAACGTTGAAATACTCATGCGAAAATAAGAATGAAACTTTTCTGGATGTTCGCGGAGTTGCATATAGAAATGATGAAATTCACCATGTATATATGTCTACTTTTATTTATTCTGTGAACATTGCACCTTCTAGTGTGTTTATTTTTATTTTTTAGTAAATACCAAATTTTCAGGGAAGAGTTTTATGTTAGCAAGAAATCCATTATAATTTTGTGAACTTTCTGCTCGATTTTAAACGCGTCACTATGTGTAGACACTCTTTTATAAGCGCGACATTCTTTCGCTGTTTTACTCTCCGCTTTCATCGCTGCTTTGCTCTATGCTTCACTATGTGCTTAGCCTAAGTGAGCTGTTGTTTGTCGGAGACCGTCGTTCTCACTGGTGGGGAGTGACCGACCACACACCTCAAGCCCCGCTAGAACCTAGGAACTTAGCGTTACAAACACACAGAAATTAGGGCTTTTATATATATAATATAGAGTAGTCGTGGCTTCGTGGCAAGACGGTTGCCAACGGAGCACAGGGATGCTGGTTCGACACCTCCCATCTGCTTCGGATTTTTATCTTCCGAAATTGTGCAGTCAGCTCTGGGGTCAACTCAGCCTCAAGTATTTAATACTTACAAATGAGTACCTGTTCATTCAGGGATAATTGAGAACTGACACGCTAGAATTCGCAGTCTGGTGGTCAAATATTGTACTAGGCGCTCTAGTACTGTTTGAACTTATTACATATGTTCTAGTGTTGAATTTTTGTTAGAATGTCGATAGAAGTTGTGATAAACTATAAAAATAGAACAAATTGTAGTGTTTTTGGCTGTCATTCAAGACAGGACAAAGATAGGCATGTTAGTTTTTTTTCTTTTCTTAAGAAAAATTGAGGGAAAGTTAATCTCAACTCCAGATTGGAAAAAGATTTGGTTATGGACAGGAGGAAGGCATGGGAATATATTTTGAGTTAAAAAGTAACTGATACTATGCGAGTTGGTTCATTACATTTGTCGCAAAAAAAACAAAACTGCACTAATATGCTTGCACCTGCAAGATGCATTTTTAACTTTTAGCTGCTCCTGTCCAACTAAAACTAATTTTATTTCATGAGGCAATGAACATATTGCACTTGTTTCCAAACAGAATCCATATATTGTAAATTCAGATGACAGACACTCAGATATAACACATAAAATTACGTGCCCGGCATTTAACACCTGCTTTATACACCTCGATACATGTGTAGCGCTTAAAGTTTAAAAAAATCGCAAATATTTACTCGCATTTTCATAAAATAAAAATGTACTGTGTTTAAATTAACCTGTTCGCTCTTAGCATATTGACAGCAGTGTACTAGAGACAACAGCCATATTGCCTTGGAGCACAGCGCCGCCACTGGTAATGTCTCTTCTCAATAGGACCGGTCGAGACGTCATACTTACCACGTGGCTTTCATATCTATGACTGGCGGTCTAGAAACGGAAAACTTACCTTCTTTGCCCTATGTACGCCTATCTAGACGTTGGGAACCTATTATTTTTAATTATTTATTTCAATATATGCTATTCACTTTTGTAAGGACAAACCAGATCTAGATATTTTGGTTACTTTTATAGTGTACTAGCTGATAACCCGTACCTCGCTACGGTATATTGATGGTTTCATTAGCGTAAAATCCTCTTTTGTTTTTAAACTTGTGTATGGGTAACTTTGTAAACAAAAACCTAGTCGATATCTCATCTGTCCTAAGATATATTGAGAAATCCGTGAAATAACACGCGAATGTCATATATCTATGTCAAAGGAAAGTTCTGTCGAGATATTTTAAAAAGGCACCTATTTGCCAAAAATGAATATTATAACTCAACAGACACAAGAAATACGACGGGATATATAATTCACTCCGAATGTAGATTCACCCCTTTAGGGGCTTGATTAGAATAAAATCCTATGAGAATGGCATTTGTATGGGTAATCTTTGTAAGCAAAAAGCAAGTCGATATCTTATTGGTCCTAAGAGATATTAAGCAATCCTTGAAAGCACATGACCCCCTTTTCACGCTTTAGGGGTGAAATTTTAAAAAACTGTTAAAATATTTCGAGATATTTTAAAAAGACACCTATGTGCCAAAAAGGAATGTTACATCTCAACAAACACAGAAAATACGACGGGATGTATAATTCACCCCGATTATAGACTCCCCCTTTAGAGGTTGATTAGGACAAAATCCTGAAATAAGGTTTTCGGCATTTGTATGGCTAATCTTTGTAAGCAAAAAGCAAGTCGATATCTTATTGGTCCTAAGAGATATTAAGGAATCCTTGAAATCACATGTCACCCTTCTTCACCCTTTACGGGTGAATTTTTAAAAAACTGTCAAAACCATTTCGAGATATTTTAAAAAGACACCTATGTGCCAAAACTAAACGTTATAACTGAGCAAACACAGGAAATACGACTGGATGTATAATCCACCCCGATTCTAGATTCAGCCCTTTAGAGGTTAATTAGGATAAAATCTTGAAATAAGTTTTTCGGCAGTTGTACGGGTAATCCTTGTAAGCAAAAACTAAGTTGATATCCCATCGGCTCTAAGAGATATTAAGGAATCCATTAAATCAAATTTCACCCCTAATCATCCCTTAGGAGTTGAAATTCGAAAAATCCCTTCTTAATGGGTGCTTCCGTCATGAAGGGAATATACTCTCCAAATTTCAAGTTTCTAGGCCTAGGGGTTCGGGCTGGGCGATGATGGATCAGTCAGTCAGGACATTGCCTTTTATATATATATATAGATAATAATTTTAAGAGTGGCTATGAATATACAAATGCATATTCGGAGAAATTTATGTACTACAATGCATGAGAGCAATACTTAATCATCTAGCAGCTAACAGCAGTAGATAACACGGTCCTTTGGTGTGATTTTGCGCTGATATCACCAGCTAGTAGGGTACTGTAAATGACGCTTCTATTACATATGTATGAGTAACATGATATAATTTCATTCAAAAATTATTTATGCTTCTCATTTTAACCTTAATAACCATTAAATCATATTTGGCTAATTACTGTAGGGCAGTGGTCCGTGAATTTTTTTGTTTATTACCTTAAAACGTAGTTGTGTACAACAATCTCACCCCCTAGACCTAAGCATGAAAAAACGAACGAATTACTTAAAATTATAACCTGTGCTATACAAAAATGTTTCTTAAATCCAGTGGCATAGCTAGAAATATCGGACCGTTCCGCAAGCATGGTTGGAGGGCCCCCTTCCTTGTTGATTACAATAAAATTTTTCATGAAAAATTACTTTTTCCTAAACAGAGCCGCAGTAAGGAAAACTTGCGCTAGGGGCAAAACTGTGTTTTGGCGCCCTTGGTGGTCCTCACTTCCCAAAATCCAAGTGATGAGCAAAAAAAAAATTATGTGAAGTGTGAATCTTCACACATTTCTGGGTTTTGCAGGTATTTAGTAACTGAATGATGATTATTTGGGATGCCAAAACAAATTTTATGTCAAAATATTTTATTTATGAATTTTAATTCGAATGCCTAATACTATTATTTAAGTTTCTAAATATGTACAGTATTTTATTTATACAGCAAGGTTCAGTAAGATTTTTAAAATTGCGCCTATGGCTTCCATTGGTTGCTTATATCATAAGTCCCGCCCTCTGATTTCGTCAAACAGAATTAAATTATAATTTCAACACTTCCCACTGGTTATTAAATTTACGCTTTTAAAAAATAAATGCAACATTTACCAAAATATAACTAGAATTTTGACAAAATAATTTAAACAAAATAGAAATGCAAAAAAAAACCGAAAAAAATAAAATTAACAGGATTCGAACTCTGCAACGTTCGAACTGCAATTTACAAAGTGCGTTACGAAACCATCTGAGCTACCAGAGTTTCTTATCTGAACTGTTACATAGCGAATTAAATATTTAACATATTTTAGTTAAAAACACAAAAAATGCGTTATTTTCCGAAAACATAATCTGATCAAAAATTCCTGTTGTACTATTTCGGTTCACACCAATGTACATTACTTAGATTTTTTTCAGATTTTTAGTTTAAACCATCTGGGCTACAGGGTGTGGGACAAAAAATTTTTTGCACAATTTTGGCAAAAATCGCAGCAAAATAATTTATTTTGAAAAAATAAAATTTTGATCGTTAATCCACGTACTAAGGGCTTTCATTTGATACCCTACTTAGAATTTTAAAAAAATATTTTTTTTTTTGATGAGCACATTTTTGTTTATATTTTTAGGGGGGTATGTTTTTTAGATGTTTTAGTATTTTTCCTATGTGTGGGTCAAAGAGTTGTATAAGCATGCCAAATTTCAACTCTCTAGGTTTAGCCGTTTGGCTACAATTTTTACCGAACAGACAGACAGACAGACAGACAGACAGACAGACAGACAGACGACAAAATGACGGTATAAGCGTTTTTTGGTCATACCTACAAAACCCGAAAAAGGTCCTCACCTTCAAAAATCCAAGTGATGAGTAAAAGAAAAGGTCCTCACCTTCGCAATATGGCGCCCTTTTCTTTAGTGCGCTAGCAAAGATATGTACTTCGGTTGGGGACATTCAGGACGTTTTAGTTGCGTTGGCTCTAAAAAAAGATGCTTTTATAAAATTGCATCAAGAAAAAGAAATGAGACATTTTTATAATATGGCAGGGTGTCCATTTATTATTGGAGCAATAAATGGCACCCATATTCAAATTATGAAACTAATTATAAAAAAATCAGCTGTGGCCACCACAGGACCAACCGCGATCATAAAGTACTTATATAAATTATATTCTAGCAGCAGAGTAGAAATAACTTGGCCTAATATTTTCTAACAGAGATATTATTTATCATGACCATGGAAACGTTACATATAAATATGAAAAAATTGAGACTATTTTTTAATATATAAATTTATATAAATTTCGAATAATTTCACAGAAATTATTGAAATTTTTCGTTTTATCAAAAAACGTCTCAAATAAAAGTTATTAGTTATTGCTTTTATAGCAACTTTTCCTCAATAAATTTTTTCGAAATATATTTGTGTTGTGAAATATTCACAAAAATCTAAAAATCGACACGAGTAAACTCCCATTTTTAGTCAACCGATTTTTACCAAAAGTTGATCAACTCGTGCCATTGATGGCAGAAGCTTAAATATGAAGTTTCATAAAAATCATTTCAGCCGAATTTGCTCTGCACGTGTATACAGACAGACAGACAGACGGACGAACGGACAGACAGACAGACAGAGAGAGAGACAGACAGGCAGACGTACGGACAGACAGACCGACAGACATCATGCCAAAAATAGTCAAAACGTTATGTAGGGACCTCAATTCGTGGAGATCCATCGAAATCTCGAAATGTCAAAATCGGTATGATCACAATACCTCCCTTATATATGTTGGCGGTCGGTAATTAATTTAAAAAAAAGTTTTAAAATCGGTCTAACCGTTCTCGAGAAAATAATTTTTAAATTACCTATACAATACCTATTAAAAACCTACATATACCGAAATAGATGAGTTACGTGCACCAAATATTCTTTTTTTAAATCGGTCCAGCCATTGTCATATAATATTGGAGGTATATAATTTATTTATTCAGAAATCACTCTTACGGCAGTATAATGTGTAAGAAAGAGTATAATAGCGACTTTAGAATGTCGTAGAAAAAGAAAGTACATAAGAACTATGTCGTTGATGGATCGTAATGTTATAAATGTGCTATTCTATCTCTTTCTAGCACATACAAATTAGAAAGAGACCAAAGTTAAGTTCAATTATTTTATTACCAACTTGCACAATTTTCAGCTGACTTTATTTAAACAGTGTTTAGTTTACATATTATTTTTAAAAAAATAGTTACTATGTTTCTGAATACTTAAATAAATTAAACACTGTCTAAATTTTAAACAGTGCTTAATTTAGACACTGTTTAAAATGTTTTTCTGAATAGCCCTGTAACATTTTAAAAATTTGTTTGAAAAGGTGAAAGGTTGTTTTTAAATGTAATCCCAGGATAATTACGTAAGCGAGTATGTAAACAATGTTAATATGCAGTTTGCAAATTGAGGAAAATGATGCCATTAGCCAGGATTGGATTGAAGTCACTTAATTGAGAATAATCTGCTGAATACACTCTTAATTTCTACTTTTCAATCTTCATACACAATCTCTATGGAGCATTCAGTTGGATTACAACACGAAATAAAAATAAATTAATTGCAAAACTGAAATTTTTTAAAGGATGGATAAATAGTTTTCGGTTTATGTTTAAAAAAATATACAGGTCTGGGAAAAAGTTCGTGGCGTTTTTTTTAGTAAAATTCAACTGGTTTTGTTATAGTGTGAAAATGAATTTATTTAAACCAAATATGCTCCATTATTATCGACAACGTTTCGCCATTTTTCGGGTAGAGCCATGATGCCATCGGTGAAGAACTCTGTGGTTTCTGGTTGAAAAACTGAATCAAGTGGTTTTCACAGGCTTCTTTTGAAACCAGCTTAATTCCATTGAGAGATTTCTGCAGAGATCGGAATAGGTGCAGAGGGTGTTATGTCTGGACTATACGGCGGATGCAACTAAATTTCCCAACCAAGCTCTCGCAATTTTTGACGGGTCATCAAAGAAGTGTGTGGTCTTGCGTTGTCATGATGAAAGACAACACCTTTCCTATTATTCAATTCGGGCCGTTCTGTTTCAATTGCCTGGCGTAATCTCTCTAGGTGTCCACAGTAGAGTTGAGAATCAATCGTCTGACCAACCTGGAAGTAGCTCATGGTGGACGATTCCCTTCCAGTCCCACCACACACACAACATCACCTTGTTCGGCGTCAATCGTCGCTTCGCGAATGCTTATGACTGCTCACCATCCCTTGTCCACGATTTTTACGCTTCCGATTGTCGTACGTAATTCAGTTTTCATCACAGGTTATGACACGTTTCACCATCGAGCTTCTTTTTGTAGCCAGCTTTCTATAAATGGTTCAAAACAGTTTTGTGGTCAATGCCTAGCTCCGTACCAGTATCGACACTGCTGCCATACCTATTTTCCTGGACTTTTTCAAGAATTTCATCAGCTTTTTTACTGATTGGACGACCAGAGCGTGAGTCATCTTTCACATTAAAATTACCAGAACGAAAACGAGCGAACCATTTCCGCGCAGCAGATTTTGATAAAGTACCTTCACCGTACACCGCACAAATTGTTTCCCAATCCTGCGCAGCGTTCTTCCCTTTGTCGTAGTAATATTGCAAAATATAGAGCAATTTTTCATTACTTTTCTCCATTTTCAAACGCAAACAACTTTCCAACCACTGCACAAATTTTGATGTTTAGACACTCAAAGTAACGCTCGAACTGTCACCTTTCCAACGAGCGCTTAGAGGTGTTGCTGCGATCTGTGTTTCCTGAGTTATTTGCAATTGGCGCCGTCTATCGGAAAACGCCAGGAACTTTTTCCCAGACCTATAATACACTTCATTGATGGGTATTTTGGCTGAATGCAGGCCACACGCTCGAAATACACTTGCCCGAATGCCGTTTATCCAAGGAACAATCGGTCCGATAAGACACTACAGTTGCCCGACACCAAGATTATTAAAGTAAAGGTTGTCTCGTAACTTGTAGTGGGGGGGGGGGTAAATAGCGAAGCTACACGTCATCAGTATACTAACGGGACGTCAGCATTTGTTTACCGTATATTTTATATACACGTGGAGTTTTAATTTTGCCTATAAATATAAAAATATCCTTTAATTTTTTGATTTTCTACTGGTTTTAATTTCTTTTTAGTGTGTTCTAATGTTTAAAGTTACATATTATTAGTGTTTATTTATTAGTGTTAAGTTATTAGTGTTAAAATGACGGGAACAATATGTTGTGTTGCTACTTGCAATTCTAACTCTGTGAAAGCAAAAAAAAGTGGAGAATAAATATCTTTTTTCGCGTTTCCAAGGGATAGAAAAATTAGAAATGAATGGATACGAAGATGCCACAGAAAGGATCGTTTTGACCCAGAAAACAAGAGAATTTGTTGTAAACATTTTAAACATGATGAACAAATAAGATTGGTTTTCTAATAAACATTTTTTATTGTATAGTTTTTCTGTTAAGATAGTTATGTTTTTTAGTACCAGTTTTAACCCAGAAACACCCCCTAAGAAAGAAAATTTTGAGATATATATATATATATTTATGCAGTCGTGTGTATTTAGCTCCACTAGTCTCTAGTATGACGCAGCTCAAAAAGTTTCTGAAGTTTGAGATTAGTGGACGCTTGTCAAGACCTGACAAACCCCATAATATTAATAAATTGCATGGGTTTTAGATGCAGTCGTGTGAATTTAGCTCCACTAGTCTCTAGTATGACGCGGCTCAAAAGGTTGCTGAAGGGTGAGATTAGTGGACGCTTGTCAAGACCTGACAAACCCCATAATAATAATAATAATATATGGGGCCCATTATTTACTACTACTTCAAGCCTCCAAAAGTGTAAATCCGGTTCTGGTTATATTTTATGATATGACAGTATTTCTTGTTTGTTTTAATCTATTTAGGTGCATGAAGTTCAGTATGGTATTATATCTTAGTTCGAGATGTTCAACAAGTTTTTTGTTCATATTGGCCTGAAAGTGTTTATTTTAGTAGTTACAGGGAGATATTTTGTTTTGCCAACGTCTGACCATCTTCAGTGCGAGTTAACTTAATTGAGTTTTTTTTTTGTTTGGCTCGTATACTTTGTTCAGTTTTTCGTTAGGCACAGAAATGAAAATGGATGGATTTTTTCACCTACAGATACTTAGCAACTAACTAATTTTACCGCGGAACATAGGTGATAACTAAAACACGGAATTATATGCAACAAAAAAGTACAAAATATACGCATATATATTAGGGTGACCATTCGTCCCTCATTCTGCGGGACAGTCATGCATTTTGATTCAATGTCCCGTGTCATTACATGTCCCGCAAAATGTCCTGAATTTTTAATTCTAACTTACTTTACATCTATTTAGCTGTCAGGACTCTACCTTTCATATAGTTTAATTTTTTTCTATTGTTTAATATAGTTTTAATTTTTTAATTATGATATTAAAATGTTTAATTTTGGTTGTTACATAAGTCCGTTCGTTTTTTTTTTTTCACCTTTTATTCGATAAATTATATATTCTAAAAAAAAAACTTTTATTATCAAATGTACTGTCCATTATTTTCTATCATTTTGGACAAACGCTCAAGCAATTTCATAATGCCATCTCTCCAGAAGGTTTCGTCTTTGCTCTCGAAAAATCTGTAGAGGTGAATTTTGATATCGTCCAACGATGCTAAATTTTTTCCGTTAAGGGAATTTTGTAGAGAGTGGAACAAATGGTAGTCGGAGTATGGATGTCTTATGGAAGCTTATGGGTCAGCTAAACACCAAGAGATACGAATTCCTGACACAGTATATCACACTGAGGTTAGATTGGCCACAGCTGCATTTCGTAGCAGCCCAATACCAAGCCTGCTGTGAAGCAGGCGATCCGTCACTGTACAATCGTCGTAAAATTCTATCCCTGCGGTATATGGCTGCACTCAGTGCCAAGCGTATGACCCTGCGTATGACCCTTTTCTACAAAATAAGCATACAGAGACTTATGGCAGAAAACCAAGAGCCAATAGGCCTTTTGGTCTGAGGTCTTTCGTCATTTTGAGTGACATTGATTTTAATATGCCCGAAATGACAAGTTTCGTTTTGTGTGCTGTACCACTGAGGACGCTGCCGCGTCCGCTTGTGAATCCCGCATTAACTAGGTTTGATAAAGATACTACGTTGCCGGAACCAAGGTTGGGTGTGCGTTCGTTGTTTTGAATCCACGCCAACAGTTTCAGTACCGTCTGTACTTCATAACGAGTGTTTACATTGCTGAGTTGTGTGCTATTTTTAAGGCCCTGTGTTTTGTTTCGTCAGAGCAAAGTCGGTCACGTGTTATCTTGACGGACTCGCTGAGCGCTTTGGACAGTATCCAAGATCCGGTTGCTACTCCACAATCTGAATGCTCAGAATGTGAGGGTAGAGCTGTTTTGGATACCGGGATATGTTGGTATTAAAGGCAACGAAGCGGCAGATGCAGCTGCAAAAGCCGCCTGCCAGTTTCATTGTTTCATTGTGAGTTTCATTTTTCCAGATGACGCAAAGAGTCATCTGAAACACCTGGTTTTAGATTTGTGGCAACATGAATGGAGCCGCACACAGAACGTTAAGTTGCGACAGATTAAGGGAGACGTTAAACCAAGGGGTTCTTCCTGCAGGATTAACCGCAGGAAAAAAACCGCCATCACACGCCTTCGTATAGGCCACTGTTGGTGGCCCCATGGACACCTCCTTCGAGGGGGAGATTCCTCTATCTGTGAGACGTGTATCATAGATTTGTCTGTGTTACACCTTTTAACTGAATGTGTACAGTTCGAGGATGTCAGGGAGACGTTAGGCCTGTGCTATGACCTGTCAGTTGCTTTAGGTGACGACAGAGTATTCATGGACAGGCTTATACTCTTTCTGAGAGAATCGAACTTACTGTTTTATGCGTGAAGTCTTGCACCTTACTTTAATGTGTTCTATTTCTAAACTGTGGTATTCGGTGGTAATTGGCCCCTTTACAGCGTCTTACCATCATCCTGAATCCGTTCAAATTTTCGAACAGACTTTTTTATCTTATTTATTTGTGTTTGTCTGTGCAAGATTTCTTTTATTGAGTATGCGTAATTTTATCGATTTTATCTATTTATTGATTGTTTTTAATATGTAGTGTAGTCATTTAGGTGGGCTGCGTTAGGCGCAAATCGCCTTTGTTGCTGTGCGGCAAAAAATTTAACTAACTAACTAACTAACACTAGCTAGAGCTTCTTGTTATTGTGTACACTGCACATAATTGGTTTAGCTAGACACTCTAACTAGACCCTACAGTGATGATCGCTAGAGCGCTGTGTACACTACTAGACTCAAAATAGAGGGCTCTAGCTATAGGTCGTTCATTTTCGAAACAACACAATGAGTCATCAACTTAAGCTATTTTACCAGTGGCGGTCCGAAACACAAACAAGGTACCAAACAAACAGCTGACTAATAAAATAATAAGTCATACACAGGCTACTGGTTTGCGTGCGCGCAGACGCAGTAAGCTCTCAGTCAGAAACTTGTTTCTGCGCAATGTGTTGTTTCGAAAATGTACGACCTATAGTTCAACTCTAAGTAAAAAATCTATAGTGTATAGGTAACTTAAGAATGGTACTTTAGTATTGTGCTTATCCACTAACTTTATGCATTAACATTTATGCACTATAAATTAAGAGTTGTCTATTAAAACATGAGCTATGAATGAGGCTTTATAAGGATACTGCTACTTTGTATATATGCACTATCCCGGTTTTGGGATATAGTCGGATTGCTGATAGGTGACTGTTACATGTATGTATCAAGTAGTGAATTCATATAATAATCTAGTTACCATTTTTCAGCGATTTTAAAAATGTTTTTTGTTATTTGTGTTAACTGTCAGTGTCTGGTAATAAATATTAATTAAAATACGGCTTGCGGCCAATTATTAAATTCACAAACTGTAATTTTAAATCTGCTGAAACAAACAACAAATTATAATCCAAAATTTACGTATGAGTATAAATTTTTCCTTATTTATAATTATAACCTTAAAATTAATAATTTTGTTTGTTTGAGTACTGCTGTAAATTTATTTTCGCGCTCTAATTAGTAAAGATATCTACGAATCATGCCATTTCTTTCTAATATTTTGTTTTTTATTCAAATAATTTGGAAGGTTAGTTGTCAACTTGCGTCACTATACGTTACTATGGGTATGCAAATAATTATAATGATATAGACAGAGAAAGCATATAGTATTGAATATCGATACTTGTAGCAACGAACAGTCACTTATCAGCAATCCGACTATAGTAGAGTCATCAAGATAGTTACAGTACCGTGTTGTGTGATACCTTTATACATATACATTCGGGTTTCACGAAGTAAACTATTAATATATTAAAGCTGAAGAATATGAAATTCTAAACCAATTTATTTAAAATATTGAATTGGCGAACCATTTAGATAAAAATCAGTAGCATATTCCGCAGTTAAATGTTATTTATCGCTCAGCGCATATTTCTAGTGATAAAATGATTATTATTTACCTCAATAGTGCAGGGCGATGCTGTTCAATATATTGGAAAGAGCGTATTCCACTATCATAAATTTATTGAATAGAAGGATCTATATGAATATAACAAATCAAGATATACAGAGGTGGATAGGTATTAGGTGTGTGAATTAATTCAGGAAAGACTTTATTGTGAAAAAATATGAAAAAACACACTATATAAACTATTTGTCATTGCTTGCTATTATTTTCCCATCTATCTGGCAGTTGTATTCCGTGACGGAAAAACGACTCGTCTTTCGAAGCGATCCAATCATTGAGCCATTTCTCTATTTCTTCATAATTGTTCAAGTGCTGACCCGAAAGCCCGTGTGCCATCGATCTGAACAAGTGATAATCTGATGGAGCAATGTCTGGTGAGTACGGCGGTTGAGGTAAAACGTCCCAACCAAGTGTTTCCAAGGTGGCCTTCACAATCTTTAAAGCATGTGGTCTAGCGTTATCATGTTGATGGATCAATTTGTCGTGTCTCTTTGCATAATCCTGCCGCTTATCCTTCAATGCGTTGTTTAAACGGAGCAATTGTTGTTGGTAAAGTTCGGCAGTGATGGTTTGGCTCTGCTTTAATAGCTCATGATACACTACACCCTTCTGGTCCCACCATATACAGAGCATTACTTTCTTGCCGTGAATATTTCGCTTTGGTCTCGATGCAGATGGTTTTCCTGGGTCGCAAATGGATTTCCTTCGTTTGAGATTATCGAAATACATCCACTTTTCATCTCCAGTCACAATACGATGCAAAAAAACTTTTCTTTTTTGCCTGGCAAGCAAGATTTCAGGCATGGTTTTGCGTCTCTCAATGTCTCTTTCTTTCAGTTCGTACGGCACTAATCTTCCTTCTTCGTAAATCTTTCCCATGGCTGCCAAACGCACAGAAATTGTTCCTCATGTTGCGATTGATCCGGATCTTCATCGATTAGCGCCTGCAATTCCTCGTCCTCGCACTTCTTCGGCTGACCTGGACGAGGGTTGTCATCAACACTAAAATCAACACTTTTGAAATCAGTCTGCATGATTTATCGGTGGGAGCATTTTCACCATAAGCTTCTACGAGCATTTGATGAGATTCAGTGGCTGATTTCTTCAAATGAAAACAGAAAATAAGAACTTCCTAGGAATTAGTTTTACTAGGATATTACTTTTTTGGCTCGAATTTCGATATTTTCGAATCAGATAAACACGATATTATTGTTACAAACCCAAACGTTTATCAAATGAATATTATTGCCATATGTCAGCAATAAAACATAAAGCCGGTTGCAGACATTAGAGGTTAGGAAATTACATAGTACAGCAATTGATCGTTAGATGGACCGAATTAATTCACACACCTAATATAACAAAACCGGCCCGGCTAAAGTGCAACGTCGGCCCAAGAGTAAAGTAGAAAATAATATTAATAATATTTTTTTTTTTTCCCTAATATACTCGTATTCTTATGGATAACTTATTAATAATAACATATACCTTGGCATAAAATGCATAAAATTTTTTCACATTATTTAACCTTAACCATTCTCATACTTTATTTTTAAGTGTACCATAACTTTCAACGATTTACTATTTTCGGCAATATCGTCAATCACCTCAACATAATAAATATTTACTAAAATGTCTTCTTCATTCATAAATATACTAGAGAGAATCAACATACCATGACTTCGTATCTAAACCACTTTGGATTTCACTCTTCTGTTTCACCGGCCGTTATCTTATTCTTGGTCAAAACATTGTGTGTTTACCATATAATTCTTATGCAGTGTCTACATCCGAGACAAATTTTTAGTGCTTTTTAGTCTGTCTGTTCGGTAAAAATTGTAGCCAAACGGCTAAACTTAGAGAGTTGAAATTTGGCCTTCTTATACAACTCTTTGACCCGCACGTAGGAAAAATATTAAAACATCTGAAAAACATAACCCCCTAAAAATATAAACAAATATGGGCAAAATATCAACAAATATCGAAAAAAAAAATAATAATTTTTTAAAATTCTGAGTAGCCAAAACTGTGATGGTTCAAACTAAAAATCTGATAAAATTCTACCGTACATTGTACACTAATGTACATTGGTGTGAACCGGAATAGTACAACAGGAATTTTTGATCAGATTATGTTTTCGAAAAATAACGCATTTTTTGTGTTTTTTTGGTTGACAAGGCAAAAAAGTTATAGTTATGTAACACATTATATTAGAAAAGGCAGCCTGGTCTAATGGATAGCTTGCTCACTTGCTACCCAGGGAAGATATCCATACTAGGGTTCGCTCCCAGGCAGAGGAGACAATTTTTGTTTGTTTTTTTTTTCATCTTTATTTTGTTTAAGCTATTTTGTCAAAATTTCTAGTTATATTATGGCAAATGTTGCATTTAATTTTTAAGAGCGTAAATTTAATAACCAATTGTAATTATATTTTCATTCTATGTGTCATGTATACAAAACCAGAGGGGCGGAGCTTATGACAACAACTTAAAACAACCAACGGAAGCCATAGGCGCAATTTTCAAAATCTTAATGAACCTTGCTATATAAAAAAAAAAATACTGCACATATTTAGAAACCTAAATAATGGTATTAGTTATTCGAATTAGTATTAACAAAAAAATATCTTAACATTTGTTTTTAAAGCTCTTAGATTAACAGATGATAAATTATTTTAAAAATATCGTTCATTTTGCCGTGATTACCACAAAGTGTGAAAATTCACACTCCACATAATTTTTTTTTAAATATTTTTTAATTTTTTCTCTTAAATTATTTTAAAAGTAAAAAATAGCTTTTAAATACTCTGAATTTAAATTTGCGTTTCCAAGATTAAAACACTTTTTTGAAATGTTTATTTTATTTTGGAGACAGTTTAATTTTAATGAATAGCTGGTCAATATATGAAAGATTGATGACCTTTTAAGTGCAAATCTGCATAGAAATTTTAAAAGAATTTTCGACAGGATTTAGTTTCAAATGGGAAGTGGATGAGGGAGGGCTGCATTAACGAAATCTGAGTTCTTTTCTGAGCTCAAGTGGGGAAGATTTAACAAAAGATTTTTTAAATAAAATTTTTAGCTGTAAATTTTCTTTTTCAAGAGAATGAATAATAATAAATTAATGCCGAACATTTTTGGCCTCACTCACATAAGTCAGGTCCATTTTCTATTACAATTTGTATGGCTTATATAGTATATGGAAATATGGGTGAAGTAAAGTATTATCCACTATTGAAAATAATTTTAAAAATCTTTATATATAAAAGCGAATATTTGTGGCTATGTCCGGAAATTCTAACTCACTTCCAGATATGCTACCGAGTTGAAATTTTGCATACAGGTAGGAAATACCTTCATCATAACTAGAAAAATCTACGAAAATCTCAAAACAGTCCCATCAGAAACGAGAAATTAATAATTTTGTTTTTAATTATATTGGACCATTGAAGTATGTATGATGCGTTCAGCGAGATCGCGGGAAGTTGGTTTCAATGGTTGTTTGGACATCTATAGTAAGTTTGTGGAACAATGTTCGTACTACCAATGTTTACAAAGAAGTTCGTACTTAAATTATTTGTGTAAGAAGCCCATATTAATACAATGATAGATTAAAACAAATAAATATATTTGAATGTAAAACGATTCGTAGCAACCAGTCTTGAACCGATTTCGAAATGGGCCCGATCTAAGCGGACTACGACTACTTTTATTCGGTAGCGAAGCAGCGGGTATACTGTTAGTAATTTTATAAATTTATTTGTATCAGGTCGTCAAAGATGAAATTTGTAGTTAATAATAGTGCCAACTTTAACAGCTTATTATTTGACATTGGCTTAATATTTTACCGTTCATTGTATGCTCTAAAAATATCAAAAACTTTTTTTTTAAATTAAATTTGTTGAAACTGTCGGAAATTTGCACTATTATGAAGTATGAGTTCTTACGTGAAATTATGGCATCGCAGACCGCGCGAAACATTAATAGTGTATTTGGCTCTAGTGTTAATACGCAGCAGACAATATCAAATTGGTTCGCCAAATTTCGTATAGGTAACTTATCAACAAAAAAAAAAAAACTGGCTCATCGATCACAGCAGAAATAAACTGCACCTATCTGGACGAAATGATGCAAAAAATGAATGAAAAAGTTAGTTAAAATTTTTCGCGCACAGCAACAAAGGCTATTTGCGCCTAACGCAGCCCATTTAAATGACTAGACCATATATTAAAAACAATATATTAGACAATAAATAAATAGATAAAATCATTAAAAATACGCATACTCAATAAAAGAAATCTTGCACTGACAAACACAAATAAATAATATTAAAAGTGTTCGAAAATTTGAATAGACTCAGGGTGATGGTAAGAGGCTGTAAAGGGGCCAATTACCATCGAATATCACAGTCAATAACCACAAACACATTAAAATAAGGTGCAAGACTTCACACATACAACAATAAGTTCGATTCTCTCAGGAAGAGTATCAGCCTGTCCATGAGTACCCTGTCGTCACCTAAAGCAACTGACAGGTCATAGCACAGGCCTAACCTCTCCCTGACATCCTCGAACTGTATACACTCAGTTAAAAAGTGTAACACAGACAAATCTGTGTTACACGTCTCACAGATAGGGGACTCTTCACCTCGAAGGAGGTGTCCATGGGTCCACCAACAGTGACCTATACGGAGGCGTGTGATGGCGGTTTCCTCCCTGCGATTAATCCTGCAGGAAGAACCCCATGGTTTAACGTCTCCCTTAATCTGTCGTAACTTAACGTTCTGTGTGCGGCTCCAATCATGTTGCCACATGTCTAAAACCAGATGTTTCAGATGACTCTTTGCGTCATCTGGAAAAACGAAACTCACATCAATCATAGGTCTGTGAGAGGCGGCTTTTGCAGCTGCATCTGCCGCTTCGTTGCCTTTAATACCAACATGTCCCGGTATCCAAAACAGCTCTACCCTCACATTCTGAGCATTCAGATTGTAGAGTAGCAACCGGATCTTTAGTACAAGAGGATGCGCTGGATCTGGATCTTGGATACTGTTCAGAGCGCTCAGTGAGTCTATCAAGATAACACTTGACCAACTTTGCTCTGACGAAACAAAACACAGGGCCTTGAAAATAGCGTAGGTCAGCAGTGTACACACTCGTTATGGAGTGCAGACGGTACTGAAATTGTTGGCGTGGATTCAAAACAACGAACGCACACCCAACCCTGGTTCCGGATTTTGATCCGTCAGTAAAAATGACAGTATCCTCGAACCTAGGGACCAGTGTTCTTTGTAACTCATGTTGGTATTCGATAGGCAACGTAGTATCTTTATCAAACCTAGTTAATGTGAGGTTCACAAGTGGACGCGGTAGCGTCCATGGTGGAACAGCACACAAAACGAAACTTGCCAAAATGAAAGAAAAACAGCCTAAATTGGTCAACAGATCGACTCCTATCTTATTGTATGATAATGCTGGACCACACACTGCACAAATGACTGTGGCAAAACTACAGGAATTGGAGTTGGAACTTCTTCATCATTCTCCATATTCACCAGACCTAGCCCCCACTGACTACCAGTTCTTCCGCAATTTGGACAACTTTTTAATAGGAAAACAGTTTAATTCCGACAATACTGTAAAATTGGCCTTCCAGGAATTTATTGACTCTCGTCCGCCAGGGTTTTATACCACCGGCCTGAACAACCTGCCGCTTAAATGGCAAAAGTGTATAGACAATATGAGTGCATACTTGTGCGAAAAGTTTACGCACTTTATTTCGAAGTTAAAGTTGGAAATCAAGACAAAATATGGGCCCCTCATATATGTTGTAAGACTTGTGTAAGGTTAACAGGTTGGTAGAAAAACGCAAATCGTAAAATGCGCTTTGGAAATACCAATGGTTTGGAGAAAACTAAGAGACCATATTCCGGATTGCTATTTTTCCCTCACTAATATAACAGGTATTGGACCAAAGTATACTATGCAGTATCCTAATTTACCATTAGCTTTATGACCCGTTGAACATAACAATGAACTTCCTCTCCCGAAAGGACCAGAATCTGGGACTTTATATGAAGAAGAATCTGAATCCGTTGATTCTTCAAGTGGTCTTACAGAATTCGTAAAAGAAATCGAAACTAATCCTTTATTTAACGCTACGTACAACCCACAGAGATTATTAGTTTCTTATACAAAACTAACAATCTGAAATAAAATTAGGGACAATTTATACATCAAATTTTGCACAGAATTTTTATCTATCTAATAGAATATTTTTGATTGTAGAAAAAATTATTGTAAAAATGTTATTACTAAATATCTTAATAATATGTATTACACAATAATGTTCTGAAATTTTTTAAATATATTTGTGGTTTTCAAATAATTTTTATATTTATATAGTTTTGTGTAGAAACGTTCAAATAATACATTAACATTTTTTTCGACATGATTGTTTATAGTTTAGAGCCTTCGTCAAAAAATATTATACTTGATGATAATGAAATGCCACTTGGTAAAAGTATTCTTTACTTAAAATGAAATATTTTTATCCGACGCACCTATATTGAGAACCGCGGCAGATTCGAGGTGGCGGCAAAAGTAGATTACCAAGTACAATAACTATAAGTAATTTTTACAATAGAACAAATTATGTCCAAACATATTTGAAGAATGAAGCTTTAGCTACAATTTGCCGCATGGTACACAAATATGCGTCGAATTGTTTACAAGATGGCGTCTGTAATGCAAGTTGTTTATTTCCAATTACATGACAGTTCTTTTGACAATTAAAAATATCCTATTAGGTAGATAAAAAACAGCTGAAAATTTTGATGTATAGATTGTTACTAATTTTGTTTCAGGTTGTTAGTTTTGTATAGGAAACTGTACGGTTGTGCGCACCCTTAACGTACCAGAATGTTCAACAGAGCTGTATCTGATATCACAGGTTGAACTTAATGACTTAGTTCGACTTAAATCTATCAAGAGATATCGTGAATGAAGTACTTGATTACTACAAAGAAATGGGATTTAGGATGTGTTTAAAAATTCACTTTCTAGACTCTCATCTCGATTTCTTCCCAGAAGATCTGGGTGCCGTAAGTAAGGAACATGGGGAACGGTTCCACTAAGACATTTCCGCCATGGAAAAGCGATATCAAGGTAAATGGAGCCCAAATTTGCTTGCTGAAACACGACATTGATTAGGGATATTTCAGAAACGAAATATCGACGTAAAACATCATAAACAGCATTTTGGGGTAAGTTAAAATTAATAATAACACAGGTCAACAAATAATATTTTTTTTTGGAGTCTTTATTTTAATGACTATTTTCTGATTCTTTATATCGAAAAATAACTAAAACATTCGTTTATTTTTGAAAAACTTTGCTTTTGTACATTTTACAACGATCAATATATATATTTATTTATTTTTATGACCATATAAGGAGAAGCGTGTTATATTAAGTAAGGGTGGGGATGAGCGAGTGGAAAGCAAGTGGTATTTCTCTTACGTGGTTCATAGTCGATATGCGCATGCGCATTGCAGCGGTACAACGCATTTTGTGTGGCGGCAGATCCAAAAATGGCGTCAAAAAGTTGTAAACACGAGGTAGAATCATCCTGCTATATTTGCGGCGAATTTATCAAAACAAGAGAATGGTTGGATTTCTGATGGGAATGCATCCCATCAGAAATCCAACCATCTTAAAATCCCCTATCTCGGCCAGGTATACTCAGCATACTTTAAACTCTCAAGCACCATTTTCACAATTTCGTAATTTTCTTTGAGCATTACGGAATGAGCCAAAGGAAGAGATGGAAATCTATTTCCATTGTGAAGAAGGACAGCTTTTAAACTTTTTGTAGAACTGTCTACGAAAAGACGCCAGTCAGAAGGAGTGCATGAGATTCCGACCGCTTTGCATAAGCAGTTATACTAAATATCCTTGTTACCTTTATTTTTGTTGGACCACAATTAAAAAAAAATAGTGGCCTGTGACGAATTTTCACAGATACTCAATATTCATGAAAGGAAAGCCTGAAAGCAGTGGTTCATGGTTTTCTCGGAAACAACAGAGCAGACAATTACGAAGAGCATATTGCAACTATGCTTGATAACTTTAAACTCATGGGTTGCAGAATGTCCCTTAAAGTGCATATGTTACATGCTCACTTGGAACAATTTAAAGATAACATGGGAGCCTATTTGGAAGAACAAGGTGAACGTTTTCATCAAGACGTGATCTTTGAACGTCGTTATCAGGGGCAATACAATGAGATTATGACGGGGGACTATATTTGGGGGTTAATACGAGAAAGTCCATACAATCACAGAAGAAATACGAAAAATAATCATTTTAAAACTTTTTTATATATTCTGTTACAGTAGTTGTTTGTTTCGAATGGTTTTCTTGTAAATGAAACTGATTCAAATTCATAACAAAAGTTTGTATTATTTTTAAATACAATAAAGGTCTGAAAAAAGGGAAATTTTCTTAAAATCCGTAATTTCATTCTGATAGCCACAAAAGCAAACTTTTTCGGGTAAAACTATTTTTTCTTTAATTAATAATTTGAAAGAAATAAAAATCAGATATGCAGAACCCAGACTCAAAATTCCTGTTGACCGGTGTAATACGTCTATCGCTATATTTCGTTAGAAACCAACAATACCACATATAAATATGATGGGTGATACAAAAAATCTGTGGTCATTTTCGGCTTTTAGGTCAAATTTTACGTGGGATACATCATGTTTAGTTCATGTCACAAAAAAAAGTTCATTTTTGTTTACCAGTGTAATAATTTCAATAAAATAAACCGGTCATTTCACCCTTTGATGTCTAAATCACTTTCAGTTCGATTGTTTTTGTAGTTGACATATGAAGAGTGAAGGCCAATTGTACAATCATACATCGTGTGCCACTTTACGATCTATCAAAATTTAATGAGCAATAACCGTTTCACTTTAACGGATGTATGATCAATTCCATGTGATTCCTCTTCTCAGGTGATCTAAATACACGCTGTAATCGTTTAAAGTTAGGGTAAACAGTCCTTTTTATTACTAATTCCCAGTGGCGCAGCCAAGGAGGGGGGGGGGGGGGCGACGGTCCTGGGCCCCTATCAGGACCAGCAGGTTACACGGCGCTGCTCGGGGAGTTGAAGATAAATTTGTTAACCACAACCAGTGGCGCAGCCAAGGGGGGGGGCGACGGGCCTGGGCCCCTCCCAGGACCAGCAGGTTACACGCCGCTGCCCGGAGAGTTGAAGATAAAATTGTTAACCACAAGCAGTGGCGCAGAAAGGGGGGTGGGGCGACGGGCAGGGGTGTCGAACTGATTTGGGTCGCAGTCTATTTTACATACAAAATGATAAGCAGTGACGGAACTTTAAATATCCCGAAGGTTTTCTTGACATTTTTTTATAAACTTGATTCGGCCCTCCCCAAGACAAAATCATGGCTGCGCCACTGCTAGTTCCTAATACAAAACTATTAATCTGAAATAAAATTAGTACAACGTATACATCAAATTTTATAGAGACTTTTATTACATTTAGGCCCAGTCCTTTCACCTTCAGGCAAACCTCTAAGTATGGATACTTTTTGTGCTGAATAAATGTCATACCGTATTTCAATACAAATTTATTTATCGGATAGTTATCTAACGGATAATGAGACTGATGTATTCAATTCACTGATTGGTATTGATATTTATTCAGCAGATGAAGTTCCAGATAATTTTATCTGTCAGATAGTTACCTACAGGTTTATATGTGAAGGTGAAAAGATCGGGCCTTAATGATATATGTTTAGCTGTAAAAAAATATTTGTATTTCAAATAACTTGTATTGAACACCCCCTCTGTCGAAATACATGTCAAAACCTAGTAACAAACGGAATACGTTAGTATGAACAGACAAGTATAGAGCGTGCTACACTAGTACGAAATAAAGGCCAATTCATACTCCAGATGATGTTTCCTTTCTGTCTACAATTATCTCTGTGCAATTTGTGGCAAAACGACAATTATAAAAAGTTTGTTAATATAAAAATAAATTAGACTAGTTATATTGTATCTTATTGTTTTATTTTTTATTTTATTCATTATTAGTATTTCTATATTATTGTTTCTATATAATTATATTGTATTTTTCCCCCAGTACTATGTAACTGGACTTGTGCACATACTGTACAAATCTGTATAGTTAGTGGCTAAATAAATAAATAAATAAATAATGATAATGATCGATTTATACGAGGTCTGTTCAAAAAGTATCGCGAATTTTGTGTTTTTTCAAAAATTATTTATTTATTCATGAATATCTATTTTGTCCTCTTCAAAGTAATCCCCACCAGAAATGTACACTTGTGCCAACGTTTTTTCCAATCCTCTAAGCACTTGAAAAAATCATTTTTTGTGATCTTGTTCAGCTCCTTCTTCGATGCCGTCTTTATCTCCTCACTCGTAGCGTAGCGTCGTCCTTTCATGGGCCTTTTCAGTTTCGGGAACAAGAAAAAGTCACAGGGGCCAGATCTGGGGAATACGGTGGCTGCGGCATTATTAGTGTGTTGTTTTTGGCCAAAAATTCGCGCACAAGCAACGATGTGTGGGCAGGGGCGACCCGTCTCATGCCCAAATCATTGGTAAAAATCGAATGGCACGAACCAATCGATATGTTTAGGTCTTCAGCAACTTCTCTAACGGTGATTCGATGATTGGCCAATACTATTTTCTTCACTTCATCAATGTTATCGTCTGTTGTTGACGTGCTCGGGCGTCCGGCACGCTCTTCGTCCTTCATATCTTCTCGGCCCTCTGAGAACATTTTGTAACCACCGATAAACGTTGCTTCGGTCCAATGTAGCTTCACCATATGCCACAGTCAACATTCGGAATGTGTCCGCGCACTTAATTTTGTTTTTCACACAAAATTTGATACAGATTCTTTGATCAATTTTTTGGTATAGGCAAAAATCGAAGACGAGCCAAAACACGTGCAAGCAATGGAACTGTCAAAAATTAACTGAACATTCAAAATGGCCAACTTGTCGGCATAAGTGAGAGACATGAGTACCAACATAACGCCACAAAAAATCGAAAATCGAATAAACGTAACCCGCATAAATTCAAAATTCGCGATACTTTTTGAACAGACCTCGTGTATATATATATATATATATATACATATATATATTGTTAGGCCATTGGAACAACTATTTTTTGTCTTTATAAAAAACTTAACATGTTTATAGTGAAATTTTTTTAATAACGGAGATATCAACGTTACAAACTTATAAATATTGGGTTATGGTCAGTAACTGAGACAATGCGCGTTCAGCGCCTAAACTGTTGAGTCTAAACGTAAACGTACGTTGATTAAACAATTTGGTGAATGTCTGAACGGTTACCAGTTAGTTTCAACGATAGTGTTTGACAGTTTGAACACATATCCTTAAAAAATATTTAGAGATGGATCAGTTTCTAATAGATAAAAACCATTTTAGACTGTCACGTCCTCATGTGGCAGAATTAATCAATTTGTTAGCTCCAGTGCTATTTAACTTGTATCTTGTATAAATTTTCCGCTACAAATTTAGGTTAGGTATACAAGTCAACATAACTAAACGTAAAATTTTTACGTTGAGATGTTTAGTAAGCTGTTGACTGTCAACGGTAACGTTCAGAAGGTAAACGTAGTGAACGTACTAAACTGTTTAGGGCGCTGAACGCGTCCAATTATTATAAATGTGTTCAAATAATGACAGTTAAATAACTTAAAAGCTAATAATTGAGTTTTAAAATGATTATAATACTTTTTAATACCATAAAGGAAAAGTCAACAAAGTCGTGCCATAAAAAACGAAGCCTGCTGCGAACAGAAGAGATGAAAATAAAGCGTCCATAAAAACAAATTACTACAACAAACTACAATCTCTGTTCTCTGCAACTTCTACTCGTAAATATTGCAAGTTACATAAACACGAGAGCAATTTTCACTGTTTGCCAGATGAAGTCCTAATTTCTGATTTGAATTACGGACAAAACTGTGACAATTGAAAACTTGTTTCAGCCACGGAATTAAAATGTTTAAATGAAAAAGTCATTTATAATCTAATAGTCCAGAAAATTGATGTTCCAAACAGAGGATATGGAGAAAGTTTTACGGCAGTTTTGGAAATTTGCGGATGAAGTTAGTTAGTTAGTTAAAAAATTTGGCGGACAGCAATGATAGCTATTTGCGCCTCATGCAGCATATCTTAATGACTACATTTTAAAAACATCAAATTAAACAATCCCTATAATATAAAAAGCTTAGTCCTGTCTGTACGTAACGGTCGGAATAATTGGGATGATTCGTCTGATTTCGGAGACATAAACAAGAAATTCTAGACACCCCTACATACTTTGACTGACATGAATAATATTTTGCAGATTTCTTCTCTAAGAAAGTGCTAATAAAATAACATAGAGAAATGTCTAAGATTTCGTAGGCATAAACGAGAAACTCTAAACTCTCCTATATCCTTTGACCACTATGAACAATATTTTCCAGATTTATTCTCTAAGTATTTACGAATATAATTACGTACAGAAATGTCTAGGGTTTAGTAGGCATAAACGAAAAACTCTGGACACCCCTATATGCTTTGACCGATATGAACAATATTTTTCAGATTTACTCTGTAAGAATCTACGAATATAATTACATATAGAAATGACTAGGGTTTCGTAGGCATAAACAAGTAACTCTAGACCCTCCTTTATCCTTTGACCGATATTAACAGTATTTTGCAGGTTTAGTCTGTAGAAATTTACGAATATAATTACATATAGAAATGTCTAGGATTTCGTAGGCATAAACAAGTAACTCTAGACACTCCTATATCCTTTGACCGATATGAACAATATTTTGCAGGTTTATTCTGTAGAAATCTACAAATATAATTACATATAGAAATTTCCAGGGTTTCGTAGGAATAGTAACTGTAGACACTCCTATATCCTTTGACCGATATGAACAATATTTTGCAGGTTTATTCTGTAGGAATTTATGAATATAATTACATTTAGAAATGTCTAGGATTTCATAGGCTTAAACAAGAAACTCTAGATACTTCTATATGCTTTGACCGATATAAACAATATTTTGCAGATTTATTCTCTAAAAAACTGCGGATAAAACGACATATAGAAATGTCTAGGGTTTCGTAGGGATAAACAAGAAACTCTTGACATTCCTATATCCTATGATCGACATGAAAAATATTTTACAGATTTATTCTCTAAGAAACTGCGGATAAAATAACATATAATAATGTCTAAGGTTTCGTAGGCATAAAAAAGAAACTCTAGATACTCCTATACCCTTTGACTGTTATGAACAATATTTGGCAGATTTATTAGAAATGTCTAGGGTTTCATAGGCATAAACGAAAAACTCTGGACGCTCTTATATCCTTTTACCGATGTGAATAATATTTTTCAGGTTTATCCCCTTTATAATACTGCCCGTTTTTTTATTTACAAGATTATTTAAACTGATTTGAGATTTATTTATTTATTTATTTTATTTATTTTAAAGGTAATAATGTGTTTGCCAACTGTGTTGGCAACGGGTGCACTAGTAAATAAATAAAATCTTCTACTCATACTCAGGGCCGAGAGTACCAGTTCCTAATAGACTCCCTAATAGTTATTAGACACATAATATATTTATGAAGCTAATACATTTATTGGGGATTTCCAAGTTACAAAATCCTTTTTGTGTTGGTATTTCTTATGAAGATAGTACCACGGTGCAAGAGGGATAGAGCTATTCGTAAATTTGTAGAGCTAAAGTGAGATGAGCCGCCCGGCGTAGCGTATTGGTAACACATCTTCTTTGCGTTGCTAAGGTCTCGGGTTCGAATCCCTTTTAGGCATGGAATTTTTCACAAATTAAAATTGTCCTGGGTAATTGCCACAGCACCAAATGCCATTAAATTAAAAAAAAAGTGAGATGAAATTTGATATTGAATATTTTGATATTAAATATTTTGACATTAAGGCCCAGTCTTTCTACTTTGAGATAAACTGGGTAACTATCTGATAGTTAAAGTCATCCCGTCTTTCAATTCAAATTTATCTGACAGATAATGAGACTGACATATTGAATCCTCAGATTGTAACACTGAATATTAACTGAAATAGGCGTTAAGAAAGATTTGTTTTTGTTTCTTTAAGGAAATAAATAAATAAATAGTAAACCTGACAGCTGCCAAGCAGTTTTTTTTTTTGTTATTATCATTAATAAAATAAAATTTATGTATGCGTTATACAAGATTTTAGCAATTATTAATGTCGTAAGCATGTAATAAAATTGGGGCAATGCAAAATAAATAGTAGATATTAAACAGCCTAGATTGGTCAACAGATCGACTCCTACCTTATTGCATGATAACGCTATACTCTATTTTTTTTTAAGAACGAAGTAGATGGCGCTGCGAGAGCGGCCGGTTTCACACTATATCAAATTAAAGTTTATAATTTAAAATTAAGTATATATTGCAGTAAATTCAAATTCGTTTCAAAATTAATATTTTTAAAAAATTTATACTTTAAATGCATAAAATTGTTATTATTCTTAATTTCTAAATAAATTGTAAAATATAGATAAATGAACAGTACAATAATTAAAATTAATTAAAAATAAGTTAAATAAAGTCTGTTCCAAACGGTTAGGCGGAACTAGATTTTGCAATCTAGTTATTTTCATCGTTTAAATCATGCTTTTCAGCCGTTTTGTTTAAGCTTTGTAAATCATACTTGCAACAAACATTTTTTGGTTAAGGTTAATATCATTTTAAAATGTCATTTTCTTTATATTTTGATTTTTTGTGTCATTCTTAATACAAATATCTCATTTATTTATTTTTTTGTCATTAAAATATGTAAGAAAAATAATTTAATTTTGACATATGTCAATCGTTTCCATGGTTTCATTGTTGGAATTTTAAATTTTGACATTCCAACGTGAAAAATGAAATAACCCAAGCAAGGTCCCTTTTCGTGACAACCTAAAAGAACGAAATTCCCATTTAGTTCCGCCTAACCGTTTGAAACAGAGTGTAATTCTATTTTCTTATTTTCAAATAATTTAAAATTTAATTAAAATATATTATTTATACAAACCTGTCACATATAAGCAGTTCACTTTTGTAAGAACAAACTAAATCTGGTTATTTTGGTGATTTTTATAGTGTATTACTGACTTTTAGAAACTTGGTTATATTGTAAAAAAGGCTTTACAGTTTTGGGTTATGTTTGTATTATTTTAGGTTAGTATTATATCTACAAAATATTTAAGATGTCACTATTCAAAATGAAATATGACAAATGATATTTATTTAAATGACATATTTGTAATCTGACTTTTCAAATTATTTTTCTGTAATACCAACATGACATACAGTTTCAAAGGTGCAAACTGTTGAAAACAATATCTCCTCTTAGTTTGTTCTTACAAAAGTGAACTGCTTATACCAGAGGCGTACGTAAATTAATTAATTTTCAGACGACTTCATTTTAAAATATTTCTCTTAATATATATATTCTAAATTAATTTCAAATTTAATTATTCACTGGCTTTTATATTCTAACATTATTTAAACATATACCTCCGTTTTACTTATTAGAAATAATAGGTAGTAATATATTCACTGTAAACTTAGTTTGTACGCCTATGTTTACAAATTTGGGTTAAAATAACAGAGACAAATCAACTTATTCAAGTTGAGACAGAAATCTATTTTTCTACAGTGTAAACTTTTCCACGTTCTTACCCAATTAAAAACAAGATCGAAATAGCTCCTACCTTGCCCACACTCTAATCTTTAAAAAAATCAGCTATGGCCACCACAGGACCAACCGCCATCATAAAGTACTTATATAAATTACATTCTAGCAGCAGAGTAGAAATAACTTGACCTAATATTTTCTAACAGAGATATTATTTATCATGACCATGGAAACGTTACATATAAATATGAAAAAATTGAGACTTGGAAAAAATTTCGAAAAATTTTACATAAATTATTCGAAATTTTTCGTTTTATCAAAAAACGTCTCAAATAAAAGTTATTAGTTATTGCTTTTATAGCAACTTTTCTTTAATCATTTTTTTCGAGATATTTTTTGTTGTGAAATATTCGCAAAAATCTTAAAATCGACACGAGTAAACTCCCATTTTTAGTCAACCGATTTTTACCAAAAGTTGATCAACTCTTGCCATTGATGGCAGAAGCTTAAATATGAAGTTTCATAAAAATCCTTTCAGCCGAATTTGCTCTGCACGTGTACACAGACACACGGACAGACGGACAGACGGACAGACGTCAGACAGACGGACAGACGGACGGACAGACAGACCGACAGACATCAAGCTAAAAATAGTCAAAACGTTATGTAGGGACCTCAATTCGTGGAGATCCATCGAAATCTCGAAACGTCAAAATTGGTATGACCACAATACCTCCCTTATATATGTTGGCGGTAGGTAAAAATGAAGTATAGACCACACACTGCACAAATGAAAATTCCAAGTGCCAAAATATAAGATTTTAATTTTTTTCACTAACATAGGTCGAAGTGTCATGCCTAATCGTTTTAAAACGGTTTTATATGCCTTGTATTCAGAAAATAATTATAATGTAAATTTAAAGATAGCACCTGTTTTATCTCCGGTAGTTGTTTAATCCAAAAGGGTCTATGGGCCAACTGTCAGATTGTCAGCACGCGGTTACATGTTGTTTATTTTGTACAATTTGTTTAAATAATGGAAGACGATAAACAAAAACGGCGTGCTAAAGGTACAGAGTCTTCGGAAAGAAAGTAAACGTAAAAAAAACAAGTTTCATCCTTTTAATCTGGTTACAACGTGCAATGAAGGTTTTCTTGATTTGAAAACTGCGGCTGAAACCTTGTTAAATACAGCTGAATACAAGCAAAGCTTCCTGGATTAAAATTAATAACAAATATACCAACAACGGTATACATTCGAAAATCTTTCAATGAAATGGAGCCGTGGACTGAAATAAATGTACAGTAATACCCCGCCACTCGACGTTAATTCGTTCTGAAAAAGCGTCGAATAGCGATTTTGTCGAGTGGCGAGTCGAATTTCCCCATAAGAAATAAAGGGAATCATATGTATATATATACATATAAGGAAATACATATGTGTATAATTTTTTAATACACTGTTTAAAATTTTGAGTAGTGACAATATAACCATACATAAAACAATAATGTACAGTAGTCATACACTATACTGTACTGTAATGTAGATATCTAAGTGGCGGGGTATTACTGTACTGAAAAAAGGCAAGAGAGAAGATTTTACCAAAATACTGCTTTCTCAACTGCAATGCAAAAACAACATTACTGCAAAGAAGAAAGAAAATTTTAAATCAATGATCGGTTTTTTGAAGGAAAAGAACCACAAACAATTTTATCAAAGCCTTGTTGAATAAAATCCTAAAGGCGATAAATCCTATTAACGAAAACGAATGTGGTACTTAGACCTTTTTTGAGAAAGTTGACTTTATGTTACTGTTAATTTTGTGTTTCTTTGTAAAATTGTATTTGGTTTATAATTTTCAGTGTTGTAATGTATCTAGGTATTTGTATCTAGATACAGTAACTAGATACTTGCACAGTATCTAGTTACTGTATCTAGATACATTTTAAAATATGTATCTGTATCTGTATCTAGATATTTAAATCAGTATCTAAGTATCTGTATTTCAGGTACTTTTTTCAGATACTTTCCTATTTTGTATTTTTCAAGGTCTTTTTACAAAATATGTCCTTACGATTTTTCAAGTTGGTAATACATTTAGCATCATTCAGATATTTGAATTTTAAGTCGACCAGCAAACTCTTTCTTGCTTGGTGGGAGTAAAAACATGCTTCAGCCATTTTCAGAGCTGGAAATACAATTACATTTTATTAAAATTTTATAGATAAAAATAAATTATATAAATAAATTATAAGTTTGAGAATTATGCTAAAATACAAGATCTATATGTAATTAATTAAATTTTGGAAAACATAAAATAAAAAATAAAAGGATGTTTTCCAAAATTTAATTAATTATGTATAGAACTTGTATTTTATCATAATTCTCAAACTTATAATTTATTTATTTAATTTATTTTTATCTATAAAATTTTAATAAAGTGTAATTGTATTTCCAGCTCTGAATAAATTTTAAAAAAAATTAAATAATTTTATTAACAACGGTTAAGTAAAACAACCATTAAGTAATTATCTAATCTAAGAATAAGAATAAGAATTAAGTTTATAAATGTGAATTAAATAAAGAAATATAATAAATAAAATTGTTGTTTTATTTTTGTCATCCTAAATACTCATTTAATAATCAGTAATTTATTGGCGAACAAAAAATGTTCGAGATATCCGCTGAAATTGGAATAAAAAAGTGATTTTTTAAAGATTACATAGGTATATAGTTAGTTAATATTTCTGACACACAGCTTCAAAGGCTATTTGTGTTTATTTTAAGAGTAATAATAGTGCATGAATTATTTTTTATTGTGAACAAATATATTCCTTGCTCTAGTTATTTCTTTTTTTGTGGTGTTTTCATTTTTCCGAAAGTATCTTAAAAGTATCTTGAAGTATCTAGATACATTGTAAAAAAATGTATCTGTATCTAGATACTTTTTAAAATTTGTATCTGTATCTGCATCTAGATACATTTTTCCTCAAGTATCTGTATCTGTATCTAGATATATTTTCAAATGTATCTATTACAACACTGATAATTTTTTATCTCTTTGTGTTATTAAAAGAGAATTATAAATATTTTGAAATTAAATTGACATTTTTTAAGTTTATATATAAAAACTATTTACCTAGGAATATTCATTTTGGCACTTAGACCCTTTTAATTTTATACTCTTCAATTTTTTTAATAGGACTAGAAAAAATTCATTAACCACAAGAATCAATTTATTATCAACTAGCTAGTTTGTGAAAAAATACATAACATTTTTATTTAAATGGTTTCTGTCCAGAATGTATTCGGTAGTGTCTAATGAGATTTGATGATTCTCAAAATACTTTATCTCTCTGATCCCATTGGAATGGGTTCTCTCCAAAATATATTTGTTTGTTTCTTATTAGATTTGGTGACTTTGAAAATGCCTTATCTTTCTTTCCAGATTTCTTTCCAGACACAAACGAATACATTCTGGAGAGAGACCATTCAAATGTGAGCAGTGTGATAAAGTATGTTCAGACTTATCACATATTATTAGACACTATCGAATACATTATGGACATTGAAGAACCATTTAAATTTATCAGTAAGATATACACACGACTATTTATAAATCTTTTACTTTTATATATCAGGTCGTCAAGAATGAAATTTGTAGTTAATAATACTGACAACTTTAACAGCTTATTATTTGACATTGGCTTAATATTTTAACGTTTTTTTTTTTTTTTGTTGGAAAGTTACACATCTCGTCTGTTTAAAGAAATCATTATATGCTGAAAGAAATATCAAAAACTTTTTTTAAAAATTAATTTTGTTGAAAATTGAACGGTCAGAAATTCGCACTATTATGAAGTATGGGTTCTTACGTGGAACTACGGCATCGCAGACCGCGCGAAACATTAATAGTGTATTTGGCTCTAGTGTTACTACGCAGCAGACAATATCAAATAGGTACGCCAAATTTCGTACAAGTAACTAATACACAAAAAAAAAAAACTCGCTCATCGATTACAGCAGAAATATACTGCAACCAGTTGGACGAAATGATGCAAAAACTTAAAGAAAAACAGCCTAGATTGGTCAACAGATCGACTCCTATGATAACGCTAGACCACACACTGCATAAATGACTGTGGCAAAACTACAGGAATTGGAGTTGGAACTTTTTCATCATCCTCCATACTTACCAGACCTAGCCCCCACTGACTACCACTTCTTCCGCAATATGGACAACTTTTTAATAGGAAAACAGTTTAATTCCGACAATGCTCTAAAACTGGCTTTCCAGGAATTCATTGACTCCCGTCCACCAGGGGTTTATACCACCGGCCTGAACAACCTGCCGCTTAAATAGCAAAAGTGTATAGACAATATGGGTGCATACTTTGATGAATAAAATAATTCCTTATATTTGTAAGTTATCAACCAACTTTGCCTTTTTTTCTACAAATTTCATCCTTGACGACCTAATATATTGTTTTCACTTTTTAAAAACAAAATAATAGGAAATTTTGATTTCAATTTGATCAATCAAATTTCTTAATTAATTGAAAATTATCAATCAAAAGTTATTCGTTCACGAAGCAATTCTAAGAAAATGATCAAATTTTCTTCGGTTGTACTGGACATGTCGCAACCATTCCTTTAGAGAATCGGGGAACAGTTAATGCTGAATGGTATACAACAATTTGTTTGCCAGAAGTCATCGACAAAATCAGGAAAAACAACCAAAAACGTCGCATCATTCTTCATCATGACAAGCTTGCGTTTTCAACCAGTGGTATGCGTGCCACTAGTGGTGAGTTATTATTATCATCTTTATCTAGTAAGAAATTGATTTGTCCGTTACTATGTGATATTCAAGGTCCCACACAGCACGTCAAACAATTGATTATTTGAAGGAGAAAATCATCGAATTAATATCTCATTACCCGTATTCACCTGATTTATCCCCTAACGACTTTTTTTGTTCCCCAATGTCAAACAAAAAATTCATGGACAGCGAGTTTCATTACCTGAAGAAGCCGGTGAAGCCTTCGAAAACTATGTTTTCGAGATACCAACTTCAGACTAGAAAAAATGTTTCGAGAGTTGGTTTGAACGCATGCAAATGTGTATAAGTCTTAAAGCCGAATAAAAGAATTGTTCAAAAAAAAAAATTCTTTTCTTAGTATTTGTAAAAACTTAAAGGTAGCCTTCGTATTCTATCCATTCTTCGTTCCACTTAAAGATGATAGATTTATGGTTGGTAATTTGACTTTCATTAATTGCTGCGTGTCTTCGTACATGCTTGAAGATGCTACAATGTTATCTCCAGTCTCTTCTTGTCTGGCTGATGTTTCTTCTTTTGTAGGTTCCTCCAGAATACGTTTTAAACTGGAAAACATCAATATAAAGTTCTTCAAAATATATTTTTTCATCAGCTTGTATCTCTGAGTCATCAGTATTTTTAATTGTAGTCTATATGTCTTGAAAATTGTTCAATGATTTTCAAACGTACTTACATCTGCGTTCTTGGTTATATTTCTGCATGATATGAGTTTAAATATGTCCAAAATCTTGTCAACTAAGCTTTGAATACACCACATTGACGAATTAAATTTGTAATACTTATAATTTATAATAATTATTGTCATTTTATCTATATTGTACTCTTTCTATTGAGCCAATGGTGCTGAGTACCTTTCTGGATGACCACGAAGATTTGAAGGACCGAAAAATGTTACGTATTTTCTTACAATCTGGCAGAATGATTATTTGATAATAAACTAAATCTTGTGATTAATGATTTTATTGATATGTCATCTATCACAATTTTACAATAATTATATTTTTACAGTAATATTGCCTAGCAATAGTGAGTGATACTTTTACACTTGTTAACACTAGGGTAGGTTCCAAAACCTATGGGAGTTTACTCTAAACTTAACTCTGAGTTTAGTAAGATCGTTCCAAAACATTCGAGTTTCCGGTTTGAGTTAACCCTAGAGTCAGGGCCGGCGCGAGGCACATGGCCCGCGGTTAACAGCAGGCCCCGCGGTTCAACAAAAGGCCCCGCGCATAGAGATGTGGACCTTTATTTTTTGCTCCTCACTTGGATCTGAACAGCAGGCCCCGCGCATGGAGATGAGGACCTTTTTTTTTTTGCTCCTCACTTGGATCTGAACAGGAGGCCCCGCGGTCAATAACAGCATTGAATCTAAACAGCAGGCCCCGCGCGTGGAGATGAGGACCTTTTTTTTGCTTCTCTCTTGAATCTGAACAACAGGGCCCGCGCATGGAGATGAGGACCTTTTTTTTTTGCTCCTCACTTGGATCTGGCAGGTGAAGACTTTTTTTTGCTCTTCTCGCACATGGCCCCGCAAATCCTAGCGCCGGCCCTGCCTAGAGTTTAAGCATTCCACACACCAAAGCGGCCGCGGTGGCGGTAGCGTTAGCGATCAGTTAGTGAATCACGGTATATAGTTGTGTGATAATATTGATTGCGAGAATACGTGAGAATATGCTAAAAGTTAAACAAGAAGAAGTCTTGATTTTGGCAGCTCTTCTTGAAAACTTTTCCTATTTCGACCACACTTTTTTTTCTTCCTAATATTCTTGTAATCAGGATGTGCTAAGTCATACAAAATTAAATGATCCTTTACTGATTCTATGTTTTTTTCTGTTAAATTATCCATTTTCGACACTATTTTCTTAAATATATTCACTCTGTGGTATATAAACAATGAATATCGCGCGGCCTAACGCAACTTGTCGAGTTCGGCCGCCTGTGTTTGGTGATCGCTAGACTGAACGCTGCATACGGCGTCGTTCTCAGATAACGGAACGCTTGTATGTGCGTGGTCTCATTGTATTGTATAGGTTGCGTTAGGCCGCTGCATTAACGCCACCGCGGCCGCTTTGGTGTGTGGAATCCTTTAAGGATTCCACACTGGCAACATAGAATCATTAAAGGATCATTTAATTTTGTATGACTTAGCACATCCTGATTACAAGAATATTAGGAAAAAAAATAAAATGTGGGACGAAATAGGAAAAGTTTTCAAGAAGAGCTGCCAAAATCAAGACTTCTTCTTGTTTAACTTTTAGCATATTCTCACGTATTCTCGCAATCAATATTATCACACAACTATATACCGTGATTCACTAACTGATCGCTACCGCTACCGCCACTCCCACCGCGTTAGTGTGAGGAGACCTGATCGCTAGTCGTATCGCTACCGCGGCCGCCACCACGGCCGCTTTGGTGTGTGGAATCCTTTACTCTTTTAACTCTGCTTGCAAGGTGGGTACTGTTTACTCCCATGCGCAGAATGCGTACGCATGTAATGTAAGTTTTGACATATCGAAATTAACAGAAACCAGTGGCGACAAGAGACCTTCGCTAGACTTGCCCTCCCATAAAAAAAAAAAAAAAAAAATAATAATAAAAATTAAAAGAAGTTTTAGGTAAATCATCAAATAAAAATACATCAAATTATATTCTATACAAATTTTTGTCCAAGACTTGGTTTACTAGTTACGAATTTTTTAAAATTTTAAAGTTTAATAACTTCTGTTTCCGGTTTCGGATTTTCAAAAACAACAATAAGGTTCTTCCCAATTAACAGAAAAATTTTTTAGTGCCAGAACAAACTCTCTACGTTAAACCGTTCTTGAGTTATCGTGTAAACACACACAGACACACACACATACGAACGGCACTTCGAAAATAGGTTTTTTGGATTCCCTGGACCATCATACGTGGTTATAGACCGGGAGCTCATGACATTTTTGGTCTCCGATTTCATACAGCATGCCTTTTGGAGGAGAGAATATTTACCCTGTGACAACAAAAAAGGGATGGTACTAAACCCCTGCACGCTTTCCGGTCATAGGGAAAATTGCATTTCCACTTGCACAAAATTTTTGTTTTTCTCTGATTTAATATTGCTTGCCCTTTTGTCAAAAGAAAGTTATAACAAATTTAAAGTCTTTTAATTATAGGCATGCTGTATGAAAACGCGGAAAATCATATTTTTTTATTACAAGATCACATGACCGTTTGAGCCCTTTGGGACCCTCCGAATCGCATGCATATATTTAAAAGACTTTAAATTTGTTATAACTTTCTTTTGACAAAAGGGCAAGCAATATTAAATCAGAGAAAAGCACAAAAATTTTGTGTTTAAGTGGAAATGCAATTTTCCCTATGACCGGAAAGCGTGCAGGGGTTTAGTGCCATCCCTTTTTTGTTGTCACAGGGTAAATATTCTCTCCTCCAAAAGGCATGCTGTATGAAATCGGAGACCAAAAACTGTCATCAGCTCCCGGTCTATTATCAGTCAAAATCTCGACAATTTTCGCGATTACAATACTTGCCCGTTATATATTAAGGTCGGGCAAGTAAAAACAGGAATTATGGAAAAAAATTAACAGAAATTCATGATTCTGAAATAAAAATGAAATCTTTTACTTAATTCTATTCTAATCTAATCTAATCTAATTATAAATAGGTATTTTTTATACAATAGTTTGTAAAAGTTTTTTTAAAATTACCGTTAATATCATAGATATACGTTGTTGAACAGTTGTTGACACAAATCAGCAGCAATAATGCATTGGTACTTCCATCTTCTTTTTATCCATCACTATTTAAAGATATTAATAATTATTTAAAATAATACATATATCGAGTTGACAATATTTTAGCGGGAATTTTCATAAAAGCACTCCTAACCTTAACATCGCCGTACTAAAACCTGATCACATGACCACATTATGTTTGAGTAAACTCGAACTCCAAGAGCTATATTTTGGAACGTACCCCTACTGGCGTAGCGTGACTTCATGTTGAAGGGATCAGTGGCGCACCTAGGAATTTATTTGGGGGGGGGGCGAAAAAAAAAGCGTTTTTAAATATTCAAACACTTATGCCAATTATTCTTTAATTTGATTATCGCATTCTTTGTCCACGTTTATTTGTAGATTTTCGACTAAATATCCAACAGATATTTCCACCATTTATTCTTTAATTTGATGAGCGCGTTTTTGTCCACGTTCGTTTGTAGATTTTAGACCAAATATCCAATAAATATTTCCACCATCTATTCTTTAATTTGACTAGTGCGTTCTTTGTCCACCTTCGTTAGAATTATACTGATACATTTTGTTTGCCAAATCTTTTTTAAAAATGTAATTCCAAAATTCAAAATTTTTGTGTTTCACTGCATGCTTGTACTTTTAAATTTTCTATGCTTCTATTCACAATCTTTCGTACCACTTGTTCTGAAATCTATAAAATTAAATAAAGATTAACATATAAAATATATCAAAAATTGGCAGATATCTAAAATTGTCATAAATCTTAAACTTATAATAGGTTTTACTTCAAACGACGCAGACACTAATTTTACCACCTCCCATTTCTTAAATTTGTGACTTTTCCAAAATGTTTTCCAAGTATTATAAATTTTCTTTTTGAAATACAATGACACGTGTTTGCCTCTCGACATTTCTTATTGACGTTAAAGTTACCAACATGAAATGTGAAATATCCTAAGCAAGCTCGATTCTCGTGACAATTTAAAGAAAAGAAATACCCATTTAGTTCCGCCTAACCGTTTGGAACAGACTGTAAAATTCCCAGCAAACATTTTTATACGGGCCAGTACTGGTAAAGCACATACTCCCCGGCATTGAAAGTAATGGGCCAGTGCTGGCATTTCGTAATGGGCCAGTACCCAGGTGTCCCCCTGGCCGTTGCTGGCCCATTGATGTATCAGTTGCCGGCCCAGCAACGGAAAAGTGCATTGAAAGTAATGAGCCAGTGCTGGCATTTCGCACTGGGCTAGTGCTGGCATTTCGCACTGGGCCAGTGCTGGCATTTTTTACTGAGCCAGTACCCCGGTGTCCTCGTGGCCATTAGCTGGCCCATTGATGTATCAGTTGCTGGCCCAGCAACGGTAAAGTGCAAAATAATCGCATTAGTTGCAAGATTTATTTCTGACGAACCAGTGCTTATATTATACCCACTCTCTAGTGTTTCAAATGTAACATATGTGTACTTACCCAGTATTATAATAAATTAATGGTTAGGTGCAAAATAAATACTCATTTGGCCATTTTCACCATCTTTGAATAAATTTATTTAACAAATAAAGTTGACAATATCGCATCGGTTTTAAACTATTAATGAAGAAATTAACATTACTGTCAATAGAATGAAGCGATATTGTTAACTTAAGTTGTTAAAAAAATTTATTCAACGATGGTAAAACTGGCCGATTGTAAATTGTATTAACAGTTATAATTTATTGATTTATTTATAAATATTAAATAAATATAATTTCATGAATAACAGGAATTAGTTTATTTAATTTATTAATTTAATGAAGAATTTTAAGAAAATGGTTTTCTGCCATTACGGCCAAACCAATTGCATCCTAAAGTTAAGGGGTGACTAATAATTTTCGCCAATATTCGTCTTGTATTATCTACCACATCTTTTCCTCCTGACTTGAAGAGTGCCAACCTAAAGAAATCATACTTGTTAAAATAAATTCAATAATCAAATTTTATAAGCATTAATGCTATAAGCTCTTCACTTTTGTAAGAACAAACTAGATCTGATTATTTTGGTGATTTTTATAGTGTATTACTGACTTTTAGAAACTTGGTTATATTGCAAAAAAAGCTTTACAGTTTTGGATTAAGTTTGTATTATTTTAGGTTAGTATTATATTTACAAAATATTTAAGATGTCACTATTCAAAATGAAATATGACAAATTATATTTTTTAAATGACATATTTATGCTCTTGTAACAGATTTATTAATAATTGAAAATTTTATGATTGAACTAAACTAAAAATTAAACAATTTAACTTGAAACAGTTTGTGTAAACTACGTCCTTAAATCTAACAAAACACACACAAATCACAATCAAAAACTGTATAATGCGCTCACAAAACAATAACTTTTCAAATACACATCTTGACAAACTGTCCACCAACACGTCTCAACATGTAATGGCTAACCCTCCAAGGCCACGCCGTTAGGGCGTTTTAGACTAAGAACAATTAGACTTTTCAAATTATTACATTCAAAAAAAGTTTAGTTTTAAGTAAAAGTATGAGTGAAGAAGAGACGATACATCAATGGCCCATTGATGGCCCAGCTAACGGCCACCGGAACACCAGGGTACTGGCCCAGTGCGACATGCCAGCACTGGCCCATTACTTTCAATGCCGGGGAGTATGTGCTTCAACAGTACTGGCCCGTATAAAAATGTTTGCTTGGATTAATACAAATAAGGAGTGCTTATAAAATGCTGGTAAAGTACTTCGTATAGACGGAGTGCGAAATACAAATGTGAAGTACATTATTAATACTGGCGTTGCACTTACTTTTGGTACCAGTAATTTACCAGCAGTAAAAGCAGTTTGCCGGCATTCGTCCGTTAGTTGAATGTTTGCTGGGTTCACTAACGTGGAATCCAAACCACTAATTAATTTGGGGAAATTTTACTAGGGCTTTTGCCTCGGTGGTTGTCCTATGAGGGAGAAACGGTCAAAAAATATAAGGTGTTTTTGCCATATAAAATGTCATCAGCACAAGAAATTCAACTCAGACTCCCCATCCCTGTTAGAAACTTGTGAAAACAGTGAAATTGGTAACGGTGGATACAACACACTTGTAATTACAAATCCATCACTCGATATATTATCTAATTCGTGGAAAAAGCAATTTTATTATAAATCTTTTTCTTACTTTGTGAAATCTTAACCTTTTTAACCTTTTATTATTAAGCCGTGAAATCCCGGAAGAATAGAGTCAAAAAATAAATTCAAAATAAACAGTCAAATAAAAATTTTACGAGTATTTTGCACGCGTGGGCCGGTTTGTGTTAAAAGGAAAATAAAATCTTATTTTGACCCGAATTTTGTCGAAATTAACCGGAAACTCGTCGGAAATAAACGATTTGTGATTTCATTAGTTGGAAATTTACTGACTCGAATGTGATAAAAATTTAAATGGAACAGAATATGGTCATAAGGAAATAGAATCAGTGAAATAAATAATAAAATGAAAATTTGGTACTTCGTTACAGGAAAATAAATTTAATATCGTAGCGCTGCGGTGTTCAATTTTGGAACGTAGGTAGAGGGTACTTAATGTTATTGTTACATAGCTGTGAATGTGGAATTATAGGAATAAATATGTTTTACAATATTTTGTGAACCTATTTTACTATTTTATCAACAAGTATATTAATACAAATGTTTATAAAGCCATATTTTTGCATGACACGTCTCTAAAAATTAAAAACTATATTTTGTGAATGTTGTAGGTTAAGGCGATAACATTTTCGTAGTGGATTATTTAAAATATCGGCATTTCCAGATTAGAGAGAAGTGGTGAACTTTTAATGACTTACTTCAAAGTAGAAGTTGTTGGCAGTAATCATACTGTTTAAGTTTGTTTATGTCGATTTGTTTTTCCAATAAAATGGATAGAACTTATTGTTGTGTACCTATGTGCAAGTCAAGGAAAAAGAGGAACCCTGAATTATCGTTCCTCAGATTTCCACCTACAATGACAAATTAATAACAAAACTTGGAATCGAGCGAGTTGTAAATGGTAAAACTTGGATTAGAAAAGAAAAATTTGGAAAAAAAGTGGGCAATTGGTTGAAAATTTGCCTACACTTCCTTTCCTTCGTATACAACGCGTGAATTTTTAATTCCATCTATAAACTTGAAATAATCCACTATAAATTTTTCACCATAACCTACATCTCAAAATATAGTTTTTATTTTTTTTTAGAGACGTGTCATGCAAAAATATGGCTTTGTAAACATTTGTATTTATTGACTTGTCGATAAAATAGTAAAGCAGGTTCACAAAATATTGTAGAACATATTTATTCCTATAATTTCACATTCACGGCTATGTAACAATAACATACGTACTCTCTACCTACGTTTCAAAGTTGAACACCGCGGCGTTACGATCTTAATTTTATTTCCCTATAGAGCGTAAATAAAACGAGTCCCAAAATAGTGATAATTAACCTTACTAAACCTAACTAAAAAAATCAGCTGTGGCCACCACAGGACCGACCGCCATTATAAAGTACTTGTATAAAATACATTCTAGCAGCAGAGTAGAAATAACTTGGCCTAAAATTTTCTAACAGAGATATTATTTATCATGACCATGGAAACGTTACATACCGGGTGAATTATTTAAGAAACAACATACATGTTTCACATATAATGTTAATGAAGTGAGTTATTTTATTTGCAACATAGCAAATTATGAAAGCAAGCTCATATCCCTGGCAACAGTTATGCAGTGTTGATTAGATATAATAGTTATTTGAGAAGTTCCTAGACAGCTAAAAAATAGTAAATTAGAAACAATAAATGAATTTTTATTAGTTTGTTTATATTTACATACAAACAAAAATAATAATGTCCTTAGTGGCTAAATCCAAAAAATATTTTAATAAATAATATTTTGTCTTTTCTATGGATACGATTAGCATTTGTTTTATGGCTATGTTGCTTTTGAAATAACTCACTTTATTAACTTTATATGTGAAACATGATGTTGCTCCTTAAATAATTCACCCGCTATAAGTATGAAAAAATTGGAAAAATTTCTAAAAATTTTAATAAAATTTTTCAAAATTTTTCGTTTTATCAAAAAACTTCTCAAATAAAAGTTATTATTTATTGCATTTATAGCAACTTTTGTTAAATACATTTTTTCGAAATATTTTTATGTTGCTAAATATTCGCAAAAATCTTAAAATCGACACGAGTAAACTCCCATTTCTAGTCAACCGATTTTTACCAAAAATTGATCAACTTGTGCCATTGATAACAGAAGCTTAAATATGAAGTTTCATAAAAATCCTTTGAGCCGAATTTGCTCTGCACATGTACACAGACAGACGGATGGACGGACAGACGAACAGACGGATAGACAGACAGACAGATGGACGGACAGACAGACCAACAGACATCATGCTAAAAATAGTCAAAACGTTATGTAGGGACCTCAATTCGTGGAGATCCATCGAAATCTCGAAATGTGAAAATCGGTATGATCACAATACCTCCCTTATATATGTTGGCGGTCGGTAAAAATTATGGACCTAATAATACGAGGGATACCTTTCAAGTTTTTACAAAAACTAAGAAAGACTTTTTTTTGAAACAAACTGTTTTATTGTTTTTTAAAATATTAGGAATAGCCTATACTTATTAATATTAACTTTTTAAACTCTCTTTTTGCAAGTAATTGTTTTAGTATTTTGTTTTTTTCTTCTCTAACACATAAAGTAAACTGACCTAAAAATTTCCCAAAGTTTTTCCACTTTGAAAAGACCACAACAAAACTTTTGTAGATAAATATTTTAGCAACATGTTTTGTACACAAGTTGTCAACTGTTTTAAATTTTATTCCAGCGATGCAATTATTCTGTTTTACACATTTTCCGATAGTTTCCAATGTTTGTAAACAAGTGCTTACTTGAAACATTAAGGTCCGAAATATCCACCTCCCAATAAAGTATAGCATTTCCAAAATGAAATGGCCGGTCTGGTTAAGCAGCTTTACAATGTGGTAATGGGTTTATGGCAGTAATCCTGAGACTTAATGCTGTAAAAAGAATATGAGAGATATTACGGGAATTTTAAATTTAAACAAGGTGTCTCAAAAGAAATTTTATATTTAGTGGATCGATTAAAAAAAAAAGTAAGCCGTATATAGAAAAAATGTTTATTAATTATTAAAATACACTTTTTGGGGATTTATTTCTTAAAAATAATATCGTCTAAATGTAGACCCTCGCTTTCTCGGCACTCATTTAATCGAACAGTAAAATTACTTATGACGTCTCGGCAGGTGGACTCAGGGATGGCTGCCATTTCGCGACGGATATTTTCTTTCAAATGCGCCAGTGAAGTCGGTTTATTGGCGTAAACTTTAGATTTAAGATAACCCCATAGGAAAAAGTCCATAGGGGTTAAATCTGGACTGCGTGGAGGCCAATTTATGTCACCTCTCCGGGAGATCAATTTGCCTGAGAAAATTTCACGAACACGTGGCAGAGACATATTGGACGTGTGTGAAGTTGCTCCGTCCTGTTGGAACCATGTTCTTTGGTTATAGCCAGGAAAGTTTTGCAGTTCAGGTACCAAGAAGTTGTCTAACATCTCCACATAACGCTCTGAATTCACTGTCACTGCACGCCCCCTTTCGTCTTCAAAAAAGTAAGGGCCGATTATTCCTCGCGCCGACATCGCAGCCCATACGGTCACTTTAGGCAAATGTAGGGGTTTCTGATGTTTGCGTTTCGGATTCGTTGCATTCCAGTAGCGGCAGTTCTGCTTATTTACGTGGCCATTAAGATGAAAATGAGCTTCATCCGAAAACAAAATGTTGGTAAACGTTGAAAATCGTTCAATTACCTGATTTACGAAATTAAGCCTCTGACTGGCATCTTGGGGCTTTAATTCTTGCACCAATTGAATTTTGTAGGGGTGCAGCTTTAGGTCTTTGTGCATAATGCTATGTAATGATGATCTATGCCTATTTAAAGCACTTGCGCGCTTCCGAATTGAAAGGTTCGGGTCGTCACGAACAGACTGATTAACATTCTCCACGTTTTCTACCGTTCTTGATGACCTAGGTCACCCGGATTTTGATTTATCCAGCGTTGTACCAGTCTCTTCAAACTTTTTAACCCAATGTCGAATGAGAGGAATGTTTGGCGCATCATTTAAGTAGCGAAAACCTCGAATACTGCAGAATTTTCTACGCGCTACAGTCGGCGAATCACCGTTTTTGTAAAACTCTCGCACGCATAACGCGCGGTCTGCTCCCGAGAAACGCTCCATAGCGATTGAATTCCCAAGAGCCAGGCTACCGATTGACATAACCCCCGCGCCCCTCGGATACGTTGCGTTCACACAGTAAGCTAAATAAATATAAAATTTCTTTTGAGACACCTTGTAGAATAGATGTATAATCGAACTATAACAGTTAAAAAACCATTGAGGATATTTTCCAAATTTTTAATCTTATTGTTTCTAAATTTTAGGGGTTGTTATACTACGTTTGTTAGTTAATTTTCAACGTTCATAGCCTGCATATATTAAAAACTTGGCTCTTTTTTTTTTTTTATTTAAAGAAAATTTACATGTGCCTCAGCTATTGGCACCGGATACATTATGTTTTGAGTTTACAACAAGGTAACATTATTATATACATACATTATATACATTGCTAATATTGTTAACATTTATATTTTATTATATAAGTGGATGTCTCTTAAGAATGTCAGAACATTGTTGATGGTTTCCGAGTTATTGGCAAGGGCATTTTGAATTGCATTTGGTATCTTGTTTTTTCCCTTCTGGTGGTCATATTTCTTGCATTGAACAATTATATGTTCTGTTGTGAGAGGGGTGTGGCAAATATCGCATGTTGGGGGATCTTGGCGTTCGAAGAGATGTTTGTGGGTTATTAGGGAGTGTCCAATTCGCAGTCTGGTGAGGATGATTTAGTCTTTTCGATTTTTTGGATAGAGCCAAGGACCGGTTTCTGACTTAATCCTCTTTAACTTATTGTTTGACGCTTGCCAATGGTTGTTCCAGCTTTTCTTAACTTCTCTCTTTATGTGACTTATGAGGTCATCTGCTGGAATAGGTATGTCGGAGATGTCGACATTGGTTGCTTCCTTGGATGCGTGGTCCACTTCTTCATTGCCCCGAATGCCAACGTGTGAAGGTATCCAGAGAATGGTGACCTTTGCGCCTCTTGATATTGCCGCATGTAAATTTTCTTGTATTGGTTGGATGCGGGGGTCAGTAGAGTAGATTTGCTTGATACTCTCCAGCATACTAAGGGAGTTGGCTCTTTGGCGACCATTTGATTTTGAAGAAATTCCTAATTTCTGTAGTGAAAATAGTGAATATGTGCAAGCGGTTGAAACAGTTGAAAAAAATCAACTGTGGCACCACAGGACCGACCGTCATCATAAAGTACTTGTATAAAATAAATTCTAGCAGCAGAGTAGAAATAACTTGGCCTAATATTTTCTAACAGAGATATTATTTATCATGAACATGGAAACGTTACATACAAGTATGAAAAAATTGAAACTTTTTAAAAAAAAATCGAAAAATTTTACAAAAATTATTCAATTTTTTTTGTTTTATCAAAAAACGTTTCAAATAAAAGTTATTAATTATTGTTTTTCTAGCAACTTTTGTTCAATAAATTTTTTCGAAATATTTTTCAGTTGTGAAATATTCACAAAAATCTTAAAATCGACACGAGTAAACTCCCATTTTTAGTCAACCGATTTTTGCCAAAAATTGATCAACTCGTGCCATTGATGGCAGAAGCTTAAATATAAAGTTTCATAAAAATCCTTTCAGCCGAATTTGCTCTGTGCGTGACGGACAGACAGACGGACGGACGGACATACAGACCGACAGACATCATGCTAAAAATAGTCAAAACGTTATGTAGGGTCCTCAATTCGTGGAGATCCATCGAAATCTCGAAATGTCAAAATCGGTATGATCACAATACCTGCCTTATATATGTTGGCGGTCGGTAAAAACATTTGTGGTTGACGAAATGGCAAAAAAAGAACTTTTTAGTATTTTAAGGCTACCGCTATATTATTGTGTTTTAAACCCTATAGAACTAATATGGAGCCAATTAATAGGTAATGTGCGCCGAAAAAATACAACACCGACAGAAATGGCATTATAATACAATTACTTAAAGACGAAACAAGTACAATAAGTAGCGATTTGTGGAAAAAATGTGTTGAAAATCCACTAAATAAATCTTCAATAATTATTAATTTAAATGACAGTGGTAGTAACACAAACTCTGATAGTGATATAAACAATGATAAAAGTGATAATGATTAATATTTTAATAATTATAAATTACCATAAATTGACAAGTTCAAAAAAAGAATAATTTTTGTTTGTGCAAATTTCGATATAAAGTTTGTGCAAAGTATTTAATATAGACTATGAAGACTTTAAAACAAAACGATTTTTAAACATGCCGATATTTATAATTCAAATATAGCCAGTCCTAAGCCTGATAAAAATGTTAAGGAATGTCATGTGAGTATATACAGTTCATTCTAAATAGCATATAAGAAAACACGTTTATTTTAAATAATTATTACGGCCCTGTCAACTACTACTATTAACAGAACCATAAACTCAGCTGGTATAATGGTTATACTGTCAGCCATTATTGGAATCAATGAGTTAGGGTGGCCATTTCATTTTGGAAATACTATACCTAATATGTTTTTTAACTACTTAAATTTCCCTTTTTTGGATATCCACTTTCTAAAAAATTTCATTTACCTAATAACTACTCTTAATTTAATTACTAATTTCAAAATGAAATGTATTCAAATGTTTAGCACTACTCAGTTGTTACATTTGTCATTTATAATTTTTATAGAGTAGTATCATTTTGCAACGTTGCCACGTTTATTATATTTTCAATATCAAAAAAGAAATACACTACCTTAGTCATAAATAGAAAAAATCCATTACATTTTTAGCCATGAATTGAATAAATAATAAATTTTGTCAAAAACACAAAAACGGGAATATATTCCAAAACCGAAATCTGATAAAAATTCCTTGCGTACGTTTCCGGCTCAAATCAATGTAATTACTTTTATTTTTTTTAGATTTTTAGTGTAACCCCCTACGATAAACAAGGGCGGGACAAGAACATTTTTGCATATTTTTGAGTAAAATCGTGTTAAAAGAAACGAATTTTTAAAACCCTTTTTTCTTTCCTCAATTTTTTTTAAGAGCTTTTTTTGATATCACACAATAATTTTTTTTTAAATAATTATTTTTTTTTCATCGCCACAAAAATATCGTAATTTTTCGAAAAACTAATCTAATCAAAAAAACTATTCCGGTTCCCATCAATATACACTATAGAGATTTTTAGATCAACCTCTCTGGAAGATAGGGTGGGGGACAACAGTCTTTTTACATATTATTGGCAAAAGTCCCATAAAAAAAAAAAAAAATCAAAAACAAAAATTGGCTAGTCTATCTACGCATGAAGAGATTTTATTTGATACCCCACTAACAATTTTAAAAAATCAGCTGTGGCCATCACAGGACCAACCGCCATCATAAAGTACTTGTATAAAATACATTCTAGCAGCAAAGTAGTTATTATTGTAAAAGACAATAACGTATTATATTACGATGATAATTTCATAATGTGTATTTATAATTTACGATAACCATAGAAACGTACCTGCATAAACAAAAAAAAAAAAAAAAAATTAAAAAAAAATTAAATAAAAAAACTCTCAAATACAAGTTGTTCGTTATAGCTTTTATAGCAACTATTGTTAAATAATTTTTTTCGAAATATTAAAATATTTCGAAATTTTTAGTTTTATCCAAAAATGTCTCATTAGTTATTGCATTTATAGCAACTTTTGTTAAATAAATTTTTTCGAAATATTTTTCTGTTGTTAAATATTCACAAAAATCTCAAAAACAACACGAGTAAACTCCCATTTCTATTCAACCGATTTTTACCAAAAGTTGATCAACTCGTGCCATTGATGTCTAAAGCTTAAATATGAAGTTTTACAAAAATCCTTTTAGCCGAATTTGCTACGTGTACACAACCCGACAGACAGACAGAGAGACAGACAGATAGACAGACAGACAAACAGATAGACAAACAGACAGAAATACAGACAGACCGACAGATCAACAGATATTTCTCTGTTGTGAAATATTCGCAAAAATCTTAAAACGAACACGAGTAAATTCCCATTTCTGGTTAACCGATTTTTACCAAAAGTTGATCAACTTCTGCCATTGATGTCAAAAGCTTAAATATGAAGTTTCATAAAAATCCTTTGAGCCGAATTTGCTCTGCACGTGTACACAGACAGACAGACAGACCAACAGACATCATGCTAAAAACAGTCAAAACGTTATGTAGGGACCTCAGTTCGTGGAGATCCATCGAAATCTCGACATGTCAAAATCTATATGATCACAATACCTCCATATATATGTTGGCGGTCGGTAAAAATATATATTTATTTTTCCATTTATTACATATTAGTTTATATTTATCTGGAGATGTGTTTTTTGAACTCTCAGTATTTTTCCTAGATGTGGGTCAAAGAGTTGTATAAGCATACCCAATTTCAACTTTCTATGTTTAGCCGTTTGGCTACAGTGTCTACCGTTTAGACAGACACATGAGTGACGATATAAGGGTTTTTGGTCATGCCTACAAAACCCTAAAAAGGCCTAAACATTACTTCTAGCGTGGGGCCACATTAGTGTAAATCCGGTATTGTTGATAATTGGAATGATGACGCTTTTTACTCATCTCTGAAAGGGAATCTAAATTAAAACTAGTTTCCTTCTCAATAATCAAAATTATTATTTCTATTTCTAAGATCACAGTTAGAAATGCGTAACAGAGATAGTCCTTTAATCAAAAAGAATCCGTCTTTATGATCTTTTACTATATAATATGGTGGTTACATGTTTTTCTGCGATATATTTTAGATGATTAAGAGAAAAGTAGAGACAGGAATATTGTAACAAAAAAATTCCGTTCGTGATTCTTACTGAAAGCTTCAAAAGCTTCAAAATTGTATTGTACTTCAATCATTTGAACATAAAAACAGTTCAAAATGAACTTAATATTGTTTTGTTTCTGAGAAGCGTAACAGCGCGAAAAGGATTTGAAAACAGTGGCATTCTGTAGAAACAGTGATGGCATCCTATTCTGTATTTTTAAGAGAAAACAAATCACTTATTTCCATTTATTAAATATAAGGAAACAATTTTAAGTATTATTAATAACCTATAAAATAAATATTACATTTCAACACTGCAGGGCACGGCACACGATTCAAAACTGAAGTCAGAGTAATTAATTTATTTTTAATAATTCTAACAACCAGTTCCCGAAGGCTTCAATAATTTTAAGAAACGGTTCGCGCAAGCCAGTCCGAACCGGTAGGATTCCATCACTGTGTAGAAATGTGGGTTTGCAACTTTTATAGGTATCAGTTATTATAGACCTACACCCGTAGATTCTGTAAGGAATGCATTAAAATTAGCGTCAGGTTAATTTTTTTAATTTAACACCATGTTTAACGTCTTTATTATGCAAGAGCATTTGTTAAGGTAAACGTTAATATCATATTTATTAACACGTGGTGCTACAATACCTTGTTAAGAAACAACATTTTTGCATGTGCATGCGCTACTAGTTGAGTTTTAACGTTTTTGACAAGAGTAAAATGCTAAGAAAATCTTAACTCAAAATTTCGGTGTAAATTTAAATATTGACCGTGGCGAAATCTATTTTAAAAATGGTACAGAAATGGTACAGAGGTACGTTCCTGTGATACTTATTATCTGGTTTCCACAATACATTAAAAAAAAACGTAATATAACAATATTCAACTTTTATTTAGTCAATTTATATACTACATTGTAACAGTTTATCTCATTTTTGAATAAAACGTAAATTTATTTTATTTTTATAAAAGTGTTTTCTATTATTAAATAATTAATTGATTTATTACGCTATTTCTATTTCTCAAAACAACAAAATAAAATATTTTCCGTGTGTCTATTTTACCGTGTGCGCTTTTTTTCGTGTGCGTGTTTATCTGTGTGCGTTTTTTTTTCGTGTGTGTATTTTTTTGTGTGCGCTTTTTTCCGTGTGCGCTTTTTTCCTTGTGCGAATTTATCCGTGTGCGCTTTTTCCTTGTGCGCTTTTTCTCTGTGCGTTTTTTCCCGTGTGTGTATTCTTCCGTGTGCGCTCTTGTCCGTGTGCGCTTTTTTCAGTGTGCTCTTTTTCCGTGTGTGCATTTTTCTGTGTGTGCATTTATTCGTGTGCACTTTTTTCTTTGTGCGTATTTATCCGTGTGCGCTCTTTTCCTTGTGCTCTTTTTTCCGTGTACGTATTTATCCGTGTACGTATTTATCCGTGTGCGCTTTTTTCCGTGTGTGTTTTTTTTTTCTGTATGTGTATTTTACCGTGTGCGCTCTTTTCCGTGTGCGCTTTTTTCCGTGTGCTTATTTATCTGTGTGCGATTTTTCCGTGTACGCTTTTTTTCGTGTGTGTATTTTTCCGTATGTGTTTTTTCTATGTGCGTATTTATCCGTGTGCGCTTTTTTCCGTGTGCACTTTTTTCCGTGTGAGTATTTTTCCGTGTGCGCTTCCTTGTGTGTGCGTATTTATCCGTGCGCGCTTTTCCGTGTGCGCTTTTTTCTCTGAGCGTATTTATCCGTGTGCGCTTTTTTTCGTGTGCGCTCTTTTTCTTGTGCGCTTTTTTCCGTGTGCGCTTTTTTCCGTGTGTGTTTTTTTCCGTATGTGTATTTTTTCGTGTGCGCTCTTTTCCGTGTGCGCTTTTTTCTGTGTGCGTATTTATCTGTGTGCGCTCTTTTCCGTGTGCGCGTTTTTCCGTGTGCCCTTTTTTCTGCGTATTTTTATATTATGTAGGTAAGTAATTGGAAAATTTATTATAATAATTATATTTTAAATTTATCGTCTCAAATCATTTTTAGTTTTAACAATATAAATGTAATGCACTGAGTAAAAATGAATCGGTTTCCCTTCTTAAAAAGTTTTTAATAAGTTGCGTAGAGTTAATTTAATTTCAACTGAATGAAGTAAGGCGTATGGCTAAACGAAGAAGACAGAGGTGTCGAGCAAATTCCACATTAAGGTAATAATGTGTTTGCTACCGTTGCCAACAGTGTACTAGTATTATACTAAAAATTTTCATGACCAACGAGTTTATTATTCCAAATGATCACTCTGTACATTGATGATGTGACGTAAATAATAAAATCTTCTGATGGACAAGAACGCGTGCTGTGAAGGAATCCTAAGATATGAAACTATACCGCGACTTATTTGTACACAATATACTGCTTTAGTCTGTACCCAGTTAGTCTAATGATTGGTGAGCGAACCACAGACTTTCTATACAATGGGTGCGTTTTGTTGGTGGCTGGTTAGAAGTACTAGAATTGATGCGCAAGAAAATGACAATTTTGATCGTGAAGTAAACATGGAATGACATTTGCTTGGAGGTTGAGTCATATGGTTATACTTAGAACAAATAACGAACATATTACACCTAAATGGATAATCTAAATAATAAATGCAGAATAAAAAAACTTAATTGAAGCAAATATTCAAGAATGTTTTAGAACGAGTAATTGAATTGTACATACATTTTAAGTTTAGATTTATCAATACTATATTAAAATCATATAGGTGTATGTTTATTTTAGGACACAAAATGAGAAAATACCGAAAAGTAAAATTTTTTCTTAAGCAGTAATACCAAGATTCAATTCTAATATCTACATTTAAAAACCAAATTAAAACAATTGCATTCAAATATTACTTTTCATCCCCGCCACACTTATTCATTCCAGTCGTTCGACCTCGAGTCATCGAATGAGTAGAATGAATAGAATGAGAATACAGTCGCAACAAAACGCGTATTCTGATTAAACCGAAACCAGAATTGGCACAACAAAACGCACCCAATGATTTGCGAAGAAAACCGGGAAAGTTACAGGTCTTCTGGATACTAGCCAACCTTTTTTTGCTCCATTCTTTAACCGTAGAAATTATGTATAGACTAATGTCAGATGAACGATGATAAATAAAAATGAAAGATGATGACGATGAAGGCGAAATTTTCAACATTTTTCAACACCCACGTAAAACAAATAAGTAAATTCTATTACATACAGAACTAGGAAAAATAAACAAAAATAAATCTTGAGAACACAAGATATTTTTATTTAGGTCAAGACCACTCACTCGAACATATCTCTCATTTTCTTTTAGGCGTCAAATCTTGTCTATTACATCTCTGTTTCTATTTATATTAACTTACTATGCTTCTCGTGAACCCATCATCCTAATTCACGGTTTTTTGTTAAAAATTCAGGTGGTCAGCATTGTAAATTAAATTAAATTAAATGAATGCGTATTTGAAAAGGATAAACGAGGTATTTTTAAATGGCTGGTATTTAATTCATAACTTAACCCTTTACTGCATGAATTTTAATTTTTGGCTGAAATAATTCATGATCATTAGGAATTGGTTCTTATTGACAGAAAAATTAATTAAAAAAATATATTTAAAATATTAATTATTATTTTTATGAAAAAATAATAATTAAAATAATAATTTAGGGTTTGTGCCATACATTGAACATAATGATTCTACATTATGTTACAAAAGAAAATGATTCCGTATTGTTTGCTCGTCAATAGGGGAAGTATTTTAAGATCGCAGCGCTATTTCGGCAAACTTGGAACCTTCAAAATAGACATTCGTTACATATAAACAACGTGAATTTTACTTATGGAAAATGTTTACTGGTGGTTTTTGTAATTTTGCTACAATATTAATACTTGTTTTTATGCAATTATATTTTTATGCAAACATTTTTTATAAAAAAAAGCGCGACACAATGTCTATTTCTGTAGTTCCTTCAATCCCACCAGATGTCATATCGCTTAGCAATTTTTCCCTATTGCTACGTGTTCTTCATTAGGGATTAAAAACAGTAGCACTCGAATTTTTTTAAAGAAAAGGTCGTATCTTCTAGTTGTTCTTTCTCAATAAATTCAGAGTTATCGTTGAAGTGCAAATTCCGCTTGATATTCTCAAATCTATTGCAGCCCATTACTTGAGATACTGCGGTAATCCATTGCTGTGTGGCAGATATGAACATTCTTGAAGTAACGTTCTGATTCAGTTTTAAAAGTAAAATAAAAAATAAAAATCGGAATGTGCCATATATGGCACACTATGCGGTAAAGGGTTAAAACTAAGATCGGCTTTACTTTTACTTCTACCCAGGGCCGGATCGAGGGTGAGGCGAGCGAGGCACTTGCCTCAGGGCGCCGAGTTGAAAGGGCGCCAAATTTATGAAAATTCGCGCCACTATCAAATGCTCGGTTGAATTTTCGTCAGAAATATCAAGTTTTAAATATCATGCTTCGATATTAATCCCAAACCTTAAAACAGCTTCCTGTTTGGATATTTTAGATACCATTTACGATTATGGATTGGTACAATCTTATCCAAATTTGGAAGTTGTTTTAAGAATATGTTTGACGCTACCGGTTACTGTAGCCTCTGGAGAAAGGAGCTTCAGTAAACTGAAGCTATAGTAAAGGAGATTTTACTTGATAGATTGATCGATTGAGAACCAATAAAGAAATGTACATCTATTTCACACAGTTTTATGTAAGATGTCAAGAACGTATGTCTGGTTCTTACTGTAACGTACGTTCATAGTTTTTGTCTTTTTTTTGTTATATTATAATATGGTAAACTCAACGTATGTCCCTTTGTATACACGCGCGCGCTTTAGACCTCCCACCACTAGATGGAAGACATGCCTGTCAAATGAAACAAATTGTATCTCTTTCTCTATTTCTAGCTTTGTCTGTGAACAAATGATATAGCTCTATTCAAAAATGGTAATTGTATTGCTATAATTCTGCGCTCTAAGCTGGACTATGGATGTCTAGCTTATGGGTCAGCTAAACACCAAGAGATAAGAATTCTTGACACTGTACATCACACTGGGGTTAGATTGGCCACTGGTGCATTTCGCACCAGTCCAATACTAAGCCTGCTGTGTGAAGCAGGTGAACCGTCACTGTACAATCGTCGTAAAATTCTATCCTTGCGGTATATGGCTGCACTCAGTGCCAAGCCAGATCATCCCGCGTATGACCCTATTCTAAAAAATAGGCATACAGAGATTTATGACAGAAAACCAAGAGCCAATAGGCCTTTTGGTCTGAGGACTTTCGACATTTTGGGCGATATTGATTTTAATATGCCTGAAATGGCAAGTTTCGTTTTGTGTGCTGTTCCACCATGCCGCGTCCACTTGTGAACCTTACATTAACTAGGTTTGATAAAGATACTACGTTGCCTATCGAATACCAACATGTATTACAAAGAACACTGGTCTCTAGGTTCGAGGATACTGTCATTTTTACTGACGGATCAAAATCCGGAACCAGGGTTGGGTGTGCGTTCGTTGTTTTGAATCCACGCCAACAGTTTCAGTACCGTCTGCACTCTATAACGAGTGTGTACACTGCTGAGATGTACGCTATTTCCAAGGCCCTGTGTTTTGTTTCGTCAGAGCAAAGTCGGTCAAGTGTTATCTTGACGGACTCGCTGAGAGCTCTGAACAGTATCCAAGATCCAGATCCAGTGCATCCTCTTGTACTAAAGATCCGGTTGCTACTCCACAATCTGAATGCTCAGAATGTGAGGGTAGAGCTGTTTTGGATACCGGGACATGTTGGTATTAAAGGCAACGAAGCGGCAGATGCAGCTGCAAAAGCCGCCTCTCACAGACCTATGATTGATGTGAGTTTCGTTTTTCCAGATGACGAAAAGAGTCATCTGAAACATCTGGTTTTGGAAATGTGGCAACATGAGTGGAGCCGCACACAGAACGTTAAGTTACGATTAAGGGAGACGTTAAACCATGGGGTTCTTCCTGCAGGATTAACCGCAGGGAGGAAACCGCCATCACACGCCTTCGTATAGGTCACTGTTGGTGGACCCATGGACACCTCCTTCGAGGAGAAGAGTCCCCTATCTGTGAGACGTGTAACACAGATTTGTCTGTGTTACACATTTTAACTGAATGTGTACAGTTCGAGGATGTCAGGGAGAGGCTAGGCCTGTACTATGACCTGTCAGTTGCTTTAAGTGACGACAGAGTACTCATGGACAGGCTGATACTCTTCCTGAGAGAATCGACCTTATTGTTTTATGTGTGAAGTCTTGCACCTTATTTTAATGTGTTTCTAGTTATTGACTGTGATATTCGATGGTAATTGGCCCCTTTACAGCCTCTTACCATCACCCTGAGTCTGTTCAAATTTTCGAACAGACTTTTTATATTATTTATTTGTGTTTGTCAGTGCAAGATTTCTTTTATTGAGTATGTGTAATTTTATTGATTTTATCTATTTATTAATTGTTTAATTTATTGTTTTTAATATGTAGTGTGGTCATTTAGATGGGCTGCGTTAGGCGCAAATAGCCTTTGTTGCTGTGCGCCAAAATTTTTAACTAACTAACTAACTATTGCTATAATTCTCTCCCATTGAACCATATGCTTTAAATAACCGTCATATGTCAACTAAAGTCTCCTTTACTATAATAAAAACTTACTTGAGGTCATCACTTGCCCAAGAAAAAGTGAATAACATGGCCATTTTATCTATCGAGAAAGATTTAGTGAATCAAATTGACTTTGAATAGATAATAGACGATTTTGCATGGCTAAAGACAAGAAAAATAAAGTTATAAGTATATTATTAGGTATGTTCGATTTGCACCTTCGCGTTATACTGCTAAACGCTATCAGTAAAGTCCATTCTACATTATACTTTTTTCAATACTTTTTTCAATACTATCCAACTCTGACGTCATTTCAACTTTTGATACTACAGAATATAGTGGGGGAAAAAAATAAGAGACAGTGAAAAATTTTATATCTTCCATCTCTTATTACTTTTGTTGCCAACTTAAAAATTTTTAGGTTCAGATGGTAGACAACAATTTGGTTATAGTGAACCAATTTATAAATATTGTTTAATTGTGCTAAGTTTATATTTAATTATATGACCCAAATAAACTTCTTATCAACTTAATAAACTACTAAAAGTTAAGTTGTAAACAAAAACTAAAAAGTTGGTGTTGGTACGACTGAAAAGTACAGAACTGTCAATCGAAAATTTGACCGGGGGTAGTTTTGGATGACAGTTCTGTACTTTTCAATCGTACCAACACCAACTTTTTAGTTTTTGTTTACAACTTAACTTTTAGTAGTTTATTAAGTTGATAAGAAGTTTATTTGGATCATATAATTAAATATAAACTTAGCACAATTAAACAATATTTATAAATTGGTTCACTATAACCAAATTGTTGTCTGCCATCTGAACCTAAAAATTTTTAAGTTGGCAACAAAAGTAATAAGAGATGGAAGATATAAAATTTTTCACTGTCTCTTATTTTTTCCCCCCACTATATTCTGTAGTATCAAAAGTTGAAATGACGTCAGAGTTGGATAGTATTGAAAAAAGTATTGAAAAAAGTATAATGTAGAATGGACTTAAAACGCTGCAGTTAGCACTTTACTACAAAAACTGGTAACATACAGCGAGTTTAATTTTCTATTCGATTTGTTTATACGTAAAGAATAAGAAGTATGTCTGACGTAAATGTTAAATGTCAGATAACTTTCCAGGTTAAGAATCTTTTTACGATTTGGTTCGGAGATTATCTTGTGTGTCGAATAGGGTGTCCAGACGTACTCTTTTTTGACTAATATTTTCTATACTCTTACTATGGATTATTGATGGTCACTTGTTTTTATTACTTCTAGTTTAGAAGTGAGGACCTTTTTTTTGCTCATCACTTCTATTTTGGGAGTGAAGACCTTTTTTTTTTACTCGTCACTAGTATTTTTGAATGAGGACCTCTGTTTTTTGCTCATTATTTGAATTTTTGGAGTGTAACCTTTTTTTTAGTATACTCTTTTTCTGTGAAAAAAATCTGGTCAGCCTAGTGTCGAAAGGGTGAAAAATATTAGATATATTTAATGGATCTTGAAATATTATCAAATCCAGAATCATCTGATTCAGATTTAGATTTTTCGAGTTCGGATGATGAAGTTATGAACTGTATTTGCGAGGTTCACAAAATGCCCCAGGATAGAAAAACTGAAAAATTTTGTAGAAACTATTGTCCCAGGATATTTAAAAAAAGGAATTTGTAAGATATTAGCCATCTAAGAATATATGTAGTATAAATATCAAAACAAATATGCTAGCCATATTCCTGTCAAAAAGTCAAAACCAAAGTACCAACCATTTATTCTTTATCTATGGTACCAACTCAAAAAGGTAAACAAACACAGCCGTAACAAATAATCCGCAAGAGAAGCAGCTGTAACTTTTTCGCAGTAGCGTCATAAACTGGCAGTAAATTACGACAAATCGAACAGATTTGCAGTTACTGCGAAACAAAACGAACAGATTTTTTTAACGCGGCAGTAAACAGTAACTGCAAATGTGCAAATCGAACACACCTATTATGTATTAATTATTTAATTATCTTATGTGATTATAAAATAATTTATTTAAAAATTAACATAAAAATTAAGTTAATTTTCACTTATTGAAATAAACTGTGCAATTTTGTGCAATATTAATAAAATTGTTATGTTGTTCTATTAATCATAGTTTTTATTTGTATATTTATCTTATATAGGGGGGGGGGGCAATTTACCCTTCTGCCTCAGGTGAAATTTTGGCTAGATCCGGCCCTGCTTCTACCTAACCAAAACTAACAGTTTTTATCATTCTCGTGAAAAAGGATTGTGTTTTTATAAGTCATTTACGTCGAAATTTAGAAACAATTAAGTAGAATTCTATTTCATTTTATCTTAAAAGAAACACTTTCTTTGATGAAGGCAGCAAAAAAGATAGAATTACATTCCTGCAATGTGTCAATTGAAAAAGAACAATCACTTAAATTCCTGTTTTAAAATCAATACAAGAGCATAAAACTAAAAACTATAAATCTCCTATAATCTCAGCAATCGAACATCGAATCACGATAGCAATAGTTTTCATCTGACGTCACAGATGTTTTAAAAATGTTATTTGTCGCTATTCTAAATTGTATCTGGTATTACTTGACACTCACACAATCAAATGTATCTGTCGTTCGATGTGTTTCTGTAATAAATACAGTGTGCAACCAACAGAAAAGCAATTTGTAGCCAAGTTGAGTTAAGTCCGTCGCGACGACAGGCGCCGACCAACGGGGTGCAAGCATCAACCCTCAATGCCTCCCTTCATCACCCCTCGTCAAAGAGCCCTCACTCTTGTCTGTCGTCCGTCACCTAGTTAGCAGGAACGGATTAGATTAAATAGATAAATGAGCTGTGTTTGTGTTAACGTGTTACGGAATTTGCATTTAAAAAATTGAGGAATTTTATGGGGTTAATGAAGAAGAGCAAGAGAAGCTTTATTATAAAAACCCCTCTGGACCACAAATGTTATACACCAATATCTCTATCCTCATGCGTGCTTAATAGTCCCCCTTTGATCCCCCTTATTATTATTTTTTTTTTTGTAATTGATAGTTTAGATATGGCTAAAAATCGAAACAAGCGTCAGCCGCCAGAATCGTGGTGGGGCTGGTCGTGAGAAAATGTAGGTACATCTTGTAAAAAAAAAACATTTTTGAAAAGTAATTTCAAGCCACTTGAAAATTTGCACAGTTATTGTTTAAGTGATAATAATAATAATAATAAAGTCAGCTGCGTGCGTAGTGGGGAATTATACGTCAGTCGCTTGTATAAACCTGTTATATAAAAAAAAAATGATTTCAAATTCAATGAAACTTATACATCGAACTTATTATATAATTAGAATAATAAAAACAACAATCAGTTATTTGCACAATGGGGGTAAGACCGTCAGCTGAGGGATTATAATTGCTAAGCGGGCATTTAGCCTAAGCATTTTATAATGTAATCAGTGATATAACTGACGATCTTTACCCCGTTATTTCGGCAGCTGACGATCATTATTATTGGGTATGATTTAACTGGGAATTATTTAAATAGATATGTGCACTAAAATTAATACTTTGTGCATTAAAATAAAAAATTAAAATTGAGCAATATATTATTTATAGTGTGCTTTAAAACGATTTTTTTTTTGTGCATTAAAGTATTATAAAATGTACATTTAATAAATATTTTTACTTTAAATAAAAAATACTATAATGGGAATAATTATTATCATAATGTGAATGTCTTTTTGGCCCTCGGGCCAAAGTTTGTCCGAAATGTTTAAGGCCCAAAAATGATATGAGATATAAGCATATTATTGCCCAAATTATGTACATATTATTTAAAAACATTTAAAAAAAACTCTTTTTATTAAATTGTCAACATGTTTTATTAACGCAAAATCAAAATCAACATATTAAAAAAAAAAAAAAATTATAAAAACATCAAAAAAATATATAATAATAATAATAAATTTATTTTAGCACTTGCTATTATTTTTTCTAAATCTAATTACATAAACTTAACATAAACATAAAGAAAATAATTAATAAAAATTTAAATATATTACAATATATTACAAATATTTTTGTACGAATGTACAGGACTCAGGGATACAGATACCGTTGAGCGCTGCAGTAGGAAGTTGCGAACACCAAACGATAATCTAATGCACAAATTTTTCATTTTAAGGCACGTTCTATTTTTCTGGTGGTTCAAATAACTTATTGATTGCGCGCATTCGATGTTTAAGTGGCAATTTAATTAAAATATTGCGCATGTAATTTTTGTAATGCACAAATATTTTTTAAGCTGTTAATATTTTTTATATAGGTTACAAATGTGCTGCACGTTTATTTTTTTAAGTATACAAATATAATATAAAAGGAACATTTAAATTCATTAAATGCACAAAATTGTATTTTAATGCCATTCTTTTTTTAATTGCAAAAAAAAAAATAATAATAATAATTTATTACACATTTATTTTTTTGATTACAATGGTAATTTGTTTTTTGCACAATTATTTTATAAAATGCTTACAACAAATGCACAATTTATTTTATATATTGCGCATTTAAATTGTAGTGATTATTATTTAATATAATATGTAAACTATTCATTATAAAAATCAATTAGCTAATCAATAATCAATAATTAGCAATAATCAATTTAGCTATAATTTCATTGTCATTGTCAAAAAATCGATTAAAACAAAATTGTTTAAAAATCTAATAACTGCCACTGTTTTAACTGGATGTTCCCAAAGAAATCCAGCTTTCATTCCCAGGATTGATTTAACTCCTACCGATCCCGACTTGCCCTTCATCTTACGCCGAAGGCAGTTTTTAGTCAAAATGCCATTTTCCATCACGATTAATGAATCGCAAGGTCAAACCTTGGGCAAGGTGGGAGTTTGCCAGCCCATTGCAGTGTTCAGCCATGTGCAGCCCTACGTAGCCTTTTCAAGGGTACGCCGTGCGACGAATGTTAACGTAAAGAGCATAACCATTGGAAGTACTAAAGGAAAACTCCTAGAGCAGTATGAATCTTTTTCTTTACAAAAAATGTAGTTTTTAAAGAGGTTTTATTATGTGCTTGCCAACAAATTAACACAACTTAATTTTTTTTAAATTATTTTTATCAATTTTTTCCTGTAATTATTATTAATAATAATAATAATAATATTTATTAGTGTTTTAAAATTTACATTTTTACACACGTCTTTACAAAATGGTTACATAAATACTTATTTCAACAACTTACATTACTGAAATCATTTGTAAGGAACTCATTTACAATTCATAATTGTAAAGCGCGTTTAACTTTAAAAATTACTTTAAAATATTTCTAAATGAGTGGAGAGGCAAACCTTTAATATTCTTAGGTAAGATGTTATAAAATTTAGTGCAATAATAATTAATTGAGTATCTTGCACAACCTACTCTTATGTATGCTGGTCTTATCAAGTGTTTCCCCCTCGTCTTATATTTATGAATGTTCCTGAAATTATCTTTGGTTTGATGCATGTAAACAAGGCAGTAGAATATATATAAGGACGGTAGTGTCCTAGTTCAGCAAAATATCGTCTACAGTCTTGTCTGTACAGACCACAAATCACTCTAACAACTCGCCGTTGTAATCGAAAAATTCTTTGGGTATGTGTGGAGTGTCCCCAAGTTAGCAAAGCATGTGTGATGTGCGACTCAACCAGGGCATGATATGCAGTCACCAGGACATTTCTAGATACCTTAGATTTTGGATTTCTTATACAATAGATTGCCTTGCATAATTTTTCCGCTGTTGTTTCCGCATGATTTCCCAACTGAAATTTATACCAATGGTTACTCCTAGAAACTTAACAGGGTCTTGACTAATTTTCTCTGTTGTTGGTCTTAGGGAAAACAATAGGTGTTGGGTTTTAGATTCGTTCTGCTTAATCTGTTCTCCATAAACCAATCTTGCGTAGCATTTTTCATTAAGGTGTTATTAGATTTCATTTCTTGATAGGTTTCGGACTGATTAAGCAGCGTGGTATCGTCTGCAAATAAACAGACTTTGCATCCTCTATAAAAGTTGGTAAATCATTAATGTAAATCAGAAACAACAGCGGGGCTAATATTGAACCTTGCGGTACTCCAAAATGGATTTTTTGCTCATCAGATTGAGTATCATTTGCCCAAACATATTGTTTCAGGTTTGTTAAATATGAATAACCTAAGTTGCTGTTTAACATGACCAGTAGCTCCATATTAATTTCTTTGTCTGCAGTCTGTAACGAGAATGACTTAAATATTCGCTACCCTTTATAATTGTTTTAAAGATGTTTTAAAGATGAGGAAGGGACAAGATGGGGGGGGGGGTAGTAGGCAAGATGAAGTTGTGGACATTGGGGTACGCGGACGATATTGTATTGATGGCAGAGGGGGAAAAGGAGCTTAAGAGAATGATAGAAAGGGCTGATAAATATTTCAAAAGAAAAAAACTAGAAGTAAACAGAGACAAGACGAAGGTAATGGTATTCGGTAAAGGAGGAGGGAGAAGAAAGAAGATAAAATGGGAATGGGGAGACAGAGAAATAGAAGAGGTGAAGAGTTTAAAATACCTGGGTTATGTACTAGCGAGGAACAATGGGGCTGAACTACACATAAAGGAAAGAGTAAAGAAGGCAAGAATAGTCATGGGGAAGCTGTGGAGTATAGGAGAGAGGAAGTTTAATGATGAAGTGGTGAAGAACATCCTGCTATATGGGGTGGAAATTTGGGGATGGAAGGAATGGGAGAAGGTAGAACGAGTACAGGAGAGGTATTTGAGATGGATCTTAGGGGTAGATAGAACAACACAAGGGTATATTGTAAGAGAGGAACTGAAAAGTGATAAGATGAAAATGGGTACAGGAAAGAGGACGGTTAAGCACGAGGACAAAGTTAGAATAGAAACAGACAAAAGAATAGTGAGGTAATGCTGGGAGGAAAGAGCCAGAAAGGAACAGAAAGGAAGATGGTACGCATGGGGGAGATGAGAAAGGAGTATTACTGGAGATGCGGAGTGGATGCGACAGAGGTGGAAAGGAGAAGAAAAGAAGGGATAAGCGTGATTGAGGAGTTGTGGAGGAGGGATAAGGAAGTGGGGTAGCAAGAAAGGACAGAGTCAGAATAGACAAATCAAGGAGCGCAGGGAGATATAAGGAGGTCAGAACTATAGAGGTACCAAGCTACTTGAAGGGAGAAAGAGGAAGGTCAGGAGAGAGGGTTAGGAGGATTGTGAGGCTAAGGTGCGGGAATGAAGAAAGAGGAAATAGATATTGGAGGAAACAGGAGGATAAGATGTGCAGGATGTGCGGGGAGGAGGAAGAAGATATAGAGCACCTCGCGAAGAGTTGTAGAGAGATGACAGTGTGGTCGGGGAGCACATTAGACCTGTTACACGAAGATGGAAGGGGGAGAGGTGGGCGAGGGAATTAGAGGCAAGAAGGATTGATATTGGGGAAGGAAGGAAGAGACCCGGTGGGAAGCAGAAGGGGAGAAATGGAAGGAAGGAAGGGGTCTGAGGTTACCTGGAAATGGGGAGGAAGGAAGGGAGATAGGAGGAGGGGTGAAGAAATGGTTGGAAGGGAAGAGAATGGAATAAAATAAATTGTAATTGTAATGTAAAATAATGAAATGTAATGTATATTTAATAGGACGTTGTAGTAAATATCCAAACACCGAAAGGTCGAGGGGAAATAAAGGATTATATATACAGATGTTTTTAGTTTTATTTTTTAATCAGTTTATTTCCTTTGCCTAACAGCATTTACTTGAAAATTTATTATATTTAGATAGAAAGCTAGGTATATGACTTATCAATACACGCCACCACTATTCTACTATTTTACGTAGAGTTTCTTTTTAATTTGGTGATTATCTTTACCCCGTCGAACGGCGGCCTTTTCTCCTAGTATAGAAATAAATTAAACACTGACTAAATTCTAAACAGTGGTTATTTATTTATTTATTATTATTATTTATTTTTTTTTCTGAATAGCTCTGTAAACTTTTTAAATTATTCCAGGCCTTAATTTTAATTAATATCATGTTCCTGTTTAAATTATCTTCTATCCAATACTGCTGGGATGTTTCACCGTGGAAAGCGGTAGTTACAGAAGCACATTTAGCGTCGAGCAAAGTGTTTATTGGAGGTAATTTCATGAGCTATGATGAGATTGTTAATAACATGATGAAATATGCGTATTTTTTTCATGTTCTACCGAATTACGTAATTGTGGGATGCTTGTTGTGCTTTTTACGCTCTTGTTGATAAATAACAATAATGAGATTTTAATTTAATTATTATAAACCGAATAGTAATTAATTTACTTATAAAAAAGTTCTAAAACAACTTTCTTTTATTTGAAATTAATTTATAAAAAATTTATGCGGTTCGATTTTTTACAGTAATAGCGTTTCGTAGGTATATGTTTCTATTTCCTCTACTTTTCTTCTTCACCGCTTCTTTTAACTGTTTCAGCAGATCAACGTTTCAGTATTACTGTTCAATTATTGTGATACTCTTATTTTTATAGTCGATCAGCAGGATACCCTCCGTATCCCAAAAAAACAGTAGCCATGGTTTCCTTTGCTGACTGTAAAGTCTTGTACTTTTTGCGGGGTGTTCCTTGTGTCCCTTTTTAATCCACTGTATTGACTCTTGCTTCGACTCAGGCTCATAATGATGAAAGCAAGTTTCATCATCAGTAACAATCCGGTTCAAAACTTCAACTTTGTTTTCTCTGCAGAGGTTTAAAAACTCTCGAGAATATTTGACGCGCTGTCAATTCTGAAGTATTCTCGGTACCCAATTTAAAAGTCAATGATGACAAAGATGGGTATCGACATCCCTAGTTGTAATGGAGTATATTCAAAATGGTTAGATGATACTACAACTATTTCTGCAAACTGCTTGTTCTTCAAACGGGCATCTTCTAATACAAGTTTTTCAACTTTTTCAATTATTTTTGAAGAATGGCCGTCTTGAGCGAAGGTCGCCTTCAATCGACTCTTTGCCTTGCTTAAAAAAGCTATGCCATTTGTAAAGCATGGATTTTCCAGGGCAACAGTCCTCATAAACCATTTAGAATAAGACATCCCTTCCAAAATGGTTTGACGTGTTTTTCTTTGTTTTATGAGGAACTTTATAACGGAGCGAAACTCAATTTTGTCCATAGTTGGGGTGCTCTACACGTTTTTACTTGTTTATTTGGTAATATCTCACAGCCTAATGAAGCAATCAAGTTGAAACTTAGTACAGTTACTAATGATGAGTCATACAATTGAACTACTTGAACAGTTTTGCACAAACCCTCCGATAACTCTTTCAATCCGCGAATTTTAACCACCCCTCGTATCTTCTAATGTTACCTGATCAAGCAAATAAATATTCTCTTCTAGAAGATTCTCAACATGGCTTTGTTAAAAATAGATCGACTGTAACAGCAATATATTCATTTATTCAGAGTATTTACCAAGCCTTAGATAATAAAAGCTTAAGTCTTGAAATGTTTTTCGATTTATCGAAAGCATTCGACACAATAGATCACAACATACTCTCTGAGAAACTCCGTTTTCTTGGTATATTTGGCATACCCAACAATTGGATTATGTCTTTTGTCACTAGCAGAGATCAATTTGTGTCAATAACATCTGCATCGAAAAACTCTAAATCGGCTACTCGTGGTTCCCTTTCAGGGGTTCCACAGGGTTCGATCCTTGGTCCTGTGTTATTTCTGCTATTTGTGAATGATTTACCTCAGCATCTATCTAATGGAGTACTTTGCCAATATGTTACGTATGTTACGTATTGACCAATGTTACGTATTCAATCAATGGTGCATAGAAAATAAATTTCTATTGAACAAAACCAAAACAACCTTCCTAAATTTTCACAGTTTTCAAAATACTCAAATTAGTAGCCCATTAATACGAGTTCCAAACTCAAATTCCCTCCAGCAATCCCAACAACTTAAATTTCTAGGACTTATAATCCATTAAAATCTTCGTTAGTCTCCACATATTGATTATATCAATACTAAGCTATCAGGATCATGTTATATGCTAAAAAGGCTCAGGTACTTTATTTCACCGTCATTATATTTTGCAAAATATCATACAGTTATAAATTATGCTATTATTTTCTGGGGAGCATCAAAAGAAGCTCATAAAATTCTTTTGCAGCAAAAAAAATATTCGAATATTGACAGTGACTCCATATAGAACTTCCTGTAGAAATTTATTTAAAGATCTTAAAATATTAACAGTTCCCTCATTTTTTATATTAGAATGCGCACTATTTGTCAGAAATCATTATAGTAATATAAATAGTGATTATCATAATCACAATACAAGGAGTAAATCTAGCTTGAATATTGAGAGGCACCAAACTACTTTGTACAAAGACGAGTGAATGCTGATATGATATTCCTATATAACAGGGATGGCCAAAGCGTCGACCGCGGTCGACCGGAAGTCGCCCGCGAAGCTGACTTGAACATTGACAAATCATAGTGATAAATTCAGAGTGTACTTAGATAAAAAAATAATAATAAAAAAGTAAAAATTCAAAATTATTCTCTGCAATTAGTAGAGTTTTTTAAAGATAATAGAGAGATATTGCAACCTCTTTTCTACTGATCTTTTAATAAAGTTTTCCTTTATTTGACATGTGCGCATGCGCAGTTGATATATCCTTAATTTCTTTCTTTTATTAAAATAGGCTACCTTTATTTAATTTAAATAACGGCAAAGCATTTTTATTTAAAGCGCCTTAATTTTGACAGGTCTTCTGTCAATTTAACCTTTAACAAAATTAACAACGGAGTAAATTCGAACATACAATTTGTTGAGTTTTCTTGTGAGTTCTTGTGAGTAATGATGCAAGTTAAAGATAAAAAACGTTTACGATTTAAATACGAGGACGATGTTATTCTTCTCCGAGAAATTGTGTCACGAAACCCTTTTGCGAATGGTTGTGCAGTGTGGGAAGAAGTTAAAAATAGTCTGCTGTAGTTAACTCATATAAGGGTTGCAGTTAACTTCTATATTCATTACGATTTCGATCTATCAATTTGGCATATTTGTCAAAATAGAGTATGAAGCAAGAGCACCGTTGCAATAACACTCTTTAAAACATTATGAAAAATTTTAATACAGGATACTTTATTAGAGGTTTCTTTTAATAAAGTCAAATTTTTTTCACTTTGCAATATCTCTCTATTTTCAATTGCAACTTATTTCTGCAGAAAACACAGCTAAAAATAATTATTTCAGTTAATATTAAATGCGATGTACAATAAAATCAATGGCTTCAAATGTGAGCTTCTGGAAATTAATAAGCAGGGATAAATATCCAAATATTTGGAGAGTTGTTGCATATTTCAATGTCTTTTTTGGTTCAACATATTTATGCGAATCAGCATTTTCCTACATGAATGCGGCAAAAACTAAACATCCCAATTATCGGATCTACATTTGTAATCGTGTTTAAGAATTAGTTTAAGTTCATACCAGCCAAATTTTGACAAACTTGTCAAAACTATGCAATATCAAGTGTCATCTAATTTAAAAAAATCCATTGTTTTTGTTTTTTTTTTACTGTTTTTTTTTCTTATGTAAAATTAGCTCCTAATTTATTTTAATAACATTGTAAAACAATATTTTCTTTTTTCCCTACATTTTCTTAATTTTTTTAAAATTTATGCCCAGTTTTTGCAAATAGTTATTATATGTAATTTAATATGTTGATGAATTATGTCCGTAGATAATATAATAGTTAAGTTTATGGGAGTCGGACAGGTGTAGAAATAAATAAAAAAGTTTATTTAACTAAGCTTACGTTTCGATTTTAATCAAATCTTCCTCAGAGCTAAAAAGATTTAGAATCCATGGACACATATACCGATATATTTTATTATTTAACGTTTTATTTTAAAATTATGTGACTTTAACTAGGTATAGTAAAATTTATTTATGATTTATTTATTTTTATTTATTTATTTATTTATTTTAAATCAATTTTACGTAACTCATATTTTATTATTTAATGTTATAATTTTAAATTATGTGACTAACTAGGTATAACAAATTTTATTTATGAACTTATTTATTTTATTTATTTATTTATTTATTTTATATCAAATTTTGCGTAACTCATATATTTTTTATTATTTGACTTTTTTATATTTAACTGTATTATCATCTGTAATCTATCTATAACTAATAATTATTCATGTAAACTTAGTACCGACACCATTCAGCTGTAATTTGATAATGTATTCATATAAACAATATTAATTATGTAATTTCTAACTGATTCTAAATCTTTTTAGCTCTGAGGAAGATTTGATTAAAATCGAAACGTAAGCTTAGTTAAATAAACTTTTTTATTTATTTCTACACCTGTCCGACTCCCATAAACTTAACTATTATGTAATTTAATAGCAGTCATAGTGCAATGTCTTCGTCATCAGTTCGTAAGAATCTTCTAAAAAGGTTACAAATTAGTCTTCCAAAAAAAAAAAAAAAAAGTCGATTTGTAATTACCTAAAAATTCCTTCAATATAACACCAATTCGTAAGTACCTTCTAAAAAAACGTAGTCGACCGCGCGAAAACCTTTACCAAAAAAGTCGCCCCCATCGTCTAAAAGTTTGGCCACCCCTGCTATATAAGGTGTTCAGTAACTTAATTGATTCACAAAATTTTATTCATAATTTTAATCTATTAGCTCCCATTAAAACAACTAGATCTAATCAACTGTTTCAATTAACTAAATTTAATTCTTTTAGCTATAAAATCTCTCCCATAAACATGTCAACTTAAAATAATAATTATATTCATTTAGATATATTTAACTTGCCTTTACAAAAATTTAAACTTTATCTTCGAATGTCATAAATGAATTTTAACTTGTTCTTCTCTATCGATATTAAATTATGTATTATTCTCTTATTTTGTTGTAATACAGTATCTATGTAAACTATTTTTGTAATCTGTGTAAGCCAGTCATTGGTTATTACTGTTGGCTTTCCTTAATGAAAAAATAAATAAATAAATTAATAAAAGACATGATTTATTTTATAATTAACTTAATACAACCTATCCCTTGCAAAGAATGGGTACTCTGCTAATTTACTATAGACATTAATCAACATTAATTAAATACCTTAAAATAATCATTCAATTATTTGATAAATTTGAGAGCCAACTATATTAGTTTTGCGTTCCATATTAGTTTTTGCATCGCATTTTCTTCAAATGACCTTAAATGTTAGGAGTAAAAGACAAATTGGTTATGATACGTTGATACATTGTTCATCACGTTCCATTTTATGTTAGCACGTATGCCAGTGTCATATGATTGACACATTATTAATCATAACCACAGCATTACCAAGAGTTCGTGATAATTTGCATTCTAGAAACTGAAGATGTATTTCATTCAACCTACCTTCCTGTCAGCGTCGAGAAATAAATATTTCTTATTAGGGTCGGCCTCAAACTAAAGAACGTTCAGGATTCGTATACTATACGGTTGTCTCACTTCGGGTGAGTAGAGCCCGGAGAGGGAGACCGCAGAGAAGGCTGTACGCAGTAGCGCACTCAGGGAAGGGACCCGGGGGACCCCCCTCCCCTAAGAAAGGAAATAAAAATAAAAACATACAAACACACTAGAAAAATTTCACCATCGTGTTAGGTAAATAAGAGGTGTGTAAATTAAGTAACCGGACTTTGAGACGTTGTTTATTTAGACTTCGAAAAAGCATTTGATAAAGGGCCACACAAACGCCTTCTCATGAAGCTGGAACACGTAGGTATAAGAGGCAATCTTCTACAGTGGATTAACTCATTCATAAAAAGCAGAAGCGCGCGGGTGAAAGTATATCAAGTGTTTTCGGAACCATATAAGATAACAAGTGGAGTTCCCCAAGGGTCTGTGCTAGGCCCCGTGTTGTTCTTAATATACATAGCAGACTTGTCCCAATCTCTAAACAGTAAAATAAGTTTATTCGCCAACGGAGTTTTTTTGTTCTCCGAATAGTGTCACTTCTCTTCAAGATGATTTAAACAAAGTTTTTAACTGGACTAAAAAATGGTTACTTCCATTGAATAGATCGAAGTGTACAGTGCTGCGTATTGGTAAGAACAATCCAATAGTTAATTATGTAATTAATGATGTCATGTTAAGAAGTGTATATGACCAATTGGATTTATGTGTGACAGTAACTAGTGACCTAAAGTAGCACTCTCACATAAAAACATAGCAAAAAAGCGAATAGCGTACTCTACTTAGTGTCAAAAGCTTTTAAACATTTAGATTCAAGAACTTTTCTTCAACTCTACAAATCATACATTAGACCAGTGTTTTTCAACCATTTTTTTTTGTAGCGGCACCCTTAAGTAGAAATAAATTTTTTGCGGCACCCCAACTTTTTTATTTCACTTTAGACGTGTATATTTCGTTTTTTTTTACTTAACTTTTTCATGTATATTATATCATAAATACTATAAAAATAAATCAAATAATTAGTAACTACTATATTTTTGTTTATTACAAAATAAAGAATTACATATCTGAATATATAAAAAAACAAAATAGTAGATTAATGAGATATTTGAGACTAATGAGATGCACAAATTTTTTTAATATTAGGTGAAATATTGGTAAGACAAACTCACATTTCTTCCTTAACCCATTTAAACCAACCGTCCTTTTAAAAGTATTTTAAAAAATCGCGCTAAATTAATTATTAAAAAGAAATAATTTAAGATGGCGTAATATGTTATGATCACTGTGTTTATGAAACATCATTTATAGCAAGTTTCAAACAATTGTTGTCATTTTTGTAAATTTTATTGGCGTTTCAATCGCTTACGTTTTATGAGCATTGACAATGGCTAATTCTAGGAAAGTTATTTTATTATTATTCTTAAATTTTAAAATTATAAAATACATTTTATGTTAGACTGTATATTTTTATATACTCATAACCTCAAAAACTTAAATTTTGTTGAAACTGGCAAACGATATTCAATGAATAAAGCCACCGTCCTTTTAAAAGGACGGTAGGATTATGTCCTATCATATTTTATTTATGAAGTTTTTGATACATTAGTGAAATTTATGTTATTTAACTTTATTTACTCAAAATAACTGAAAAATAAAACAACTTATTATCGTAACACGGCCGTCCTGCTCCTGCCACGTCCTCGCGGCATCTTCAGAATTTAATAACGTCAAAATAAAACAGAGTAAACCAAACCATAATGTTAGTTTTGCCCGTCTCCTTGAGGTTCCTGACCATCCAGAGTTTCACTGAACTCCTTGAGGTCCTTGAACATTCAGCGTCGAACAAAACAAACACATCTCCTTGAGGTCCCTGACCATCCAGAGTTCCTCTGAACTGCTTGAGGTCCGTGACCATCCAGAGTCAACAAGACAAACACGACCATTTTAGACCCAACAACTCCTTGAAGTCCCTGACCATCCAGAGTGAAACAAAACAAACACAACTCTTTGGGGTCCCTGACCATCTATTTATTTTGCTCAAAGACGTTGCGCTGTTTGCAGCAAAAAAGCTAATTTTGTTTGTAAAAAATGTACTTAATTTAGGTTTATATCCTTAAAATTGTTTTTTTGGACAATCATACAAGCAAATGATTTTATAGTTTAGTTTATATTAGACTTTATAAAATAATTTTGAAATAATTTTGGAATTAATAAAGCATTTAAATAAATAGTTATTGTTATTATTCTTATAGTAGTATATAGTCCTACCGTCCTTTAAAAAGTACAGAATGTTATGGGTATTCTGATCAGTAAAAAAAAAATTATAATCATTTTCATGCATATTTATACACAATTAACTAAATTTTTACAAAAAACATTTTTTTTTTTCAAAAAAAGTTTCAGATTTAAATGGGTTAATCGATTGTAATCTTTCTCTTTTATTATTTTTTATAGATGTAAGTACAGAAAAGCCTAATTCACATAAGTATGAGGCAGAAAATTGTAGTAAAATTACTAGAGATTTTTTTGCGATTTGCAGATATTCATGTTTTATATGTATCCAAAATTCGTCAATATTTAGTTCTTTATGCTTTAAATTTAAATTCTATTATTTTTTAATTCAATTAGTTCCTCTTGTTCGTTGAGATTTAGCGTTGTTTCATTTACTTCTACAATGAAGGGGTTCCTCAACCAGTCGTAATCTTCAGTACGTAAATTAGGAGAGTGATAATTTACATTTTTTACTAATATTTGGATTGGAGACAAGTGGTATTACTTTGTCATTATTCATTGCAAAGGTATGTGGAAACATGTTCAGTTTACCCTCTGATACCATTGGTAGCCAGAGATTAAATTTATCGCGCAAAGATTTAATTTTTCGGTTGAAGATAAAATATTTTAATTTTTTCCTTGCATACCAGAATTTACATTATTTCAAAGTTTTAATATATCAACTAAATATGCCAACTTAATGCACCAATCATGATTTGAAAGCAATATGCAAAATTCTCGTTTATTTTCCAAATTAAAAAAATAATTCATTTCATTTCTTATTTCAACACGTGATAAAACTTTGCCCCCCGATAACCATCTTGCTTCTGTATGAAAAAGAAGATTTATATTTTGCGCCAACTTCTTCACATAAACGGGCAAAAAGACGCGATTTAAGAGGTCGACTTTTTATGTAGTTGACCATTTTTACCAAAGCTTCCAACACATTTTTTAATTCAGTATCAAGGGTTCTTGCAATAAGAACTTCAAGGTGAAGAAAGCAATGTGTTGTTATAATATTATTGTTACCATTCTTAATAGTCTAAGAGCTAGCAACGTCACAAAAAAGTTTATTTTAGGTCGCCTGGTTTTTCGATATTTCTCTTTCTTATTGAAGTTAGGTAGGGATGCGGTACGTCTGGCACCTGGGAGCGATTGCGTTTATCTGTGCGCATCTCGCCTGTACAGGTAAAAATTGGATATTTTGAAATCATTTTAAGACATTTTTTTTTTATATAATTTTCTGTCTTTTTAGCATTATAAATTTATAGTTGCCAGACAGTTTTGTTGTTGCTAACATTGCGCCAGATCTAATTTAAGTATTTAAAAAATAATATTTTTCAAACCATTTTAGTATAGCTGTAATTTTAATAGGATATAGTTCTGTAATCAAAGAATACAATATTAATTTGCCAGACGGAAATTCCGTTGTTTAACTAGGAACCAGACCCATTGAAGTCCCGGGGAGAATAGGTGAGTTAGAAGAGATAACAGTAAAACAATCACAGCTGCTATTTTTTAAGTTGGCGTCGACCACATGAGTGTTTATGTTTGCTTGTTTTTATAAAATAAAATAAAGCAAATTTTATCGTGATGAGTGAGGAAAAAGAAAAATGTGTTTTTTGATCAGACAAAAGTGGTAAAATAATAAAATTTAAAAAATAATAATGATTTTATTTAATTTTTTTTTAACTTTTTTTAAAGATACTCAGGTCCTAGAAAATGACGATACATCTGAATACAATAATAATAATGATATAAGGAGTGATAACGATGATAGCAGTGACGATGATACTGACGATGTAGCATTTTATTGTGACAGAATTATTCAATAAAAATACTGAATTACATTTTATGTTTCATTTCCTACATATTTAAAATAAATTATTTGTTTTATTTTGCTAATAATATTTTTTATCAGTTGTTCTCATCTCATTTTACTTTAATTATTATTCTGATCAATTTTTTTATGAAATTCTAACCTATATAACCTGTCTCTCTCTAACGCCCTCTGTTGCAGCTATCTCTCTCACGCAACCAACGAATAAGCTGCCACACTCTTCTAACTTACCTATTATCCCCGGGACTTAAATTGGTCTGGTTCCTAGTTAAACAACGGAATTTCCGTCTGGCAAATTAATATTGTATTCTTCGATTACAGAACTATATCCTATTAAAATTACAGCTATACTAAAATGGTTTGAAAATTATTATTTTTTCATTACTTAAATTAGATCTGGCGCAATGTTAGCAACAACGAAACTGTCTGGCAACTATAAATTTATAATGCTAAAAAGACATAGAAAATTATATTTAAAAAAAAATGTCTTAAAATGATTTTAAACACTCATGTAAACTTAAACACTCATGTGGTCGACTGTGGTAAAAAGTAGCAGCTGTGATTGTTTTACTGTTATCTCTTCTAACTCACCTATTCTCCCCGGGACTTCAATGGGTCTGGTTGCTAGTTAAACAACGGAATTTCCGTCTGGCAAATTAATATTGTATTCTTTGATTACAGAACTATATCCTATTAAAATTACAGCTATACTAAAATGGTTTGAAAAATATTATTTTTTAAATACTTAAATTAGATCTGGCGCAATGTTAGCAACAACAAAACTGTCTGACAACTATAAATTTATAATGCTAAAAAGAAAATTATATAAAAAAAAGTCTTAAAATGATTTCAAAATATTTTTATAACTTTTTACCTGTACAGGAGAGATGCGCACAGGTAAACGCAACCGCTCCCAGGTGCCAGACGTACCGCATCCCTACCTAATTTCAATAAGAAAGGGAAATATCGAAAAACCAGCCGACCTAAAATTCTTTCTCGAAAACGTTGCTAGCTCTCGGACTATAACTAAGGTTACAAATCCGTTTACTGAACCAACCATTGATGGAGCACCATCTGTACAAATTCTTACACATGATTTTCAGCTTAAATTATGTATTTCCAAATAGTAACTTAGTGTATTATATATTATGTCTTGGCCTGTTGTGGTTTTTTCAAGTTCTTTACAACAAAAAAACTGATTTACTATTTGTTCATTATATACAAAGCAAATAAATGCTAGTAATTGAGCCTTTCCGCTTATGTTCGTTGTCTCATCTATCTGATTTTTTTTTCTTATACATAAAAATACTAATTTTTAGATGGATTTAGTTAGGATAGTTTACAGTTTACACTGTACTTCGCGACACCCCTAAACTGATGTTGGGGCACCCCAAGGTGCCGCGGCACCCCTGTTGAAAACCACTGCATTATACCCTTGTTAGAGTATGCTTTTCAAATTTGGTCTCCTTATCTTAGAAAGGATATAGACTTGTTAGAACGGGTTCAGCATAAAGCCACTAGGTTACCTGTACAATGTAAAAATCTATGGTATGAAAATAGGCTTAAGCTACTTAATTTAACAACTATTGAACAAAGGCGCACTAGAGGCAACCTTATTGAACTATTCAAAATTATGACCGGCTATTATGGTTGTACAGACCTAACTAATTTGTATAATTTTATTATAAATGTACACTTAAGAGGTCACAACAAAAAAATAATCAAAGATAAATTTAAAACACTAATCAGAGAACACTTCTTTAGTATTAGAGTCGTAAATATGTGGAATGCACTACGTGACTCAATTGTCAATGCATTAAATCTAAACTTATTTAAAAATGGTCTGGATAAATTATTTACAACAGTGTAGCGATTTATGTATTTAAATTGATTTACTGGCTTACTTTTTTTCAATTTACTAGCATCAATAGTCTGTTCCAAACGGTTAGGCGGAACTAGATTTTGCAATCTAGTTACTTTCATCGTTTAAATCATGCTTTTCAGCCGTTTTGTTTAAGCTTTATAAATCATACTTGCAACAGACATTTTTTGGTTAAGGTTAATATTATTTTAAAATGTCATTTTCTTTATATTTTGATTTTTTGTGTCATTCTTAATACAAATATCCCATTTATTTATTTTTTTGTCATTAAAATATGTAAGAAAAATAATTAAATTTTGACATATGTCATTCGTTTCCATGGTTTCATTGTTGGAATTTTATATTTTGACATTTCAACTTGAAAAATGAAATAATCCAAGCAAGGTCCCTTTTCGTGACAACCTAAAAGAACGAAATTCCCATTTAGTTCCGCCTAACCGTTTGAAACAGACTGTAGTTTGTAATAATTCTTATAATATTATTGTAATATTTTTTTCCCTGCTATGTATCGTATTACTATTTGTGTAAAACGGGACTAATCAGCGAAGCTGCCTTTCCCATTATTGTAGAATAATAAATAATAATAATAATAATCTCCTTTATCAAATTCTGTTACATAACACGAGAATACAACACTGCGTCTATTCCCGATTTCTATATAGCAGTACTGCTTCATTAAACTCTTCTGGTAGCATCCGGACATCGTCGCAATGATGCAGCCACGTGTGTCATTGTGCGTGTCGTATTTCCGGGCAGATAAGAGCATTTCCGGTCAAATGTGGCCTCCGGTAATGTGCAGGGTTCGTTTGATTTTCTAGATTTAATTTAAAATGAGTTTGCTGTAAAGTAATTAGGATATTTGTGAGTTACAACGTGTTAATGTTACTTGATAAAATTGTTTTATTTTTGGAAGGTTAATAAGGTATATTATATATTTTCGTATGGTACATTTGAATAATTTACCGTTTAATGGCCGTTTGGTCATAGTTAAAAAATTGAGTAACTATTTGGGAGTTAAGTTTAATTAATGATTAAAGGTGCATAACTTTGCACCGTATGTTGTTAATGTGGTATAAACAGTTCACTTTTGTAAGAACAAACGAAGCGGAAATTTTGTTTTCAATAGTTTGCACCTTCGAAACTGTGTGTCATGTTGGTATTAAAAAATGTCACTTTTTTAAAATGTCGGTCCATTTGACATATGTCATAATGAAAAATGATATCTTAATTATAATGATCAGGGCTTCGAACCGGAACTGAACCGAAAATCGAAAAAAACCGTTATTTTTGTAGGAACGAAAACCGGAGCTGAACCGAAAAAAAATATCGGTTTATTTCGGTTCTGATAATGTTTATGGGAGTGAATTTAAAATACATTTTATTTAAAATTATTTTTTAAACTGATAAACAGAAATATTTTAATATATTTTTTTTTATATATTTTTATATATTTTAATATTTTTTTTAACTGATGAGTAAAAAAAAATTGTGCTTCTATTATTTCAGGGGGGGGGGGGATCAGACCCCCCCCGGCAGCGGGCTTGGTATGATTATTACAAAATAAGGAATGAAAAGTACTTCTAAATTATAGTAGAAAATAAATTTCTAATTCAAGTAAAACCATTTAAAAATTTATCACTCGGAACTGAACCGAAAACCGAAAAAAAAGGTTATTTTCGCCACAACGAAAACCGGAACCGAACCGACATATATTTTTTTAATTGAACCGGAACGAAAACCGAAACGAAAAAAATTACGGTTCGAAGCTCTGATAATAATCATAACCTATCAACCGATAGTCGGTTTTACAGTGTAACGAATATTTTTAATTGACATTTAAAGTCAGTAACACACTATAAAAGTAACGAAAATAACCAGATCTAGTTTGTTCTTACAAAAGTGAACTGCTTATATAAGCAATTCACATATAAACATAAAAATATATATTTGAATGTTTACTTTATTATAATTATTATTTTACACTATTCTATAATATTTTAATTACAAAAGTCGTTCTAAATATTCATTTATTAATTGTTTACGTAATTCAATTCCAGCTGCGTCACATGCATTCAAATTATCGTCTGGTATTTGTCCATCTATTATCAATTGATGCAACACGTATTCATCATCTTCAGAGTTGACAGGGGCGCAAAAATTATTTTCCTTGTTTTTGGTCATTACTTCGATCCATCTACTTTTTCTTTTGCTTATCACCGATGAGAGGGAGCCCAAAATTGGTACTTTGCCTCGGGTGCAGCAATACCTTGGTTTGGCTAAGACTGGCAGTACAATATTTTTTCATATTTAGTTCTTACATACTCGTATATTGTGAAGTACACAAGCAGCAACTATTATTGGTATCTATTTTAAATAAGCCAATATTGGAACCGACGCTTTAGCACAAAACTGTATTTTTGGATAAACGAAATCAATACCTATTTTTTATGAATGCATTTTGTCCATAGTATCATAATAATTTGCTCTTAGAGATTATGGTGTAGATTTACAACATCCCACTGCACACTGTGCATGCGTCACACACACGACATTTTTTCAATATACAGAGATTCTAAACAGGTGGGACTGTGCAGAACTTTTATTTATGTCATTAAACTAGAAGATGGGTAGCTCGCTTCGCTCGGCTTCTTCTAACCAAACACTTACTAACCTAACCTAACCTAAGATAGTGTTTTGTCATTAAACTAGAAAATGGTTAGCTCACTTCCAGAAACCATTGTTTTAGAGCCACTGACAATTCTTGAATTATTTAGTGTAGTGGTTATGTGCTGCCATCTGTATAGAGTTTGAAGGGGGATATTGTAAACATTGTCCGAGATTATTTTTTAGCAACATAAAAACTATAAAAACGAATATCTATGTCTTTTCTTCATCCATATTTATAATAAAATTGTTCTAATCTGTCTTTCTTTTCTAGTCAAATGTCATTTAATCCGTACCCATGGTAGTGATTAAATTTTATTAATAGTCAACAGCTTAAGCCTAAATTTTGTTTTTTTTTTTTGGCTAAATTTATAAGCCATTGGATCGCTTCATTGGTCAGTTGTACTATGGATTGGAGACCACCCGGAAAAGCACGTTGAGGACATTCTTCTACGATGTGTTTCATCGTCTGTAGAGGCGCGCCTCAGTCGCAGGAGGTAGAGTCGGCTAAGCCCCATTTATGGAGCATGTAATTGCATCTGCCGTTGCTGGTAACTAGTCTATTTAATCTCACCCAAGCCGTGCGGGGTAGCGAGTAACCATTTGGCTGAACATTGGGATCTGAGATTAAAATTTTGATGGGATGAGAGAAATTGTCCCATTCTTTGGACTATTCATCTTTAGCGTTTTAAGCAGTTAAAAAGATGGGATCATTCCAAATAGAATTTCGGGAGTTAAGCCTGTGATTTGGAGGATTTAGTAGGTCTTCGTGTATTGGTAGTCTGTGGTTGCTTCCAAATTTTTGCCAGGTTGTGACGGCAGCTTTGTTTCTCCGAATAGGAGGAGGGCATATGCCCGGCAGTACTGGTAACCATTTTGAGGGTGTGAAACTTGTAGCACTAGTGATTGTTCGCATTGCTGTATTCAGCTGGACGTCAATTTTGCTTGTGTGAGCACTGTTTTTCCAGACTGGGGAGCAGTACTCTGCTGTTAGACCGGGAGCTCATGACATTTTTGCCTATAATTAAAATACTTTAAATTTGTTATAACTTTCTTTTGACAAAAGGGCAAGCAATATTAAGTCAGAGAAAAACACAAAAATTTTGTGCAAGTGGAAATGCAATTTTCCCTATGACCGGAAAGCGTGCAGGGGTTTAGTACCATCCCTTTTTTGTTGTCACAGGGTAAATATTCTCTCCTCCAAAAGGCATGCTGTATGAAATCGGAGACCAAAAACTGTCATGAGCTCCCGGTCTATGTGGAATTGAGCAGGCCAACTGCAGACGTTTTGAGGGCATGGGCATCGCAACCCCACGACGTACCTGCCAGCTTGTGGATTAAGTTATTTCTAGTTTTAAGTTTTAGACCTACTTTTTCAATATGTTGTTTAAAGGCCAGGGAGCGATCTAGAGTAATTACAAGGTAGCGACTTTATGATATTTATTATTTTGTAAATTAATGGTCGCCATTTTGAAATGGTTAAATTAAAAGTAATATATTATATAAAGTGATATCCTTGTAAAGCTGATTTAATGTACTTTCAAGGAAAAAAATTAAAGTACCGATTCCCTATGCTAGATAAAAAGTTGAAACAATTTCCGCTGAAACCGGAAGTGATGCAAAATTATTATGAGTCCTTAAGTGGGCTCTTCTGTCTAGTTTAACTTTCTTTCTGAAGAATTTTTTGTATCTCTTAAAATAAAGGAGTTATTCGAGGTGCGGCGTTTCAAACAAACTGTACATATAAGGGAGGCTATATATCACTAGGATAAGATTCACTATTCGAGCCCAAGGCGAGGGTTATAATCATCCGACTGATATTTTTAACGATTGAATGGCGCTTTTTATCATTTTGTTTAACAAAAGCTCACTTCGATCGTTAAAAAGTGAGCGCGTGATAACTTAAGACAGTAAAAATTCTTTTTAGTTCCGTTTAAACATTTGGGTCTACGATTTACGAGTGAAACAATTTTCGCTACTCAGATTAGTGTATCGTTTATGCAACCAAAGATACATGACTGTAAGCAACATAAACTGCTTTTACTTGCACCTGAGTGAACGACTGTTGACTCCAATGTAGGGTTACCAACCGTACTCTTTAAAGAGTACGTGTACTCTTTTTGAGCAAGTAAAATTATGTACTCTTACTTTTTCTAAAAATTCAATAAATGTACTCTTTAAAAATATTCACTAAAAATTCAAAAATTTTAAAATTAGTTAAGGAGTTTGATGGAAAGAAAAGAATAAGAATTTTTACCATTAAAGTTGAAACATATATTAAAGGAGGAAGGGAATGTAAGTTCAGTAATTATCGGAGAACTGGTACATGTTTATCAAAGGGGTATATTGTATATTATAATTAAATACGTGGACAACTTCATTTAACGAATATGAAATTTTCGATTGGATCCTGTTATTAGAAGAAAAACCTTCCTGGGAAAACATCGAAAAATGTATGACATATCTTTAAGAAAAATGGTTAGACATAAATGACTCGCTGATTTTTGACCAGGCTATAAATTTAAATAATTTTATTGATAAAATGAAACACAATGAAGAATTTTCAAAACTGTCAGCTGATTAAAAATGAATTAAATATTTTGAAGAAAGAAATCAAACAGCATCTTCAGAATTCCGAAAGATGTGTTCATTTTTTTCTTTTCACGAACAACGCAAATGCGGAAAGGATTTTCAAAGCATGATGAAGAGTATTTGGACTGATGAAAGAAATAGATTCTTACCAGAATCAGTAAAAAACTTACTAATGGTACAACTTAATTTTAAAAATTTTAATTGTGAACAATTTTTTAAATATTGTGAGGACAATAAAAAATTGTTAAAAGAAATGAGAAGCAAAACCAAATATGATTTTGCTGATCGTTCGTGAGTAAATTACGTTTTGTTTATCGTATAATATGTTTTGTAATAAGTATATTGCTTATTTTGATTTTTTAAATACATGTATTTCGTATCTTAGCAATTTTTTATTTATTAAATATATAAATGACTATTGACGGAAATGATAAGACGATAGTTAGTAGGTACGAAGGAATTGCAATATAAAATATGGGTACGATTTTTTTTAAAGAAATGTACTCTTTTTGGGCTGCTCCGAGTTGGTAACCCTACTCCAATGGGGTAGTATAACATAGAGATTGAACGAGGGCGACTTGATATGAAGCCAACACCTCCTTAGGGCGGGGAGACGACGGTTGACCCGAGGGGTTGTGCTGGTTGCTTACATCAATGGAGGAAACTTTTTAAGATCGCAGTGCCATATGCAGCAAAGCTGGAACACTCGAAAGTGATATTAAACTGTTACTCGTGTATTTGTTTACATGGTGAAAATGAACAGGACTTTTTTTCCTGTTTTCCGAACATTTTTTTTTTTTATTTAATGGGAATCTACGATTTACAAGATATGTAATAATATAATATCCTAAAGAAATTACAAGGATTTTTTTAGTTTTTCATCGTATTTTTAATTCTTTTTGACTGTCTGTCAATATAATAGCAAGAAATATATGGCAAATATATTAGTAAAAATTAATATCTCTGCTTGAAATAGTAGAAGGGCCTTTTAATATACCAACTGACGATTTAGGAAAATTTTTGGTGGGGTAAGTGTTTTTTTCAGACTTTTCATGGACGTAAAAAATCAATTTCCATAAAATTCAACGAGCAAACGTCCATGCATAGGCTTAGATTTTTGCACATTTTTAGTTTCTGGGTCCATAAAAACCTATGATCCACTTTCTTTCTGCCCCAAACGTCGTTTCAATTGATATTTTTTTCGATTTAGGTAAATTATGGAATATTTTAGAAGTATTCTTCTTTTATTAACGATTTAAATTGTGGCACACAACAAAATTGATTGTTAAAAAACAAATTTTATGTTAAAATATTTTTTTGTTATTTTTAATTCGAATACCTAATTCCATTATTTAGGTTTTTAAATATGTGCAGTATTTTTTTTATATAGCAAGGTTCATTAAGATTTTGAAAATTGCGCCTATGGCTTCCATTAGTTGTCATATGCTCCGCCCATTTGCTTTCGTATACATGACACATAGAATGAAAATATAATTCCAACAGGTTATTAAATTTACGCTCTTAAAAAATAAATGCAAAATTTGCCAAAATATAACAAGAATTTGGACAAACTAATTTAAAGAAAATAAAAATGAAAACAAAAACAAAAAATAAAATTGTCTCCCTCTGACCGGGAGCGAACCTAGAATTCTGGGTAGCTAGCGAGTATGCTATCCATTACACCATGACGCGTCTTCTAGTTTAGTGGGTTACATAACTATAACTTTAAATCATCTACCAAAAACACAAAAAATGAGTTATTTTCCGAAAACATAATCTGATTAAAAATTCCTGTTGTACTATTCCGATTCACACCAATGTACATTACTTAGATTTTTTTCAGATTTTTAGTGTAAACCATCTGGGCTACAGGGTGTGGGACAAAAAAATTTTTTTGCACAATTTTGGCAATAATCTTATCAAAATAATTTATTTTGCAAAAATAACATTTTGATCGTTAATCCACGTACTAAGGACTTTCATTTGATACCCTACTCAGAATTTAAAAAAAAAAATTTTTTTTTTCGATGAGCACATATTTGTTTATGTTTTTAGGGGGATATGTTTTTTAGATGTTTTAGTATTTTTCCTATATGCGGGTCAAAGAATTGTATAAGCATGCTAAATTCCAACTTTCTAAGTTTAGCCGTTTGGCTACAATTTTTACCGAACAGAGAGACAGACAGACGACAAAATGACAGTATAAGGGTTTTTTGGTCATACCTACAAAACCCTAAAAAGGTCCTCACTTCTAAAACACAACGTGAAAACCAAAAAAAAAGGTCCTCGTTTCTAAAATACCAAGTGATGACAAAAAAACTCCTCACTTCTAGAATGCAAAGTGATGACAAAAAAGGTCTTCACTTCTAAAGTAAAAGCGATAAAACAAAAAAAAAAAAATAACACGCATGATTACGCCCCTGGCACTTGCCCCGATGCCCCGTTGCTACGCAGTGGCGGCTCGTGACATTATTTTCTAGTGGGGCAAATAGTTTTTTTAGGGCAAAAGCTTATCAAAATGGTTTATAAATGAAATTTCCGTGAAATAACTTAATAGTCTTTTTTGTTTATTTTTTATTGTATTTTCTTCGGAACTCGGTAAAATGAATTCCGGTCTTGGTGGTCCTAAAGTTTTAAGTCTAATTTTTATATGATAGGTTCAATTATTTTTGGAAACCAGTTCTAAATTTGAAATCACGCTATTTTCATTCTCATTCATTTTTAAAATTTATTTATTTACTTATTATTATTTTTTTTCCAAAATTCGCCACTTACTTAAAACACAATCACATAAACTTAAGAAAATGTAGTGAGTATATTATTACCAAACATACTAATAAAACACTATTTTAATAATGTAATTATTAAAACTTACATAACCTTTTATAACACATAACTACAAACAAATGTAAAAATAAAAAACTCCGACTAATAATTAAAACTACGGACAAAATATGTTTTGCCCCACTTGCATTGGCTGCTACAGGTTACATACTATTTCTCGTCCTTAACCCCCGCTTGTACCCCGCATCAACACTCGTACAAATATTTGAGACATTCGCTCTTTTGCCCTGCTTGGCCTATGTCTATTTTAAAAACATTATAAAGCGAAACGCGGCGCGATGCGAATTTAAGTTAGTTAGTTAGTTAAAATTTTTTCGCCTAACGCAGCCCATCTAAATGACTACACTACATATTAAAATCAATAAATTAAACAATAAATAAATAAAATCAATAAAAATACGTATACTCAATAAAAGAAATCTTGCACCAACAAACACAAATAAATAAGATAAAAAGTCTGCTCGAAAAATTGAACAGACTCAGGGTAATGGTAAGAGGCTGTACAGTGGCCAATTACCATCGAATATCACAGTCTCTAAATAGAACACATTAAAATAAGGTGCAAGACTTCACAAATAAAACAGTAAGTTCGATTCTCTCAGAAAGAGTATCAGCCTGTCCATGAGTACTCTGTTGTCACCTAAAGCAACGGACAAGTCATAGCACAGGCCTAACCTCTCCCTGACATCCTCGAACTGTACACACTCAGATAAAATGTGTAACACAGACAAATCTGTGTTACACGTCTCACAGATAGGAGACTCTTCACCTCGAAGAAGGTGTCCATGGGTCCACGAATTTAAGTTATAAACATCTCAATATAACTAAATATTAATTTTAAATTGGTAAAATACATGTTATTATTATTATTTTTTATTAAAGATTTTCTTCTTTTTCAAAAGTAATAATTGGAAGGGCATTGCCCCGTTGCCCTCTCTGCACCAGCCGCCACTGTTGCTACGGTTCTGCCCAGAATAAGTTAATACAACTGATCAACTGTACTGACTGTCACTTATTGAGCAGGATATCTATATCAAACTCAGTTCTCACTTTCTTTTAAAGGCGCAGGATCAATCAAGCAGCCCTAAACCTTCATAAAGAATGATCTATGACAAATAAAACTGCGTGGTTGCACCGCTACCACCAATTACCGTTCGCGATCTCACGTGTTTAACGAAGCAGTAAGCGCTACTGGCTATATTAAGTGGGGACAAATTAAAAGTACGACTTCAAATATCTCATGTCAGTCCGTGAATATAGTGCTTGGACATCAGAATAAAACAATAACACTGGATGCCGAAAAAAACGTGTCTACCTGTGAGTTAATTTCAATATAATTCAAACATAAAATAACAAAAGTTATCGTGTGTTTTGTTTTGATTTTGTTTATAAAAGTTATTGAGTGACATGTTAAATGTTGTTAAAAGGGATATTGTTTACATATTTTCTGTTTACTGGAAATACAAATTATATTTGGACACATGAAATTTGAAGAGCATTTGCTATATCAGTGGTTTGTGTAATATTAATCTACTAAACAAAATTAACATATTTTGTACATTATTATGTTTTAAAAACCGCATTATTAAATGATTATTTTTTATCTGTAACCAAATTTTATCGATGTAACATTTTATTGTGAGAAAATATACAACAGGCCTTTATTTCGTATTCGGTAAATCAGAAGCGAATTGAGGGCCTAAATCGGCCAGACGGATTTTCAAATTAACTCACATAATTACCGACCGCCAACATATATAAAGGAGGTATTGTGATCATACCGATTTTGACATTTCGAGATTTCGATGGATCTCCACGAATTGAGGTACCTATATAACGTTTTGACTATTTTTAGCATGATGTCCATCTGTCCGTCTGTCCATCTGTCCGTCTGTCTATCTGTCTGTCTATCTGTCCGCCTGTCTATCTGTCTGTCTATCTGTCCGTTTGTCCGTCCGTCTGTCTGTGTACACGTGCAGAGCAAATTCGGCTAAAAGGATTTTTATGAAACTTCATATTTAAGCTTTTGACATCAATAGCACGAGTTGATTAACTTTTGGTAAAAATCGGTTGACTAGAAATGGGAGTTTACTGTTGTCGATTTTAAGATTTTTGCGAATATTTAACAACAGAAAAATATTTAGAAATAATTTATTAAACAAAAGTTGCTATAAAAGCAATAACTAACAAATTTTATTTAAAACATTTTTGATTAAACGAAACATTTTTGAAAAATTTCTATTTTTTCATATTTATATGTAACGTTTCCATGGCCATGATAAATAATATCTCTGTTAGAAAATATTAGGCCAAGTTATTTCTACTCTGCTGTTAGAATGTATTTTATACAAGTACTTTGTGATGGCATACAGTTTACTATTGAGCTGGAGGATGTGGAAAAGAGAGGCGTGCCGTTTTTGGACACCTTTTTCTTTAGATACTTTGAAAACAACCTTAAATTTGATTGGTATACTAAAAAACCTACTCAGGTAGATATTTAAATTTCTTTTCTTTTCACCCTCTTAAGTATAAAATTGCTCTACTTAAAACCATGAAACATCGAGTCACCAAAATTTCCGACATTACCCTTCTTAACCAAAATTTAAAACGTCTTGCTGAAATTTTCATCAAAAACTCTTACCCTAAAAAATTGGTATACAAGATCCTATTTAATATAGATATAACACAAGACCTGGGTCCGGAAAACCTGGGTCCAGAAAACCGGACTTCACAGGTTTCAGAGCCTCTTAAATACAGATCACTCTCATATTCGGGATATATGTGTAACAGTCTTAAAAAGGTACTTAAGTTGAAAAACTTAGTGGTTGCTGACAAACCATTATTAAAACTTTCCTCTCTTAAGGGGGGGGGGGTAGGTTCTGATAACCACATTTGAAGCATATTTTTGTGAAAAAGAATTTTGAAGGCAAAATATGGCGAAATGAGCCAGCTGTGGCAAATCTTTTCAAACTCCGGGAAAAAAATTAGATTTTGCGGTGACCAGCATAACTCGTCACTGGATCATCTGAAATCAAAAATCTAAAAAGATTTTGTTAGTTTATGAGTTTGCCGAGGTAATGACGTTGAGTTTTTATTTTTAAAATGATTTTTCAGTTTTTAGCGTTGCTTAGAAGACAAAAAAAAATTAACTCCCCCTAAAAAAAACCTAAAAATGAGTATATTTGTGATTGTTAAATAAAAAAAAAAACATGAAAAAAAAATATCTCAACGTCGATACCTCGGCAAACTCATAAACTAACAAAATCTTTTTGGATTTTTGATTTCAGATGATCCAGTGACGAGTTATGCTGGTCACCGCAAAATCTAATTTTTTTCCCGGAGTCATTTCGCCATATATTGCCTTCAAAATTTTTTTGTATCTTCTTCAAAACATACTTTATATATGTACTTAGTTTGAAAATGAATAAATTTAACCATAGATTTGAAAAAAAAATCACAAAAATATGCTTAAAATGTGGTTATCAGACCCTACCCCCCCTTAATTCTACTTGAAAATTTAAATATGACGTTGCCTGCATGAAAAAATGTATTTACAAAGTAGAATGCCAATGTGATAAGATCTACAAAGGAAGTACGGAGCAGAAATTTAGGCATCGTATCATTCAACACAGATCAGATGCAAACGTAAATCCAAAGAAGTGTACGTTGGGTGCTCACATCAGTACTACAAAACATGTTGTAGATTTCGACAATCCTAAGATTCTGGACCGATTTTCCCATGATTCTAGTAGTAGTCCAGTAACCTAGTACATCATAAGTTGCATCGAGTGGAGGTAGTTAGTTTCGTTTTTTTTTTCTTGTATGGTTTGTGCCTGAGATGCAAAATCCAAGTTTTCGACCTCGGCAGCCTTCCGGAACACTTTTGAATTTCGCAAAAACTGCTAAATTTTTGCACTCTTTTCGGTTTCTGCCCATTTTGACCATAAAGGAGCACGTTTTCGACAAACACCATTCCTTGCATTTTTAAACTAGATTAAATTTTCTACAATTTGAGACCAAAATGGGCTCGGTAGTCTTAATAGTTTCCGAGATACAGCTTTTCAAAGTTTGAAAAAATCTCCAAACTTGAAAATTGTACACTGTAAAAAAAACCAGGGAATTTACATGATACGTCAAGAAAAATTAATACGGTATTCCAATTAATTTTACAGAAGTCTGTAAAATTAATACAGTATTCCAATTAATTTTAAAGAGTTTTTTTTTTACAGTGTATGCCATATAATGCTCATGGGCACTGTTTATTTTAGAAGTGAAAACTACTCCTTATTGTCAAAAATTATAAAATAACATTGCAAAACCTTATATTGCTGCCGAAAATACTGGTTATGTAGATGTTTCGAAAAAAAAATTATTGGTTTTTTAAACATAGCTCCTTCATTTTTAGTGATATAAAGTTTTTTCAAAAACGATTTTGTAGGGCTTTTCAAGAGCTATAAGACTGTGTAAATTAAATTCCTTAAGATCCCTTAGTTTTTAAATGGGGTGAGTTTGAAGGGCTCGAATAAGGTGGTGTTCGCTTGTAAATAGAGGTTTTAAACGGCTATATCTCGCCAAATATTCACTGTACAGAAAATATATGCACAGAGAAATTTAAGTCATTAAAAAAGCTACAATTTAGTGCTCTATCATGTTTTCCGTATCTCCAGTAATTTCGGAGATATTTTGAAGAAAGGGTGAAAAATACGAAATCGCAAAAAATCGTTTTTTCTTTAAACTCCAATTTTTCTAAAATTAGGCATTTTAAATTAGTCAAACTTCTTGGGTGTACTGAAAATACATATATGAAGAGAACCACAGCAGGGTGAGGATCAATTTTAATTAGGGGGGTAAATATGGGGTTGTTTTCACTGATTTTTTCGTAGAAAAAAGTAGGTACCGACCTTATTTTGATCATAAGTCGCTTAATTTTTATACTAGAGACTTTTTTTTTTTTGTTTGAAAGGTCTAATCAAATACTTTAACAAAGATTCAATGAGTTTTCTTCGAAAAATGCAAATTTTTCCTGTTATTTGACTTTATTGAATTTTGAATCTTTCAAATTATGCATTTGGCGAAAAAAAGTTAACCATTAACATGCCGTATCTCGGTTCGTATTGGTCGTAGAAAAATAATAAAAAAATAATTTTGTTTGTTTTTTTAAAAGCTACAATTTTGCTGTCTACTTTTTTTTTGATGAAATGCATATTTTTCGAGTTATTCGCAAGAAACTTTTTAAAAACATCGATTTTTTCGTCGAAAAACTGTTACACTCGTATTGTAGTTGAAAGTTACCATTATTTATAATAATTAATTCTTACCCACATGCTATAGATACCATTACTTCTATTTATTAATGTTTACTTCACTGACTCATGTTAGACAGGTTGTTGAAGATATAAAGGCAATTGTATATGATGAAACATGAAAATTAGCATAAAATTTTCAAGTTTGGAGATTTTTTCAAATTTTGAAAAGCTGTATCTCAGAAACTATTGAAGCTACTGAACCCATTTTGATCTTAAATTGTAGAAAATTTAATCTAGTTTAAAAATGCATTGAATAATGTTTGTCAAAAACGTGTTCCTTTATGGTCATAATGGTAAGAAACCGAAAAAAGTTCGAAAATTTAGTAGTTTTTGAGAAATTCAAAAGTGTTCCGGAGGGCTGCCGAGGTCGAAAACTTGGATTTTGCATCTCAGGCATATCTCATACAAGAAAAAAAGACGAAACTAACTACCCCCACTTGATGCAACTTTTGCCCCATAATCATGACAAGGTTACTGGACTATAGATTCTTTAAAGAAATGTGTTATATAAATCATTATGGCCACACACTAAATTCTAAAACAAACACGGAGAATTTACACTCTATTCTTTTTTACTTACTTTCAAACATATAAGAAATTCTCGTGTCCCTGGTGGAAGTTAGGGATGGTCGTGGATAGGTTTTACGCATACTTTCCTGATATAGTAAAAACCAAATTCCTACTAAGTAATCTCAATTATTTTATATAAACGAGATTTCTCGCTTTTTTAACTTTATACAATATTTATACAATACTTTATACGATAGTTATACAATAATTTCTTATTAATACAGTTTATGACGTTTGTCCCCGAATATTTTGATCAAATCTCATGTTCTAAGTTATAGTAACCAAAGTGATAAACAACTTCCGCAATATAAGCAAACCGGAAGAAGAAATGTCTATTCATGTTTAGATACGAGGGTTTTTCCAACAGTAATTTACAAATTAGATAACGCAGACGTTAATTTTGTTAAATTCGTTTCGGTAAAAAGGGTTAAGTTAAACACATTATTTTGGTTCCACGACAATTCGTCTACAGACTTTACGTCTACGACATTTCGTATACAGACATTAGGTATACCGACTTCTCGTCTACCACGTCAATTCGTATACAGTTTTTTCGTCTACCACGACATTTAGTATACCGACTTTACATCTACTGAAATTACGTCTACCAGGTTAATTCGTCTTTAATTCGTTTTTTAATTTATATTTTCTTGTAACGTAATTTTCTCAAATTATTTAAATTTAGTTTTCACAAATTAAGTGGAAGTTCTTAGTACTCATATATCGAATAAAAATGATTATCAAAAATCTGTGAATATTGATGTGATTATAGATTTTTTTTGTCTTAGACATCCAGCATTCTGTTGACTTCTTACACTTATTAAATACCTACAAAACCCTGAAATGTGTGAAAATTCATAATTCACATACTTTTTACCGACCGCCAACATATATAATGGAGGTATTGTGATCATACCGATTTTGACATTTCGAGATTTCGATGGATTTCCACGAATTGAGGTCCCTACATAACGTTTTGACTATTTTTAGCATGATGTCTGTCTGTCCGTCTGTCCGCCCGTCCGTCTCTCCGTCTGTCCGTCTGTCCACCCGTCCGTCTGTCCGTCCGTCTGTCCGTCCGTCCGTCTGTCCGTCTGTCTGTGTACACGTGCAGAGCAAATTCGGCTAGAAAGATTTTTATGAAACTTCATATTTAAGCTCTTGACATCAATGGCACAAGTTGATCAACTTTTAGTAAAATCGGTTGACTAAAAATGGGAGTTTACTCGTGTCGATTTTAAAATTTTTGCGAATATTCAACAACAGAAAAATATTTCGAAAAAATTTATTTAACAAAAGTTTCTATAAAAGCAATAACTATCAACTTTTATCTCAGACATTTTTTGATAAAATGAAAAATTTTTGAAAAATGTTTTTTTTTCTAAGTATCTATTTTCTCATACTTATATGTAACGTTTCTATGGTCATGATAAATAATATCTCTGTTAGAAAATATAAGGCCAAGTTATTTCTACTCTGCTGCTAGAATGTATTTTATGCAAGTACTTTGTGATGGCGGTTGGTCCTGTGGTGGCCACAACTGATTTTTTACATTCAGTTACTGAAATATATAATTGTGGGAAATAACTGAGGAAGCAATACGTGGCATTAATGGTTATTAGCGCTTAACACAACTCGGTTATTTAAACAAACAGAATTTATTGTGATAGTGTCATGATGAATTTATCGTTTAAACGTAACTGAATAGTGTTTTCCATTATCTATTTGTGTTTAACTGATAAATGAGCATGTTGAAACCATGTTCAAATGGATAATTTGGGCGTTAATGATAGATTAGTGAGATGCATCTGTATGTCGGTGTGCAAGTGCTTGGACATATCCATGTTATGCATATTCATAGTATTGGTTATTTACTGCCTCTTATATCTTGTTTGTTTCGGAAATTAGCTTTTGATATATCGTTTTACGCTATCATGAGAGTAGTTAGGCTATCTACAGCAGTGTTCTTCAACCTTTTTGCCCCCGCGGACCGGTGAAAATAGGATAAATATTTCGCGGACCGGCTGAAAGCTAAGACGCAACTAAAAACCAATATACAAGGTGTCTCAAAAGAAATTTTATATTTATTTAGCTTACTGCGTGAACGCAACGTATCCGAGGAGCGCGAGGGTTATGTCAATCGGTAGCCTGGCTCTTGGGAATTCAGTTGCTATGGAGCGTTTCTCGGGAGCAGACCGCGCGTTATGCGTGCGAGAGTTTTACAAAAACGGTGATTCGGCGACTGTAGCGCGTAGAAAATACTGCAGTATTCGAGGTTTTAGCCACTTAAATGATGCGCCAAGCATTCCTCTCATTCGACATTGGGTTAAAAAGTTTGAAGAGACTGGTACAACGCTGGATAAATCAAAATCCGGGCGACCTAGGTCATCGAGAACGGTAGAAAACGTGGAGAATGTTAATCAGTCTGTTCGTGACGACCCGAACCTTTCAATTCGGAAGCGCGCAAGTGCTTTAAATGTGCATAGATCATCATTACATCGCATTATGCACAAAGACTTAAAGCTGCACCCCTACAAAATTTAATTGGTGCAAGAATTAAAGCCCCAAGATGCCAGTCAGAGGCTTAATTTCGTAAATCAGGTGATTGAGTGATTTCCAACGTTTACCAACATTTTGTTTTCGGATGCAGCTCATTTTCATCTTAATGGCCACGTAAATAAGCAGAACTGCCGCTACTGGAGTGCAACGAATCCGAAACGCAAACATCAGAAACCCCTACATTCGCCTAAAGTGACCGTATGGACTGCGATGTCGGCGCGAGAAATTATCGGCTCTTACTTTTTTGAAGACGAAAGGGGGCGTGCAGTTACAGTGAATTCAGAGCGTTATGTGGAGATGTTAGACAACTTCTTGGTACCTGAACTGCAAAACTTTCCTGGCTATAACCAAAGAATATGGTTCTAACAGGACGGAGCAACTTCACACACGTCCAATATGTCTCTGCCACGTGTTCGTGAAATTTTCTCAGGCAAATTGATCTCCCGGAGAGGTGACATAAATTGGCCTCCACGCAGTACATATTTAACCCCTATGGACTTTTTCCTATGGGGTTATCTTAAATCTAAAGTTTATGCCAATAAACCGACTTCACTGGCGCATTTGAAAGAAAATATCCGTCACGAAATGGCAGCCATTCCTGAGTCCACCTGCCGAGACGTCATAAGTAATTTTACTGTTCGATTAAATGAGTGCCGAGAACGCGAGGGTCTACATTTAGACGATATTATTTTTAAGAAATAAATCCCCAAAAAGTGTATTTTAATAATTAATAAACATTTTTTCTATATACGGCTTACTTTTTTTTTAATCGATCCACTAAATATAAAATTTTTTTTGAGACACCTTGTATATAGTATTTTATTATTATATACGTATATGTTATATAATTACAATTTTTAATGCGACATTTGTTGCTGCTTCTTTGTTAGAAAATTTGATATACGTGGCTGCAGAGTTGTTTCTGAGAGACGAAGCGCTGCGTTAATCCATACGATTTCTTTTTTTGGTTTTTATAATTGACATGGTTGAAAAAATCTTTTCGCACAAATAGGAAGTCGAAAAAATTACTAATAATTTGATAGTTTTATAACTCAAAGATGGATATTCTTTTTCTAGAGATTTCCAAAATTAAGACAATATTTGCATTTTATGTCTGAACACCAGAGTGACATCACAAGACAACTCGATCAGCTTTTCTTTTTCACGAGGATCAAGTACACATGACTTTATATCTTTCAAGAATGGATTATTAATTCAGAGGTTACCTTTACGAGGATCCTCATTTTCAGGGAAATAATTATTAATATTTTCAGCTAATGCTCTTAAATGTTTACTTATTGTAGAATGTTACTTTCTGGTTGACAACAACAGCAATCAAAAATTCTTCCAAAAGTGGAAACATTTCTATATATTCCTCTTATAAGCGACTATTCCAAAGAGCTATCTTCTTCAGTATGAAAAATAGCCACGAGAGGCGTTGTATTGGGGCTAGTAAATATTAAATAAATAATGGTTCGGACAAGAGCTAGCTTCTGAGTCGACTAAAAAAATGTGCTATATACTCGTGAATAAAAGTGTACATCTACATGATTCAGTCAAAATATTTCGCGGACCACGGGTTGAAGAACACAGCAGATGATCTACAGCAGATGATCTACAGCATTTGAACATTGTGAAGATACAAGGGTTACCTTTTGTGTTTTTACAAGCGACCACTAGATGGCAATATTTAAATGTGTCATTACTATATTCGTAAAATTTGACATTTGTTATTGTGAAATCAGTAGCAACTATAAATTGACCGAGTTTGTGAAAAAATGGGTATTACTCGTGAAGGTTTTCGTTGGGTGATTTTTTACGATTTTTGTAAAGGCCTAACTCAACAACAATGCATAGATTCGCTTCGTTCAACTTTTGGTAATGAAGCACCATCAGAAAAGACTGTTTACAATTAGTTTGCAGATTTTAGATCAAGAACGTAGTGTCTGATTATATAAATTTCCTAAAAGATTTGCAGTTTTTGCAAACCCATGTCATTCAAAATTTCTCAGTAATCACCTTTCAAATTCAACACCAGTTAACGTTGGTGCTAGTCTGTTTACTGGGCATTCCAGATATTTGCTTACATAACTGAAATACCTACAAAATACTTGCGATATTTGAGTATTTACTTGATGAGACAATAATTAACTCCATCAAAGTACTTGGAATAATTTAACTAATATTCTATCACGTGATCACAATCGAAATATATGCACTTATATAAATTAATACTTAAAAAATTGATGTGAAGTGTGAATTTTCACACATTTCAGGGTTTTGCAGGTATTTAGTAAGTGAATGATGATTATTTGGGATGCGAAAAAAAATTTTTTTTCAAATTTCATTTCAAATAAAAGACAAAATTCGTCAATACCGGGTGTATTGCTAAACCTCGATAAAGTAGAAATTTCTGATGGGGAATCCGTTGTAAACTCATTTAACGACTTTTTTTTTCTCTGTTTTTGAACCATATTCAACTATTATAATTAAAATGATAATTTGCACTTATCAACCTCTCCATTATCCATTAGTTCACTGCATATTTCTGAAAACAATCTAAAAACTGTTCTAAATGATCTCGATCCTAACAAAGTAGCTGGTCCTGATGATATTCCGTCATATTTCATTAAATCTTTATCTGATCAATTATTAGCTCCTCTGCTTATTATCTATAATAAATCCATTTCTGAAGGCATATTTCCCAGCATTTGGAAAAGAGCCTATATCAGCCCAATTTTTAAATCAGGTAATCGAAATTTAATAAAAAATTATCGGCCAGTTTCCAAACTATGTATTTTTGGAAAAATTTTTGAATCATTAATTTTTAATAATATCTACAATTCCGTCAAGAATTACATAATTCCCCAGCAACACGGATTTGTTCGAGGTAGATCGGTTGACACAAATTTGTTTTTGTATACCGACTATTTGCTAAAACATTTAGATAAACAAATTCAAGTGGATTCTGTATACACAGACTTCAGTAAAGCCTTTGACAAAATCAACCATAATCTTCTAATAAATAAGCTCTTAAAAATGGGTATTCATGGGGATTTACTTAAATGGTTTATCTCTTACATTAAGAACCGAAGTCAAGCTGTGAAAATCAATCAATTTACGTCAAGGTTTGTAAAAATTACATCTGGTGTCCCTCAGGGGTCTCATTTAGGACCATTACTCTTTCTGCTTTTCATAAACGACATCACTAGTTATATTTCAAATGTTAATTTTCTATTATTTGCTGATGACATGAAAATGTTCTTTAAAATTACTTCAATTTCTGACGCAATATTGCTTCAAAATGACCTTGATAATTTCCATAAATATTGCGATGTAAATAAACTTTTCTTGAATTATGGTAAATGCCAAATTGTCTCATTTTCTAGAAATACTAATAAGTTTACATTTGACTATAAGTTAAATGGGAATTTATTAAATAGGACTGAAGTTGTGAAGGATCTTGGGGTGTATATTGACACAAAATTATCATTTGAAGCTCATATAATAAATATAGTTTCTAAAGCCTGGAGAATGCTGGGTTTTATTATTCGTAGCACAAAAAAATTTAAATCGGTAATTCCTATTAAAAATCTTTACTTTGCATATGTTTATAGTCTACTAAATTTTGCATCCGTTATTTGGAACCCACAGTATGATAAGTATGTAAATAAAATTGAAAGAATTCAGATTAAAGCTTTAAAATATCTTTGCTATAAAACAGACACCCCTTATGAAAATTATGAATCTGCCTGTACTACTTTTAATATTTTAACATTAAAAAATCGTCGTGTGCTAGCGGACATGCTTTTTCTTTATAAGATTGTTAATAGCATTACTGAAAGCAGTGACCTGCTACAACTTTTTGGTCTTCATGTTCCCTCATATCAGACCCGCAACCAAACGTTATTTCACGTAACAAATTTTAATACTAATTCCTTCCGTAATTCACCCCTCATCAGATTGGCATCTACTTATAATATGAACTTTGGGACCATTGATATTTTCAATTCTGCCAAACTTCTGTTCCGCCGAAAGTGCATTGAAATTCTAAGATAAACTTTATGTTGTCCAATAAATTGCATGTGTCATTACTTGTATGTATCTAAAACATTTCGTATTTTTTCACTATTTGATTATGTACTTTAATTAGTAATAATTTAAACATATAACGTGTATTATTATACAGAGAACACTTTACTGGGCTTGTCCTGTGTGTGTTCCAGTCCAATAAATAAATAAATAAATATATGTATGACAAAATTGAGACTTGGAAAAATTTTACAAAAATTATTCAAAATTTTTCGTTTTATTAAAAAACGTCTCAAATAAAAGTTGATAGTTATTGCTTTTATAGCAACTTTTGTTAAATAAATTTTTTCGAAATATTTTTCTGTTGTGAAATATTCACAAAAATCTTAAAATCGACACGAGTAAACTACCATTTTTAGTCAATCGATTTTTACCAAAAGTTGATCACCTCGTGCCATTGATGACAGAAGCTTAAATATGAAGTTTCATAAAAATCCTTTCAGCCGAATTTGCTCTGCACGTGTACACAGACAGACAGAAATAACTTGGCCTAATATTTTCTAACAGAGATATTATTTATCATGACCATGGAAACGTTACATATAAATATAAAAAAATTGATTTTCGAAAAAATTTTCAAATGTTTTTCGTTTTTTCAAAAAAAAAAAAAAAATTCAAATAAAAGTTGTTAGTTATTGCTTTTATAGTAACTTTTGTTCAATAAATTTTTTCGAAATATTTTTCTATTGTGAAATATAGATTTTTACCAAAAGTTGATCAACTTGTGCCATTGATGGCAGAAGCTTAAATATGTAGTTTCATAAAAATCCTTTCTGCCGAATTTGTACGTGTACAAACAGACAGACGGACGGACGGACAGACGGACAGACGGACAGACGGACAGACGGACAGACGGACAGACGGACAGACGGACAGACGGACAGACGGACAGACGGACAGACGGACAGACGGACAGACGGACAGACGGACAGACGGACGGACGGACGGACGGACGGACGGACGGACGGACGGACAGACGGACGGACCGACAGACATCATGCTAAGAATAGTCAAAACGTTATGTAGGGACCTCAATTTGTGGAGATCCATCGAAATCTCGAAATGTCAAAATCGGTATGATCGCAATACCTCCCTTATATATGTTGGCGGTCAAGTTGATCAACTCGTGCCATTAATATCAAAAGCTTAATTATGCAGTTTCATACAAACCTTTTTAGCCGAATTTGCTCTGCATATGTACACAGAGAGACAGACAGACGGATGGACGGACAGACAGACCGACAGACGTCATGCTATAAATAGTCAAAACGTTATGTAGGGACCTCAATTCGTGGAAATCCATCGAAATCTCGAAATGTCAAAATCGGTATGATCACAATCCTCTCTTATATATGTTGGCAGTCGGTAAAAATTTGTGGAAACTGGTTCGGTTATGAACAAAACAAACTCTACCGCGTCCTCGTTTTGTGCGGTCGGCCGAAAACATTGCAGATGTCAGTGAGAGTATCGATGAGAATCCAGGAACATCAACACGTCGTCGTTCTCAACAGTTGAATATTAGCTGAACCAGTTTGCAACGAATTCTCACCAAAGACCTTCACCTCCACCCGTACAAAGTTCAATTAACTCAGGAGCTTAAGTCACATGACCATTTACAATTGAGACAATTTGTTAATTGGGTGATGGAAAACCAAACAGTGAATGCCATTTTTTTAAAAAACATCTTTAACAATGATGCCTATTTTCATTTGGATGGTTTTGTTAATAAGCAGAATTGTCGAATTTGGGGCAGGGAAAATCCTCGTGTTATTTATGAAAAAACGATGCACCCACAAAGAGTCACTGTTTGGTGCGGATTATGAGCTGGAAGTGTAATTGGACCGTTCTTTTTTGAGAATGAGTCTAGCCAAGCTGTAACTGTAAATGGAATACGATATCGTGCCATGATATCTTAGTTTTTGTGGTATCAATTGGACGACATGGAAGATGTCGTCCTCGAAGAAATGTGGTTTTAACAAGATGGTGCCACATGTCATACAGCAAGAGAAACCTTGGATTTGTTAAGACAACATTTTCCTGGTCGTGTGATTTCCAGAAATGCTGACGTTAATTGGCCGGCCAGATCCTGTGACTTGACGCCATGCGATTTTTCCTCTGGGGTTTTGTAAAGTCCAAGGTCTATGCTAACAAACCACAAACAATTCCTGTACTGAAAACAGAGATCCAACGCGTTATTTCTGAAATTGAACCAAGTGCATTGCAAGTCTTCGAAAATTTTTATCAAAAGGGTCAGGGTATGCCAGCACATCCGATGCGGCCATTTGGCCGACATCATATTCCATAATTAATGTCATCATGTCTACTTTATAAATCAATAAAAATTTCCCAATTAAATTATAATTTACTGTGTTTCATTTCAAAATAAAATCCAGCGTACGCGATGGGCCACTTCTTATATCGTCAATAAATTAATAAGAACACAGGGTGTTAGGTAAATATCCGGCTCAATTTAAAAGACAGCATGGTGACGTAGAATGCAATCGATTTTTCCTTTACCAATTTTCTCTAAAATGTGAATTTCGTCCAAAAATAAACAAACAAAAAGATGCTCCAAATTTTGAAAACCACTGACTTTTTTAATTTATATTATTTATTTATTTATTTATTTATTTATTATAATTAAGGACACTACAGACCAATGGTCCCAAATGTGCCCGTACATAAAAGTAAATATACATTCACAACTTACAACCTATATTTAACAATATGTGTATACATATATAAACTTATAAATATTTATTAAACATGTAAGAAAATGAGAAAAATAACTAAAAAAATAGAAAATGTGGAAGTAAAAAAAATTATACGGTCAAGACAAACTTTTTGAACACAACAAAATTCATATAAAACAAGTCAATGTCTTCATTCATTTGTAGAGTCTGGTTATAGAGTGATACCATCCGGTTAAGGGAGCTCATTCTGTACTGATCGGTTCTAGCGTGCCGAACTTGAAATACTATATTTTTTCTTCTCGCTCCAACGCGTGGAATTTTGATATTAATCTGAGAAAGAATTTCCGAACAAAACAGACCGCTATTTAGTATTTTGTACAGCAGAATTATATTAATCCAGAAGTTGGAGGATTTTGTAGGTATGACCAAAAAACCCTTATACCGTCATTTTGTCGTCTGTCTGTCTGTTCGGTAAAAATTATAGCCAAACGGCTAAACCTAGAGAGTTGAAATTTGGCATGCTTATACAACTCGTTGACCCGCACATAGGAAAAATACCAAAACATCTAAAAAACATATCCCCCTAAAAATATAAACAAATATGGGCTCATCGAAAAAAAAATATTTTTTTTAAATTCTGAGCAGGGTATCAAATGAAAGCCGTGGAGTACGTGGATTAACGATCAAAATTTTATTTTTGCAAAATAAATTATTTTGACGCGATTTTTGCCAAAATTGTGCAAAACAATTTTTGTCCCACACCCTGTAGCCCAGATGGTCTAAACTAAAAATCTGAAAAAAGTAATGTACATTTGTGTGAACCGGAATAGTACAAGAGGAATTTTGGATCAGATTAAGTTTTCGGAAAATAACATTTTTTGTGTTTTTTGCGTGACCATGTAAAATATTTAATGATATTATGTAGCACAGTAGACAGAGCGCTTCGATGGTGTAATGGTTAGTATACTGGCGTTCTAATTTGGAGACTCGAGTTCAAATCGGACTCGAGGCAATTTCATTTTTTCTGTTTTTTGCATTTTTATTTTGTTTAAATTATTTTTTCAAAATTCTAGTTATATTTGGGCAAATATTGCATTTAATTTTTAAAAGCGTAAATTTAATAACCAATGGAAATTGTTGAAATTGATTACTATTGGACTTACAACCCAATAACTTAAAATATAACGTAACTATAAATATATAATACCATGGATACAAGTAAAAAAATGAAATATATTAAATATATGTTATGTCATGTGTTATAATGTCTGTATCATATTAGTGCCTAAATATATTACTGCTATACTGCTATTTATATTCCTATAAATACACGAAAACAGAAGGGTGGAGCTTATGACTAAAACAACCAATGGAAGCCATAGGCGCAATTTTCAAAATCTTATTAAACCTTGCTATATAAAAAAAATACACATATTTAGAAACCTACACAATGGTATTAGGCATTCGAATTAAAATTAACAAAAAAATATTTTAACATAAAATTTGTTTTGGCACCCCAAATAATCATTATTCACTTACTAAATACCTGCGAAACCCTGAAATGTGTGAAAATTCACACTTCACATCAATTTTTTCTTCATAAAATTGAAAAGCATTTTGTTGAAATAAAATTACGGTATTGTTTGCATGGTTTCTATTTATCTCAGTCACATATGTCATGGTTGTAACAGACAAAATATTAGTGGTTCCTAAACGGTGGTACCGCATCGATTATTAAGCGATATACGCATCTTATCCAAAAATGGTTGAGGACTTTTTAGCTCTAAATGGGCCAACAATGCTGCCTTTAAAATTGTGCCGGACATTTACCTAACATCCTGTATATTGATAAATGGCTTTTTTTCAATTTCTAAAACGTATTTCTCATTACTTACAATTTGTTAGTTGATTTATAAGTATTTCACTTCTAAAAATGATACCTTCATAACAAAATACTAAACTAATTCAAACATTAGGTTGCACAAGTACGCAATGGAATATTGTACGGATTTTGTCACAGTTGGAAAAAACTAACGCTCACTTTTTGTTTTATGTACTCTTACTGCTCTCCACACCTTTCTTGCCATTTTCGGAGGCATCAGTCAGCTATCATAAGTGATTGACTTTGTTTATTTTCATTATTCTTATCGAACTATGAAACAAATATATTTATTTTCTGATAAATCTTTTCTACAATTTTCAAATATTGAATTTTTTTTTTTTCTAGGGAGAATTTTTTTCTAAATCCGTTTATTTTCTTTGAAAAGAATATGATAAAAACTAAAATTGTTCAGAACACAAATGTAATAAAAATTCTAGCAAAAACATGACATATGAGTTCAGAAGTTAAATATTAAATTTGGCATAACCTTTAACTTTTCTGTTTTTCTTTTTAACTGCTGACAAGTATCGTATGGAAAAATGTATTTCATTTTTCTTTCCATATGAAAAATTAAAAGATCTATCTTTACCAAAGATTTCTGGACATTTTAGTCTTTAACCCAGTTTCATAAAATATGTTTTTAGATTATGACTTCATAAATAATATACACTACTTGCAAAGTTAAAAATAAAACTTACATTCAAAACATTTAAAATGATTTATTGTTTCAAAAGAACATAGTATACGAGGGTTACCTTTTATGTTTTTACAAACGACCACTAGATGTCAATATTGAAATGTGTCATAACTATATTCGTAAAATTTGACATTTGTTATTGTGAAGTCAGTGGCAGCTTAAAAATTGACCGAGTAGTTTGTTGACAGTGAGCGTTTAAAAAACAAGTTTGTGAAAAATTGGATAGTACTCATAAAGGTTTTCGTTGGATGATTTTTTACGATTTTAACAAAGGCCTAACTCAACAACAATGCCTAGATTCGCTTCGTTCAACTTTTGATAATAATAATAATAATAATAATAATGTTTATTGACTAAGATACTATACAGAGTAGGTATTGTTTTTAGTCAGTCAATACATAAAATACAAAATACAAATTTCACAATTATACACTATTAAAATTTACATGTTCTAATTCCTCAAAGCTGTACAATGGATTTTGACACAAGATTACTTTGAGTTTTGCCTGGAATTTTTGAGAAGGTAGCTTTCTAACCTCCTCAGGTAAAAGATTAAAAAATTTAATTGAATAATAACTGCAGCAGTTTCTGGATATATTTAGGCGTAAAAAATTGGAGCGGATATTGTTTCTCGAACGAGTATAATGGCTGTGTGTTTCGCTGTTGGTTGGAATATTTTGCAAATTTTTAAAGATATGCAACAGGCAGTGATAGATATATAAGGATGGCAGGGACATTATATGGAATTTCACAAAAAGATCCCGGCAGTCAGCTTGGAAAGGAGCAGAGGCCATTATTCTCACAACTTTACGTTGTAGGGCGAAGATTCTCTTGGCAGCTGGCGAATGTCCCCAGATTAGTAAGCCATAGCTTAGTTGGGAATGAAAAAGAGAGAAATAGGCTTTTAGAACCACGTCAGTATTAACTTCTCGTTTTAAGTTTCTAATTAAATAGGTAAAAGATCTTAGTTTACGACTAAGAAATTCCGTATGCTGGTCTCAGCGAAGATGGGGATCAACATGAATGCCAAGGAATGTTACATGTGCGGGATTGTCGTAGTCATGTGGTCTAGTTGTTACAAGAAGGTTCTGGGATTTGCTTGCATTCAAGCATAATTTATTGCTGGTAAACCATAAGTTGGCATTGTTGATGAGGGGTTCATTTTCAGATAGAAGTAAGTTTAAGTCTGAATTTGCAGTTAACAGAGTTGTATCATCAGCGTAAAGGATTGTTTTGGACTCCATGAAAAGGGAGAAGTCATTGATATAAATTAAAAATAGTAGTGGGCCGAGAACTGAACCTTGGGGGACACCGAGAAGAAGAGGAAGAGGTTCAGATTTGTGGCCGTCAATTTGGGTGAATTGTTGTCGATTGGATAAAAAAGACTTAAGCATAGAACAGCTATTGTCGTCAAAGCCATAAAAGGGGAGTTTATTAAGTAAAATGCTGTGTGAAATACAATCAAAAGCTTTGCTTAAGTCCAGAAAAGTGCTGAGACAGTACTCGCCAGATTCAAGTGCTTCCGTGGCATAAGCAATATAATCTAGGAGTGCGTGAGTCGTGTTTAGGTTGTTTCTGAAACCAAATTGACTATTGGAGAATAAGTTATATTTAGTGAAATGCTGCATTATCTGCTTGTGAAGAATTTTTTCTAATATCTTGGAAAAGATCGGAAGAATTGATATGGGTCTGTAGTTGTTAAGGTTATTTAAATCTCCTTTCTTGAATATTGGCAAAACTTTGGCCCGTTTTAATACGTCAGGAAAGCAATTATTCTGTATACAGTCGTTAAACACCTTGGTTAAGATCGGAATTAAGGGATCTTTGACAGATTTTATGACCTTTGAAGATAGGTCGTAGACGTCACGAGTATTGCTGTTTTTTAGCGAAGAGATAATGTCCCGGACTGTAATTTCACTAACTTGTTCAAATGAAAAGTTTGGGAAGGAAGAATTAAGGCGAGACCGTAAGAAGAATTCAGGCGATACATCAGAGGGAGGTAGTTTTTCACTTAATGTTTTGGCAATTGTGGAGAAATATTCATTAAATTGTTCTGCTGAAAATGGAGGGTCGGAGTTTTTTGAATTCTTTCTACGCTTGTTAATGATTTTCCACGCGGCTTTGTTTAAATTACTAGACTCCGAAATGAATTTAGAGTGTGCTGCTATCTTAGTTTCAGAAATTTCTTTTCGGTAAAGAACTTTATATTTGATGAGTGCGAGCTTGTTTATTCTATTTGGGTTTTCCTGGAAAGATTGTTCTAGAATACGAAGAGTATTTCTCATATTCCGAAGATGGACATTAAACCAATTCACTTGGCAATGGTTGGCTTTATTTGAAATTTTGGATTTCTTAAGAGGAAATGTTTTGTCGAAGATGGAGAGAAATAATTGAAAGAATTTGTCGAACTTATCTGTTAAGTCAGAGGTAGAGATTAATAAATCCCATGAAAGCGAGTCCAATTTGACGAAAAAATTTTGTATGCTTGAGTCGGAGATCATTCTGTGATAAAAGGAGGTAGGCGTAGTGGATTTAGAAAGGATAATGAAGCACCATCAGAAAAGTTTACAATTTGTTTGCATCTGTCAAATTACTGTTGTGTTATATTGATTTGCAGAATTTCGTCGTGGTCGTACGTCCGTTAGTAATGAATATCGTGAAGGTCGACCAAAATCGATTGTGATTTAAAAAAAACATCGATGCTGTGCGCAAAATGATTGAAGAAGATCAGCATGTGACTTACCGTGAGATAGAGGCATCCTTTGGCATATCGCAGACTGCAATACATTCGATTTTGCAAGAACATTTAGCTGTAAAAAAGATCTGTTCCCGATGGATTCTGCATTATTTGACCGAAGCTAAAAAAAGAGCTAATGTTGATTGGTGTAAGCGAATGCTAAAAAATTCAACCTAGATTTATTCATATGAACCGAAAACTAAGCAACAATCCACTGTTTGGGTCTTCCAAGATGAACCGATACTCACAAAAGTTGTTCGTTCACGAAGCACTGCCAAGAAAATGTTCGCTTGTTTTTTCGGTTGAACTGGACATGTCGCAACCATTCCTTTAGAGGATTGGAGAACAGTTAATGCTGATTGCTATACAACAATTTTTTTTGCCAGAAGTCATCGACAAAATCAGGAAAAAACACAGCATATCAAACAATTGATTATTTGAAGGAAAAAAACATCGAATTATTGTCTCATTGCTCATATTCACCTGATTTATCCCCTAACGACTTTGTTTTGTTCTACAATGTCAAACAAAAAATGTGTGCACAGCTATTTTCATCACCTCAAGAACTGTTGACGCCTTCGAAAACCATGTTTTTTTGATATACCTACCTACTTCAGAACGGAAAAAATGTTTCGAGAATTAGTGTGGACGCATGCAAAAGTGTATAAATCTTAGAGGCGAATATTTTGAAAAGCAATAAAACAGTTTGCTCCAAAAAAAATTTTTTCTTTCTTAGTTTTTGTAAAAACTTAAAAGGTAGCCTTCGTATAAAAGTAAAAAAAATTCTGTATATAGAAAAATAAACAATATAAACAAGAATATAGTTTAACTTTCTTTTCAGTTCTCAGAGGAGGCAGGTTATTCTTGTTTGATAATAAAGCTTCGTCTTTTGATCCACAAAATATAAATTAAACATTAATTAGACAATTTTTGCATTTGCGAATTAATTTCTGCATTATTAACAAAGACATTTTCTGCATTATTTCACTTTCTGTATCTTGTTACTAAACTGAAGTACTAAGTTACTGAAACGTTGAAGTTCCACTGTAGACCTCATTCTGTTTTTAATAAGCGATAGCTGACTAAACGAAAGTTCACTGGATCAATTTGTCACCACCAAACAAAGGTACATCCTTAATAGACCATATTAGTAATTACGTCACAAAATGGGATTCAGTGCTGCCGCCTCGCGGTTGGATTCCTTTTATTTGAACTTAGCATGTTGTTTTTTGTTAAATTGTATTTTGGAAGTATAAATTAAGTTTTCAAAGTAAGAGAATGCTTCACATCAAAACTACAAGTCAATATTTATTTATTAAAATTCTTATTTTATACATTATAATTTAATATGTCATTATTTTTGCAGAACAATATTATTTTGTCGGTTAATTTTGAAAATTTTACGTTAATAATCGTTATAATGGCAAGTAACATAGCAATAAGTGCGTATGCCATATCTAAATGATTTGAAGGAACAATATGTGTTTTTATTTTATCCATTATTGTTTTTCATTTTCATCTGTCAAAAAACGAAAAAAATTGCAATTAAGAATGTAGCTGTAATGGTTATAATTTGGAGAAAACCACCATTATGCATTCTAAAACAAAATGTTAATGATTACTTAGTGTTAATTAAATAAATACTATAGATATTTCGATTTTCATATTATTTAAAAACGTAAGATTTAACTTTATCTTCGAATCCATATTTATATATTTATAAAATCATTATTCTATAATTAAAGTATCTGGACTGTATATATTAGTATATGTTTATCAAAAATACATATTTTTTGCTCCAAAATTGAAGATATTCATAAAATTAAGGTAAAAAAAGTAATGTCACATATATATTAAACCAGTCAAAAACTTCCAAAGGACTCAGCTCTCAGATGGCAGCACATGTATGTTACGACACACTAATATGGTCTATTGAGCTGATACATTAAGGATGCTACTTTCAAGTTCATGTTTACTTAATAACTCAGCCTGTGCTGATGCTGTTATACAATTTTTCTTTGGCATACTGGACGAATTGGATTAGTTCATCGGGAAATACGCCTTTTTCCAAATCTTGGGAATAATTTTCTGCCAATTTGATTGCTTTTTCCTTCATTTTTTTGGGATGTCGTTGAACATGAACTTGAAACTACTTTAAATTTTTTATATACTTCTACATACGCATCCATTCGGTTGTTTAATGCATTTTTAAGGGCATCAACACTACGTAAAAATGTTCCTATACGAAACCTCTCTCTTCTTTATAATATAGTTTCGTTTTCTTCGATGTTGTTGACATCAAATTTGTCCCGCAATGTATATAAATATGCTACCAGCGATTCTAACAAATCAATTGCCATTTTAAGATCTATTGTGGAAGATTGTAAAAATTTATTTGTTGCATTGAATCTTGACAGAATATTATTCTAAAAATGACAAAAATTCTTGTTTCCAAGAAGTCCATTTTGGTCCATTTAATATTTTCAGCAAAAATAATTCATATATGATATTGTCTGGGAAAAAGTTCGTGGCGTTTTTGCTGATAGACGGCGCCAATTGCAAATAACTCAGGAAACACAGATCGCAGCGACACCACTAAAGCGCTCGTTGGAAAGGTTCGAACGTTACTTTGAGTGTCTAAACATCAAAATTTGTGCAGTGGTTGGAAAGTTGTTTGTGTTTGAAAATGGGGAAAAGTAATGAAAAATTGTTATATTTTGCAATATTATTACGACAAAGGGAAGAACGCTGGCCAGGCTTGTGAAAAAATTTGTGCTGTCTACGGTGAACGTACTTTATCAAAATCTGCTGCGCGGAAATAGTTCGCTCGCTTTCGTTCTGGTAATTTTAATGTGAAAGATGACTCACGCTCTGGTCGTCCAATCAGTGAAAAAGTTGACAAAATTCTTGAAAAAGTCCAGCAAGATAAGCATATCTGCAGTGTAGATATTGGAACGGAGCTAGGCATTGACCACAAAACTGTTTTAAACCATTTACAGAAAGCTGGCTACAAAAAGAAGCTCGATATATGGGTTCCTCATGAGGTGAGCGCGAAAAACATGATAGACCGAATTAAAATCTGCGATGCGCTGCTAAAACGCAATGAAATCGAGCCATTTCTGAAACGTGTCATAACCGGTGATGAAAAATGGATCACGTACGACAAAGCGTAAGAGATCGTGGACAAGGGATGGTGAGCCATCACAAGCGTTCGCGAAACGAGGATGGACGCCGAATAAGGTGATGCTGTGTGAGTGGTGGGACTGGAAGATTCAACTAGAGATGGACACAACTAGAGAGATTACGCTAGGCAATTGAAAGAGAACGGCCCAAATTTAATAAGGAAAGGTGTCGTCTTTCATCATGACAACGCAGGACCACACACTTCTTTGATGACCCGTCAAAAATTGCTAGAGCTTGGTTGGGAAATTTTGTTGCATCCACCGTATAGTCCAGACATAGCACCCTCTGACTATCACCTATTCCGATCTCTGCAGAATTCTCTCAATGGAATTAAGCTGATTTCAAAAGAAGCCTGTGAAAACCACTTGATTCAGTTTTTCCACCAGAAACCACAGTTCTTCACCGATGGCATCATGGCTCTACCCGAAAAATGGCGAAACGTTGTCGATAACAATGGAGCATATTTGGTTTAAATAAATTCATTTTCACACTATAACAAAACCAGTTGAATTTTACTAAAAAAACGCCACTAACTTTTCCCCAGACCTGATATTATAAAATTATTAATTATAAAACTTTACCATACAACAGGGGGGCTCGGGTCGGTAACTCTCCCCCCTTTAATTAGGCACTGGCTGATGCGCTGTAGTGATTATCTGCTGTGGTCAAAGTTATCATTGGTTATTGGTCACTGGTTAATGAACTTTTTTTTAACAATATATTCTATTCTTATCAACCAAAAATGATTTAATGCAACAAGTTGAGAAGAAACTCTATTTCTGTCGACTTATTTTCATATTAAATTAATTTTATTCACTGTAGATCTTTCAAAGATTTTCTCTGTAATTGAATTTTTATTCATACATTGAGAAAGTTATTTTTTTTTTTTTGCAAAATATTGAAATATGTCATTGAACAAGTATGAAGAACTGGTATTTTAGAATTTCAAATTTGCACACTGAATATCTCGAGTATTTATTAAAGACATTGACAAATGTGAAAAACTGATATGTGTTTCACATGTTTATCGATTCTAAATAACTTACTTATTTTCCCATTTCCTTATTACATTTGTCATCAAAATTCCATAAACTTTGAAATGAAATTATGAAATACGAGACTTGATCAAAATATATGCGAACAACACCCATTGCGCAATACCTAATAAATGATAGGTGGAAAAGCTAATACGAGGGTTACCTTTTATGTTTTTACAAATGACTACTAGATGTCAATATTGGAATGTGTTATTACTATATTCGTAAAATTTGATATTTGTTATGGTGAAATCAGTGGCAGCTTATAAATTGACCGAGTAGTTGGTTGATAGTGAGCGTTAAAAAAAAACAAAAATATTTAAATATTTATTCCTATATTTTTAAGTTTGACAGCTACGTAACAATAACATTGAACATCCTCTATATAACGTTTCAAAATTGACCATTGCGGAAGTACGATCTTAAATGTATTTCCCTATAGTGACATTATGGGAACGAAAATAATAATATTATACAAGGTGTCTCAAAAGAAATTTTATATTTAGTGGATCGATTAAAAAAAAAGTAAGCCGTATATAGAAAAAATGTTTATTAATTATTAAAATACACTTTTTGGGGATTCATTTCTTAAAAATAATATCGTCTAAATGTAGACCCTCGCGTTCTCGGCACTACTTATGACGTCTCGGCAGGTGGACTCAGGGATGGCTGCCATTTCGTGAGGGATATTTTCTTTCAAATGCGCCAGTGAAGTCGGTTTATTGGCGTAAACTTTAGATTTAAGATAACCCCATAGGAAAAAATCCATAGGGGTTAAATCTGGACTGCGTGGAGGCCAATTTATGTCACCTCTCCGGGAGATCAATTTGCCTGAGAAAATTTCACGAACACGTGGCAGAGACATATTGGACGTGTGTGAAGTTGCTCCGTCCTGTTGGAACCATGTTCTTTGGTTATAGCCAGGAAAGTTTTGCAGTTCAGGTACCAAGAAGTTGTCTAACATCTCCCCATAACGCTCTGAATTCACTGTAACTGCACGCCCCCTTTCGTCTTCAAAAAAGTAAGGGCCGATAATTCCTCGCGCCGACATCGCAGCCCATACGGTCACTTTAGGCGAATGTAGGGGTTTCTGATGTTTGCGTTTCGGATTCGTTGCACTCCAGTAGCAGCAGTTCTGCTTATTTACGTGGCCATTAAGATGAAAATGAGCTTCATCCGAAAACAAAATGTTGGTAAACGTTGAAAATCGCTCAATCACCTGATTTACGAAATTAAGCCTCTGACTGGCATCTTGGGGCTTTAATTCTTGCACCAATTGAATTTTGTTGGGGTGCAGCTTTAGGTCTTTGTGCATAATGCGATGTAATGATGATCTATGCACATTTAAAGCACTTGCGCGCTTCCGAATTGAAAGGTTCGGGTCGTCACGAACAGACTGATTAACATTCTCCACGTTTTCTACCGTTCTTGATGACCTAGGTCGCCCGGATTTTGATTTATCCAGCGTTGTACTAGTCTCTTCAAACTTTTTAACCCAATGTCGAATGAGAGGAATGCTTGGCGCATCATTTAAGTGGCGAAAACCTCGAATACTGCAGAATTTTCTACGCGCTACAGTCACCGAATCACCGTTTTTGTAAAATTCTCGCACGCATAACGCGCGGTCTGCTCCCGAGAAACACTCCATAGCGACTAAATTCCCAAGAGCCAGGCTACCGATTGTCATAACCCCCGCGCCCCTCGGATACGTTGCGTTCACGCAGTAAGCTAAATAAATATAAAATTTCTTTTGAGACACCTTGTACTATCCTATTTTACTAAGTGAAGCTTAGTTGTAGACAGGGACGTAGCCAGGATTTCAGCTTGGGGGGGGGGGGCAAAAATAACAAAATATTCTAAATTGGTCGGTACGACCTTTGCAATGACTTGGGCAGAAAAGTGACAAAGAGCCAAATCTATATTGAAAAAAAAAAACAATAACATCGCCGCTAAAAAATATATGCTATATTTAAGAAAAAAAATGTAAAAATTGTTTATTGGTTTTAAAATAATCAAGTATTACAATAAATTTATATTTACTTATACATTTAGTTTGTGATACCTATTGTAGTTGCTAGTATATTACAATAAAATAATTTTTTTAATGGGACGATTGCTCCTGTATAGTGTTCTATAAGACTTTAATATTTGGTGAATATTCAGTAATCTTTAACTTAAGGCAGCACTCAAATTTCAGGTCAGTAAGATTACTTTGTAAGATTGAACGATTCTGGAAGACGGTTCCAAGCTTCGAAAAGAACTTTATCTACATTTTGAAGATTGCGAATTTCGATCCACTTATGCTGGGAAGATAAAATTCACTTTTTTCTTTCTAAATGTTCCAGTTCAGAATTAAGTTTTAAGAATATATAATTCCATAAACCTTTGGATTTCAAATCCACTAATTGAAGGTGATAAATGTAATTGCTACATATCTACTACAATTGGTTTTGTCAAAAAAGCTAGTGTAGCTTTATATTTTCTAAACTCTTTAAATCTATCTCGAAAAACTTCTTGCATGTTAACAATAATTTGTGCAAAAAAAAAAAAAAATGTATTAATAACATGTTTTTGTAAATTAATAAAATGTAAAAATGTTTTTGCACGTAAATCATTCACAAATACAGATAACTTTTTTTCGAAACAAATAAGTTCTTCTAAAAGGGAATATGCAGTAACTCGGGGAATTACCGGGCGTGAATTGCACCGTAAAACATTCTGAAAAATACAAAACCTGTATAGTACAGGCAGAAAGGTGAAAGTTAAAAAATAGATTATATTAAAATAAAAACCAGCCAATTTTCAAAGAGCCACAAAATTTTCTAAAAGAGCCGCAGGTTCCCAACCCCTGTTCTAGGTCTTTTGCAGTATATTAAATAATAAAAGTCCGGTAAATTTATAAATTTTCTTTACCTCCGGTGGAGAAAACTTCTAACAACCTAAATTATATTTTAAATAAGGTAAACTATCCTGGGGGGGGGAATGCCCCCTATGCCCCCCCCTGGCTACGTCCCTGGTTGTAGAATTAAGTAAATGATTATGAGCTTGGCTCTAATTAGGCTGACCAGATTTTTTTTACAGAAAAAGAATAAAAAATCAGCTGTGGCCACCACAGGACCGACCGCCATCGTAAAGTACTTATATAAAATACATTCTAGCAGCAGAGTAGAAATAACTTGGCCTAATATTTTCTAACAGAGATATTATTTATCATGACCATGGAAACGTTACATATAAGTATGAAAAAATTGAGAAAAATATTAAAAAAATTTACAAAAATTTTTCGAAATTTTTCGTTTTCTCAAACAACGTCTCAAATAAAAGTTATTAGTTATTGCTTTTATAGCTACTTTTGTTCAATAAATTTTTTCGAAACGTTTTTCTGTTCGCAAAAATCTTAAAATATTCGCAAAAATCTTAAAATCGACACGAGTAAACTCCCATTTCTAGTCAACCGATTTTTACCAAAAGTTGATCAACTCGTGCCATTGATGTCAAAAGCTTGAATATGCAGTTTCATAAAAATCATTTTAGCCGAATTTGCTCTACACGTGTACACAGACAGACAGACGGACGGACGGACGGACAGACGGACGGATAGACAGACAGACAGACGGACGGACAGACAGACCGACAGACATCATGCTAAAAATAGTCAAAACGTTATGTAGGGACCTCAATTCGTGGAGATCCATCGAAATCTCGAAACGTCAAAATCGGTATGATCACAATACCTCCCTTATATATGTTGGCGGTCGGTAAAAACAAACTATGTATATTTAATGGCAAGTAAATTATTAAAAGAGTATACTCCAAAAATACAAGTGATGAGCAAAAAACAGAGGTCTTCACTCCCAAAATAGAAGTGATGAGCAAAAAAAAAGGTCCTCACTCACAAAATAGAAGTAATAATAATAATAATAATAATTTTTAATGAACAAACAAACAAAAGGTCCTCACTCAAAATAGAAGTAATGAGCAAAAAAAAGAGGTCCTCATTTCCAAAATAGAAGTGATAAAAACAAGTGACCAGCAAAAAAGAGTATATTCAGGTTTTTTTAATAAAAAGTAAGAGTATAGAGAATATTACTCAAAAAAGAGTACAATACTTTAAAAAAGAGTATGTCGGTCGCCCTAGCCCTAGTTGTTCAAAGACAATTAACAAATATTTTTCTTTTTCATTGATGTAACCTATCGAGTAGTAATATTTTACTCGTAAATCGCAGTCCATTTATGGATGGATAAGTGGACAGTTGTGATTCTAACTCTTACTGTCAGCGAATGACCCGGTTGTGGCAATGAATGCAGATGAACCATTGTGGCGTAATTCACGTATGAACACGCGGTGTGCGGCTTTCTTCATGCTGCAATGCGAAAACGAACGTGTATTGTTTTTAGCAAATGTTTCACACTTGATCTTTAACTATAATTTGACCTTAATTTAATTGTTAGGACCTTGGTTTTGTAATATTGATTTTTACAAAATTATTGGCAATATTACAAATATACAAACGGATTATAAGTTACATAGTGACACCAGGGCCGGATTTAGATAATGTGTGGCCCTAGACTATTCAAATTTTGAAGCCCATTCAATCGACCCCCCCAAAAGAGATTTTTTTAAATAAACGAACTTATTTAGTAGAAAATAAAATGTTAGTGACTGTTTTATACACATATTATTTATATTTTTTATAAGTTATTCTAGGAAACAAGTCTGTTTTTGAGTAAATTTTAATAAACAAACAGTACCTATAAATTATTTAACACTTACAGTAAAATTTAAAAAAAAATGTTTCTAGCCTTGCTCGTAGCGAAATCATCCAAAAGTTGTTGAAAATTAATGGGCCAATCTTTTACTAAACCTTAGTAGCACTACTAAGACAAGTATACTAAGCGTTACTAAAAATTGATGTTCATAATACAGAATTATTGTTAATAGTCCCTTAATAGTGTCTAGTAAATTGTAATTTAGTATAGGCTATCTCAGAAAGAGAGATAGTAAAAAATCTTTTTGTCAGACAGTTACCAGTGGCGTGCACATTTTAAACACGTTTAAATTGGTTTTGTGTATTTCTATATTACTATTTATCATATTATTAAACGCACACCTGTGACCATATTTATCATATCATTAAACGCATGCCTGTGACCATCTTTTTCTTCAAAATTTTAGGGTAAAATTTTTATGATCTATTGTGTTTAACCCTAGTAACCCTTGTGTTTTCCTATGTTTAACATAGGAAAAATACTAAAACATCTAAAAAACATATTCCCCTAAAAATATAAACAAATATGTGCTCATCAAAAAAAATTTTTTTTTAATTTCTGAGTAGGGTATCAAATGAAAGCCCTTAGTACGTGGATTAACGATCAAAATTTTATTTTTGCAAAATAAATTATTTTGACGCGATTTATGCCAAAATTGTGCAAAAAAAAAAAATTGTCCTACACCCTGTAGCAAAGATAGTTTAAACTAAAAATCTGAAAAAATTCTAAGTAATGTACATTTGTGTGAACCGGAATAGTACAACAGAAATTTTTGATCAGATTATGATTTCGGAAAATAACGTGTATTTTTTATATTTTTTTATTGACGACGTAAATTTTTAATATGTTATGTAAGACAGAAAACCAGTATGCCTTCATGGTGTAGTGGTGAGACATCTCGCTTCCTAAGTTGGAAACTACAGTTCGCTTCCTGTCACAATTTTATTTTTTCTATTGTTTTTTTGCATTTTTATTTAATTTAAATTATTTTGTCAAAATTCTAGTTATATTTTGGCAAATGTTGAATTAATTTTTAAAAGCGAATATTTAATAACCTGTAGGAAGTGTTGAAATTGTAATTTAATTCTATGTTTCAATGTATACGAAATCAAAGGGCCGGAACTTGTGACTAAAACAGCCAATGGAAGCCATAAGCGCAATTTTCAAAATCTTAATGAATCTTGCTGTATAAAAAAAATACTGCACATATTTAGAAACCTAAATAATGGTATAAGGCATTCGAATTAAAATTAACCAAAAAAATATTTTACCATAAAATTTGTTTTGGCATCCCAAATAATCATGATTCACTTACTAAATACTTGCGAAACCCTGAAATGTGTGAAAATTCACAATTCACATCAGTTTTTGTTTACCAGTGTAATCTCTCCAACTGTTGATAGGTCGTCTCATTATTCGATGGGTATTCAATTATCCTTCTTTACTATTAATTTCGATCTACAACAATAAAATGTTAACCTAAGTTTAAATAGGTCAAATCGTAAAAGAAGTAAACTGTAACAAAACATTTATTTTTTACTGCCATCTTTGATTAAAACGTAACGTTTTGTTTTAAACCAGAATCTTTTATTTTCCGTAAAAGACATGTAAAGTATGCCTATTTATTTACTTTGCAGAGTAATCCGAGAGAACTAAATATATTGGGTCATTTTCCACACATACAAAACTGTGCTAGATCTTCTTCAAACAAAATAAGAACAGTCCAAGTTTACTTAACAATGGTTCGTGATGATAATACGTGTAATTGAAGATCTAATAGATGACAAACACGAATTAAATTCAATGAATTGTTATTTTAGTTGTATTGATTATGACGCAAATATACTAATAGTATGTACCTACCGTAAATACCAGATCGCAACTCAAAATGCGATTTCTCGTTCCGAAAACACAAACTTAAGGAGGAAAAAATAGGGTAGGGCATAGGAGCGGATTGGGAATTCAAAACGCCCCGGGAAATTATTAGGAAAGGGGCTCATATACAGTGCTGTCCATAAATATGGAAACCTTTTTATTTTTCCTAATAAAAATTAAATTATTATAGATATTTTTTGTAATTTGTGTATAATTCAAGAGTAAAGAGAAATATTTTGCAACAATAGGGGATACGCATAAAATTTATATTTCCTTAAAACTACATTTTTTTGATATTTTAATGTTAGTTATGTCACCTAACACAACAAAAATCACATTTTAATTAATATTATAGCCAAATTTTTTAATTAAAATATTGTAAGTTTGAAATAAGCCGACCACGCCGCGCAGGTTGCCGAGTAGATACGACTGAGACTGTAAGAGTTTGACGTCACAGATACAGACAAAACATAATGTTTACGTGTTTATATTGTATTGTTTGAGAGTTTTGTATTTGTTTTTAAACAATTTTTCACGCATTTATTATTAAAATAATTTATAAAATATATGTACTCACATTAAAATGGTCTTCACAAACATAAAGTTTACTTTTTTCTGAAATATCGGTTTTATTACGCCTCATAGCTTTTCTGTTGTTTTTCGTCATCAGGTAATGATATAAATTATTTTTTTGGATTTCTAATTGTGCACATTGGTACTAAACAATATTTTCGACTATGTTTCGAAGTACTGGGGCCTGGATCTTCCATATTTTATATATTTTAATATAAAATTTAATTCGGTAAACATGTATAAATTGTTTTTATAGAATTAAACTTTATTTTAATTAAAATCACTCTAACTTTACATAACCCATAAAAGTTATACAAACAAATAAGTTCACAACAGACTATGTACGCTGGCTAGACCTAGTAGTGTCATGTGTCAGTTAGAAGGGTATGACGTCACACGTCGTTTTTGCGCGCTACATACATTTATGATTTTTTTAAGCCTTCAAATTAAAAAAAAAAATTAAAAACTGTTTTTTATGTTTATATGCAACAAGAGGAATATAATAAAAAAATTTAAAAAAATCATGCCTATCCCCTATTAGAATAAATTATTTTTACATATTTAGTATTTACCTTATTAAACATGCTCTACTATGCAATAACTAGCTTGTTGAGTTGAAGATTTTAGTATAAAACTTATTCAGTATTGTATAGTTTGTTTCACGATAAGTTGAAGTGACTATCTACTTATGGTCCTAAACACAGTGGGTGGTGATTATAAATAACTCTAATCCCTTGTTTGTACCCATAAACTAGCCAGCGATGTATCAGGTATAAATTACATTACACCATGTAATGACACAATTGTAACAAGAAATAAACATAAGATATCATCAAAATAAACTTTATTTTTATTATAAATACAATTAATTTATAGAACTTATAATTAAATTTAAAACATTACAATTAGTATTTAAAATATTACAATAAAATAAATTTTAAATTAAATAATGTTTAAGATAAAAAAAAAATCTTACAAGCCCAAATCATTCTCTGAATCAGTCTCTAAATTAATGATTATAGTACGTTCTATTTGAATATAACTATCCTCAGTTTTAATAACATGATTTACACAATTTTTCCAACTATCTACAGGGATATTTTCCAATTCTTTTTTTATAAGTTCTATCACAGTGCCGTTTAAAGTGGGAGAAACATTATTCCGTTTTATTCTCGCCTTTAACTGACTCACATTTGTTCAATAGGATTGAATATACAATAATACGTGTGTCCTTTGCATTGAGCAATATTATCGCAAACATATTCTTTAGAAAAGCTATAACTTTTTAATAATTTAATTAAACAATTTTTTTTATAACTTTCTTCAAAGTAAATATCATTTTTATATAAAAAGTCTTGGATTTCCTTCTTACTGTTTGCACTATTCGGTACTTTATTTAGTTGCCGACTATGGTAACTTGCATTGTCCATAACAATAACTCTGTAAGCCGGTATATTCGGGAGTAATTTATTTTCGAACCAGTTTTCGAACATTTCCGCCGTGGTATCGTCATGGTAGTCGAGTCTAGAATCTTTGATATTTTTCGCAGAAAGCAAGAGTGCATTCGGTATCCATCCAGTTTCAGAACCTGCATGAAGTATCGTAATACGTTTACCTTTATTAGACGGTGCTCTTGTTTGACATTTATTTGACGTATCCACCCAAACTTTTGAGTTTGTTTCATATGTGTCGTACCAAATTTCATCTAAATAAATTATTGACCTTTTATCTTCTCCGTATTTTTTAATGTTTTTTAAATAATTTTGTCTCAAAAGTTTTAATCGCTCTGACTCCATAAGGAACTGCTTTTTATTTAAAGTTTTAAATTGAAACCCTATAATTTTAAGGGCACGCCATAAGGTCACCTTTGAACAATTAATTTCACACTGGTCTTGGATTAATCTTTTGAGCAATATGTCCAATGTTAGCACATTTTGTTCGGTGTACATTTGGTAAATTTTTTGCCGTATTACATCTTTCTGGAAACCATCCAAACATTTTGATATGCCTGAATCCTTTCGTTTTCTTCTCCTATCAATGGATTTATTTACAATATTCCATACTGTTGTCATCGCTACTTTCGTTGCCTTGGTTGTCTCTTCTAATGCCGCTTGTTTGTTTTGCGGTTCCTTAAATATAAATACACATTGGCCACAATTTCTTTAGCTTCTACAGGTAAATATATACAAGTTTTTTCATATTTTTCGTATATCATCATCTTCTATCATGGTCACATAGTCATCTGCTTCATTTGCTTGCACAGAAGTTAATTGTTCGTTCCAAGGACGCCACATTTTTCTAACACGTACTGAACTATTTAACACAAATCACAAGTTATCTGATAGAAAATTCAAAGCGAAGTGAAAAAATATTTAAAACATCTGCAATTTATACCTGATACATCACTGACTAGTTTATGGGTGCAAACAAGGGATTAGTGTTATTTGTAATTACCACCCACTGTGTTTAGGACCATAAGTAGATAGTCACTTAATCTTATCGTGAAACAAACTATACTCACATGTTCTATAGCAGCGCTTCTCAAACTATGTAATGTAGTGGACCGATATTTTTGTCCCAATGTGTTGCGGACCGGTATCATATTCAGTTGCAGTGAACTTGTAATGTAACTAGTTCTAGGAACTATAGGTAACATTTATGTAAAACGGTAACCAGTCTACTGGGGCCGTAAGACAATTCGGGCCGTTCACAATTGGGGCTTTTCACAACTGGAGCCATTAACCACTGGGGCGATGGACAATTCGGGCCGTACACAATTGGGGCTTTTCACAACTGGGACCATTAACAACTGGGGCCATTAACAACTGGGGCGATGGACAATTCGGGCCGTAAACAATCGGGACTTTTCACAACTTAGGCCATAACTATAAGAGCTAGAGTCTTCTTTTGTTTAAAATAAAAAATAATTATTTTACAAGTTGGCATAAATTAAATTGTGCGTTCTTTTGAAAAAAATTTTGGTGGGAATTAGAATAAATAAAAAAATTGTATTTTAAGGGTTGGCTTAAGTACATTTTCGTGTTCATTTGATTAAAAAGAAATTGTATTTTAAGGGTTAGATTAAGTAAAATTTAGTGCTCTTTTGACTATATAAATAAAAAATGTATTTTAAGGGTTGGCTTAAGTAAATTTAAATGTTCTTTTGAATAAATAAGTAAATATTTTGTAACTAAATTTAATTAATATGAGTCAACTACGAGAAAATCAGTTATGTTTTCTTTGACTATTTGATTTTCCTAGTTTTTTTTTATGTATGATAGTTGTTTTTTGTACATAGGTATTTTATGTATCTCGTTTATATAAAACGGGCAAAATTTTCTAGATAAACATAATAAAAATGAAAAATTGATAATACCTACCATGTCTCAAATGTGACTAAATTTTCAAATACATAATCTTCAAAATATTTGCTGCTTTGAGATTCTCGCCGATCGTAAAATTTTATTAGAATATTATCTTCGAATGCACGTGTACATAAACATTTTCTATTGGTTCAGAATTTAATGAGTGCGGGGAATATATAGTCAAAAGAGCACCAAATTTTACTTAATATAACTTTTAAAATACAATTTCTTTTTAATCAAATGTTCACGAAAATTTTTTTAAGCCAACCCTTAAAATACAATTTTTTTATTTTTTCTAATTCTCATCAAAATGTACTTAATCAAACCATTATTATATTTTTTTTTCAAAAGAACACGCAATTTAATTTATGCCTACTTGTAAAATAATTATTTTTTATTTTAAACAAAAGAAGACTCTAGCCCTTATAGTTATGGCCCCAGTTGTCAAAAGCCCCAATTGTGAACGGCCTGAATTGTCCATCGCCTCAGTTGTTAATGGCCCCAGTTGTGAAAAGCCCCAATTGTTACGGCCCGAATTGTCCATCGCCCCAGTTGTTAATGGCCCCAGTTGTAGATATATATTTATATATACATAGTATATATATAAATATATTGATACATATCATATACATATCATATATATATTGATACATAATTAGTATATTGATACATTATTAATTTTTGAACTTTTATTAGAAGACGAATATTGGTTGCCTGTAAGAAGTTGAGTACGTTATCAGTCATTGTTGAGTCTAGTCTTAAGTTGTCTCTAAGGTCTTGTTATAAATTGTAGTTTGTACGTAAGTTAGTGTAGAGTTGGCAGTTAATTAGTATGTAGTTAACGGTGAGTTGTTCGTTACATGCCTTACATAGTTTGTTATCTAGTCTTGCCATGAGATATTCGTGCGTGTGTCCGATTCTTGTCATTATTACTTGTTCTCGTTGGTGCCTGAGTTCCAGTTTTGTATGTCTACCTTAACTGTTCGTAGTTTGTTGTTGGTAATTTCGCGCCACTTAGTCAGTCTGCTCGTGTGGAGTTTCGTCTTGATGATCTTTCTTATGTAGGTTTTGTTGGGGGTTAGGTAGAGTGTATATTCATGACAGGTGGAATCTCGGGCGGCTGTCTTGGTACGTTCGTTGCCTTCTATGCCAATGTGGGCAGGAACCTAGATGAGGTGAGCTGATTTCGTTGGTTCCGCTGTCATCTAGTGTACTTGGTCTTGAATTTGTTGTATGACTGTTTCTTTTGAGTATGTGTTGTTGAGGGCTTGTAGTACACTCAGAGAATCAGTGCAGAAGGCTATGTTTCGGTGGGTGGTATCTGATGCCATTACGAGTGCTTTCAGAATTGCTACCGCTTCTGCTTCGAACACACTACTGGTTGCTGTTAACTGTTACGTTTTACACTCCTCGTTATGTACAGTAGCTATAGTATATTCGTTTCTCCACGACCACTATAGAATTTACCAATTCTACAACCAATTTTGATTATAGAAAGTTAATATTCTAACACAAGAGTTGGAATGTTATTCTAAAGCACTTATCTTCTTATGCATTTTGCGTGTATTTCATTCCATCACTTGTTATGGAATAACTATTCCATACTTGTTGTCTTTTGTTTTTGTAGGGTTACATTAAGATATATGCAACGTTTCCCTTAAATAAATGCAACATAACTTCCTAATCTAAAATAGTGGCCGATGTGCGGCAAATTAAATTAAAATTAAGCAAATAATAAATAAAAAAAATAGTTTAATTAATTGAATAATTTGTTATGTAATATAAATTATTTATTGAAATAAAATGTTTGTTAAAATAATTATTTGTTATTTTTTTTTCTTTCTGGTGGTCGTGGAGAAAGTAGGGTCTGTGACTCGGTTGGAAGAGAAAGTTCGTTGCTTCTGGTTCCTCACGCTCGCCTGCGGCTCGCGCTCTGAATGTTCCACTCGCATCGAATTTTCTCATTCCAACCTTGTTACAGAATATACTATTTCAGTTTATGACGCGTCTGTGTAATAAAACTGACATTCGTGCAGTTGGCGCTGTAGTTCCGCGAACTTGGTTTTTAACATTGTTGATTCTGATTTTATATAATGAGGAACGAAAACAAGCTTTTTAAAATTCGTTTCTTTTAACACGATTTTAGTCAAAAATATGATAAAAATGTTCTCGTCCCGCCCCTTTTTACCCAAGGGGGCTAAACTAAATATCTGAAAAAATTATGAATAATGAGCCGAAAATGTACGAGAGAATTTTTGATCAGGTTTCGGTTTTGGAAAATATAGCAGTTTTTGTGTTTTTGACAAAAATAATTATTTATTTAATTCATGGCTAAATTATGGCTAAAAATGTTATGGATTTTTTGTATTTATGACTAAGGTAGTGTATGTATTTTTATGATATTAAAAATATAATACAAAATTGTTAACAAATGAGAACGAATTGCCTTCTTACGGAGCTTGCACTCACAAATTCGATCATTAGGCGTGCAGAAAAAAATCGCTAGGATTTTTTAATTTATATTTTCTAATGGCATAATATTCGCAAATTATTTAAATTTATTTTAAACAAATTAAATGGAAGCTAAAGTATTAAGGCGGCGCACAACCCTATAGTTCTCAATACTTTTCTATACAAAACTAATAATCGGAAATAAAATTAATAACAATCTATACATCAAAATTTGCAGCGAATTTTTATCTATCTAATAGGATATTTTTAATTGTAGAAAAAACTGTTATGTAATTGTAATTAAGCAAATTGCGTTATAGACGCCATCTTGTAAACCAATCGACGCATATTTGCGTACGATGCGGCAAATTTTAGCTAAAGCTTCCTTCTACATATATGTTTTAAGCTAAGTGAAAACTACTTATAGTTATTGTACTTGGTAATCTATTTTTGCCGCCATCTTGAATCTGCCGCGGTTCTCAAAATAGGTGTTACGAGTAAAAATGATTTAATATTTGTGAAGAATACGTGTACCAAGTGGCATTCCATTATAATCAAGTATAATATTTTTCGACGAAGGTTCTAAACTATAAGTAATCAAGTCGAAAAAAATGTTGACGTATTATTTGAACATTTCTACACAAAACTATGTAAATATAAAAATTATTCGAAACCCACAAATGGATTTAAAAAATTACAGAACAATATCGCTAATGTCTATTTTTAAGTTATTGAGCGATAATATTTTTACAATAAATGTTTCTACAATTAAAAATATCTTATTAGATAGATAAAAATTCGGTACAAAATTTGATGTATAGATTGATACTGATTTTATTTCAGATTGTTAGTTTTGTATAAGAAACTGGTAACCTCTGGGGGTTATACGCAGCCTTAAAATATCGAATAAAAATGATTATTAAAAATCTGTTGATTTTGATATGATTTTGTCTTAGATAAAATATTCTGTTAACTTCTTACACTTATTAAATACCTACAAAACCCTGAAATGTGTGAAAATTCACAATTCACATCAATTTTTAAAACCTACGCACTATTGAGTGATTATTCACAAATAAGAAAAATGTTTTTCCGATTCAATTATCTTGAAAATTCTTTCAATATCATCATAATGAAAATCTAGAAGACAGTAGGAAAATTATTATTGATTTCATCACAGAAAGATATACCAACATGAATTTTAATGAATAAAATCAGAGAATAAATAAAAATGTGGGTGGATCGAAAAAGTTATGAAATAGAAATGATTGTGATTTCAGTGGCGTACCCTAACATTTTTATTCGCATTGTACCTTAATGCCATGCTTCTGTATGCTTTTAATAAATATAGTGGAGGAGTTAAAATATACGATTCCGTTTTGATGGAGGCTAACTGCAAGATTATTAAAGTAAAGATTGTCTCATAACTTTTGACCAATCAGAGCGTGAGAGGGAATACGTCACATGTCGGCTTAAACTAGCATACGAAATTAATATAGATATTGCATGTTTTTAAATATTTTTATTGACTATATTCATAATAGATATTTATTTCAAGACAGTTCTACTGAATAAATTATAAATAAAAACCTAAGGAAATTTTATACTGATTTATATAAAATTTAAGGTGATGTGTATTTGTATTATCTATAATATAAAACGCCAACGTGTGTCCCTGCGTGGGTGCGTGCTATGACGTCAAAAACAAATTTGAAGCGAAATTCCGAAATGTAACGAAATATTCCGAAGCTCACCGAAGTGTATATTGACATATAACGCGTGATAATAATATTTGTTAATTGATATGTTTACACAAAAACAATATAAATTAAAATTATTTGTAGCAGAAAAATAATTATTTTAAAAAATATTTGGTTTTGATGAAAGTATGTAAGAAACATGTGACTTTCTTTTCTTTATTATTATTTTTTTCATTGCTTTATTATTTTTTTATTTCTACGATTAACGTTTTAAATTTTCAAAAATGTAAATATAATGCAATGAGTAAAACACGCTTTGGTAAAAATGAATAATTTTGAGACCCAAACAGTGGATTGTTGCTTAGTTTCCGGTTCATAGGAATAAATCCAAGTTTGGTCACCTGTAATGATGGTGCCTTGGTGCCAACACGAGCCTTTTTTCGAGCTTCGGTCAAATCATGCAGAATCCATCGGAAACAGATCTTTTTCACAGCTAAATATTCATGCAAAACAGAATGTATGGCAGACTGCGATATGCCAAAGGATGCCTCTATCTCACGATAAGTCACATGTCGATCTTCTTCAATCAGTTTGCGCACAGCACCAATGTTTTTTTGAATCACAACCGATTTTGGTCGACCTTCACGAGATTCATCACTGACGGAAGCACGACCACGACGAAATTCTGCAAACCAATTGTAAACAGTCTTTTCTGATGGTGCTTCATTACCAAAATTGAACTAAGCGAATCTATGCATTGTTGTTGAGTTAGGCCTTTACCAAAATCGTAAAAAAATCATTCAACGAGTAATATCCATTTTTTCACAAACTTGTTTTTTTAAACGCTCACTGTCAATAAACTCTTCGGTCAATTTATGAGCTGCCACTTACTTCACAATGTAGCAACAAGCCTGTAGCTGCAAACGTTAAATCGTCTGTACCTGCTACTTGTCCGCTGAGCAAGGGCACGGACGTGAGTTCAATTCCTGCTTATGTCAAATAATTTGTGTAAAAATATTTATACAAATTACAGGTTATGCTTAACCGGCTTTAAACTGTAGGTGTCTTTCTGTGTACGCTAAAAAATGGACGTAATACTGACCATATTACTCCTGAATGTACATAGATTGAAAACATGGTAACGAAACCTGGAAACAGGATGCCTTGGCTCATTTCGGGCTGTCGTGCCAATAATGATGATGACTTACTTCACAATAACAAATGTCAAATTTTTCGAATACAGTAATGACACATTTCAATATAGCCATCTAGTTGTCTTTTGTAAAAGCATGAAAGGTAACCCTCGTAAAACTAATTTTCAGGTTTTCATTTATTTGCCCTCTTTTGTTTTAATTTATTTGGTTGTGTCCAGGGGCGCACACAAGGGGCGGGTCCAAGGGGTCCGGACTCCCCCCGTACTGTGAGAAGTGAGGACTGTTTTTTGCTCTTCACCTAAAACTTATAAGTGAGGACCTTTTTTTTTTGCTCTTTACTTAAAATTTAGAAAGGAGGATTTTTTTTTTGCTCTTCACTTGAAATTGAAATTTTGCCCTGTGTTTATAAAAATTATGTATAATTGGACCCCCCCCAAGCCAAAAATCTGTGTGCGCCCCTGGTTGTGTCAATTTATTTGTTTTCATTTATTGTGTACAGAGTTTTCCTTGAATACACGGCACTGTGCAATTGTCGAGTGTAGAGAAACGAATCTGACAGCATTGGTATTAGCACTGAAAAATACATCCATATATCAAATTTATCTAGTGCGTTTTCTACAGATTATTACTGTAGTAGCAATCTTTCACATATCCCCAATTGATGTCACATTTATCGCAACCTTCCATTACTTTACTTCAAATCCACATGTTTTAAAGGTCATTTCGTACAAGTATCAGTCATGTTTTCTAAATTGCTTTTATCCTTTTTTTACGGAGTTTTTTAGATGCTTAGTTTGTCGTTCAATAAACAATATGAGTTATGATGTCCCGCCAAAAGAAAACACTTTGTGGCAGGAATAAATATTGTGTCGTTTTTAAAATTTGTGTCTGTACGGTAGAAATTGTAGCTAAATGGGAAAATTTATAATAGGGGTGGGGAACCTCTTTACCATAGAAGGCCACTTCGGAGATGCCGTACATTTATTTATTTATGTAATAATAATAAGCACTACAGACATTTGTCCTTTTTTGCGCGTAGACATACAGTCATGTGCGTAAAAATAGCAGTGGTTTAATGCAAATGGTAAAATTGTATTTATTTTATTTAAAGTTATTTATTTATGTAGTTGCATTACATTTATAGTATATATAATAAGTCTATAATATATTTAAGCTGACAGTATTGAATTTTTTAAATAAATATGTAAGTTTCCCCTTAAACAAACCAGAAACATCATTTTTCTATTGTTCGTAAAAATAACAGTGTTTTCTCATATTTTAGTAAACTAGCTAACCAAACAGTTTTATTCTTTAATAAATTTTTGAGTATATTGAAAAGTAAGTTGATTTTATATTTAAAACCACGAAAAATATTAAATATCTTCCTTATTTTTTAGTAAAAATGGGTAGACCTAAACATTGCACACAGGAGAAACGTCAGTTGATTTTACAAATGTTGATTTCTGGTAAAACTTCTAAATTTATTCAGAATGTGCTAGGATGCTCCGCTAAAATGGTATCTAATGCCAAAAGTGGACTCTAGAACCTGTAAGTCGGGGTCGGATATCTTAAACTTCGACGACAACAGATAGACAAATTGTAAGGTATGCAAAGTTAAACCCTTTTCTTATTTCTACACAAATAAAAAACTAATTAGACCTGCCAATTTCTACATCAACTATAAGAAAACGTCTTATAAAAGCAAATCTGAAAGCCAGAAGACCAAGAAAAACTCTGCTGTTAAACAACCCAGCAAACATTTAACTAACGGCCGAATGCCGGCAAACTGCTTTTACTGCTGGCACCAAAAGTAAGTGCAACGCCAGTATTAATAATGTACTTCACATTTGTATTTCGCATTCCGCCTATACGAAGTACTTTACCAGCATTTTATAAGCACTCCTTATTTGTATTAATCCAAGCAAACATTTTTATACTTTTTACTTAAAACTAAACTTTTTTTGAATGTAATAATTTGAAAAGTCTGGTTGTTCTTAGTCATAAAACGCCCTAACGGCCAGTACCCCCTCGAAGGCCAGTACAAGTTGATACGTGTTGGTGGACAGTTTGTCAAGATGTTTATTTGAATAGTTATTGTTTTGTGAAAATTATACAGTTTGTTATTGTGATTTATGTGTGTTTTGTTAGATTTAAGGACGTAGTTTACACAAACTATTTCATGTTAAATTGTTTAATTTTTAGTTTAGTTCAATCATAGTTTTTTTCATGTAATAAAATTTTCAATTATTAATAAATCTGATACAAGATTATAAATATGTCATTTAAAAAATATAATTTGTCATATTTCATTTTGAATAGTGACATCTTAAATATTTTGTAAATATAATACCAACCTAAAATAATACAAACTTAATCCAAAACTGTAAAGCTTTTTTTACAATATAACCAAGTTTCTAATAGTCAGTAATACACTATAAAAATCACCAAAATAACCAGATCTAGTTTGTTCTTACAAAAGTGAACAGCTTATAGCATTAATGCTTATAAAATTTGATTATTGAATTTATTTTAACAAGTATGATTTCTTTAGGTTGGCACTCTTCAAGTCAGGGGGGAAAGATGTGGTAGATAATACAAGACGAATATTGGCGAAAATTATTAGTCACCCCTTATCTTTAGGATGCAATTGATTTGGCCGAAATGGCAGAAAACCATTTTCTTAAAATTCTTCATTAAATTAATAAATTAAATAAACTAATTCCTGTTATTCCTGAAATTATATTTATTTAATATTTATAAATAAATCAATAAATTATAACTGTTAATACAATTTACAATCGGTCAGTTTTACCATTTCCCCGGCATTGAAAGTAATGGGCCAGTGCTGGCATTTCGTACTGGGCCAGTACCCCGGTGTCCCGTGGCCCTTAGCTGGCCCATTGATGTATCAGTTGCTGGCCCAGCAACGGTAAAGTGCATTGAAAGTAATGGGCCAGTGCTGGCATTTCGCACTGGGCCAGTGCTGGCATTTCGCACTGGGCCAGTGCTGGCATTTCGCACTAGGCCAGTGCTGGCATTTTGCACTGGGCCAGTACCCCGGTGTCCCCGTGGCCGTTAGCTGGCCCATTGATGCATCAGTTGCTGGCATAATTGCATTAAAAAATAATCGCATTAGTTGCAAGATTTATTTCTGACGAACCAGTGCTTATATTATACCCACTCTCTAGTGTTTCAAATGTAACATATGTGTACTTACCCACTATTAAAATAAATTAATGGTTAGGTGCAAAATAAATACTCATTTGGCCATTTTCACCATCGTTGAATAAATTTATTTAACAAATAAAGTTGACAATATCGCATCGGTTTTAAACTATTAATGAAGAAATTAACATTGCTGTCAATAGAATGATGCGATATTGTTAACTTAAGTTGTTAAATAAATTTATTCAACGATGGTAAAACTGGCCGATTGTAAATTGTATTAACAGTTATAATTTATTGATTTATTTATAAATATTAAATAAATATAATTTCAGGAATAACAGGAATTAGTTTATTTAATTTATTAATTTAATGAAGAATTTTAAGAAAATGGTTTTCTCCCATTTCGGCCAAACCAATTGCATCCTAAAGATAAGGGATGACTAATAATTTTCGCCAATATTCGTCTTGTATTATCTACCACATCTTTTCCTCCTGACTTGAAGAGTGCCAACCTAAAGAAATCATACTTGTTAAAATAAATTCAATAATCAAATTTTATAAGCATTAATGCTATAAGCTGTTCACTTTCGTAAGAAAAAACTAGATCTGATTATTTTGGTGATTTTTATAGTGTATTACTGACTTTTAGAAACTTGCCCAGCAAACATTTTTATCCGGACCAGTACTGGTAAAGCACATACTCGCCGGCATTGAAAGTAATGGGCCAGTGCTGGCATTTCGTACTGGGCCAGTACCCCGGTGTCCCGTGGCCCTTAGCTGGTCCATTGATGTATCAGTTGCTGGCCCAGCAACGGTAAAGTGCATTGAAAGTAATGGGCCAGTGCTGGCATTTCGCACTGGGCCAGTGCTGGCATTTCGCATTGGTCCAGTGCTGGCATTTTGCACTGGGCCAGTACCCCGGTGTCCCCGTGGACGTTAGCTGGCCCATTGATGTATCAGTTGCTGGCCCAGCAACGGTAAAGTGCAAAATAATCGCATTAGTTGCAAGATTTATTTCTGACAGACTAGTGCTTATATTATACCCACTCTCTAGTGTTTCAAATGTAATATATGTGTACTTACCCAGTATTAAAATAAATTAATGGTTAGGTGCAAAATAAATACTCATTTGGCCATTTTCACCATCGTTGAATAAATTTATTTAACAAGTAAAGTTGACAATATCGCATCGGTTTTAAACTATTAATGAAGAAATTAACATTGCTGTCAATAGAATGATGCGATATTGTTAACTTAAGTTGTTAAATAAATTTATTCAACGATGGTAAAACTAGCCGATTGTAAATTGAATTAACAGTTATAATTTATTGATTTATTTATAAATATTAAATAAATATAATTTCAGGAATAACAGGAATTAGTTTATTTAATTTATTAATTTAATGAAGAATTTTAAGAAAATGGTTTTCTGCCATTTCGGTCAAACCAATTTCATCCTTAAGATAAGGGGTGACTAATAATTTTCGCCAATATTCGTCTTGTATTATCTACCACATCTTTTCCCCCTGACTTGAAGAGTGCCAACCTAAAGAACTCATACTTGTTAAAATAAATTCAATAAACAAATTTTATAAGCATTAATGCTATAAGCTGTTCACTTTTGTAAGAACAAACTAGATCTGGTTATTTTGGTGATTTTTATAGTGTATTACTGACTTTTAGAAACTTGGTTATATTGTAAAAAAAGCTTTACAGTTTTGGATTAAGTTTGTATTATTTTAGGTTAGTATTATATTTACAAAATATTTAAGATGTCACTATTCAAAATGAAATATGACAAATTATATTTTTTAAATGACATATTTATAATCTTGTATCAGATTTATTAATAATTGAAAATTTTATTACATGAAAAAACTATGATTGAACTAAACTAAAAATTAAACAATTTAATATGAAATAGTTTGTGTAAACTACGTCCTTAAATCTAACAAAACACACACAAATCACAATAAAAAACTGTATAATGCTCACAATCAATAACTATTCAAATACACATAAACTGTTCACCAACACGTACCAACTTGAACTCACAGAATATCACTTGTACCGACCCTCGAAGGCCACGCCATTAGGGTGTTTTATGACTAAGAACGGTCAGACTTTTCAAATTATTACATTCAAAAAAAGTTATAAACATAAGCACTGGCCCGCTAGAAATAACCTTGGATTAATACAAATAAGGAATGCTTATAAAATGCTGGTAAAGTACTTCGTATAGGCAGAGTGCGAAATACAAATGTGAAGTACATTATTAATACTGGCGTTGCACTTACTTCTGGTGCCAGCAATGTACCAGCGTAAAAGCAGTTTGCCGGCGTTCGGCCGTTAGTTCAATGTTTGCTGGGTGGTTATATTGTAAAAACAGCTTTACAGTTTTGGATTAAGTTATTATTTTAGGTTAGTATTATTTTTACAAAATATTTAAGATGTCACTATTCAAAAGGAAATATGACAAATTATATTTTTTAAATGACATATTTATAATCTTGTAACAGATTTATTAATAATTGAAAATTTTATTACATGAAAAAAACTATGATTGAACTAAACTAAAAATTAAACAATTTAACATGAAACAGTTTGTGTAAACTACGTCCTTAAATCTAACAAAACACACACAAATCACAATAAAAAACTATATAATGCGCTCACAAAACAATATCTTTTCAAATATACATCTTCACAAACTGTCCACCAACACGTCTCAACATGTAATGGTTAACCCTCCAAGGCCACGCCGTTAGGGCGTTTTATGACTAAGAACAATCAGACTTTTCAAATTATTACATTCAAAAAGAGTTTAGTTTTAAGAAAAAAGTATGAGTGAAGAAGAGACGATACATCAATGGCCCATTTATGGCCCAGCTAACGGCCACCGGAACACCAGGGTACTGGCCCAGTGCGAAATGCCAGCACTGGCCCATTACTTTCAATGCCGGGGAGTATGTGCTTCAACAGTACTGGCCCGTATAAATATGTTTGCTTGGATTAATACAAATAAGGAGTGCTTATAAAATGCTGGTAAAGTATTTCGTATAGGCGGAGTGCGAAATACAAATGTGAAGTACATTATTAATACTGGCGTTGCACTTACTTTTGATGCCAGCAATTTACCAGCAGTAAAAGCAGTTTGCCGGCATTCGGCCGTTAGTTGAATGTTTGCTGGGGAAGTATTGTTGGTTTCTAATGAAATATAGCGATAGACGTATTATTAGTAATTTTAACTTACCTCAAAATGTTGTTTATGATATTTTTCGTCGATATTTCGTTTCTGAAGCATCCCTAATTAATGTCCATCAGTGTTCAGCAAGCAAATTTGGGCTCCATTTACCTTATATATCGCTTTTCCATGGCGGAAATCTTAGTGGAATCGTTACATCCTACATACCATTTCTTTGTAATCATAAAGTACTTCATTCACGATATCTCTTGATAGATTTAAGTCTCGAACTAAGTCATTAAGTTCAACCAGTGATATCAGATGCGGCTCTGTTGAACATTTTGGTACTTTAAATAAAGAACCAGTTTCGATTTGTTTTACGAATTCTGCGACGCTACTTGAAGAATCAGCGGATTCAGCTTTTTCTTAATCTAAAGTTCAAGATTCTGGTCGTTTTGGGACAGGAAGTTCATTATTATATTCTACGGTCGTAAAGCTGATGGTAAATTATGATACTGCATAGTATGTTTAGACTTTGGTTCAATACCTGTTATATTAGTGAGGCAAAAATAGCAATCCGTAATATGGTCTTTTGGTTCTCTCCAAACCATTGGCATTTCCAAAGTGCATATTACGATTTGCGTCTTTCAACCAATCTGATAACAACCTTACACAAGTCTTACAACATATATGAGAGACCCATGTTTTGTCTTGGTTTCCAACTTTAACTTCGAAATAAAGTGTGTAAGCTTTTCGCATCCGCGGTTAATTACGTTTTTGCGATTTAAAATTCAACTCTCCGCATATATAAGGAAAAGTGTTGGCAATATTTACGCACTACCTAAACATTATACTTCAAATTAAACAAAATCAAAGTAAAAGAAAAAATATAAATTACTTAGAACTCAAAAAGTTACCAGTCGCGATATAAAAAATACAACGAACAGTGATACCTGTAGTTTACTAATACACGCAATTTATTTTGAAGCATACATTTAGACTTGATAAGTAGGAATAAACTGATCTTAACTAAAGTCACTGAATTATACAAAGTAGCGCAAGCCTTTGAAGAAGCCGACAGACCCCAGGGTTTGATTCACAGATGACCAAGAGGAGATGCGAAACCTACATGTTATTTTCTGTGCTTTTGTGGCAAAGTGGCGCCTCTTTTTTTTCGCCCAGGAACTATTCGATTTAAAATTTACCGCCTGGTTATTTGAAGGTTACTTCTTTATTTTTAAGGCAGAAAAATGTTTATTAATGAAACATGATAATAATATAAAAGCAAGTTTTATTTTAAATAATATACACATATTTTAAATACAAAGTTCAGTTTTTTACTAAATATTTTAAATACAAAGAAGTTTATTCAATCACAAATGAACGAATCATCAATCAACTTATTTATATATTTCTTTCTCATTCATGCAAGACATGTACGAGACAGAAATACATAAATAAGTTGATTGTTGCTTTATTTATTTGTGATTACTACGTGGAAACTACTACAGTTCTTCGATTATTCTTCATACACATTCTTATAAACCAAGCAGAAGAGTGGAAACACAGAACATTGAAATGATTGAAAAACAACACAGAACACGGAACACTGGAACATAAAACATCGGAAATTACTTATAATTTGTAGCACGTGGCACTGTACATGAATTAATTGATTTCCTTGTCAAAATTAACCACAAAACACCTTAAAATATGGACGTTAAAAAACAATGACATATCCCAGCAAACATTGAACTAACGGCCGAACGCCGGCAAACTGCTTTTACGCTGGTACATTGCTGGCACCAAAAGTAAGTGCAACGCCAGTATTAATAATGTACTTCACATTTGTATTTCGCACTCCGCCTATACGAAGTACTTTACCAGCATTTTATAAGCATTCCTTATTTGTATTAATCCAAGATTATTTCTAGCGGGCCAGTGCTTATGTTTATAACTTTTTTTGAATGTAATAATTTGAAAAGTCTGACCGTTCTTAGTCATAAAACACCCTAATGGCGTGGCCTTCGAGGGTCGGTACAAGTGATATTCTGTGAGTACGAGTTGGGACGTGTTGGTGAACAGTTTTTAAAGATGTGTATTTGAATAGTTATTGATTGTGAGCATTATACAGTTTTTTATTGTGATTTGTGTGTGTTTTGTTAGATTTAAGGACGTAGTTTACACAAACTATTTCATATTAAATTGTTTAATTTTTAGTTTAGTTCAATCATAGTTTTTTTCATGTAATAAAATTTTCAATTATTAATAAATCTGATACAAGATTATAAATATGTCATTTAAAAAATATAATTTGTCATATTTCATTTTGAATAGTGACATCTTAAATATTTTGTAAATATAATACTAACCTAAAATAATACAAACTTAATCCAAAACTGTAAAGCTTTTTTTACAATATAACCAAGTTTCTAAAAGTCAGTAATACACTATAAAAATCACCAAAATAACCAGATCTAGTTTGTTCTTACAAAAGTGAACAGCTTATAGCATTAATGCTTATAAAATTTGTTTATTGAATTTATTTTAACAAGTATGATTTCTTTTGGTTGGCACTCTTCAAGTCAGGGGGAAAAGATGTGGTAGATAATACAAGACGAATACTGGCGAAAATTATTAGTCACCCCTTATCTTTAGGATGAAATTGGTTTGACCGAAATGGCAGAAAACCATTTTCTTAAAATTCTTCATTAAATTAATAAATTAAATAAACTAATTCCTGTTATTCCTGAAATTATATTTATTTAATATTTATAAATAAATCAATAAATTATAACTGTTAATTCAATTTACAATCGGTTAGTTTTACCATCGTTGAATAAATTTATTTAACAACTTAAGTTAACAATATCGCATCTTTCTATTGACAGCAATGTTAATTTCTTCATTAATAGTTTAAAACCGATGCGATATTGTCAACTTTACTTGTTAAATAAATTTATTCAACGATGGTGAAAATGGCCAAATGAGTATTTATTTTGCACCTAACCATTAATTTATTTTAATACTGGGTAAGTACACATATATTACATTTGAAACACTAGAGAGTGGGTATAATATAAGCACTAGTCTGTCAGAAATAAATCTTGCAACTAATGCGATTATTTTGCACTTTACCGTTGCTGGGCCAGCAACTGATACATCAATGGGCCAGCTAACGGCCACGGGGACACCGGGGTACTGGCCCAGTGCAAAATGCCAGCACTGGACCAATGCGAAATGCCAGCACTGGCCCAGTGCGAAATGCCAGCACTGGCCCATTACTTTCAATGCACTTTACCGTTGCTGGGCCAGCAACTGATACATCAATGGACCAGCTAAGGGCCACGGGACACCGGGGTACTGGCCCAGTACGAAATGCCAGCACTGGCCCATTACTTTCAATGCCGGCGAGTATGTGCTTTACCAGTACTGGTCCGGATAAAAATGTTTGCTGGGATGTTTCACTATGATATGGAACTAATGTAGCATTTAGCGACATCTACTGTGGTTATTTGAAATTAAAACTGGTTACTAACGCCATCTATGTTTTTATCCAGAAACTATTCTCACGAGCACAACTCTCCCATTAAGCCTTCACCCCCCTGGTTTGATTGGCAACATTGCTTCCCCTATTAAGCAAACTAAAGCAGCAATTTTTACGTTCTTAAGTTTGCGTCTGCGCTGCCACATCTCTCTTTCACGCTCTAATTTAATAACCTCCTTTGTCAGCGGTTTGAATATTTAAGGTTAAGTTTAATTTAAATTTATATATTATATCCATTTTATTAAATAAAAATAAAAAAAAATAATTGAAATTGTACCACAATTTTGTTATAGTGCATCTTTGATTAAAAAAATCTTGATTACAATACTTAAAATAAAAATTTTGGTAGTACTAGTTTCTTATTTTTTACTGTTGGAATCACTGAAAATCATTTGTGTTGGCGACATTTTTAGCCCCAGTATGGCCGCCGTTGCGCTACTTTGTATAATCTAGTGACTTTAATCTTAACCAGTTGTATTCGTCACCGCAGGTACATGTCGTGAGTTGACGCAATATAAAAATGTTGCGTAATCCGAAATATAAATTTGCATGTTACAAAAAACCTATGGGTAATAGAATAATTCTGTTTTCAGATTTGTTTTCAGCGTATCAAAATACATTAGTAATACCTAAAAATTGCCATGTCACAAATAGTGTGTTTACTGCGTTAAGCCGCATTCAGAGCTCTTAAATCAATAGCTTATACACTGTAGCTTGTAGATTGTTAACTGTCACTAGAATTTGTCATATGGTAAGACGTGAAACCGTTCAGACCTCTCAATTAATACGTTGTTCGTTGTGGTTTATGGATAATTTTCTAAACTTATAGCTAGTGAGATGTTTTAATGAGACATACATATAAACACATTGGCTATCGTATTCTATCAGTGACACCGTTGTTATCGTATGCCTTTACATAACCTAACATTACTTATTCACTTGTATTTGATATTTGACCGAAGTCTTAATGTCATCATTAACAAATCTTGCACAAAATTACAAAAACTGACAGTAAATATAATCAATTTAGGTAATTAGGTTAGGTTGAGTTAGATAAAATCTAAGACAACAAAAATATAAAAACGATAATACATATAAAACATTTTACGAAGTCATGTCGTGGGTTTTAAAAAACACAGATGTCGGACTATTCGTAACATACTAATTTCTAACTTGCTCTGAACGGTATATACAACGTTAAAACAATGCATAGAAACATAACTTACAGCTAACAAAGAACAGTCTACAACGTGTTAATTTAAAGAGCTCTGAATGCGGCTTTATAAGCTGTCAAAACACCATGAAACTCTAAAACCATGTTAATTTAACAGAAGCGTATTTACAATTTAGATATTCACATATTTTATAAACGAATTCACATAAAAGTAAACCGCATAAATACAGAACAACATCACTTTGATATTTTTCTTTAAGAATTTAAATCGAATTTACCGGATAAAAGTATTAAAGTGTCTTTCAAAGTAAAAGAAAAAAAAAAAAACAGGAAGGCCTTAAAAACAGGAACAAGTAAGCCAAGCATAATGTTGTAAGAGGAATTTAAGAAAAACTAAAATGCGTAATTAAATTAAGAATTAAAGTAAAAAGGGTAACAGTAAATCGATTGATCACGTCGATTAGGAAGGAAAAAGAAGATTGGAAAATAATTGGTAATTGATTATAGCAAAAAGTTATTTTAGATAATGGAGGGTATTGTGACATTTAAGGATTTTCAAGATGATTAAATTTCGGTTAAGTTTATCATGATTAATAATCAAACAAAGCCGACTGGAGTGGCGCGATAGTAACATACTATCGTTCCGTTTTAATTTCAAGGTTCGTATCCCAATTTAAGCATGGATGAAATTTGTGAAGGTTCAATAAATGCGAAATTAAACAACGGCGTTTCTTATTCTTCTATTTACGCATTTACGAGGGCTACCTTTTAAGATTTTACAAAAACTAAGAAAGACATTTTTTTTGAACAAACTGTTTTATTGCTTTTCAAAATATTCGCCTTTAAGATTTATATACTTTTGCATGCGTTCAAACTAGAGATGGGAATTTCGGCTCAGTTTGCGGAACCGGATCAGTGTAGGTCGTTCAGTTTGCTGAGCCGGTTCATTGATCCGGCTCAGTGATCCGGCTAAGTAAACATGTTTCCGAGACACAGGTCGGTCGTTCGTTCGTAGGTAGAACGTCGGTAAGCCCCGGCTCTTGCATTATATGAACTGTAAACATGTTCCCGAGACACAGGTCGGTCAGTTGTCGGTCGGTCGGTCGTTCGTTCGTAGGTAGAACGTCGCTTAGAACCGGCTCTGCTTAGAGCCGGCTCTTGCATTATTTGAACAGTAAACATGTTCCCGAGACACAGGTCTGTCAGTTGTCGGTCTTTCGTTCGTAGGTAGAACGTCGCTTAGCCCCGGCTCTTGCATTATATAAACAAGTTAAATAAATAAAAATCTATAGAATTATCTAACATTTTTGAAACAAACAATTCACTTTATGTAGCTACTGTATTTTAAACCAGATGTGTTAAGTTTATGGCGATGTTTATTGCCCTTATAAATCAGACATCTGGGATTTGGGCAATATTTTTAATATTTTTATATAGTATGGTTGTAAGAAAACACAGACTAAGCCTATTAGTTTCAAATAAACTGCCCTACAAATTGACGACAAAATACACTTTATGATAATACATTACAAGCCGAGTTCTCGCGAAGTTCAGCATGACATCGATCCAGATCCGGATCACTCCGGTCACTGCTCACAATCGCCTGGCCAATCATATCCTTGAAACTTGAAACTATACAGTGAGCCGTGAGCCGGCTCATTTCAATTTGGTGAACCGTGTCACTTCGGTCAGTGTACTGAGCCGGATCAGTGAGCCGGTTCGTTCACGAACGACCCATCTCTAGTTCAAACCAATTCTCGAAACATTTTTTCCACTCTGAAGTTGGTATCTCAAAAACATGGTTTTTGAAGGCTTCAACAGCTTCTTGGGGAGACGAAAATCGCTGTCCACGCATTTTTTGTTCGAAATTGAGGAACAAAAGAAAAGTCGTTAGGGAATAAATCAGGTGAATACGGGCAATGAGATATTAATTCGATGTTTTTCTCCTTCAAATAATCAATTGTTTGACATGCTGTGTGGGAGCTTGCATTGTCATGATGAAGAATGATTCGAGATTGAAGTTTTTGGTTGTTTTTCCTGATTTTATCGATGACTTCTGGCAAACAAATTATTGTATATCATTCAGCATTAAATTCTCCGATCCTCTAAAGCAGGGGTCTCCAAACTTTTTGGGAAGCGGGCCACATTAAATAAATGGCGGGCCGGACAACTTGAATTCAGTTGGGCTCTTGGCACTTGATTTTAAAACAAGCCTCATAATGATAATGATATTAACAAAAATAATAATTTTAAGAATCGGATATTATTTAGTTATAGTTATGTTTTATTTTGCGATTTTATGTAAGCAAACTTTTTAAAAAATGTCCATGGGCTGGAGTAGGGTTACCAACCGTCCTACTTTAGTAGGACATGTCCTACAATTTACCTCCTTGTCCTTCGTCCTACCTACTGTTAAAAAATATCGGAAATGTCCTACTTTATAGTATTTTTACTTTTGAAGACGCCTTTACCGCTGAGTCGACGTTTGCCGATGAACGCGATCGAGGCATAACGTTTTGACTAAATTTCTATGATGTCATTAAGGATAAAGCTTTATTTAAAAAAACAGGTACCTCTAAAAAATATGATTTTATTAAAAAAAAAAAAACGAAAATGTGAACGTCAACCAATAAACATATCTAATTATATTTTTTATTACCATGTATGTATATTTAAACTTGATTGTTAATTATTTATTGGTTGTTTCTTATTAATTATATACAAAGCAAATTAAAAAAAATTTCTTATGATTTATTTTATATTTTTATTTCTATACTCTATCTCAAAAAGGCTGATAGTAATAAATCATTTTGTCAGGCAGTTACGAGTGGCGTGCACATTTTAAACACGTTTAAATTGGTTTTGTGTATTTCTATATTACTATTTATCATTTTATTAAACGCACGCCTGTTACCATATTTATCATATCATTAAACACACCCCTGTGACTATATTTTTCCTCAAAATTTTAGGGTCAAATTTTTATGGTCTATTGTGTTTAACCCTAGTTCGTATTCCCAAATAATACGTGCGGTACACTCGGTTGTTTTTAACAATATTTCGTTTAGAACTATTCATATTTTGTCGCTTTTGTTTTGCCGCTTCTGTGTGATAAAACAATAACTTTTAACAAATAATAAATTTTATTACTATCAGTCTTTTTGAGATAGAGTATAAAATGTGATTTTGTTAAATATACAGAAAGATGTGAACCAATAAACATATAATTTAATTTTCATATTAATAGTATTACTTATTATTTATTGACTGTTTCTTGTTAATTATATGTTATTTGGATCCCATAATATGGCCTTTTTTTATAATGAGGCCTTTTTGAAAATTTGTTAAATAATATATAATCTATAATAAAATGTTTTTATAGTATTATTAAACAAATTTTAAAAAAGGCCTCATTATGAAAAAAATGCCTTACTATGAAAAAAAGGCCTTGTTATGGGATTTGAACTTAATTAGGTACCTATATATTTCGTAGCATAATAAAAATTTTAAAAAAAAATGTCCTACTGTGTCCTACTAAACTACTATTTTTAGTTGAAATATCATACTCTGTCACGAGAGACATTTGGTAACCCTAGACTGGAGCTAATCTTCTTGCGGGCCGAATTGGTCCCGCGGGCCATAGTTTGGACACCCCTGTTCTAAAGGAATGGTTGCGACATGTGCAGTACAACCGAAGAAACGAGCGATCATTTTCTTGGAAGTATTTCGTGAACGAACAACTTTTGTGGGTTTCGGTTCGTCTTGGAAGATCCAAACGGGTGGATTTTTGCTTAATTTCCGGTAATAAATAAATTCAAGATTTGTCACCTGCAACGATGTTGTATACGGATTTTGCAGTGCCTAGAACGAACCTTTTTTTGAGCTTCGATAATATGCGGAATCCATCGGGAACAGACCTTTTTCACAGCTATATGTTCATGCAAAATCGAATGTAATGCAGTCTGCGATATGCCAAAGGATGCCTCTATCTCACGGTAAGTCACATGCCGATCTTCTTCAATCATTTTGCGCACAGTATCAATGTGTTTTTGAATCAGAACCAATTTTGGTCGATCTTTACAAGATTCATCACTGACGGACGCACGACCACGACGAAATTCTGCAAACCAATTGTAAACGGTCTTTTCTGATGGTGAATTCAGCGAATCTATGCAATGTTGTTGAGTTAGGCCTTTACTATGATTAAACTTGGGTTCTCTACCGGTCTCGAGACAATTTTATTTTTTCATTTTTTTTTTGCATTTTTATTTTGTTTAAATTATTTTTTTCCAAGTTATATTTGGGCAAATATGGCATTTAATTTTTAAAAGCGTAAATATAATAACCAGTGGAAATTTTTGAAATTTATACACGCAATCAGAGGGCGGAGTTTATGACTTAAAACAACCAATGGAAGCCATAGGCGCAATTTTCAAAATCTTAATGAACCTTGCTATATATAAAAAAAAAATACTGCACATATTTAAAAAGTTACTGCAAATATTCGAATTAAAATTAACAAAAAAAAAAAAAAAATTAACATGAAATTTGTTTTGGCATCCCAAATAATCATCATTCACTTACTAAATACCTGCGAAGCCCTGAAATGTGTGAGAATTCACACTTCACATCAATTTTTATATATAAAATGAATTTCATCCGAAATGTGAAAAAAAATATATTCGTAACCACGAAATGAAAGAAACGCAAATTATGATTTAAATGCATTTGATGTGTTTATAAATAACATGATAACTCTTATTAATACACATCCAAATGAATTGTTTATTGTTGTGGGGGACTTTAATCTCTCCTCAATAAATTGGATTCAAAAAGACAATGTTTTTATTCCATCTACAACAGTAAGCAATAATAAATTGGATTTGTTTATGGAATTATTCAATTTCTGTTCATTATATCAATTTTCAAATTTTCGCAATACTTCTGGTAATGTATTGGATTTAATCTTATGTAATAGAATTAGTATCAAAGATGTTAGGAGGTCTGAATTTCCTCTAGTACCTGAGGACAAGTTCCACCCCAGTTTAGAATTTATTGTTGATCTTAATTGCAAATTTTTAGGTTTTAAAAATTATATAAAATATTATTTTAAATCAATGGATATTAACTCAATTGTAGCTGAATTGAATTCTGTTGACTGGGTATATGTTCTTAGTGTATGCAACACCGAGGAGTCTGTTGTCAAATTTTATTCAATTATTAATAATATCATCAAGAAATTTGTCCCATCTAAAACAGTTAAAATCAACAATCGTTTTCCACTGTGGTACTCTGTACCAACAATTAAATGTGTAAAAGAAAAATTAAAATATCACAAAAGGTGGAAACAATTCAACAACAGGGCGGATCTTGTAAGTTTTAATGCACTTCGGCGTAGATCTAAATTTTTAATCTCTAATGATTATGCAGACTATATTAAAATCACTGAAAGTAATATTATATCAAATCCTAAAAATTTTTGGAATTTCATTTCAAATAAAAGACAAAATTCGTCAATACCGGGTGTGTTGCTAAACCTCGACAAAGTAGAAATTTCTGATGGGGAATCCGTTGTAAACTCATTTAACGACTTTTTTTTCTCTGTTTTTGAACTATATTCACCTATTATAATTAATAATGATAATTTGCACTTATCAACCTCTCCATTATCCATTAGTTCACTGCATATTTCTGAAAACAATCTAAAAACTGTTCTAAATGATCTCGATCCTAACAAAGGAGCTGGTCCTGATGATATTCCGTCATATTTCATTAAATCTTTATCTGATCAATTATTAGCTCCTCTGCTTATTATCTATAATAAATCCATTTCTGAAGGCATATTTCCCAGCATTTGGAAAAGAGCCTATATCAGCCCAATTTTTAAATCAGGTAATCGAAATTTAATAAAAAATTATCGGCCAGTTTCCAAACTATGTATTTTTGGAAAAATTTTTGAATCATTAATTTTTAATAATATCTACAATTCCGTCAAGAATTACATAATTCCCCAGCAACACGGATTTGTTCGAGGTAGATCGGTTGACACAAATTTGTTTTTGTATACCGACTATTTGCTAAAACATTTAGATAAACAAATTCAAGTGGATTCTGTATACACAGACTTCAGTAAAGCCTTTGACAAAATCAACCATAATCTTCTAATAAATAAGCTCTTAAAAATGGGTATTCATGGGGATTTACTTAAATGGTTTATCTCTTACATTAAGAACCGAAGTCAAGCTGTGAAAATCAATCAATTTACGTCAAGGTTTGTAAAAATTACATCTGGTGTCCCTCAGGGGTCTCATTTAGGACCATTACTCTTTCTGCTTTTCATAAACGACATCACTAGTTATATTTCAAATGTTAATTTTCTATTATTTGCTGATGACATGAAAATGTTCTTTAAAATTACTTCAATTTCTGACGCAATATTGCTTCAAAATGACCTTGATAATTTCCATAAATATTGCGATGTAAATAAACTTTTCTTGAATTATGGTAAATGCCAAATTGTCTCATTTTCTAGAAATACTAATAAGTTTACATTTGACTATAAGTTAAATGGGAATTTATTAAATAGGACTGAAGTTGTGAAGGATCTTGGGGTGTATATTGACACAAAATTATCATTTGAAGCTCATATAATAAATATAGTTTCTAAAGCCTGGAGAATGCTGGGTTTTATTATTCGTAGCACAAAAAAATTTAAATCGGTAATTCCTATTAAAAATCTTTACTTTGCCTATGTTTATAGTCTACTAAATTTTGCATCCGTTATTTGGAACCCACAGTATGATAAGTATGTAAATAAAATTGAAAGAATTCAGATTAAAGCTTTAAAATATCTTTGCTATAAAACAGACATCCCTTATGAAAATTATGAATCTGCCTGTACTACTTTTAATATTTTAACATTAAAAAATCGTCGTGTGCTAGCGGACATGCTTTTTCTTTATAAGATTGTTAATAGTCATACTGAAAGCAGTGACCTGCTACAACTTTTTGGTCTTCATGTTCCCTCATATCAGACCCGCAACCAAACGTTATTTCACGTAACAAATTTTAATACTAATTCCTTCCGTAATTCACCCCTCATCAGATTGGCATCTACTTATAATATGAACTTTGGGACTATTGATATTTTCAATTCTGCCAAACTTCTGTTCCGCCGAAAGTGCATTGAAATTCTAAGATAAACTTTATGTTGTCCAATAAATTGCATGTATCATTACTTGTATGTATCTAAAACATTTCGTATTTTTTCAGTATTTGATTTGTACTTTAATTAGTAATAATTTAAACATATAACGTGTATTATTATACAGAGAACACTTTACTGGGCTTGTCCTGTGTGTGTTCCAGTCCAATAAATAAATAAATAAAAAAAGGCATTTGAAAAACTGAAAAGAAAAGCTATTAAAATGTTTAATTAAAAACCTAAGAGTGTAAATGGTAATCTAGGATGAATGAGATTTATCCTGCAAAAGAACCTCTTATTTTAATTTTCACGTAAAAAAATTCTGATCATTTGTTTTCATCATTTTAATTTTTATTTATAATATTTGGGATTATTCTAAAGCCGCATTCAGAGCTCTTAAATCAATAGCTTATGCGCTGTAGCTTATGGACTGTTCACTGTCACCAGCCAGTTTGTCATATGATAAGCCGTGAAACCGTTCAGACCTCCAAATTTAATACGCTGTTTGTTGTGGATTGTGCATAATTTTCTAAACTTATAGCTAGTGAGATGTTTTAATGAGACAGACATATAAACACATTGGCTATCGCATTCTATCAGAGACACCGTAGTTACCGAATGCCTTTACATAACGTAACATAATGTCATCATTAACAAATCTTGCTCAAAATTACAAAGACGGACAGTAAATATGATCAATTTAGGTAATTAGGTAGTTAAAATCTAAGACAACAGAATTATAAGAACGATAATACATATAAAATATTTTACGAAGCTAAATAGTTGGTTTTAAAATTCATAGATGGAGGGCTATTCGTAACGTACTAATTTATAACAGATGTGAACGGTACATGGAACGTTAAAAAGAATGCATAGAAACATAACTTACAGCTAACAAAGCACAGTCTACAACCTCTTAATTAAAAGAGCTCTGAATGCGGCTTAAATTATTTAAAAACAGATTATAAAGACGTATTGTTTTTTCCAAAAAATTATAATAATCTCTTTTCTTTTTCTTTGAACACTGTCAGTCCGGTTGGCCTCACTCAAGATTATTAGAGTAAAGGTTGTCTCGTAACTTGTAGTGGTGGGGGTAAATAGGGAAGCTACACGTCATCTGTATGCTAACGGGACGTCAGTCTTTGTTTATCGTATATGTTATATAAAAGTGAAGTTTTTGTCGTGAAATTTTTGGCTATAAATATCAAAACATCGTTTAATTTTTTGATTTTCTACTTGTTTTAATATATTTTTTCTTTGAAAGGTATGTTTCTTCGTTCTAAATAAATTTTCTTACATTCATTTTTGATGTGAAGTGTAAGATTTCAATTTTAGTTTTAGTGTGTCCTCCCGTGATTACCCTGATATTCATCAAATTGAAATAAATGCATAGAACAAATAAGATTTGTTTTCTTATAAACAATTTTTATTGTATAGTTTTTTCTGTTAAGATAGTTCTGTTTATAAATGAAATATTTTAGTACCAGTTTTAACCCAGAAACACCCCCTAAGAAAGAAAATTTTGAGATATCCTGCCTATATTTGATCCTGGTTCTACTCTATTGTACCAAATTTCGTTAAAATACGTCCAGCCGTTTTTCGTATAGTAAGACAAAAGTTACTGCAATATTTAGTAACATGTTACTATAAAAGTTCCTATCATAGTTACTACCAAATGTTGGTGTTTATAAGTAATAACTTAGTTCTTATGAAGATAAAAATGGCGGACATTTGATTTTAAGTGTAGTTTTTAGATATAATAGAAAATGAAGATGATTAGTAAAGAAAATTATATAAATTAAATATATATAAAATATGTATGTATGAGTGTAGGTAAATGTTTATATTGCAGGAGGTGTAATATATTAAAGATCAAAAAGTCTTTTCCAATTCCTCATTTTTAATATGAATCTCTTTTTAAATTATTAAACAAAATAGTTTTTGTTTTTAAAAAAAATTAACAAGTTCTATTCAGTGACGCAAAAATAGTTTCATGAGGGGGGAGGGTTATAAAATGAGACTTATGGAAGTAATGACAAAACAAGGAAAATGCATCGAAGTAATAAAAAATCCAGCTTCATGGGAGGTTCTAACCCCCAAAACCCACAAGTATAACCACCCATAATATATATTATATAACAACAGAATAATGTAAGCAATACAATATTTTGAAATTTTTAACCTCAACTGTCATCTGTATACCACCAATGCGCATGCGTGTTGCGCTTCTGTGACTAACTTCATTCTTTTCTCAGTAACTGCCACTAAGATATAACTTTCATAGCGACGTCACTACAGTTGGATATTACAGAATACGAAAAATGTTAAAGTTACTATTAAAATCACTATAAAAGTTATCTTGTAGTAACGTTACTATACGGTAACTATTATAGTAACTTTTTACAGAATTGATCTGTATTATATGTTATTTTTTAAATGAAACCATTAACAATACAAAAATAATTAAAATGTCTTGCTATAAAAACAGTTGCATTCAGCATTGCAGTTCAAAATAATCATATTATAATTTATACTAATGCATCATTATAAACGTTAATTTCAAGTGACCGATTTTTCTTGTCAAGCAGTTTATTTCAATAGCACTGTGAGACTTCGATAGTTTTTCTTTTTCTAGATAAAGAATAATTAATAAGAATCTAGTGTATTATTTGATACTTTTTAACTTTGTTTGTGTTAATGTTTTACTTTGCTATAAGAAAAGTTATGGCATACTCAGCAAAAAGTTTAAAAAGTTTATCTTGTTCACTTCTTTTGTGAAAATGTTCAATTTAGATGATAAATTGAACAAATATTTACAAAACTGTATTCGCGACTAAAATTACCGAAATGGCGCTACTATCGCCTTCTAAACTTTTAACACAAAAAACATACCTGTCAAACGGGGCTATTCTCTAAGCTAAGCATATTTGTGTTAAAATTATTACGCGGCGGCGTTAAAATAGCCAGTTTACGTTCTACAATAAAGTGGGGAACAGAATGCAACGAGTTCTAGGGCGCGTTGACGGCGTTTGGACGGCGCTCTCTGTCAGAGGAAAGTTAAAATCAAGCTGTCGTACGCAAGTGCACAGAATGAGCAACGTCTTAACGGCGTTCCACGTCGTTGATACTGAATGTTCGTCAAGTTCCAACTTTTGACGCCGTTGAACGTTGACGTAGAACACCTAACCTCAACTTTTACTGAATGGTAAAGTGTTTGTATGTATAAATAACTTGCATACAACATAAATAACATCACACACAAGTCTTCATCATCCACTATAATTTTAATAAAAGAAAGCGCACCTATAAACACAGATATAGGTTGTCATTTGTTACTTTGACGACGTTAAAAATTATTGCATTGTGTGCAGGCGAAAATTCAACGCCGTTCTCAACGGCCCTAACGCAACGCCGTCGCAAATGACGGCGCGTTTACGGCGTAGCGCGTTGTGCATTCTGTTCCAGGCTTAAGCGCCTACTAAAACGGTGGCATTAAAGGTTAACGCTGGTGTTTAGTTTGCAAAAATTGCTGATCCAATTTAAGTTAATGTCATGTTATTAAAAAAAATTAAATAAAACACAAGGCAGTATAATCTGTCTCAATTTGTAATACGAAACTAGATCTGGTTACTTTGGTGACTGTTGTGGTGTAAACAGACTTTGGCGTATCCGTGTAAACCAATACTATGATAATATTATAAATGTATTGTCAATATACAATATAAAAAATGAACTTTTCCTGTTAGCTCCGTATTACAAAATGAGAAAGATAATAGAATTATTAATTATTATAAGGCAAAATAATCACTCGAAAATGTTCACGATTTAATTCAATTTTTAGCCGAGATAAATTTTTTCAAGTTACTGTAAACAACACAAATTGCGCTCGTACATCAAAACGTTCTGAGTACGTATACTGTCAAAAATGTCAAACTTTACGATAGAAGCGTCAGTTGCCAGATGGCAGCACTAGTTTAGCGCAACCCTCGTACATTGCCCCGAACATCATCAGTCTAATAGTTATGAAAACCTGCGATGCACTTTGCTTAATAATTTGGCAATAATATTGATGGCTCGTCAATAAATTTTAAACCTAATAATTTTTTATCGAACGGTTCTCAATATATAGATCGTCCCTTTTATTGACAATATTTATCTTCAGACGGTCAATATTATTGATCAATAAAACGCCTTCAATATTGTCACGTGGGTGGTTTGATTGAAAGACAACTCCTGGTTTTAACAATACAAATATATTAATTATGTATCCAATTTACAATGTAATTTTATGAATTTACCCATGGAGTTGGGGAAGTCTTCGGTCCACCCCGTGTTGGCCAGGATCGGCTTGGACCTATCTCCGAGGCGGGGGCTACCCATCCGGGAGTCGAGGAGCCTGGAGAAGCCTTCTCCCACTCACATGGTACTGCTTGCTTGGCTCACCAGCTGTACGGATATCTGGCGTCGGTGTCTTGGTTGTCACCGTGTGTACTGGAACGTGTAAAGAAATTGGCTAGGTTCCTCTGGCATATCCCATGCGACGTCCAAGTACATATACTACTGGTTGACCTAGTTCCAATATTCATTCGTCATGACAAATATTTCCTTATTACGAAAATGCGACGTATGCATTTCGTAATCAGGTAACATATGCTAGACGCTGACAAATAATTTTTTAATCAAACAGCTGAACAATGTCTAGATGTCGTAATCCTGACCAAGGATTACCTTTGTGACAATATTATTGATAATGCGCGGAGGCCTTTATGTAAAAACCTGTTGGTGTCTCGTACAGGATTTTGCGGTCAAATTTAATTGAAATACACTGACCTAATCCACCATGGACCAAACAATATAGCATTTGTCATACATAATGAATACATTCAACTTGTATTAAATTGTATTATTCACTAACTTGGTTACAGTTTGTAATTCAATATTCAATTACGTCCATTTGTACTATATTATTATTCAATGATATAATCTCTTTGTATAGGTCTGCAAAAAAAAAGACCAGAGATAATATAAAGATACCATGAGTTCAAAAAGAAATTACATAAGGATTGGCTGTGGAAAAATAAAATAATGTCTATTGCAAGTTTTATATAACAATTGACTATACTCTATCTCAGAAAGCCAACGGAGTGGCCGAGCGCATTAAATCGTGCGGTCTTAGACTGTTAGAAACAGGCGTGACTGGGCGGCCGGTGGTTCGAGCGTGCTTCGTTGGTGATATTATTCGGGCGAGAATAATATGTTTACATTACTCTCATTTTCACAATCATTCACCCCTCATCCAGCTGTAGGAGCTCGCCCCCTGGCATCGGCGATTAGCCTCGTTGCAGAAATAAAGGCTGATGTAAAATAAATAATAGTAGTATAATACTAATAATCTATCTCAGAAAGACTGATAGTAATAAAATTTATTATTTGTAAAAAGTTATTGTTTTTTCACACAGAAGCGGCAAAACAAAAGCGACAAAATATGAATAGTTCGAAACGAAATATTTTTAAAAACACACGAGTGCGCCGCACATATTATATGGGAATACGATCTAGGATTAAACACAATAGATCATAAAAATTTGACCCTAAAATTTTGAGGAAAAATATGGTCACAGGGGTGTGTTTAATGATATAATAAATATGGTCACAGGGGTGCGTTTAATAAAATGATAAATAGTAATATAGAAATACACAAAACCAATTTAACGTGTTTAAAATGTGCACGCCACTGGTAACTGCCTGACAAAATGATTTATTACTATCAGTATTTCTGAGATAGAGTTTAACGTTTAGGCACAGCTTTTGTAATCATTAAAATTGGAAATTAATTTTTATTTTTTTTTTTTATTATATTGTTTTATTGGCCATTAATCTATACAACCATATTAGCCAGCTAAATACAAATTTATACATTATATAACTTTGGAGCTGGATACACCGTTTTATATAAAATTTCCCTGTTACTCTTATTTGAATCTGTATATTTTGTAATCTTGTGACATTTTTACCGACCGCCAACATATATAAGGGAGGTATTGTGATCATACCGATTTTGACATTTCGAGATTTCGATAGATCTCCACGAAATAAGGTCCCTACATACCGTTTTGACTATTTTTAGTATAATGTTGATGATGATGAGTTGATGAACTTTTGGTAAAAATCGGTTGACTATAAATAGGAGTTTTCTCGTGTCGATTTTAAGATTTTTGCGAATATTTCACAACCGAAATATATTTCGAAAAAAATTATTAAACAAAAGTTACTATAAAAGCAATAGCTAACAACTTTTATTTGAGACATTTTTTGATAAAACGAAATAAATTTGAATTTTTTTTTCTATCTATTTTTTCATACTTACATATATCTAACGTTTCCATGGTCATGATAAATAATATCTCTGTTAGAAAATATTGGGCCAAGTTATTTCTACTCTGCTGCTAGAATGTATTTTATACAAGTACTTTGTGAGGGCGGTCGGTCCTGTGGTGGCCACAGCTGATTTTTACCGACCACCAACATATATAAGGGAGGTATTGTGATCATACCTATTTTGACGTTTCGAGATTTCGATGGATCGCTACGAATTGAGGTCCCTACATAACGTTTTGACTATTTTTAGCATGATTTTTGTCGGTCTGTCTGTCCGTCTGTCCGTCCGTCCGTCCGTCTGTCCGTCCGTCAGTCCGTAAGTCTGTCTGTCTGTCTGTCTGTCTGTGTACACGTTTAGAGCAAATTCGGCTAAAAGGATTTTTATGAAACTGCATATTTTTTACTTGCCCGACCTTAATATATAAGGGGCAAGTATTGTAATCGCGAAAATTTTCGATGTCGAGATTTTGTTTTCTTATTCTCCTAATAATTGGGAAGAACCCTATTGTTTTTTATTGAAATCCGAACGGAAGTTATTAAACTTTAAAATTTAAGAAAATTCGTAACTAGTAAACCAAGCCTTGGACAAAAAATTGTATAGGATATAATTTGATGTATTTCTGAAGATATACCTAAATATTTTTTTAAATTAAAAAAATATATGTATTTTTATTATTATTATTTTTTTTATGGGAGGGCAAGTCTAGCGGAGGTCTCCCTTCGCCACTGGTTTTAATTTAGCAAACATTTCTATACGTATAACATACGTGGTTATGATGGTCTTAGTCTGGTTGTGTTAAGTGATGTGATGTTTGTGTGTTGCAGGGGTGCGGTGGCACGGTGCCATGCTCTGGAGCGATGTGGCGGTACGTGATGGCCACGGCAAGAGGTGACCGACCTGCCCGGCGAGCGGCACCTCTTTTCACCGTGCAGCAGCAGCCGGGACCGACGCGCGCCGCCCAGCACGCCTGCCTGCAGGAGGTGCGCGTACACCCACCACAACAGGTAAGTCCGTCTCAACATCACTCACTCTCAGATCATTTACTACTATCAGCATTAGCTAACATCACAGGTTTTGCTAAATTTAATTGTCTTCACGTTTATATTAATACTAAGAGAAAAGCCCGTCATCCGACGGGGGTAAAGGTAATAGGGTTGTAAATCGAAGGCAAAACATCGATGTTTAACATCGATGTCAACATCGGCGCCTTACTATCGATGTTGAAAACATTGAAGGAAAAACATCGATGTATCGGAAACATCGATGTTTTATTAATATTAAAAAAACTATTTATTTATATTATATAGGTTTTATTTAATAATGTAAAGATAAAATACGAAAAAAGTAACATATAATACACAAAAAGCATTTATTAGATTTTGAAATAAAAATATTCCTTTTTAATAGTAATTAATTTCACATTAACATTATTATACCCAATATAATAATCCCAATTTGTACCTACAGTCTATTCCACACGATTAGGTGGAACTAACCGCAATTTTCATTTTTGTAATTTGTCATTTTTTTATATATTGAAGTTGACTTTTCCTGAACAAAATGATCAAAAGCTTCAATCAATCGGTAAAAATAATTAGAATTGAAAATCTAGTTCCGCCTAAACCAAAGGAACAGACCTTACTATTTTTACATATCTAAAATGAAATATTGGATTTTATTACAATACTAATATAGTAATCTTAATGTTAATTTTATATTATTTAACATAAATATAACACTGTCATACACAATTATTTTCATACTTTTTTAAGTTGAAATAAAGTCTGTTCCTTTGGTTTAAGCGGAACTAGATTTTCAATTCTAGTTACTTTTACCGATTAATTGAAGCTTTTGATCATTTTGTTCAGGAAAAACCAACTTCAATATATAAAAAATAGCTAATGACAACTTACAAAATCCAGGGATTGGAGGAATAACAACTGAGAAAGTGTCAACAAGACTCAAAAAGAAAAAGTGTGTTGGCGTCGTTGGTTGTTCGCATCGTTTGTAAAAATTAGAAGTTTCTTCTTATTTTTTCGTGTTCTGCTAACTGCTAAGAAGAATAAGAACTAACACTATTAGTATTGTTATATCACAATAGATGGCGCTTATATTTTGTGTACTAATTTTAATAAAAATTTAATTTTTAAGATTCCAGCGCCTCTAGCGGTAGTTTCTGAATTTCAAAGTTTAAACATCGACATCGGTAGTAGACATCGATGTTTTATCGATACTATCGTCAGCTGACCATCGATGGTAAAAACATCGATGTTTTTAAAACAAACATCGATGTTTTCGATACATCGATGTTTTTTTCCCATCTCTAAAAGGTAATCACCGAATTAAAAAGAAACTCTCGTGCCAGGTTTCATAAAGGAATGCTAAATCCTGTGTTAGCTAACACAATGCTAAAATAACACGCTGTTAAAATTTAACTATGTTTCATAAATAAATAGCAATGGTTTTAACAGTTCCAGGACGCGTTCCATCTCTACATAATAGTATCTCGTCCAGGTGCGTCCTGGCCGCGATTTTTTTAACGTCGAAACGTCATGGTTGCCTGTTTGAAGTTAAATATTTTCATTTGAACTTCATGGTATTTACATTGAAATGCTCTTCCACATAGTTTGTAAAACTTGCTAGCGGATCAAGTCTAAAACCCTTAAAGGTCCGCTGGTTGGTTGCTATGATTCTTTATGACAGGAATAAGGGTGTTTAAATAAAAATCTACGTTTAATGTTTAGTTAAGGTTGAAATTAATGAATAAACTAATTCCCGGTTTCATATAGGAATGCTAAAATAACACGCTGTTAAAATTTAAAACGTTTCATAAAGAAATAACATCGGTTTTAACATCGTGTTAAGTAATTTCAGTGCTGTGTTCAGTTTAGGGTTTTTATTAGGTAGATTGATATGAATATCAACTTAAGAGTTGTCTTAAACGTCAAACAGGCTTATTATAACCTTTGTAACCCTTCGAATTATTTACTGTAATTTATTATTTTTCAATAAAAAATCAATTTCTATATTAAAGTCTGTTCCTTTGGTTTAGGTGGAACTAGATTTTCAATTCTAGTTCTCTTTATCGATTGATCGAAACTTTTGATCATTTTGTTCAGGAAAAGCCAACTTCAATATATAAAAAATAGCTAATGACAACTTACAAAAATGAAAATTCCGGTTAGTTCCGCCTAATCGTTTGGAATATACTGTATTTGGTAACATTTTTTAATGCAGGAAAAAGATGTAACATATGATTTTATTAGGAACATAATTTAAAACATTCTTTATTTCTTTATATATTGCATGTAATAAAAATAGATCACAAAAAAGAAAACAAAACTATATTTCTCATAACATAGTTGTGATGTGGGTTGTGCCGTCCCATATGAAGCACCGTTTTTTTGTTTAAACTAATCAGGAGTACCATTTTGTGTCAATTCAAAAAATTTCTGGATATCTTTCTGTAATATCGTTTGGTTAAGTCTGGCATCATTGAAACTTTTTGTGTCATTGGCAAACATGCAGAACGGTGACTCAATGGAATCACGAAGGTCAAGGACATATATTAGGAATAGGAGAGGACCAAGGACTAAACCCTGAGAAACAGCACCAAGTACAGGACGGTAATGGAACACGCTAATGCGAACCCGAAAGTATAGATCGGAAAGGAAAGCTTCAATCCATTGGAGCAGTTTTCCTCGATTATCATAATGCGTCAGTTTTGCGATTAGTCTGCGAATTAGCACCTTGTCAAAAGCCCGCGCAAAATCTAAGTAAATAACGTCCAGTGCAGAGTAATTGTCTAGAGCAGTGGTTCTCAAACATATTTGGCCTACCGCCCTTTTCAGAAAAAAATTACTCGGCGCCCCCTGGAAATCTACATTCCTTAAATAAACAAACAGAAAGATAAATGTATCTATATTTCTACCTACGTTTTAAAATGTACTAAAGAAAGATGTTGTAAATAAGACACCTTGGAGCTTGAAATTAAAAATTATTTATTAAAATCATATTCTCATCTAATGAGAAGGATGAACCTGATGCGCCGTTATCAATGTATCAATCCTCGTCTCTATTTTTGTCAGCAGTATTCTTAAATCACCGCGATTAGCTATTTACAGTCGGTTTCTTTTTTTTTTTAAATAGATTTGTGACCGCACTGAACCGACGTTCCACTAAATATGACGAAGAAAATGCAATTAACAACTTTTGTATTAAAGCCCATAACCCAGGTTAAGCTGTAAGAATCTGTTTTTGCAGCCAGAACTGGTAGAGCAGCCAGAACTGTTGGTAGTCGTCTTTGAAATTAAATTTCAATTCGTAATTTGTTGTTACTTCCATTAATTCTTCTTGTAATTTTGGAGTGTTTGTATTTGAAAAAGGATCCACAACCCAACCGGGTATGTTCATTTCAAAAATATCTTCAAATCGTTAGTTGAAGTCAGAATGGAGAGCATCCAAGTGTTGACAATAGGTAAGCAAGTCTTCATCATTAGGGGGCATCAATGCCCCCTAAATGCACCGAGGCTACTATCGCCCCCCTAGATCGTTCCAACGCCCCCCAGGGGGCGGTGTCGCCCACTTTGAGAATCACTGGTCTAGAGCCTTAGACCAGTGATGCGTCGAATATAGCTAGTTGGATGTTACTGAGCGTACAGGTAGAAAGCCATGTTGTTGGTTTGGTATAATACCAACTGTCAGAAAGTTCATAATATCGTTGGCTATAAACCGTTCTAAAACCTTGCAAGTGATAGATTCGATACTGATTAGTCTATAATTTTCAGCATTCAATTTGTCACCCTTCTTAAAGATGGGAGTTACAACTGCTAAATAAAGAAAGAAAAAAAACTTTACTTACTTACTTAATCCTGAATCCTTTTTACCTTGCGGTGTAAGGCTATAGTCTATTTACTTATTTTCTGGTGTTATTTTCCATACTTCTTTCCATCGTGTTCTATCATTTGTATATTTTCTTATGTCCTCCCACTTTACGCCTCTCTTCGTTGCAGCTTCTTTTGTTGCTTGGTGCCAGATTTTTCTCGGTCTTCCTGGTCTAACTTTCCTTCTTGTCCTTCTATTATAGTCTCTATTGGTTTTGTGCCTAGTTTTTCTCTAAATACTTCATTTCTTATTTTGCCCAATTTTGTTTTACCTTAGATTTTCCTTAAAAATCTCATTTCGGAGCTTCTTATTTTAGACCTGTGCGTCTCTGTAGTGGTTCAGGATTTTGAGGTGTATGTCAAAATTGGTACTGTCACTTTTTTGAAGATATCTACCTTGATATTAGTTGGTATTTCTTATTTATTTAGTTTTTACTTAAGAACGATACTTTGATGCTGTTGAACATTTTTCCTGCTGCGCCTACTCTTTCCATAATCTTTTCATCCATTTTTCCATCTTCCGCGAAAACTGTGTCTAGGTATTTGAATTTTCTTAACTGTTCTATTATTTTGTCATCTATTTTTATTTTGTGATGCATTTTTGTCCCACTTATTACCATTGTTTTTGTCTTTTGTGTGCTAATTTTCATATTTGTTTTCTTCAATTCTTTATTGTATTGGTTCAAGTTGTTTTGTAGTTCGTCCTCGTTTCTTGCTGTTATAACCATGTCATCCGCATAGCAAAGTTCTACTACTTTCACATTTTCCATTTTCCAGTAGCCCACAGAATATTCTTTAATATTTTGTCTTACTTCTTTTATGGCGTCGTCTAGTACCAGTGAGAACAGTAGCGGACTGAGTACGCATCCTTGTCTGAGTCCGTTTTCCGTTATAAAAGATCTCACTTCTTGTCCTGAGATAATTCTTGCTATCGGTATACAGACTTTTAATATTTCTGCTGGTGAATTTATGAATTCCTCTGTTTTTAAGGGTCGATCAGACGTCTTCTCTGTTCACTCGGTCGAAAGCTTTCTCCAAGTCTATGAAGTATAGGTGGATTTGGCTATTTGTTTTTAGTGCTTTCTCGCTTAGTTGCCACAACGTGAATATTGAATATTTAACGTGAAAAAAATAAAAATAAAAAATAATAATAAATAAGTAAATAAAATAATGAAGAAATAATAAAATATTTAATTTTTCCTGCATCTAATGAGTATTCCGCCACTGGAAAAAAGTTAAATCATTACTAAAACATTGAAACAGATGGAAGGAATGGTAGAAGGTAGAACGAGTACAGGAGAGGTATTTAAGATGGACCTTAGGGGTAGATAGAACAACACCAGGGTATATTGTAAGAGAGGAACTGAAAAGGGATAAGATGAAAGTGGGTACAGGAAGGAGGGCGGTTAAGTACGAAGAGAAAGTTAGAATAAAAACAGACAAAAAAATAATGAGGGAATGCTGGGAAGAAAGAGCCAGAGAGGAACAGAAAGGAAGATGGTACGCATGGGGGGAGATGAGAAAAGAGTATTACTGGAGAGTGGATGCGACAGAAGTGGAAAGGAGAAGAAAAGACGGGATAAGCGTGTTTGAGGAGTTGTGGAGGAGGAATAAGGAAGTGGGGGAGCAAGAAAGGACAGTCAGAATAGACAATTCAAGGAGCGCAGGGAGATATAAGGAGGTCAGAACTATAGGGGTACCAAGCTACTTGAGGGGAGAAAGAGGAAGGTCAGGAGGGAGAGTTAGGAGGATTGCGAGGCTAAGGTGCGGGAATGAAGAGAAAGGAAATAGATATTGGAGGAGACAGGAGGATAAGATGTGCAGGATGTGCGGGGAGGAGGAGGAAGACATAGAGCAGCTCGCGAAGAGGTGTAGAGAGATGATAGTATGGTCGGGGAGCACATTAGACCTGTTGCACGAAAATGGAAGGGGGGAGAGGTGGGCGAGGGAATTAGAGGCAAGAAGGATGGAGATTGGGGAAGGATAACAGGAAGGTGTAAAGGAAGAAAGGAGGCTGGGGTTACCTGGGAATGGGAAGGAAGGAATAAAATAGATAGTAATGTAATGTAATGTATGGTTAATATGACGTTAGTATGTTGATAGGAGATATGGTATGTTTTGTAATTGTAGTAAATACTCTAAATACCTAAATAAGGGGTAACGGAAAGAAGAAAGAAAAGAGAAAAAAAAAATTTGTAAAATGTAAATTGTATTGGATGTTATTGTTATGTATTTTTGGATTCATTGTTTTATTTTTATTTTATTTTAATTTTTTTGTAAATGTTAACACCCTGAACGCCGTAAGGCCTAGGGAATAAAGAATATATATACATTGAAACAGATTCATCAATCAATACACCTCCATAAATATTTGGATTAACTTTTAATTCCAATCTGAAAACATTTGATCCTTAACCTTGAGATCGAGTAAACATTGAATATTAATCGTTTTAACGGCTATCGTAATCTTTCATATTTTCACCTTGATATAAAATTTTCACATTTTCCATCAGTGTCGTCCTCGCTTCGATCAAATGTCCTCGTTTCGAACTATCAATATTATTCATCTCACGTATATACGGGCGATGCAACGTTCTGACTTTAACCCTTTCGACAGAGTTCAAAAATTAGGTCACAACTTTGGTTTGAAGTAAATAAGTTTATTAAATATAAATAACGTGATTCAGAAGTTTTCTCGTTTCGAAGGTAGTTGACTCGAAGAATTATATTTGATTAAATATTATTTATTTGTTTTGAGAAGAGACAGATGTGATACAATTTATGGTTAGTGGAAGTGGTTTAATGATTAAAATATGTAGTTTTAAGAAATTGGCCATAAATCTGAGGCGGCTTATACATAAACATTACGTAACTGCAGCACACTCAAGATAAAATTCATGTGAAGTGTGAATTTTCACACTTTTTAGGGTTTCATAGGTATCGATAGGGTGACCATTCGTCCCGCATTTCGCGGTACGTCCCGCATTTTGATTTGTTGTCCCCAGGGCCGAATTTTGCTCTGTACATATATTTGAGAGGTGAAGACCTTTTTTTTGCTCTTTACTTATATTTGGGAGGTGAGGACCTTTTTTTGTTTGCTCTTCACTTATATTTCGGAAGTGATGACCTTTTTTTTGCTCCGTCCCGCATTGCCGTCTCCAAGAAAATGGTCACCCTAGGTATCGAGTAAGTGGCGGATATAGACTTACGGCGGCCTGCAGTTAATAATAATTTTGGGGCTCCTGAATAAAAGCCAGAAAAAAAAAGTTTTATCTACCCCTTAACGCTTTGTTTTTTTTTAGAAAAGAGGTAAAAAAAATATATTTTTTTTTTCATTAAATAATTAAACAAATTTATTATTTATACATAATTAAGTTGTTATATATGAAATTTATTGATAAAAAATATAAATTTGTCTAAAAATTCAATTCTGGTATATTTTGAAGCATGGTTTAATACACAATCCAACATTGCCGGCTGAGCAATAACTTCAGGTTTCCTTTCTCTTCTTTTTGCCTTTATCATTTCTTTGATTACAGCAAACTGGACACAATCTTGTGGGATAATCTTTTTTTTTGGTGGGGGGAATATATTCGGGGAAATGTCTATCTGAAAGTTTCAAAGGTCCTGGTTTTTTTGGTCGGCCGGGTTTCCTAACATTTGAAGAATGGGATTCCTCAATCAATATCTCAATTAGACCTAATCTAAATTCTAAATGATCTAATTTTCCATGATTTTTGTTATATAGGACCAATGCGTTAAAAACACAAATATTCAACCGATGGAAAATTACTTTCTTATAATATTATTTTCCTTGTTTTCTTGTGACCGGATAATCGTGGAGTTGCTGGTCTAATCTATCAACTCCCCCCATATACTATTATATCCACTTGTTGAATTGCAATAAGTATAATTTGTTCTCGAAGAATGTAAAACATCAGTTCTCACAAATTACGATTTTATTTATTATATTTTATTATAAATAACTAATCAAAATTTAACTTATAATAAATCAAGTTAACATAAATAATACTTTTTTCTTAAATTTTAAATTATTATACATGCTCGAGTTCAATTCGGGTACGTAATGTTTTTGCGTACGAAAATTCACGTTGCCCGAACTGGACTCGGGTCTGGTCATTTTTGCAAGTATAAAATACCCGAACTGAGCTCGGGGTTGGACGTTAAGGGGTTAAACTAAGGCCCGGTATTAAATAACGCATTTTTTGTGTTTTTTGGTTGACTATTTACAAAAGTTATACTTATGTAACACACTAGACTAGAAGACGTATCATGGTCTGATGGTAGCATGCTCGCTAGCTACCTAGAGTTCTAGGGTTCGTACCCGGGCATAGGACAATTTTATTCATTTTTTTTCCATTTTTAGGGTTTTGTAGGTATGACCAAAAAACCCTTATACCGTCATTTTGTCGTCTGTCTGTCTGTCTGTCTGTCTGTCTGTCTGTCTGTCTGTCTGTCTGTCTGTCTGTCTGTCTGTCTGTTCGGTTAAAATTGTAGCCAAACGGCTAAACCTAGAGAGTTGAAATTTGGCATGCTTATTATTTTCTTTAAATTATTTTGGCAAATGTTATATTTAATTTTTAAGAGCGTAAATTTAATAACCAGTTGGAATGTTGGAATCTTATTTTCATTTTATGTGTCATTTATACGAAACCAGAGGGGCGGAGCATATGACTTAAAACAACCAATGGAAGCCATGGGCGCAATTTTCAAAATCTTAATGAACCTTGCTATGTATATATATATATATATATATATATATATATATATATATATATATATATATATATATATATATATATATAGGGTGTTTGTTTGAAACGGGGCACCCCGAAAATCTCCTTTATTTGTAAAGATACAAAAAATCTTCAGAACAAAAGTTAAACTAGACAAAAAGGCCCATCTAAAGGTTACTATAAGAATTCTGAGGCACTTCCGGTTTCACGGGAAATGATGTCAACTTTTGATCTAGCACAGGGAATCGATAATTTTAAATTTTTTTCCTAAAAGTACATTAAATTAGCTTTACAATGACACCAAAAAATCATATTTTTATGTTAACCATTTCAAAATGGCGACCATTTATTTACAAAATAATAATCAACATAAGTTTTACAAAGTTGAACGTAGCTAGCTTTGAAAACAATAAAAAAAGAAACAAAATATCTCTATAGTAAACTATTAAACTCTTGTTACTTATAAAACATTTGATTGAAAAATTAAGTTATTTCATGTTATTTCATATAATAACCAGTTATAACAGTTTATTTTAGAGATATTATTTTGTAAATAAATGGTCGCCATTTTGAAATGGTTAACATAAAAATATGACTTTTTGGTGTCATTGTAAAGCTAATTTAATATACTTTTAGGAAAAAAATATAAAATTATCGATTCCCTATGCTAGATCAAAAGTTGACATCATGGAAGTGCCTCAGAATTCTTTAAGTAACCTTTAGATGGGCCTTTTTGTCTAGTTTAACTTTTGTTCTGAAGATTTTTTGTATCTTTACAAATAAAGGAGATTTTCGGGGTGCCCCGTTTCAAACTAACACCCTGTATATATATATATATATATATATATACACATATTTCGAAACCTAAATAATGCTATTAGGTATTCGAATTAAAATTAACAAAAAAATATTTGAACATAAAATTTGTTTTTAAAGCTCTTAGATTAACAGACGATAAATTATTTTAAAAATATCGTTCATATTGCCGTGATTAATGCAAAGCAAAATTTGTCCTATACAATAAGCATACCGTCTTCACTTATTATATAGCTGCGAAACCCTAAAATGTGTGAAAATTCACAGTTCACATCAATTTTTTATCGACCGCCATCATATATAAGGGAGGTATTGTGATCATACCGATTTTGACATTTCGAGATTTCGATGGATCTCCACGAATTAAGGTCCCTACATAACGTTTTGATTATTTTTAGCTTATGATGTCTGTCTGTCCGTCTGTCTGTCTGTCCGTTTGTCTGTGTACACGTGCAGAGCAAATTCGGCTAAAAGGATTTTTATGAAACTTCATATTTAAGCTTTTGGCATCAATGACACGAGTTGATCAACTTTTGGTAAACATCGGTTGACTAGAAATGGGAGTTTACTTGTGTCGATTTTAAGATTTTTGCGAATATTTCAAAACAGAAAAATATTTAGAATTTTTTTTTTTATCAAAAGTTGCTATAAAAGCAATAACTAACAACTTTTATTTGAGACATTTTTTGATAAACGAAAACAATTTGAATTTTTTTCGAAGAATCTATTTTTCATACTTATGTATGTAACGTTTGCATGGTCATGATAAATAATATCTCTGTTAGAAAATATTTGTACAAGTTATTTCTACCCTGCTGGTATAATGTATTTTATACAAGTACATTGTGATGGCGGTCGGTACTATGGTAGCCACAGTTGATTTTTTTTGAAATATCTCTTTTTTGAGCTTCGGTCAAATTGTGCGGAATCCACCGGGAACAGATCTTTTTCACAGCTAAATGTTCATGCAAAATCGAATATATTGCAGTCTGCGATATGCCAAAGGGTGCCTCTAACTCACGGTAAGTCATATACCGATCTTCTTCCTTTTGCGCATAGCATCGATGTTTTTTTGAATCGCAACCGATTTTGGTCGACCTTCACGAGATTCATCACTGACGGACGCACGATCACGACGAAATTCTGCAAACCAATTGTAAACAGTCTTTTCTGATGGTGCTTCATTAGCAAAGTAAGAAATCATCTAACGAAAACCTTCACGATTAATATCCATTTTTTCACAAACATGTTTGTTTTAAACGCTCACTGTCAACAAACTACTCGGTCAATTTATAAGCTGCCACTGATTTCACAACAACAAATGTCAAATTTTACGAATATAGAGTAATGACACATTTCAATATTGTCAGCTAGCGGTCGTTTGTAAAAACATAAAAGGTACAGGGGCGCACACAAGGGGGGGTCCAAGGGGTCCGGACCCCTCCCGTGCCGTGTGAAGTGCGGACCTTTTTTTTGCTCTTCACTTAAAATTTAGAAGAGAGGACATTTTTTTTTGCTCTTCACTTGAAATTGAAATTTTGCCCTGTATTTATAATAAGTTTTAAATATATAATATTTCTTTATAAAAATTATGTATCATTGGATCCCCCCCAAGCCAAAAATCTGTGTGCGACCCTCGAGGTAGCCCTCGTATTATTACATTCATTAGAAGTTTCCTGGTCACATCTATGAAATCCTAAAAAATATGACTAATGTACCTTATATTTCAAAACTTTAATTTAACAAACGCTAATTAAACGAATTTATTTTTATCCTGACCCATAGCATTTTAATCTGGAACAGCATGTTCTATATTCTACTTTTTTTTCCTAACGAAGTATTATTTAAAAATGAAATACTGGCTTGATGAATAGCTGTACATAATTTTAAGCTGAAAAATGCCCTGAACTCGATGCATATGCTGAATAATACGGGTTATTAAATCCGAAACATTGTTCTGTTAATTTTAGTGACATCCATGAATTATTTAGTTTTTGGGTATTTGTCGTAATATACGGGTCTAGGACTAATCTCCAACAATATTTCACTTTAGTATGACAGTTATTTCGCAAATAAATTATGAATCTAAATCTATTATTTTGGGTTTTTATATTTTTCCAACAGCCACCTTTTGAATTTCTAATTTCTACGCGAAAAAAAAAAAAGATATTGGTTTGAAGCACTAAATAAAAATACTAAAGGAAGGAGAAAATATGGGGATGAAAGGAATGGGAGAGTCCTTTTTTTTGCTCTTCACTTGGGTTTTGGGAGGTGAGGACCTTTTTTTTGCTCATCATCTAGATTTTGGGAGGTGAGAATCTTGTTTTTGCTTATCACTTACATTTATTTACCAAGGGCGCCATAACGCAGTTTTGCCCCTAGCGCAAGTTTTCCTTACTGCGGCTCTGAGGAGATATGACATGTTTTGTAATTGTAGTAAATACCCTAAACACCGAAAGGTTGAAGGTAAATAAAGGATTATATATACTAAAGACTTCACTACAACGACCACAATGTCTGCCAGTATTTTGTTGTTTTTTTATTAAAAAGTGTTCATTAACCTTTATTTTGATAATTTAAAGGATATTATTAATTTATAAATGATAAATATAAAACAGGGCTAAAGTAGTTTTTAGTTTTATAATAATTAATATAAAAGTACGCGTTTAACCTAAAATTTGGTATCTTGTCAAAATGGTTAACTGTACTCTCTGCGGCAGAGCAAAAACGCAAAATACAAAGACTAAAAGAATAACTTTCCATTCGTTTCTCTATTGATATTATGTAATTGAATTAAAGAGATTTTGATAAATCTCAACATACACGTTACTTACGGACAATGGCGTACTGTCATAATTTTCTGCTATAAGTTCTATATGAATTTATTTATTCTTGTGTATTATTAATTTTATAATAAGAAATTACAGATGTATAATAGTGTTTCATTGATTGTTTGTAATCTGAAAATATCAAGATTGGTATTTTTCTTTTTTTACCCATAACATTTTAAATTTACCGATAAATTTAAATCTAGAAAACAATGCTCAGGAGGACACTACTCGTTATCTGCTCGTAGTGTCCCAAAGCACAGTGTTGCCACATGCGATTTATAATGTATTTATCTAAGCAAGTAATAAAATTGAAATGGAAAGGGCAACAGCGGCGAGTGTTAAGTGTGTATGTATTAAGAAAATTTAAAGAAAAAATAATTGAGGACAGGGGATACTCATAAATGAAAAGTCTAATCAAGGGGTACATGAGAGAAAATAGTTGGGAACCACTTGTTTACGGAATTATGAAGGTAGAGAAACTCCAACAATAACCAAGAAGCAACAAGCCATGAAAAAAGTAATGTATATAGTATTCTTTAGAAGTACGGGTAAAAGCAATTAAACTGAATGGACAGAAGACAGTACAGCTGAAGGGTATATAAATAATATAACACCTACTATAGTCACCCGATTTTGTGCGAGTTTTGTCTATTTTTTGGCTTGAAAACTAAATTACGGAAATTGAAGTATGGGGCTGGAACGAATATGAAAAAGTGAAGCAAGTACAGTACAAATACATTCGATGGGTACTGGATGTTGATAAAAGAACTCCTATTTATATTCTGTTAGAGGATGATGAGGATGAGAGGATGAAGCAAATAGATTTCATTTAAGCACCGAGGCAGGAAAACGGGCCATGAACTATAAAGACAAAACCTGAAGAACACCATGCACAGAATTAGTGCATGAATGTTGGGCAGAGATAAGGAGAAAAGAAGAAAGAAATATCTGGGAAGAACAAAGAGAGGAATATTATCAACAAAAGGGATACTCAACTACAGAAATATAAAATCGGAGGCACACAAATTAGAAGGGAGAAAATACTTAAATCTACTTATATCCCCAGATACAAATTTCTTCAGACAAACGACCTGCCATATTAAAAGGTGTCTCAAAAGAAATTTTATATTTATTTAGCTTACTGCGTGAACGCAACGTATCCGAGGGGCGCGGGGGTTATGTCAATCGGTAGCCTGGCTCTTGGGAATTCAATCGCTATGGACCGTTTCTCGGGAGCAGACCGCGCGTTATGCGTGCGAGAGTTTTACAAAAACGGTGATTCGGCGACTGTAGCGCGTAGAAAATTTGCAGTATTCGAGGTTTTCGCCACTTAAATGATGCGCCAAGCATTCCTCTCATTCGACATTGGGTTAAAAAGTTTGAAGAGATTGGTACAACGCTGGATAAATCAAAATCCGGGCGACCTAGGTCATCAAGAACGGTAGAAAACTTGGAGAATGTTAATCAGTCTGTTCGTGACGACCCGAACCTTTCAATTCGGAAGCGCGCAAGTGCTTTAAATGTGCATAGATCATCATTACATCGCATTATGCACAAAGACCTAAAGCTGCACCCCTACAAAATTCAATTGGTGCAAGAATTAAAGCCCCAAGATGCCAGTCAGAGGCTTAATTTCGTAAATCAGGTGATTGAGCGATTTTCAACGTTTACCAACATTTTGTTTTCGGATGAAGCTCATTTTCATCTTAATGGCCACGTAAATAAGCAGAACTGCCGCTACTGGAGTGCAACGAATCCGAAACGCAAACATCAGAAACCCCTACATTCGCCTAAAGTGACCGTATGGGCTGCGATGTCGGCGCGAGGAATTATCGGCCCTTACTTTTTTGAAGACGAAAGGGGGCGTGCAGTTACAGTGAATTCAGAGCGTTATGTGGAGATGTTAGACAACTTCTTGGTACCTGAACTGCAAAACTTTCCTGGCTATAACCAAAGAACATGGTTCCAACAGGACGGAGCAACTTCACACACGTCCAATATGTCTCTGCCACGTGTTCGTGAAATTTTCTCAGGCAAATTGTTCTCCCGGAGAGGTGACATAAATTGGCCTCCACGCAGTCCAGATTTAACCCCTATGGACTTTTTCCTATGGGGTTATCTTAAATCTAAAGTTTACGCCAATAAACCGACTTCACTGGCGCATTTGAAAGAAAATATCCGTCACGAAATGGCAGCCATCCCTGAGTCCACCTGCCGAGACGTCATAAGTAATTTTACTGTTCGATTAAATGAGTGCCGAGAACGCGAGGGTCTACATTTAGACGATATTATTTTTAAGAAATAAATCCCCAAAAAGTGTATTTTAATAATTAATAAACATTTTTTCTATATACGGCTTACTTTTTTTTTAATCGATCCACTAAATATAAAATTTCTTTTGAGACACCTTGTACTTTGCAAAAAACAACAAAAACCTTCAAATTATAGCTAGATTTCGCGTCGGAAATAAAGAAAGGGGTAATGATTACTGGCTGAAAACAGAGGATAGAATATACAGAATGTGCCACAACGCAGCAGAGAACATTGAACACTTAAGTAGAGACGGTGAAGAAGAACTCAGAAATGCGAAATCATCTCTGCATGTTCTAAGCATGTTGCTTACCCGGATATTCAATGGATGAAAAGAGTGAAGGACAAAATTACATCCACTCTGAAATGACATTTGTATAATTTTAGTATGTATATGATAAAAATTAATTAATTTCACAATCAAGTATAGTTTAAAACTTTCTAAAATATATATAAATATAGACTTATTGTAAAATTTAATACCGCAAGATAAAACATAAAGAGCTTACTACTACTACTACACAATTACGGAGGTTGAAGGTTTTCTTCTGAAGAAGAACTGAATTTCATGATTATTTTGAAGGTATCCCAAAAAAGATTAGTTGGCAGCTTTTGAAAAGTGGAAGGAAATAATGACCTCGTATTATCATTGAAGGGAAACTACTTTGAACATATCTATAATATAATACCCTAACCTGTGTCCTTGGCTGTATGGGTGCGTCGAATTTTTCTGAAACAATTGAACGAGGTACCGAAATGTAACGAAATATTCCGAAGCTCACCGAGTTTATTTTGACATAAACGCGTAATAATAGTTGTTAATTGATATTGTTAATTGATATGTTTATAAAACTAATTAGCAGAAAAATAATTATTTTAAAAAATATTTGATTTTGATGAAAGTAAGAAAAATGTGACTTTTTTTCTTTATTATTATTTTTTCAATGCTTTATTATTTTTTTATTTCCACGCAGTGCCGGCTGTGGGTTTTGCGGGGCCTCGGGAAAATAATGCGTTTGGTGTCAAAAACTTGCCCTAGCTACTAATAATTGTTAGAAATATCCCCCTTTAAGCGCAGGGCCTCGGGAAAAATCTCCGAAGTACCGACCTCTGAGCCCTGTTTCTACGATTTCTTGGACAAGATTTACAATATCCCACTGCAAACTCTATATAGATGGCAGCACATAACGACTACACTAAAGAATTATCAGTGGCTCTAAAACAATGGTTTCTGTTTATTTATCACATTAAAATATCATTTACTTTTTGGTTTAGGTTAGATTCACCTTAAAAGCACTATCTTAGGTTATGGTTGATTACTGTTTATTTTTATTTTTTTATAAACCACCTAAAAATAAATTGTGTTTTAAAAGTTCTGCACAGTCCCTCCTGTTTAGAATCTCTGTATATTGAACAAATGCCGTGTGTGTGACGCATGCGCAGTGTTCAGTGGGATATTGTAAATCTACCCCCAAATGTGAACGTAATATATTAAAGCGGGCAAACAATTAAATTTTACTGTGCAATAGTTTCTCACGATTTATTTCAAACTGATTTGAGATATAGTGTAAGTACGCTTTATTCCGTGTGTGTATTTTTTCATGTGTGCTTTTTTCCATGTGCGTATTAATCCGTGTGCGTATTTTTATACTATATAAGAAAATGGAAAATTAATTTTAATAAATATATTTTAAATTTAACGTCTCCAATCATTTTTAGGGTTTTGTAGGTATGACCAAAAAACCCTTATACCGTCATTTTGTCGTCTGTCTGTCTGTCTGTCTGTCTGTCTGTCTGTCTGTCTGTCTGTCTGTTCGGTAAAGATTGTAGCCAAACGGCTAAACCTAGAGAGTTGAAATTTGGCATGCTTATACAACTCTTTGACCCGCACATAGGAAAAATACTAAAACATCTAAAAAACATATCCCTCTAAAAATATAAACAAATATGTGCTCATCGAAAAAAAAATATATTTTTTTTAAATTCTGAGTAGGGTATCAAACGAAAGCCCTTAGTACGTGGATTAACGATCAAAATTTTATTTTGGCAAAATAAATTATTTTGAAGCGATTTTTGCCAATATTGTGCAAAAAATTTTTTGTCCCACACCCTGTTGCCCAGATGGTTTAAACTAAAAATCTAAAAAAATTCTAAGTAATGTACATTGGTGTGAACCGGAATAGTACAACAGGAATGTTTGATCAGATTATGTATTCGGAAAATAACGCATTTTTTGTGTTTTTAACTAAAATATGTTAACTATTTAATACGTTGTGTAACATACCAGTTCAGTAGCTCTCGTGGCGTGGTAGGATTTGTCGTACGCTTAACAATATAACTTAACTTGCAAACTAGGGTTCAAATCCTGTTGATTTTATTTTTTGTTTTTTTTTTTTGCATTTTTATTTTGTTTAAATTATTTTGTTAAAATTCTAGTTATATTTGGTAAATGTTGCATTTAATTTTTAAAAGCGTAAATTTAATAACCAGTGGAAAGTGTTGAAATTATAATTTAATTCTATGTTTGACGAAATCAAAGGGCGGGACTTATGATGTAAGCAACCAATGGAAGCCATAGGTGCAATTTTCAAAATCCTAATGAACTTTGCTATATAAAAAAAAAATACTGCATATATTTAGAAACTTAAATAATGGTATTAGCCATTCGAATTAAAATTCATAAAAAAATATTTTGACATAAAATTTGTTTTGGCATCCCAAATAATCATCGTTCAGTTACTAAATACCTGCAAAACCCAGAAATGTGTGAAAATTCACACTTCACATCAATTTTTAGTTTTAACATTATAAATATAATGCACTGAGTGAAAGTGAATCGTTTTCCCATCTTAAAAAGTTAATGAATAAATAATTCGGAATAATACTCATTATTTGTCCAGTTTTTAATAATACGCGAAGAGTTGATTCAATTTGAATTGGATGAAGTTAGGCGTATGGATAGAGAAAGAAGTCTGAGGTGTCGAGCAAGTTCCACATTAAGGTAATGATTTGTTTGCCAACACAGTTGGCAATGGGTCCACTAGTTTTAAATAAAATCCTAAGAATATGAACCATGTGTCTTATTCTCAATAATTCTAGCGTGACCCTTATACATATATATTTTTTTATCTCCTTGGTGGTTGTAAATGTTAGAAATTACAAGATATGCGAAGGTCACATAAAAATTTTCATATGATAGGACAGTTTTGAAAACAAAAACTCTTTATGAGATGATTTGCATATTAAATAATATTTGATAAAAATGTAGTGCTTCCTTCCACTACATTTCTTAAAGAGAAATGTATCCTATGAAAAATGGACTATATGAACAAAAGATAGTTAATCGCTTAAGATGATTTCATATTCTATTCTTCTTTTCGTTCGGATGTCTTTCTCTGAAACAAATAAATAAAATAAATATTATTTATAAAACTATATAGTTATATAGTTTCACCAGTCCGTGTGAATAAATTGGATGTTTTGCTGGCCAGTGGGAAGTTTTGGGTTGAGAAGCATTGGTCTAGACGAGACGTTCTCAATCCGTGGTACGCGTACCGGTACCGGTACGCGATAAGTGTATGAAATAATAATGACAACAATATTTTGCGTGATAATAATGTTTTTTATACAATAAATCGCTTTACATTAACCCTTCAAAACCTCCAAACCCTCTTTACCTAAAAGTTATCAGTTGACAATTTAGGAAAGATTTTTTGTAAGACTAGACGATTTTTTTTGCTCGACAAAATTTCTGCCCGAGAGATACAAGCAACGAAAAAAAAAGTCATCACTTGCCAATTTAGGAAATTATTTTTATTTAGGAAATTTAGGAATTTAGGACTTGTTTTTCCAAATATATTTAGCTACTGGTACGCTAACTTATTGTCTATTACATACCGTTACAACTAAAGTCACTAGATTATACAAAGTAGCGCAACGGCGGCCATACTGGGGCTAAAAATGTCGCCAACACAAATGATTATCAGTGATTCCAACAGTAAACCAGTGGCGAAGGGAAACCTCCGCTAGACTTGCACTCCCATAAAAAAAATATTAAAAAAAAAAATGTAAATTTAAAAAAAAAAAAAATGTAAATATTTAGATAAATTTTCAAAAATACATCAAATTATGTTCTACACAAATTTTTGTCCAAGGCATGCTTTACTAGTTACGAATTAATTATCGTGACCATGGAAACGTTGCATATAAGTATGAAAAAATTGGGACTTGGAAAAATTTTAAATAATTTTACAAAAATTTTTCGAAATTTTTCGTTTTATCAAAAAACGTCTCAAATAAAAGTTATTAGTTATTGCATTTATAGTAACTTTAGTTTCGAATTTTTTCGAAATATTTTTCTGTTGCTAAATATTCGCAAAAATCTTAAAATCGACACGAGTAAACTCCCATTTCTAGTCAACCGATTTTCATAAAAAACAATAGGGTTCTTCCCATTTAATAGGAGAATTTTTTAGTACCAGAACGAACTCTTTAAGTTAAACCGTTTTTGAGTTATCGTGTATACACACAGACACACAGACAGACACACACACACACACACACATACGGACGGCACTTCGAAAATAGGTTTTTTGGATTCCCTGGACCATGAAACGTGGTCATCCGTCAAAATCTCGACATCGAAAATTTTCGCGATTTCAATACTTGCCCCTTATATATTAAGGTCGGGCAAGTAAAAAATAAGAAAGTAGTACTACCAAAATTTTTATTTTAAACGTTGTAATCTCGATTTTTTTAATCAAAGATACACTATAACAAAATTGTGGTACAATTTCAATTATTTTTTTTAATTTTTATTAAATAAAATGGATATAATATATAAATTTAAATGAAACTTAACATTAAATATTCAAACCGCTGACAAAGGAGGTTATTAAATTAGAGCGGGAAAGAGAGATGTGACAGCGCAGACGCAAACTTAAGAACGTAAAAATTGCTGCTTTCGTTTACTTAAGGCGGCGCACAACCCTATAGTTCTCAATAGTTTCTTATACAAAACTAATAATCGGAAATAAAATTAATAACAATCTATATATCAAAATTTGCAGCAAATTTTTATCTATCTAATAGGATATTTTTAATTGTAGAAAAAACTGTTATGTAATTGTAATTAAACTGTTATGTAATAAAAATAAACAAATTGCATTATAGACGCCATCTTGTAAACCAATTGACGCATATTTGCGTACGATGCGGCAAATTGTAGCTAAAGCTTCATTCTAAAAATATGTTTATAGCTATTTTGCTCTATTGTGAAAACTACTTATAGTTAATATATTTGGTAGTCTATTTTTGCCGCCATCTTGAATCCGCCGCGGTTTTCAAAATATGTGTTACAAGAAAAATGATTTAATCTTCGTAAAGAATACGTGTACCAAGTGGCATTCCATTATCAGCAAGTATAATATTTTTCGACGAAGGTTCTAAACTATAAGGAATCAAGTCGAAAAAAATGTTGAAGTATTATTTGAACATTTCTACACAAAACTATATAAATATAAAAGTTAATCGAAACCCACAAATAGATTTAAAAAATTACAGAACTATACCGCTGATGTCTATTTTTAAGTTATTGAGCGATAATACTTTTACAATAAATGTTTCTACAATTAAAAATATCCTATTAGATAGATAAAAATTCGGTGCAAAATTTGATGTACAGATTGATACTAATTATATTTTAGATTTTTAGTTTTGTATAAGAAATTAGTAACCACTAGGGGTTATACGCAGCCTTAATAGGGGAATTAATATTGCCAAACGATATATCAAACCCTGGTGTCTGTCGGCTCCTTCAAAGGCTTGCGCTACTTTGTATAATTCAGTGACTTTAGTTACAACATCTGAAAAAGATTGGGAACCTCTGGTCTAGACCATCGGATACTAACCGGTGTTTTGCAGACCCTTGGGTGTTAGCGAAGGTATTTTCGGGAGTGTTAGGTGATTACTGGAAAAGGGACAAAGAAAAACGCTGATTGGGGTAGTTTCTTCATACCGATCTGTCTCAACAGCAGCATTACAGGTGATAACTGACACACTTCCACTTCACCTCCTAGCAGAAGAGAGGCGGGTGATCTTCTAAAAAGGGGGTAGAAGTGTGACTAGAAAAGAAGCAAGAACAAACGTCATGACGAAATGGCAGTCCGAGTAGCAAAATTCCACAACCGGCCAGTGGACATGAACACTCATCCCAGATTCTCCCACCTGAGACACGATCACATAACAAGTGTCTCACCAACATTAGGAGACGTTTTCAGTCTAACTATCTTTTAAGAATTTTAATTGGTCGTCCGCGACTCGTTACCCGCGTACGCACTTCCCTACTTTCAGGCACATCACTCATATCGACAGCAGGATGTTTTTCTTCCTCAAAGTCATCTTGATTCATGGGGTTTTCTTCTGGCCATTTCTCTGCTGGACCATACAACCATTTCGGGCCCTCCCACCATTTCGAATCTTGGATGAACATCCTCGAGATGGTAAATCGGCCGGATTCACATTTCCTGGAACATGTCTACACGCCTCTTTATAAACAGGCCTATGTGGCAAGTAATGGACGTTTTCTCTTATGTCTGTGGTTTCTTCTATTATGCCTTCCCTTTGCCATTCTTTGAATACTTTACCATACTGTTCTTTTCGCCAATCGTTATCTAATTTTTTAAGACCAGACTCCAATCTTCTTTTTGCTATGGAATGGTTAGTAGGAAGCATCGGACGATAATCCAACCAAGTCATGCTCACCTCATTACGTCCATCTTCGTCTTGAGTCACTGTTTGATCAAAAAGCTCTGTAGCAGCCAACTCAAATTCTTTTTTCGATTGTTTTTTTATCGGGTCTGCTATGCCGAGCACATCCAGTTGCCACAACTGCTCGACGGACATATCCTTTACGAATAGTGACAAAGCGCTCGTTGTTGTGTCACTACGAGGAAGGTCAATTGGGATCTTCCCCATTAGCGTCCATCCAAGAAGTGTCTCAATTGCCACAAGCCCACATTTTAAGACATGCCTGCGTCCGGTTAACAGCTTACCAGCCACGTCCGCTCCTATCAGTAACTCAATAGGACTAGCGTCCTTACTATCTGTTATTTTTATATTCAGGGTCGCCAAATTTGTTCGATTTGCGTATTTAAAATGTCACTACCCGTGATACTTCGCATACGCGCAGGTTTTAATATATTTCGTCAAGAAATAAAACACTTTTATTGAGACAATAATGCTGTAATTAATTAATGCAAAATTTAATAAAAATATCACAAAAAAACTTGGTTATAACTGTTTTACAAAATAATAACAACTACTTCATTTGTTTACATAGCACACTAGTACTTGTCATCTGACATTACAAAATATAAACTTATTTATATTATTGCACACAAAAAATATAATTAGTCTCCAACACAGATATTAGGACATGGAGTGCCTGTAAGCATAAGCGTCTAGGATACTTTGTTACGCAAGTACTTACTGGACATGGTTCGTTTAGACCGTACACTATAAAGATTTAAAAAGGAAAATCAAGATACCTGCGTGTACTGTGATGATACAGATACACCCGAACACACACTCTTCATCTGTGGCAGGTGGCATAGGGGGCGGGAAGCAGTAAGTCTGGAGATCGGCAAAGACCTAATACCAAGAAACCTTGTACCCAAGATGGTTCAGGACAAGGAGACATGGGAGTATATATGGAGCATGCTGCATAACATCATGCAGAAGAAGGAAGTGGAAGAGCGCATCCGCCAGGCATCGGAAAAAACATAATGACGTAACTATTACTTTTCCTGCAGTCAAGACGCAATGTCTTCCAACAGTTCATTGATTGCAAACTAGAAGCACAAGCAGGTGGTTTTAGTCGGTAGGCTAAACGGAGAATCCGACACTACCGGAGAGAGATTTTTCCCGGTTCCGATGTCTATAAAAGATTTCCCCTGGAAAAAAGGTGATTACTGAAAATACAAAGATTAAACATTTTTTTAAATATCTTTCTCGGTTTACAGAAAAATGTATTCTCTATAACGACTTGAAAGAAATATAATTGTTTATACATAAACAAAATGATTTTGAATAAAAAGAAGCACTAAACATTTGTCTCGGATGTAGACACTACATAAGAATCCTATAGTACACTCACTATATTTTGACCGAGAATAAAATAAGGGCCGGTAAAACAGTGGCGTGTATCCATAAGTGTTTTGGATACAAGGTCATGCTATGTTGATTCTCTCTATCATCTCTATGGTAGAAAATGAACATCCCGTGAGTAAATTATTTGTTGTAGTCATGCGTGGGTGAAGTGTTATTTTTAGTTTATTTCACGCCGTTTAATATTCAATCTCCGTTACTCATTCATGCATTATATTGTGAAAATGTCACTGGAGTCCTTCGGTATATAAAGCTAGAGACTTTAAAATTTCCAGGAATTTTAATATTCTGTAAACATAATTATGTTGAATCCTAGTATATTAGCTAAATTCGAATTTATAATATATTGTGCAACTAGCGGAGAATTCCACGATAGTGAATATATGCATTAATATGTATTCAGCGTGTGTCGCGCTATACTTTTCTACGATTTCTATGTTTCAATAATTCAAAGCGAAAAACATTTAAAGCGAAAAAATACAATGTAAATATTGTTGACAGCCATTAATGCGTGCGCAGTTAGTACGAAAATTAAAATTCCCACATAGGTTGCGCGCGCAGGCTGTACGGAAATAAATATATTTGCACCAATGCGCATTGTTCATTTCCGCACCGCCTACGCGGGCATTAATAGCAATAAAACAGCATGAAGAATCAAACTAATTACCTATCAATTAACAATATCGAAATGAGACAATTCCACAATAATCGTAGGAAAATTATATCAATTTAATATAAAGGTTATTTCTGTCTTAAATTATTGACTCTTTTTTGTTTAAAGTAAAACTTTTATTTCATTTCACAATTTCACAAAAATTCTGGTCTGCGATAGTAATAATAAAAAAAAAACTGGTCTGTGACTTCAGAAAGTTTGAGAAACAATGGGTTACAAGACAAGATAATTGAAACAACGTTTGAAAAATGACTGTAGCAATTGAGATTTTTTTTGTAAAAATACAAAAAAAATGGGATAGTGAAATAAGAATTGATTACTAGCAAACCTGTTTCTTTGTTAATCTTTGACTTGAGATCCAAGCTTTTAGTAAATAGTTTCTCCACGACCGCTATAGAATTTACCAATATGGGATACGCATAAAATTTATATTTTCTTAAAAGTACATTTTTTTGATATGTTAATATTAGTTATGTCACCTTACAAAACAAAAATCACATTTTAATTAATATTTCAGCGAAATTTTTTAATTAAAATACTATAAATTTGAAATAAAGCTGACCATAGCGCGCAGGTTGCCGAGTAAATACGACTGAGCATGACGTCAAAACCTACACGGCCCAGACTACCTACTCTCCAAGCCTTTACGTGTGTATTAGAGATGGCAACGATTAATCGAATATTGAAATAATCGATTATTTTGTTTCAATTAATCGATTAATCTTACAATCTTTTTAAACAAATATTGCTTTATTTTTTAATAAATAAAGTTTCGATTAATTTATAATTAATTGATTGATTTATTATTAATCGATAATTGTATTTTATTTTCAAGAAACTACTTAGTTGTATTGTTGAAACACTGGTCGGTAAGATGACTTTGCTCTCTTCTTTTCAATAAAGTCCCTAGATTACTAGGCCTTCAGAACACTCGTTCTCGCCCATTTGGTGAATTAAACTGACTCGCTACTCATTTCTGCCCAATATACTGCTATAGTTTGCGTCCAGTCAGTTCTATGTTCATGAGCGAAACGCAATCTCGATAATTTGCGAGAAAAGGCAGGAGAAAGTTACAGGTCTTCTGGATACAAGCCCTTGTTTCCTCAGTCGTCTTTGGACAGTTCGTGATGAATTGCCAAATTTCTTGTGGCTCGTGGATGCTGTTCGCGGATGACGCTTTATAGTGTAATTAAAAGAGTTTTTGGTTACATCCAAAATACCAGCGATATTCTAATACTACTATCATCTTCATATAATGGCGCAGCTCGTACGTTTTCCGGCCACAATTTAAATTTAAGAAAGAGTTGCAGAGGTTTAGAAATCTCTAAGGGAAATAACTAATGGGAAATTTTATTAAAATTTACATATGTACTTAATATGCAATATCAATATTATATAGTCCTCGTTCAAACGTGTATTATTTATTGTTACAGCCTGTTTGTAAAAAAAAAATAGTTTATGCAGACATTGTATTATGATTGTAACATGATTTTATAATATATCAGCCTTTAAAATACAACATTAAGACTGTCCCATTTTTTATCGGCGAGTGGACATGTTTATTTTTTTATTTCATAATCGATTAATCGATTATTTTTTACCAACTTAATCGAAAATCGATTATAACGTTTCGATTAATCAAATGATCAATTAATCGATTAATTAATTTTTATTGCCATCTCTAGTGTGTATAGTGTATTGTTTGAGGTATTTGTTTTTAAACAATTTTTCACGCATTTATTATTAAAATGGCAGATTTTGTTAGGGCTCAGAGTGACAATTTACCCAACATTGATGCTTTTCTTCTTTTTCTTTTATTTTTCATCATTAGGTAATGAAATAAATTGTTTTTGAGGAGTTCTAAATAAAGTATTTGTGCAAATCGGCGCTAAACAAAATTTTCGATGATTCGAAGAACTGGGGACCTGAATCATCCATATTTTATATATTTTAATATAAAAATTAATTCGGCAAACATGTAGCATAACTTTATTTTTATTATAATTTCTCTAACTTTACACAACCTATAAAAGTTATACAAACAAATAAGTTCACGACAGACTGTGTAGGCTGCAGGCTGTAGACTGGGTAAGCTGTGACGTCACAGCCAAGTTTGTAAACAGTCGGAGTGTTTTTCGCGCGCTACATAAATGAATGAATTTTTTTAAGCAAAAAAAAAATTTTTAAATGCAAAACTGTTTTTTATGTTTATATGCAACATAAGGAATATAATAAAAAATAAAATAAAAATCATGCTTATCCCCTATTCTAAAATCAGTTTTGACTACAGACCGTGAGATAGAAGCAACCTTTGGCATATCGCAGACTGCAATACATTCGATTTTGCATGAACATTTAGCTGTGAAAAAGATCTGTTCCCGATGGATTCCGCATAATTTGACCGAACCTCAAAAAAGGCTCGTGTTGACTGGTGTAAGGGAATGCTAAAAAATCAATCTTCGGTTGATTTTTATTTAGAATAAATCTCGTTCTAGAAACTTTACGATCACCCCTCATAGTTCACGTTTTATTTTATTTTTTATCATACTTTGTATACAGACCCGCAGTAAGGGGGGCGGAGGGGGCGACGGCCCTGGGCGCACTAAGGAAAAGGGTGGTGACGAGCTTGACTAAGGGGCGCCATTACGAAGGTGAGGACCTTTTTTTTTTGCTCAGCACTTAGATTTTGGAAGGTGAGAATCTTTTTTGTTTTGTTTATCACTTATTTATATACATTTTTTTTTCCAAGGGCGTCAAAACACGGCTTTGCCCCTAGCGCAAGTTTTCCTTACAGCGGCTCTGTTTGTATATGCTGGAACATCCTGCATCAGTTGTGTGGCAGTTTGGTACTCGTTTTTACATAACATCAGCAACGTTGTCTATTATAATTCGCGATATAATTACGTGTATAATTTACCTTGGTGTAGAATTTTCAGAGTACATGGTTTTAAGTGTAGTAATAATTGAAGATCGTTAATTCTTCCCTTAATGAAGATTTTAAAAGTTAAAAAGTACTTCAGTTTGACGTTAAATTTAACGAGGTAAATATTGAACATAATGAAACTTATTAAACGGAAGGTTATAAAAATATGTAATTTTTTAGAATCTTAGCCATAGTTCTTGCGCTGGCGATTTTTTGTACATCTAAAGCAATAACATTAATTTTTTTCGGCCCCTCAATTACTTTTCCATTGACTCCTGCAGATATTATTCTATAATTGCAAACCGACCTAATTGCACAAGCTTGCAGTGTTGCCAGCAGAGCCGGTGTTAACTCTTTTGACGCCCTGGGCAAACCCGCCAAACTGCGCTCTTTTGTTAGATTATGCAGTGGCGTACAAACATATTCTTTTGATTTAGATGGTTGCAATTTAAATATTTTTACATTTTAACCTAATACTAATCAGGGATGGATAACATAACGTAACGATACCCGATAACGTTATAATAACGATTCAACTACAATTTTTAATATAATAACGTACCGATATAATAATAACGTTATATAACGTTATCATAACGATTCATAAAAAGTTATTTTATAACGTTATTTGTTAACGTTATGGTGAGATTAAATAAATCTTTTTAATTATGTGTTTGATAATCTATAAATTCTTATAATTTTGTGTTTGTTAACCTATAAATCTTTCTGATTTTTTGTAACATAAATCTCATTAATTTCGTGATCGTTAACCTTGGGTTTATTTCTATATGATCGTAATTTAAGTCATTGTTAATTCGACTGATTATTGTAAGTTCGACTGTATTTTTATTATTTATAACTTGTTGATTATTTATAAATTTATATTTTGTGTGATATAAGCTTTTTTTGGGAATTTAAAATTTAATAAGTTGTTTGTATTTCATTTGGTCATATGAAAATAAAATTAGAATATCTAAAATCTAAACGTAATTTGATATTATTATTTTAAATTTACACTGTACAGCTACCAAATACAGTAATACCTCACACATTACGGTAAATCGGTTCCGCTAATATATAGTGCTTTTTGAATCCATACTAATCGAGGCATGGAAACAAACAGTTTTGCCAAACAATAAATTAATAAACATTTTTTTTTTTATCCGTACTATAGAAGCCGCTTTGTGCGATGTATTACAGTATAGGTAATTTCAGTTACAATGAAATATATATATATATATATATATATATATATATATATATATATATATATAACGTTATATATATATAACGTTATATAACGTTATATAACATAACAATTCATTTTTTAGCGTTATTTATAACGTTATGTAACGAAAACAAAAAATAAATACCGTTATACAATAACGTAACGATTTGAAACGTTATCCCATCCCTGATACTAAATATGGCTAAGTAAATTTGCTCATACAGTGGTACCTCGACTTACAAACCTCTCGAAATACGAAGTTTTTAAAGGTACAAACTATTTTCATACCCTATTTTGATCTATAAAGACGAACCATGATGTTTTCTTTTTAAATGAATCAAAGCCTGTTTTACATGTTACTTTTTTAACTTTTTTCCCTAGTAATAGAAACAGGCTACTAACAGGCTACTACTAAACGTAACAATTCGAAAACTCAACCACAAAACCAGAAACAAGAGAGTGGTTAATTTTTTACAATTTAAAGGAATATGATTTTCATACTAATCATGTGAAACACAAAATTTCATAAATAAAAATTAATATATAATGGTATACAAAATGCACATTTATAGTGAAAAAATGCTTCTTCTCACTCCTTCTCCGTTTCTTTGCATTTTCTTCATTAAGTTGAAAATAGTTTTTTTTTTAAATTTTTTGGATTTGCTTTATTATTTTTGAATCTGTGAACGGATTAATTGATTTCCCATAAGATATAATGGAAAATTAAGTTTCTAGATACATACTTCTTAAGATACGAACCGCGGTCAAAAATAAATTAAATTTGTAAGTGAAGATGCCAATGTATATCTAAATGTGCAACCAAAATCTGTTTAGTCAGAATAAATGTTTTCAGACGTGTAAGAAAGTTAATCAGATATATTTCTATGAAAGCTGTTAAAAATATTACAATTCCTTCAAGATTTTTGTTAGCAGTTAATCTAACACCTAAAATGTTAACTCACATCGACGAATGTTAACATAGCGATACTTCAGAATACCGTTTTTCTAACATCGTTCAACCTTGAACGTATCCGTCTATGTACAACATAAAATTTCACTTCAGAATACCGCCATTAGACATCCAGCATTCTGTTGGCTTCTCTTACATTTATTAAATACCTACAAACCCCTGAAATGCGTGAAAATTCAGACTTCACATCAATTTTTTCTTTGTTTTTATACTTTGGGTTGCGTAACCTGCAACCAAAGCAAAATGTGACACTGAGCAATAAAGACGCATTCAGAGCTCTTAAATCAATAGCTTATGCACTGTATCTTATGGACTCTTTACTGTCACCAGAAACTTTTTCATATGATAAGACGTGAAACCGTTCAGACCTCCAAATTTAATACGCTGTTTGTTGTGGATTGTGCATAATTTTCTAAACTTATTGCTAGTGAGATGTTTTAATGAGACAGATATATAAAAACATTGGCTATCGCATTCTATCAAAGCCACCATAGTTATCGAATGTCTTTACATAACCTAACATAATGTCATCATTAACAAATCTTGCTCAAAATTACAAAGACGGATAGTAAATATATTAATTTAGGTAATTAGGTAGTTAAAATCTAAGACAACAGAATTATAAGAACAATAATACATATAAAATATTTTACGAAGCTAAATAATTTATAGAGGTCTGAATGCGGCTTTAGTATTCAGTTTAAATGACTCAGGACTTGTAGTCAACAATGTAGGATGAATGGTGTGATATCAAGAACATAAAAATAAAGACTTTATGAACATGACCCTTCGGGAAAACTCGTTTAACTGTTACTCCCGACATATATGAAGAACAAACAAATTAAGAAATAATGGATTACCGTCTTATCTCAAATACTAAAAATGGAAATCTCAATAACTTACACACTTACGTCTAGGGTTAAGGTTCTTTACATCGAGTCATTCACCCATCAATAACAAGTTATGTTCTCTTTTATAGCAATACTAATTGAAGCAAATAAAGGTTCAGCAAATTATAATTAAAACTTATCTTTGATCAATATTTAACAATTTGATAGACGTTTCTCGGTAAATTACCATTCAAAGTTAATTTATAGTATTGACAAATTGGAAAAGCTATCCTATTTTTACTGAAAATGTGACTGTAATACTTATTGCTCTGCACCCATATAAATCAATTTGGAAATGAAGGTCTTAATTACTTTAAAATGTATGTTAAATGTAACTATAAATTATTTCTGAAGCCTGAGACAATAAGTAAAATTAAAGACAGTATTCGTATTTTATACTCAGTTGCTAGGATTGCCATTTAATTGAAATGTTTATTTATTTATTTACTAGCTGATTTACCCAGTATCGCACAATTGAATGTTTAGATGCAGCAGGTCGTCAAGGATGAAATTTGTAGTTAATAATATTGTCACGTGGGTGGTTTGATTGAAAGACAACTCCTGGTTTCAACAATACAATTTATTAAATAAGTATTGGGTTGTGTAATAAATTCCCGCGTTTTTTTGTTTATAAGATTTATTGAAGAAAACAATAATTATAGTAACAAATTAATCAATAATATATTCTCCATCATTATTAAAACCTGTTCCCACCTATGGACCAACTTGTTGGACTGTATGGACCAACTTGTTTTCATCGTTAGCGAAGGGTACGTCCCTCATTTGGTTCGACATGGAGCGGAAAAGGTGATAATCCGTTGGCGCAAGGTCCGGAGTGTATGGCGGATGCTATAGAACCTCCCATTTGAGATCATTGAGATATTGTGGCCATCGCTCAAGTTATGTGGCACCCAATTCCCAAGTTTTTGATTAAAGCTTATGGAGTAAAAATGGTTAGCGATGGTCGTAAAAGTATATTCCATCTTTTCGGCCAACTCTCGTGTTGTTTGACGACCGTCTTCCTTCAAAAACATCTTGATACAATCATCGTTGAAGTCGGGAGGTTGGCCGGAGCGAGGTGCATCACCAAGGTCAAAATTGCCATTTTTAAACTTGGAAGACCAATATTGCGCGGTCCTCGAAGCTATAGCATCTACTCCATATACGTCACAAATGTCGCGAGCTGCTTCCGTAGCTTTTTGACCACGACGAAAGGCAAAATAGTGCAGATGTCGAAAATGACTTTTTTTACCTCCTGGAACTTCCATTTCAAAAGCCTCAAATTCAATTAAAATTAATTAATTCTGAAAATTAAAGCAGATAACTTTGTAGAGCACGAAAAACACTTAAGAATGCATACATAAACTTAACCTAACAAAACACAAAATTGCGGGAAAATGATAAAATACAAAAAACGCGGGAATTTATTACACAACCTAATATATCACATTTACAATATATGGTTTGAATTTGTCCATGGAGTTGGGGAAGTCTTCGGTCCACCCCGTGTTGGCCAGGATCAGCTTGGACCTATCTCCGAGGCGGGGGCTACCCATCCGGGAGTCGAGGAGCCTGGAGAAGTCTTCTTCCACTCACGTAGTGACTGCTTGCTTGGATTCACCAACGGTACAAGAATCTGGCATCAGTGTCTTGGTCGTCATGGTGTGGACTAATACGTGCAGAGGTGTTGGCTACGTTCCTCTGCTTTCATATTCTGTGACATCCATCCTTTTGTACCGAAGGTTAACCTAGTTCCAATATTCATTCGTCATAACAAATATTTCCTCATTACGAAAATGCAGCGTATGCATTTCGTAATCAGGCCACATACGTCAGACGCTGACAAATAGTTTTTGAATCAGACAGCTGAGCATCACAATGTCTAGATGTCGCAATCCTGACCTAGGATGACCTATGTGACATTACCCCCTTCCCCATCAGCATGGTGCCCCATTAACAGCTTATTATTTGACATTGGCTTAATATTTTACCGATCTGTTTTTTTTTTTTTTGTTGGAAAGTTACACATCTCTCCTGTTTAAAGAAATCGAACAAAACAAAAAAAAGAAAACAAAAAAGAAATAAAAAATCTGACTCATCGATCACAGCAGAAATAAACTGTAACTAACTGGACGAAATGATGCAAAAACTTAAAGAAAAACATCCTAGATTGGTCAACAGATCGACTCCTATCTTGTTGCATAATAACGCTAGACCACACATTCCACAAATGGCAAAACTACAGGAATTGGAACTACAGGAGTTGGAACTTCTTCATCATCCTCCATACTCACCAGATCTAGCCCCCACTGACTACCACTTCTTCCGAAATTTGGACAACTTTTTAATAGGAAAACAGTTTAATTCCGATAATGCTGTAAAACTTGCCTTCCAGGAAATCATTGACTCTCGTCCGCCAGGGTTTTATACCACCGGCCTTAACAACCTGCCGCTTAAATGGCAAAAGTTTATAGACAATATGGGTGCATACTTTGATGAATAAAATAATTCATTATATTTGTTATATTGATTATATATCAACCTGCTTTGCCTGTTTTTCTACAAATTTCATCCTTGACGACCTAATAATACGTTGTTTTCACTGTTAAGTATTGAAGACCAGGCACGTACACACGGGTGTTTCTTGCCCCCCCCCCCCCCCCAGCAACGAATCATTTTGGTGTTGAATGAAGATGTACGACGTTAATATAGTTATCCAATCAACTATCCGTAGGAAATACCTGTCTTCTCCCTGTATTTTTCAGATACATGTAAACGCACCAATATAATTGTTAAACAGAAAATGTTCAAAAAGCCATCAGAAATATTTGTTCTTATTTTTTTAGGCCTTTACTTCCGCAGGGTCCTAAAGAGGAGCTGTGCAAAATTTGGTCCAGATCGGTCAAAGGGCCTAGGAGTGTTTAGGGTTTCTTGGTTATATTTAAGAAGCCCCAAACGCATTGAAGGACCTAGGATTGTTTAGGGATTATTGGTTATACCTACAAAATCTTAGACACTTCTATGCACCATTAGTTTTGTAGGATCCTAAAGAGTAAATTTGCAAAATTTGGTTCAGATCGGTCAAACAGTACGAGTGTCTAGAATTTTTTGGTTATACCTATGAAGCTTTAGACATTTCTATGCGCCCTTAATTGCGCAGGGTTTCAAAAAATAACCATGCAAAATTTGAGCCAGATCGGTGAAAGGGCTTGGAAGTGTCTAGAAGTTTCTTGGTTATACGAGGGCTACCTGTTAAGTTTTTAGAAAAACTAAGGAAGAATTTTTTTTTTTTGGAACTGTTTTATTGCTTTTCAAAATATTCGCCTTTAAGATTTATACACTTTTACTTGCGTTCAAACTAATTCTCGAAACATTTATTCCACTCTGAAGTTGGTATCTCAAAAACATGGGTTTCGAAGGCTTCAACAGTTCTTGAGGTGATGAAAATCGCTGTCCACGCATTTTTTGTTTGACATTGGGGAACTAAAAAAAGTCGTTAGGGGATAAATCAGGTAAATACGGCAATGAGACATTAATTCCATGTTTTTCTTCTTCAAATAATCAATTGTTTGACGTGCTGTTTGGGAGCTTGCATTTTCATGATCAAGAATAATAGGACGTTTTTGGTTGTTTTTCCTGATTTTCTCGATGACTTCTGGCAAATAAATGGTTGTATACCATTCAGCATTAACTGTTCTCCGATCCTCTAAAGGAATGGTTACGAGATGTCCAGTGCAACCGAAGAAACAAGCGATAATTTTCTTGGAAGTGCTTCGTGAACGAACAACTTTTGTGGGTTCATCTTGGAAGACCCAAACAGTGAATTGTTTCTTAGTTTCCGGTTCATATGAAAAAATCCAAGTTTCGTCACCTGTAACCAGGGCCGGCGCTAGGATTTGCGAGGCCATGTGCGAGAAGAGCCGCGGGGCCTGCTGTTCAGATCCAAGTGAGGAGCAAAAAAAAAGGTCCTCATCTCCATGCGCGGGGCCTGCTGTTGACCAAATTTGTCAAATTTGTGTCTTTTAATAGGATACTTTTCGCAAACCGCGGGGCCCATTAAAGCGCGGGGCCGGGTTCTGGGAACGCGCTGAACCCGCCTTCCGCCGGCCCTGCCTGTAACGATATTGTATACGGATTTTGCCGTGCCTAGGTTGAATTTTTTAGCATTCCCTTACACCAATCAATACGTGAATTTTTTGAGATTCAGTCAAATTATGCGAAATCCATCGGGAACAGATCTCTTTCACAGCTAAATGTTCATGCAAAATCGAATGTATTGCATTATGCGATATGCCAAAGGATGTCTCTATCTCACGGTAAGTCACATATAGATCTTCTTCTTCGTTTTTTTGAATCACAACCGATTTTGGTCGACCTTCACGAGATTCATCACTGACGGATGTACGACCACGACGAAATTTTACAAACCAATTGTAAACAGTCTTTTCTGATGGTGCTTCATTACCAAAAGTTGAACGAAGCGAATCTATGCATTGTTGTTGAGGTAGGCCTTTAATAAAATCGTAAAAAATCATCCAACGAAAACCTTCACGAGTAATATCAATTTTTTCACAAACTTGTTTTTTAAACGCTCACTGTCAACAAACAACTCGGTAAATTTATAAGCTGCCACTGATTTCACAATAAAAAATGTAAAATTTTACTAATATAGTAATGTCACATTTCAATATTGCCATCTTATGGTCGTCTGTAAAAACATAAAAGGTAACCCTCGTATTATAAATATTATGTAAGACGAACATCCTTTATTCTATTTCTAAGTTATATTCATAATTAAATTTATGCCTTGCATTCATATTGAATCTTAATAACGAAGATGGTAATGAATATCAAAACATTCAAATAAAGTTAATTGCGCTTCAAAAAAACCTTTCGTCTGAGCGTAGAGCTAAAAACGGTAGAACGGATGAATTGTCCGGTGTAGAACGGATCCGTCAAGTGGACAGCTGAGTATGTACCATAAAATGACAGCCGTTCACTAATGTTTAGAATTAACACTCTGATTGTTACACTTTCAGATATTTTATTTTACTACGTAATTATTTTTAACCATAACAGGAGACAAAACAAAGTGTATTTTCAAAATCAGGAGTACAACAAAAGCTATTTTCCTAATCAGAAGTTAAACAAATAAAATACTTTTTACAACTGACATTAAGGAAAGATTAATTAAATTAAAATAAACTTTTAGTTGTTTGTTCGTGAACTGCAGACGAAATTATGTTTCGTTTACTAAAAGTTACAAAGCAACTTCCGATCTAATTAACCATATTTTACCCTCAAAGGTATTTTGATAAGAACTTCTAAGATTTGCTAATTGTTTCACAAATCACAGTTATAACTCATCTGTTAATTAACCTTTATATTATAAATCCTTATATTATTCTGCTGAGGTTTTAAATATTCCAGACAAAGCGTATATTTGTTGATACATATATGTAATATATTCTGTTGCCGATGGAAACGTAAAAATGACAAAAGCGTATTCAGCCGGAATGTGTGTAATTTTATAACAGATCTGGCTTTACGAATGTTGAGTACAGTTGAAATTTGGCCCACTTATACAACTCATAGACCAACATATAGAGAACATGTTGAGACTTCAAAATCACATATGGCGCAAAAAATATAAACAAATATGTACCTAATTATCGAAAATCATAATAATAATCATAATAATAACGCATGCAATAATAAAAACATTCTGAACGCACCCGACTTGGACACAATAACACAATAACACAGGTTCAAAGTTTGTGCTCTCACGACTTAATAAACTTATTGACAAGCAAATTTCCCTTCAGAGTAGTCTTTGGGTAATCGTATACGCTGCAGCAGCTGCGCTGACGCCAAAGCGGAATTTGGCCTCTAAGGCATTTAACATAAAACTGCGTATACAGCAATTAGAGAAGAAAATAACGCGTTCACGCCAGGATGCTTCTCGTATTCAGTGTGCTATTGATGCTTTACGAAGCATTAATCCATTAGGTGGGAATACTAAGCGCATACTACACCAACTGCGCATAAAGCATCACACACTGGATTTGTCCATTCTGACTCTGCTAAAGCAGAAAGCGGTAGACAAATTGCGAGCACTAGCTCTGGCTAGAAAGAAACTGGTCAACCGGGTTAGGACCATGGAGGAAAATACTACGTTCCTCACTAGCCCGTCACGCCTTTTCCAGGCCAAACCTGAGGTTTCTGAACCGTCATTATCAGTCGACAGGACAGAGAATTTCTGGAGGGAAATTTATGAACACGAGACGATCTTGAAAGACACTCCAGTTTTGAATAGATTTGAGGAATTCTATTTACAACAAATTACAGATCCTCAGGCATGCCCCCTGTTACCCCGGAAGGAGTAACACGTGCTATTTCAAAAGCAAGCAATTTCACTGCACCAGGATTTGATGGTATCATTGCTTTCTGTTTGAAATCATATACCAGTATGCACGGCCATCTTGCACGAAATTTTACTTCTTTTATCCGTAGGGAAATATTATACCATCTTGGTTATCAGAAGGGCGTACAGTATTAATCCCGAAAAAGGTGATTTAACCAACCCGAAGAACTATAGACCTATTACTTGTCTCAATACGCTATACTTCACCAGCCTATTAAACGAGCGGATACTGAGTTCCATTGCCTCTGTTTGGCCAGACATCTACGAACAGAGGGGATCGAAGAGGGACCAAGCACGGAAACAGGAAAAACTTCACCAAGAAAACCTTATTATCGACCGGTTACTCTGTTATGACGCGGCTTATTTCAAACGCAATCTTTCAATGGCTTGGGTGGATTATGAAAAGCATATGACACTACGTCACATGCTCTTATTTTAACTTTGTTGTGCATGTTACGAGTCTATCCGGGGATAAAGAAATGCATTGGGCAACTTATGTCCCTCTGGAAGACACAATTCGTTGTTCCAAATGGATCAATCACAGTGTCGATAGAGTGGATATATTTCAAGCGTGGCGTTTTCCAGGGATATTCCCTAAGCCCGCTACTATTTTACATCTCACTTCTTCGTCTATCCATGGAGCTCAGGCGCGGCAGTGGCTACATGATGGGTCATCCGTTGAGGCGTAAGCACAAAATTACCCATCTTTTTTATATGGATGATTTGAAGCTCGACGCCTCGAACGAGAGGAACCTTCAGGCCTCCTTAGATGCTGTTGTTGAGTACACTGCCGTGATAGGTATGCAATTCGGTTTGGAAAAATGCGCTGTTTTTCATATCTACAGATGAAAAGTTTCAGACAACTGTGAAGACGTTCAATTGGTTGTTGGGAGCATTATAAAACATCTTAATGCCGAAGGGTCTTACACATTTTTAGGCATCAGTGAGAGGGGTGTCTAAGATGTCACTCTTATTAAGCAGGCCTTTCGCAGCAAGTATATGGCACGACTTAGGCAGATATGGAGATCTTGTCTGTCTGGCAAGAACAAGATCGCTGCCACAAACATGCTTGTTGTCCCATTAATTTCATACACTTTTGGTGTAATTAAATGAAAGGTTGATGATCTTAAGAATCTCGACAGAAGGACCAGAAATATCATGAACATCAACCGAAGTCTTCACCCGAAATGTTCTGTGCAGCGCATTTACCTCCCTCGTCAAAATGCGGGTCAGGGATTACTTAATCTGGATTGTTTGCACGATCGACTCGTCCTAGTCACAGCTAACAATATCCTCAGAAGTCAGGACTCACTATTACAATTCATTAGTGAGCACGAATTTAGTGGTAAAGGGGCGTTTATTTACCAGGCAGTACGAAGAGAAGCAACTAGATTTAACTTGGCAGACTTGAGTCAGGGAAAACGGTGGAGCACAACTCTCTCGGGAGGAGTACAACAGAGATACCAGTTCGGTGAAATGAGGGAAGACAGACATGTTGACAAAAGAACACATGAGTAAAAGTATGCACTCTGTGTTCTTCAAACATATTAAAGGTCTAGAGTTGTCCAGCGAACTTACGTTCTCGTTTCTTAAGTCTGTTGGTTTGAGATCGGAAACGGAAGGTTTTGTTTTTGCGTGTCAGGATGGTATTATAAATACTTTGGAGTACAGGGTATAAATTCCTAGACTGGCACCTAAAAATAAATAAAAAATACTGACGTACGTGGCTGTAGATGTTTAATATGTGCAAATCTTCAACTAACTCCTTTTTTAACCTTTTTACCTAAGTATTCTGAGAAGGTTAATAATATGCAGTCATTATATTACAAAGGTCTCGGGTTCGAGTCCCGTTGAAAGCATGTGTGTTTTATAATAATAATAATAATAATAATAATATAACTTAATTTTAGGATGCCAAATAAGTTTGTAATAAATAAAACATATTTCCTGATCAACGGCCATAATTGCTATGAAAGAAGATTTATAACACTAGTAATAAAGCCTAAATAAGAAATTAAGATTAATTTATAGTTATTATATAATCGATTTGAAAATAATTATAAAGTCAGTTTATAACTTTTATCTGATATTTTGATGTTATAAAAACGGCAATAGATTCAACATAAGAATGTCTTATAATAACAAATATTTTATATTTCTTAAAATAGAATAATTATAAAATAATTTTCAGACTATTGTGGTTCTTGCAATTTATTAGAATACTGTATAAAGAAAAGTAAATCTAAAACTTCAAGAAATGATAAAACAGCCAAAATCAACAAGCAAATTTATTTGTCACTTTTTCATTATTACTAACGGTTTTTAAATTATTAAAAAACAACAAGTCAATGTCAAATAAAGTATTTATTAAACATGTTAAGGTCTAATAAATGCTTTATTTAGAAGGCAAGCAAATACATCGGTGCAATAATGCGACTTTTTAATAACTTAACCTAATAATAATTGAAAAATGTTTTATAAAGGTTAGGATCAACTATTTTATATCAGATTATAGCTGTGAAGCTACCCAGCAAACATTTTTATACGGGCCAGTGCTGGTAAAGCACATACTCCCCAGCATTGAAAGTAATGGGCCAGTGCTGGCATTTCGGGCCAGTACCCCGGTGTCCCCGTGGCCGTTATTGGCCCATTGATAATCGCATAGTTGCAAGATTTATTTCTGACGGACCAGTGCATATATTATACCCACTCTCTAGTGTTTCAAATGTAACATATGTGTACTTACCCAGTATTAAAATAAATTAATGGTTAGGTGCAAAATAAATACTAATTTGGCCATTTTTACCATCGTTGAATAAATTTATTTAACAAATAAAGTTGACAATATCGCATCGGTTTTAAACTATTAATGAAGAAATTAACATTGCTGTCAATAGAATGATTTGATATTGTTAACTTAAGTTGTTAAATAAATTTATTCAACGATGGTAAAACTGGCCGATTGTAAATAGTATTAACACTCATAATTTATTGATTTATTTATAAATATTAAATAAATATAATTTCAGGAATAACAGGAATTAGTTTATTTAATTTATTAATTTAATCAAGAATTTTAAAAATTTAGAAAATGGTTTTCTGTCATGTTTGCACAAAAATTGCATCCTAAAGATAAGTGGTGACTAATAATTTTCGCCAATATTCGGCTTGTATTATCTACCACATCTTTTCCCCCTGACATGAAAGGTGCCAACCTAAAGAAATCATACTTGTTAAAATAAATTCAATAATCAAATTTTATAAGCATTAATGCTATAAGCTGTTCACTTTTGTAAGAACCAGTGATGGGCGTTTACACGTAAACTTTAATTGTTTACGTTTACGTGTAAACTTATGTAAACAATTGGTTAACTTGTCAACAATGTAAACAAATAAACTTTGTAAACTGTCAAATAATGAGGTTAGTTTTAGTTATTTAATACGAATAATAGAGAGTTAATGAACAAGTATATTCAGTTCAAAACAATAAATTTATTAAAAAAATGGTGGGAAGAAACCGAAGGAATAGTTCTGAAGAATTAGGTTTTGTTTTAATTAAATAAAATGAAATAAAATATAGGGCGTTATGCAAAATTTGCAATGAATCTTTTCGTTGTTAAAAAATATAGGCTGATTTTCTTAAAGGTGAAATGTATTTTGTTATTAAAAAAATTAGACTGAATTTTTTAAAGAAAAAAGTTTTTTATTTTTCATATTTACTAATTTGTATGTAACACCTGTATAATGATGCAAATTCGATTTTTATTAATATGTATATTGGTTCGTCCTAATTTTAGATACTTACTTTTTCATTTAAAATCGTTTCACTAAAATTTTATTATTTATAAAAAATGTATTGATAATGAGGTTCTGTAATTCAAAACAAGTGCGGATGTCTAAACCATTGTTTACATTGTTTACAAGAGTTTTTGTGTATACTTTACAGCAATTGTTTACGCATCAACAATGATGTAACTTACATCATGTAACTTACACGCCCATCACTGGTAAGAACAAACTAGGTCTGGTTATTTTGGTGATTTTTATAGTGTATTACTGACTTTTAGAAACTTGGTTATATTGTAAAAAAAGCTTTACAGTTTTGGATTAAGTTTGTATTATTTTAGGTAAGTATTATATTTACAAAATATTTAAGATGTCACTATACAAAATGAAATATAACAAATTATATTTTTTAAATGACATATTTATAATCTTGTAACAGATTTATTAATAACTGAAAATTTTATTACATGAAAAAAACTATGATTGAACTAAACTAAAAATTAAACAATTTAACATGAAACAGTTTGTGTAAACTACCCAGCAAACATTCAACTAACGGCCGAATGCTGGCAAACTGCTTTTATGCTGGTAATTTACTGGCACCAAAAGTAAGTGCAACGCCAGTATTAATAATGTACTTCACAGTTGTATTTCGCATTCCGCCTATACGAAGTACTTTACCAGCATTTTATAAGCACTCTTCTTCACTCATACTTTTTACTTAAAACCATCAGAAATAAATCTTGCAACTAATGCGATTATTTTGCACTTTACCGTTGCTGGGCCAGCAACTGATACATCAATGGGCCAGTAACGGCCCCGGGGACACCGGGGTACTGGCCCATTACTTTCAATGCCGGGGAGTATGTGCTTTACCAGTACTGGCCCGTATAAAAATGTTTGCTGGGTACGTCCTTAAATCTAACAAAACACACATAAATCACAATAAAAAACTGTATAATGTTCACAAAACAATAACTATTCAAATACACATGTTGACAAACTGTCCACCAACACGTATCAACTTGTACTGGCCCTCGACGGCCACGCCGTTAGGGTGTTTTATGACTAAGAACAATCAGACTTTTCAAATTATTACATTCAAAAAAGTTTAGTTTTAAGTAAAAAGTATGAGTGAAGAAGAGACGATAGCGGTGTAAAACAATAATTTATCGACTTTATTAGAATAAAAAGGGATAGAAAAGTTGCTTAAAAAATTTTTAAAACAAAAGTAAAATGTAACATAAGCACTGGTCTGTCAGAAATAATCTTGCAACTAATGCGATTATTATGCACTTTACTGTTGCTGGGCCGGCAAGTGATACGTCAATGGCCCAGCTAACGGTCACCGGAACACCGGGATACTGGCCCAGTGCGAAATGCCAGCACTGGCCCATTACTTTCAATGCCGGGGAGTATGTGCTTCAACAGTACTGGCCCGTATAAAAATGTTTGCTTGGATTAATACAAATAAGGAGTGCTTATAAAATACTGGTAAAGTACTTCGTATAGGCGGAATGCGAAATACAAATGTGAAGTACATTATTAATACTGGCGTTGCACTTACTTTTGGTGCCAGCAATTTACCAGCAGTAAAATCAGTTTGCCGGCATTCGGCCGTTAGTTGAATGTTTGCTGGGATTTTTAACTGAAATTAAATGTTTAAAATTTTCACAGTAAATTGGCCTTCGCAAGAAAATTTTGGATCAGAAGTAGCAATAGGATAAATACAAAAATGCATATATATTTCATTGTCATAGTGATTTTGTACTTCAATAAGATTTTTCATCTATATATATCGCAGTTGCAAAATTGTTTTAACACGCAGCTACAAAAGAGCAAATCTATAAATATAACAGATAAAAAGTTGCTGCTATATAACTAATCAAAAAGTGGCCACCTTCGAACCTGCTTCGGTTGTGTAACTGTAATACTAAATCCACACCATAAATTTATAACTCCCAGTCCTATTAAGACAAATTTAATTAACTCCATAAGCTGTCCCAATTCACTTGTCTCAATTTCTTGATTGTGTTCACATGGGACGTAAACTAAATGATATAACACCCTCTATTCTCGCTCACGGTGAGGTCTGTTCAAAACACAGGCATAGGGAGCAATTTGTTAGGCAATTGGATAAACTAATAATTACTAATAAAATTAATAACGTCTTCATCAACGTCCAAATAGTTCACATTAGATATTTCTATAGTCTATTATTTACGCTATAACAAATCACCACAAAGGTTACTATGGTCTATTTCAAAGTAGAAAAATGTGTGTAAGAAGATAGGAGCTGTTTGTCCTTGCTTCGGATTGGATTAGATCGTCATCCCTATTACACTGTAAAAATATTGTTTTTAGTCCAAGTTGACAGATGTTCAGTGTCGTACATTGGAAATATATATTATTTAATTTTTCTCATATATTTTGTTATTATTTACATATTTAGACTTTTATTTATATTCTTGGCGTACATTTTATGGAGAAAATTCTCCATGTAATTTGTTTTTACGCAGTTATATATTTTTTAGGTTATCTGACATATAAATATTTTTTGACACTTGATAATTAACAGATCAAGAGAGAGGACTAATGTGAGGCCAAAAGACAGCTCAGCTGATTGTGCCCAAAGAAGAAGTTATTGATATAATTTTTAGACCTTCATATATACATATACAAAAAAAATATTTTTATTTGGTATTTACAATAATTATTTAAATAAGAAACTTTAGCTCTGAAGATATATTGTTTGTTTTATTGCTTTGTGCAAACTCTTTTAGCCAAATCTCTCTTTTTATATATAGTACATAATTTTTAAAATTAATATTTTTTTAACGTTTTCAAATTTCCCATTAAACTGAATTTATGTCGTATAAATAACTTAAGTGCATTATCTGCCTTGTTTATTTCAATATCTTATTAAACTTTTTTATATTTAAAAAAACTTGCTAACCCAGTTGCTACGCCCATGTCCTAGTTGTAACTTATTTTAAATTTCCCGCTATACTGTATTTGATCAGTGTAAATCGTACTCGGTTCGCAGCGCTATCTACTTTTTTCTACTTTGAAATAGACCATAGTGTGTTCTTACAAAAGTGAACAGCTTATAGTAGCAGAAAAATAATTATTTTAAAAAATATTTGGTTTTGATGAAAGCATGTAAGAAAAATGTGACTTTCTTTTCTTTATCATTATTTTTTCAATGATTTATTATTATTTTATTACTACGATTAACGTTTTACATTTTCAAAAATGTAAATATAATGCATTGAGTAAAACAGGCTTTGGTAAAAATGAATAATTTTTACCAAAAATTACCGGCCATGTTTGTTCATTCATATCAGCGCCACTATGGTCTATTTCAAAGTAGAAAAATGTGTGTAAGAAGATAGGAGCTGTTTGTCCTTGCTTCGGATTGGTTTAGATCGTCATCCCTATTACACTGTTAAAATATAGTTTATAGTCCAAGTTGACAGATGTTCAGTGTCGTACATTGAAAATATATATTATTTATATTATTTAACTTTTATTTTGTTATTATTTACATATTTAGACTTTTATTTATATTCTTGGCGTAGATTTTATGGAGAACATTCTCCATGTAATTTGTTTTTACGCAGTTATATATTTTTTAGGTTATCTGACATATAAATATTTTTTGACACTTGACAATTAAGAGATCAAGAGAGAGGACTAATGTGAGGCCAAAAAACAGCCCAGCTGATTGTGCCCAAAGAAGAAGTTATTGATATAATTTTTAGACCTTCATATATATACATATATTTTTAATTTTTATTTACAGTAATTATTTAAATAAGAAACTTTAGCTCTGAAGATATATTGTTTGTTTTATTGCTTTATTTAAACTCTTTTAGTAAATCTCTCTTGTTATATATTGTACATCATTTTTAAAATTTTTCAAATTTCCCATTAAACTGAATTTATGTCGTATAAATAAGTGTATTTAACATCTGCCTTGTTTATTTCAATATCCTATTAACCATTTTCATATTTTAAAAAAATCACTTGCTAACCCAGTTACTACGCCCATGCCCTAGTTGTTACTTATTTTAAATTTTCCGCTATACTGTATTTGTCCAGTGTAAATCATACTCGGTTCGCAGCGCTATCTACTTTTTTCTACTTTGAAATAGATCATAGATACCTTTTTGTGGGAAAATTGAATTTCGGCATAACGCTAAAACGTTAATTGTAAACTGAAATACTGTGAAATACGACTGTAACAGTCGTATTTATAGTCAGCGTGTAAAAGTCGTGGTTGTTATGTACACTTACACGCATCAAATACGCGTGGATCATAATGGTATTTATATTATAATCTGTCTCAATTTGTAATACGAAACTAGATCTGGTTACTTTGGTGACTGTTGTGGTGTAAACAGACTTTGGCGTATCCATGTGAACCAATACTATGATAATATTATAAATGTATTGTCAATATACAACATAAAAAATGATCTTTTTCTGTTAGTTCCGTATTACAAAATGAGACAGATAATAGTATTTACTCGTCCGTACAATACTTAGCAACGTGCATTCAAATTTTATGTCACAACATCGCAAATTATAAATTTCTGGTATAATCTCAGCAAGCCAGTATCGTTTGTTTTTGTGACATTAGTCATATGTCATAATAATTGGCGACGTTATACCTTTCTTCCTGTGGGGTAGCAGGATTTAGTACAGAGTTAACATATAGTTAGTAGCAGCATATCAGCCATCCCCAATTAGAATGCCATTAATCGCGCCACTTTGAAAATCCCTGAAAATGGTACTCGCCTCCCAAATTCTTGAATCATGGGCGCTTCCTCGCCACCTACCGTTTATATCCATGATCTGGCAGTTAGCATCACATATTACCTGAACGTTCAGGGGAAAATATCCTTTCCGGTTGATGTATATTGCTGGATTAGGACCTTCAGGATTTTTTATTTTTATGTGGTTATAGTCGATATCGCCCACGATTCTTGGCATTCCCGCCACCCTGTGGAACTCTTATTTTTTTCTTAGTAATTCATATGCTGTATTTGGGAATTTAACAAATTTGTTTAAATGTCCCACTAAAGCACAAACAACTTTTTTTATTATTATCGACCTGGTCGATTGAGAAAAACCATGTAAATCAGCAATGTCTTGTTGATATGTCCCTTTCGCTAAATAATGAATAGTTGCTAAAACTTGCAATTCCACAGATATCGGTAACCCTTTCATATTATTAATAGCCACCAAATAATTTTTTACCAATTGTACAACTTTTCGAGCACTATCTTTATTCATTCTATATATTTTTTGAAATTCTAAATCATTATATTTATAAAGTGGATTAATCCGATTTCTATAAACCTTTTCTATTCTTGCATTGCGTCGGTCGATTCTCCTAATATTTTGGATATCTTTCATCCTCTATTGCAGTTCCGGATACGTAGCGGTATAACTATCTAAGGTATAAGTTTATTCCAATGTTTATTCCAACGTTCGCTTTTACAATGCATTTTTTATTCTCGGATGGTTATCCATGGTTTTATTGTAAATAAAATAAAGTTGGTATTGTTTGACACATAAACTGACATATTAGAAAAGTCATATTTTAAATTGACATTACTATTAACAACACATTTGAACATGTTTGGAGAAATATTCGACACAGATAATTCTTTTATTGTGCTATATCTACCGCGTTAGTGTCAGCCTCTCGTGTGCAAATATTCATAAAACCGCCCTTTAATAGAATCGAGCTCAAATACCGCCCATGTGTAAATTTACATAAGATCACCCTCTACTAGTAGAATTCTATTAGAATCTATACCAAATACCGTCCCTTTGATGAGCCGCTCGTGTGCGGCGCAAACTGTACTATTTATGTACTGTAATCCCTTGTCACCGCGGTGCTTACGTTCCACTAACATACTGTGGACAAAATAACGCGAGTAATAAGATTAAGCGTATACATATCATGTACAATTGTGGACTGCCAAAATTGTAACAACTAGTTCTTTCAAGAGTAAAATTTCACTAATTAATAACAGGAGTTTTTTTTTTTTCAGTGTATAACAACATTTACAACCTGTTCGCATTTTGAAAAATATATAAATAAATAACAACCGGTTCATTCGAACTGGCTCCAGCCCAATACTGCATATATACATATACAAAAACTGGCATTATGTGAACATAGTGTGGAAGGGATGATAGTGGCCAGATAGATTCGAAACGCTCAAAGTGCTCCGAGCATATTTCAGCGGTAATCGGCTGCTACTGTTCATTGCTACACTTTTAAAAAATAAATTAAATTATTATTTCACAACTGCGTGTAATCAAAACTGCTGAACAAATACAAAGATAACGAGGGTTAGCATACTATTATTATTTCGTATGGCAATGTTTAGGTTTTAGAGATTTTAAGGTCGCGACTAGCGTCCTCTGACATGTAGTAGCCGAGACCACCGTGCCCTGTGAAGCTTGTCCCATATTTTCGAAAACTAATTCAGAGATACAGGCACTCATTGTAAAAAATCTGAGCTTACAGTTGCAACAGCCAAATTTTTTTTTTTAATCTTTGTGCCCATACTAGGTCGATCTCATGATTCCACACTTTCAAAGCAATTGAGCCAACCACTACGCTGCTGCAACCACAATTATATAACTGTAATAAAAATTCAAATAAAACGTTATAATGTGACATTTATCATATGTCAATTTTTTTTTACCCTTGCTGGGAAAAAATACTTATTCGCCAATCAGAGCAAGGGTATAACTTATACTGCCCTTTATCTGAAGTGTCGTTGGCCAGATAAGATATTCTGGTGTTTATTCCGATGTTTATCCTATCTGAGCTTTATCCGAGCAACGTAAAAGCGATTTTTTGTCTTTATACCGGGAATAGCGCTATCCGAGCTTAATCCAATGATTGTAAAAGCGGCCATAACTGGTTTAAAAAAATATAAGCTAAAAAGGGAATAGTGGGTTTCCCATTGCAGTACCAAAAGTTTGTTTGTAAAACTTTTCATTAAGTATAAAAATATTCAATTTAGTCAATTTTATATATTCTTTGATTTTTTCTGTTAAAAGATTGTTCTGTAAGAATAAGTTGTGGTCGTTAATATATCTCAGAAAGATTCATTTCAATATTTCCAGACAGACTTCTTAGTGAAAAATTTATACAAATTGAAGAATACATCTATTATCACAATTTTATATTCATAAAATTTCTTAATAAAAAAACTTTGAAATGGGCAATTTAGAAGTGATTGTGATTACGTCGGTCTAGCTACATGATTGTAATCCACCTACCCACTTAATGGCAGTTGTATTTGCACGTATTTCTAATCAATACGGTTGATTTGTGAATACGTGACTCGCAGGTAGCCCATATACAGGTACACTGACTATTGTTAATTACAATGGATACTAAATAATCCTCGTCATGTCACCGTGACACAACTTCTTACTGACTGATTAAAAACGACAAACCTTTGTCAAACTAAACAAACAAATTCGATATTTTCAAAAGTTTTTTTAAAAAGAAATCATCAGCAAATAGCACGGTTCAATATTTTGAAATTTATTTTATTTTCCAATTCCGAGGGATACCTTTTATGTTTTTACAAACGACCACTAGATGGCAATATTGAATATTCATAGATTCATATTCATAGAGTACGTTCATCTTAACTTCATCACATACCCTTTTCACACTAGAACTTTAAGATCGGATGTTAAAGTGAATGTGTCTTTAAACGGTAATGTGAAACCGTATGGCCTCGTCTAAATACAAGCGATGTTTAAGACAGAGATCTGCGTCTTAAACATCGTCCGCATTGCCAACATAATTTCTATTATAAAAAAATACTCTTTGAATTTGTGCTGTGAACATTTTATATTATCATAAACAAGAATACTGTATTATATCGAAGTTTTAAGAAGTTTATACTTATTGTTATAATAAAATTATTTATTTTAATAAAATTTTGTTTAATAAAATACAGAGCTACAATAATTGAGATAAAATGTATCGACTTACATGTTAATACAGGTGTAATATATTCTTTATTGTAGTGTCTTTATTGTAGAATGAAATGAAATATCCATATTTGTTTATAATAATTCAAAATGTGCGTCTGCGCAGACAGTTCAAAACTGGCAATTTCATGACGGTAACTTGACAAAATTACTGTAGCTGATGACAGCACCGGAGATTTAAACATCAAGTGTGAAAGTATACCGATGTTAAACATCGGTGAACTTTAAGTTCACTCGTCTTAAAGTTCTATTGTGAAAAGGGTAACAGAGTATCATAAATTACGTCATCAATTCTGCGCAAGAAAACAGCTGATCACATTGACGTACATTAGGGTTTTAAACAATTGTTGTGGTAACCAAACACACAAAATCATGTATTTCAAATACATTTTTACTCATTTTAGTACACGGTATACCTTGAAACGTATGAAAAATAAATAATAATAATGGAAATAAACAAACAACATCGCACAATACGCGTAGTCAAACACAAATCAAAGTAAGTGACGCCACTGAAATATGTTAGGCTAACTGTTGAAAACGTAATGGACGAAATTTGGTTTCTGCGCAAGGGACCTGGTAATATCTGCCTGTGATGAAGTTAACTTGAACGTACTCTAGTACAGTGCTTCTCAACAGGTGGTCCGCGGACCACCAGTGGTCTCCAGAAAAATTTTAGTGGTCCGCGAAAGTTTTTGTATGTGTTTTTTACAGTTTTTTTGTTATTTTTTATGCACATTTTTTATGTAAATAATTTATATTTTGTTTATTTTCTGCAAACTTTCTGTGATTTTCTACAAATAAAATAAATATATTTAGTAGTACATTAAATATATTTGTTTTCTTGCAAAAAATGAACCAACAGTTATTATTAGTGGTCCGCGTTAAAAAAATATATATTTTACTGGTCCGCGGTGCGTTTTTGGTTGAGAAACTGCTCTAGTATATTGTATAATACTATTTGTTGCCAACACTGTTGGCAAAGGGCTAATCTAGTTTGAAATAAAGTATTTGAAAATATATTTTAAATACTTTCTTGTATTTGAAATATTGTATTTCAAATATTCAAAAAAAAAATGCCCTTGGTATTTATAATTTCAAATACTTTTTCCGTTGCACTTGTATTTTATATATGTTGTCTGTAAACGTGAGTATTTGAAATACTTTAGAAGTGTTTCAAATATTTAGCCAGTACATATTTCACTTATTTCCTAGTATTTCAAATAATTTCCTAATATTTCAGATCTCTCCTAGTATTTCAAATCTTCCCTAGTATTTCAGATATATTCTAGCATTTAAAATATTTCTCTCGTGTTTCAAATTATCCCTACTATTTCAAAAATCTCCTAGTATTTCAAATCTCCACTAGTATTTAACGCTCACTGTCAACAAACTACTCGGTCGATTTATAAGCTGCCACTGATTTCACAATAACAAATGTCAAATTTTACGAATATAGTAATGACACATTTCAATATTGCCATCTAGTAGTCGTTTGTAAAAACATAAAAGGTAACCCTCGTATTATACAATTTCACTCATGTTGCCATTTGGCTAACACCAGTTGTTTCAAAAAACTTTTTGCGTCATTAAGAAATACGAAACATTAATCATGGGTCTGTAGGAATCGTCTTTGCAGCCACATCATCTGCTTTATTATTCTACTCTTGCATTCCGAGAATTCAATCTGTGGAGTAGCAGCAAAATATTTAATAAGAGAGTAAATTGTAAAAAAGGCAAACACAAAATTGAACAATAATGAATAATTATACATTTTATTCATTCCTTTCATTTTAAGCTTCTTTCTTGTTCTCGAATTTTTAAACAATGTAAATTAAAGTTGAGATTTGAACTCACGAACTTCATCAAGCTGTTCAAATTATGTAAAGCTCGTAAGATTCTTCTTATAATCTCGATGTTTTTTTAAAATGATGAAGTATATTTTGTTTTTAAAATATTGTTACCTTAGAATTTAAGGTAATATTTTTTATTATGATATTTTAATGATAAAATTTTAATTCAAATAGAGAATGTCTGGAAAGAGACATTATGTTTTTAGATGGTGCTAAAGCTCATCCCGAACAGCTGGCGTTAGCTGAATTCTGCATGCATAATGTTAAGTTAAGGCAGATTAAGGGTCACATGAATTCGGGCTTTTTACTTTTTTTTTTAACCCATGAGTAAATAGATACGGGGGTTATTCGTAAACTAAGGTCCGATTCCTTATAAAAAATGAACCATCACAGATTTTTTCAAAAAACTTTTTTTTTATTTAATTCCTTACATCTTTCTCTATTTTTCTACATAGTTTCCATTTTTGTTTAAACATTTATCATAACGTTCTCCAAGCTTTTGTATGCCTAAGCCATAGAAGTCTGCTGCCTGTGAGGATAACCAGTCTTCAACTGCTTCTTTCACCTCGTCATCTGTGGCGAAGCGGTTGCCGCCGACAAACCCTTTTATGTAGCGGAACAGGTGAAAATCGCTGGGCGCAAAGTCTGGACTGTACGGTGGGTGGTCAATCTGTTCCCATCCAAAAGATCTGATCATAATTTGGGTGTGAATGGCAGAATGGGGTCTGGCATTGTCATGCAGCAACAAAACGCCAGACGTCAGAAGGCCACGTAGCTTATTCTGTATTGCACGTCGAAGTATAGTCAGGGTAGCGCAGTAATCGACTGCATTTATTGTTGTCCCTTGCTGCATAAACTCGCTAACAAGACTCCATGTCTATCCCAAAACACGGTTGCCATAATCTTGCGTGTTGAGATTGTCTGATTGGCTTTAACTTTGGCTGGTGATGTCGTCTGACGGCATTCCATTGACTGACGTTTAGACTCTGAGGTCATGTGATAAACCCACGTCTCGTCCCCTGTGACAATGTTCTCTGAAAGGTGATCACCTTCCTAATGATATCGGTCAAAAAAATCAAGAGCACAAACCACTCTTTTCATTTGGTGTTCCTCAGTAAGCAGCCTGGGAACTCAACGTACGGACAATTTGTGAAATTTCAAACTTTCAGAGACAATTTTGTGCAAAGTTGTTCTACCCACATTCGGAAATTCCAATGCTAAAGTTGACACTGTGAATCGGCGGTCTTCAAGAATCTTTTTGTCCACGGCATTATCCAAATATTCTGTGATCATTGATGGTCGGCTCGATCGCGGTTTATCATGGACATTTTCCCGCCCGTCCTTGAAAGCTTTCACCCACTTACGCACTTTGCTATCACTCATCGCATTGGAGCCGTACCCTTCACTTATCTGTTGATGAATTTCCGCTGCTGAAACGTTCCTTGCTGTTAAAAACCGAATCACTGAACGTATTTCACAGTCGGCGAGCTGATTAATTATTTTGAACTGACACTGCAAACAGCACACTGCAAAAATACCAATGCAAATGATGTCGTTTGACGCGCAAGGCATGCCGGGTGTTGGTGCGCATGCGCGTTTCAATATTCGCGCGACATTCGATTAGCTACGGCTATTCGAACCTTAGTTTACGAATAACCCTCGTACATCTAGTTTGTATCGGGGTTTAATTTTATCAATAGCACAAAACCTGCAATATTTTTCAAAGATGCAATCTAATCAAAAATTTAATTGAAGTATTAAATACATATTTGTTTACATTTTTCTCGCGATGTGTTTTTTGAACTTGCAGTATTTTTCCTATATGTCGGCCAAAGAGTTGTATAAGCATGCCAAATTTCAACTTTCTATGTTAAGCCGTTTGGCTACAATTTCTACCGTATAGACAGACAGACATACAGGCAGACACATGATGTTATAAGGGTTTTTTCTACAAACCCCTAAAAAGTTACAAACTTGGTGTCCACGAATATATTTAGGATATTTCGCAAAGCTGGGAATATTTGAAAAAGTATTTCAATTATTTTCTTGTATTTGAAATAATGTATTTCAAATATTTCAAAAAAATGCCCTTGGTATTTGTATTTGCAAATACTGTCTCCGTGGCACTTGTATTTTATATATGCTGTCTGAAGACGTGAGTATTCGAAATACTTTAGAAGTGTTTCAAATATTTACCCAGGTACATTTTTCAACTATTTCCTAGTATTTCAAATATTTGCCTAGTATTTCAGATCTCCCCTAGTGTTTCAAATTTTCTCTACTATTTCAAACCTACCCTAGTATTTCAAATCTTCCCTAGTATTTCAGATATAACCTAGCATTTAAAATATTTCTCTCGTATTTCAAATATTTCCCTAATACATATTTCAAAACATCCCTACTATTTCAAACATCCCCTAATATTTCAAGTCTTCCCTAGTATTTCAGATACGAGGATTCCTTTTTATGTTTTTACAAACGACCAATAAATGGAAATATTGAAATGTGTCATTACTATATTCGTAAAATTTGACATTTGTAATTATGAAATCAGTGGCAGCTTATAAATTGACCAAGTAGTTTGTTGACAGTGAGCGTTAAAAAAAACAAGTATGTGAAAAAATGGATATTATTCGTGAATATTTTCGGTGGATGATTTTTTACGATTTTAATAAAGGCCTTACTCAACAACAATTCATAGATTCGCTTCGTTCAACTTTTGGTAATGAAGCACAATCAGAAAAGACTGTTTACAATTGGTTTGTTGAATTTCGTCGTGGTCCTGCGTCCGTCAGTGATGAATCTCGTGAAGTTCGACCAAAATCGGTTGTGATTCAAAAAACCATCGATGCTGTTCGCAAAATGATTGAAGAAGATCGGCATGTGACCTACCGTAAGATAAAGGCAACCTTTGGCATATCGCAGACTGCAATACATTAGATTTTGCATGAACATTTATCTGTGAAAAAGATCCCGATGAATTTCGCATAATTTGACCGAAACTCAAAAAAGGCTCGTGTTGATTGGTGTAAGGGAATGCTAAAAAAATTCAACCTAGGCTCTGCAAAATTCGTATACAACATCATTACAATTGACGAAATATGGATTTATTCATAAGAACCGGAAACTAAGCAACAATCCACTGTTTGGGTCTTTCAAGATGAACCGAGACTCACAAAAGTTGTTCATTCACGAAGGACTTCCAAAAAAATGATTATTTCTTCGGTTGTACTGGACATGTCGCAACCATTCCTTTCGAGGATCGGAGAACAGTTAATGCTAAATGGTATATAACAATTTGTTTGCCAGAAGTCATCGACAAAATCAGGAAAACCAACAAAAACGTCGCATCATTCTTCATCATGACAATACAAGCTCCCACACGTCAAACGATTGATTATTTGAAGGAGAAAAACATCGAATTAATGTCTTATTGCCCGTATTCACATGATTTATTCCTTACTTTTTTTGTTCCCCAATGTCAAACAAAAAATGCGCGAACGTATTATTATTTTACATGCTGGATGTCAAGGCTTTATAAATGATAGTTTATTATTATCCGGTAATAATATTGCATCTGCAAGTGCTGACTATCATAGTGATATTAACAGATTTATTTGAAAATTGGTTTAAAATTCAATCGCTGCCAAATTTAATGGACAATGCGTCGTATCATTCAAAACAGCAAAACGAAATTCCTAACTTGTCATCTAAAAAATATACAATGCTGGAATTTATGATGTAAAAAAATATACCAATTCGGGAAAAAAAATACAAAGATAATTTTAATAGAAAGGATCAAAGAAAAAAAAATTATCCCCGAATTTTTTTGTTCCCCAATGTCAAACAAAAAATGCGTGAACAGCGTTTTTCATCAACTCAAGAAGCTGTTGAAGCCTTCGAAAACCATGTTTTTGAGATACCAACTTCAGAGTGGAAAAATGTTTCGAGAATGGTTTGAATGCATGCAAAAGTGTATAAATCTTAATGCGAAATTCTGCGAATATTCTGAAAAGCAATAAAACAGTTTGTTCAAAAAAAAAAATTTCTTTCTTAGTTTTTGTATAAACTTAAAAGGTATCTCTCGTATTCAGGTGCTCCGCGATTACTAAAAGATTAAGAAGCACTGATGTAAGAAACTTTCATGTAGTGTTGAACTTTTGGTATTTTTTCAACTTCAAGTATTCTAGCTTATTAAACCCTACTTGAAAATCCTTTAAAGACAATATCCGTCTCCTGTCGTGACCTGCATAATCCAATCCAATCAGAGTATGGGGCCTTAGGTCGCGGTTGACCTTGTATACTGGACCTGCGATTCAATTAGTAGGTGGCGCTATCACTAAACTAAATTTGCATAAAGGATTCAGAAATGTTAAGTGCGACATTCTCTACCATTAAGCTGGTGTTGCTAGTCACAAGGCACGTACAAAATACGTGAGAGCAACAGTTACAGATGATTTTCAATGTGACTTATGTAAAATGCAATCGCCCACGTTCAGGATTACGTTCTCTTAGTAAACTGATTTTATCGAGCTTTTATGTTTTATGAGAAAAATGTTGAGGTACTTCGAAAAACAGGAAAGCACTTAAAAATGTTTTTACGTCAAGGTCAAATGGTCCTCCGTGAATTGAATTCAAGTTTACGTAGGCAGTTCTATGTATTGGATTAAAACGGAATATTACCGTAGATTAGTGGTTTTTAACTGGTGTGCTGTGGTACAGAACTGTGCCACGAGTTAACAATGTACACGGTGTATCAAGATAGAGGTATGGGGAGCCTCTATATATAAATATGAAATGTCACGATCGGCTGATTAATTTACTTCATTCGTACTTACTCTCATCCGTCAACACTAGGTTTCCCTCACATTATGAGTATCCGGACTTACGAGCGGATCAAATCTGGATACCCCCCTCCCTATTGGTCCGCTAGTTGGTAACATACTTGTCAATTAAATTCAACATTTTAGTTAACCTACTTTAATTACGATTACGGTTTAGTATTTACATGATTTACATAGACTTACAATTATATAATGACTAAATCCAGAGTGACACACATTCGTACACACTAGACACACTTTACACCAAACACTAATTTAACCACTACATGTTTCTAAATATTGTCTCTCCACTTTTTAGCTGGTCACTACACTAACGTTCATACCTAACTCGACTCGCTCGAACACTTTAAATGTCTCTAACCCATGGTTAACAAAATCTCACTCTACTTAAAACACGAGTTAACTTCTTCACTCTTTAGACTCAACTATCCTAAATACCTGCCCTAACGTTATGACGGTTTAAAATCAACTACTTAAAAGGCGACTACCCTAAAAAGCTTACATCGCCTAACTGTTCAATATCATTTCACACTCTCTTGACTTCTCTGTCTCGTAATATTTTAAAATTCACAATTTATTGGTAATATCTCAGATAAGTATCCTTTTAGAAAATAACCCAACATAATATTTATATTTCAGACAAAAATTAATTATTATTTATGTGCTTATAGTTGACGTATATTTTTAACACAGCAATTTACGATTCACTTTTCATGTTACATTTACAAAAGTCTCTAGTTAAATAATAAACATGTCTACCCTTATCTTGAATCCCTTTCTAAGAAATATATTATTTTTTATCATTTAACATTTTAAATATTTTACTCTAATTGAATGATTATACTGAATTTATTTATGAAATTTTATTTATGAAATAATACCAAAATTATCTGCCTTACAGAGGGAACACGATTTTTCTCAAAGACACGATGTGTGAGCAAACTATTAATATCTGCATTTGCCAAAGTGTACGAAAGAACGCTTCATGAGAAGCTATATCATCATTTTCGCAGCAAAATAACATGGGTTCATCAGAATGAAGTCAACTGAAACAAATCTTATGACTTTCTCATATTACATAGCCATATCAATAGAATCAAAATCTCAAATTGACTGTGTTTATACCAATTTCGCTAAAGACTTTCACAAAAATAGTCACAAAATCCTGCTCGACAAAATGAGTTCCTTTGGTTGCAGCCAGTAGTCAGTCTTTTCCAGTCTTAACTAACACAGAGAAGAATTAAAGTTACAGACAATGGCACGGAATCGACCTTTTTCCCTACATCTGGCGTACCCCAAGGAACAATTCTAGGCCCCTTTCTGTTCCTCCTACTCATTAACGATTTACGTGTGGAAGTAGGAACCAGTGAGTCATTTCTTTATGCAGACGATCTTAAGCTGTTTCGGGTAATCAACAAATCGGACGACTGCCTGCTGTTGCAAAAAGACTTAAATAGTGTAGTGAACTGGTGCGAAAAAAATAAACTTAAAATGAACATCAACAAATGCAAAGTAATATCCTTTACACGTAATATAAACAAAATAAACTACGATTACCATATTGACAATATATTGTTGCTTAGAGATAGTAAAGTGAAAGACTTAAGGTGTACTATTTAGAAACAATTTTAATTTTAGTGACCACATAGACAATATAGTGAATAGTGCCCTCAAAACTTTAGGATTTATACTAAGAAACAGTGGTAGTTTTAAGATATACACTACCATGTCGGCACCGATACCACAGCATGCGGCCACCATTAAGATGTTGAAGACGGCTGATTCTACAATGGTGTCTAAGGTTTAACCTCCCAGCAAACATTGAACTAACGGCCGAATGCCGGTAAACTGCTTTTACGCTGGTACATTGCTGGCACCAAAAGTAAGTGCAACGCCAGTATTAATAATGTACTTCACATTTGTATTTCGTACTCCGCCTATATGAGGTACTTTACCAGCATTTTATAAGCATTCCTTATTTGTATTAATCCAAGATTATTTCTAGCGGGCCAGTGCTTATGTTTATAACTTTTTTTGAATGTAATAATTTGAAAAGTCTGATCGTTCTTAGTCATAAAACACCCTAATGGCGTGGCCTTCGAGGGTCGGTACAAGTGATATTCTGTGAGTACAAGTTGGGACGTGTTGGTGAACAGTTTATCAGGATGTGTATTTGAATAGTTATTGATTGTGAGCATTATACAGTTTTTTATTGTGATTTGTGTGTGTTTTGTTAGATTTAAGGACGTAGTTTACACAAACTTCTTCATATTAAATTGTTTAATATTTAGTTTAGTTCAATCATAGTTTTTTTCATGTAATAAAATTTTCAATTATTAATAAATCTGATACAAGATTATAAATATGTCATTTAAAAAATATAATTTGTCATATTTCATTTTGAATAGTGACATCTTAAATATTTTGTAAATATAATACTAACCTAAAATAATACAAACTTAATCCAAAACTGTAAAAAAATTTTTACAATATAACCAAGTTTCTAAAAGTCAGTAATACACTATAAAAATCACCAAAATAACCAGATCTAGTTTGTTCTTACAAAAGTGAATTATTATTAAACTATTAATGCTTATAAAATTTGTTTATTGAATTTATTTTAACAAGTATGATTTCTTTAGGTTGGCACTCTTCAAGTCAGGGGGAAAAGATGTGGTAGATAATACAAGCCGAATATTGGCGAAAATTATTAGTCACCACTTATCTTTAGGATGCAATTTTTTGGCCGAAATGGCAGAAAACCATTTTCTTAAAATTCTTCATTAAATTAATAAATTAAATAAACTAATTCCTGTTATTCCTTAAATTATATTTATTTAATATTTATAAATAAATCAATAAATTATAACTGTTAATACAATTTACAATCGGCCAGTTTTACCATCGTTGAATAAATTTATTTAACAACTTAAGTTAACAATATCGCATCATTCTATTGACAGCAATGTTAATTTCTTCATTAATAGTTTAAAACCGATGCGACATTGTCAACTTTATTTGTTAAATAAATTTATTCAACGATGGTGAAAATGGCCAAATGAGTATTTATTTTGCACCTAACCATTAATTTATTTTAATACTGGGTAAGTACACATATGTTACATTTGAAACACTAGAGAGTGGGTATAATATATGCACTAGCCAAGTGCGAAATGCCAGCACTGGCCCAGTGCGAAATGCCAGCACTGGCCCATTACTTTCAATGCACTTTACCGTTGCTGGGCCGGCAACTGATACATCAATGGGCCAATAACGGCCACGGGGACACCGGGGTACTGGCCCAGTACGAAATGCCAGCACTGGCCCATTACTTTCAATGCCGGGAAGTATGTGCTTTACCAGCACTGGCCCGTGTAAAAATGTTTGCTGGGCTCTTATATCACTCCAATCACTTCGATATCATCCTCTGTGATGAACGTGCCGATCACGTTCTCGAACAGCTCCGACGCTAACGTCATCGCCGCCGCCGCAAATGTTGCCCCAGTCACGTCGTTTGACATATTTAACGTATGGCTTATTTTTTCAACGGCTGGTACAAAAAATTTATCACATACAACAGCTAGAACTACAAATAGGTACAATGCAGTGGCGTATGTGCTACCAACGCCAACAATCTCCGGGGGGGGGGTCATTTGGGAGGCCATTGAACTTCTAAATGACTGTTTCTACTCCCATGCTTTAACTGATTTCGTATATATTTACTAGCTGTACTTTAATGATGTTACAAAATTTTCATTAAGATACAAGTTTATAACGAATAAAAATGCAGGGTCACATCAATATTCGGTCAATATCAAGGTTGCTTTGAGCATCGAACAAATGCCAAATATATCAATTTTGACAGTTAGTTATTATTTGACTAGAATTTTCGCAACATTTGCTTTTTGAAAATAAAATCAGTAAAAATATGCGATAGTGAGAATGAAAGTGAAAATTTAGCTTCACCTGAAATTATAATGAACGAGCCAACAGAAAGGCAAACAATTTATTGCCCAAAAAATCAGTGAAGACATATGAAAATTTTTATAATAATAATAATAATTTATTGACTAAATTACACAGATAAAGAAGGAAATAGATGCGAAACTGCCGATATATTTTTTGAAACCAAATTAGCGCTGTAGTTGTTGGGTTATGGAACTAAAATTGGTAGGGGAGGAAAGGGTTGGGTTTTCGCGGGTACTTCAAATGCTTCAGTGGATATAGTTGTAAGCATAATTAAATGTTATTATTAAATGAAACAATTGTTATGATTTATTTTTTCTATTTTTAATATTATTAACGACCACAATATTAAAAATAGACAAAATAAATCATAACAATTGTATTATTTAATAATAACATTTAATTATATTTACAATTAAGAACAAGCTAGGAAGTTAGGAATTATACAGAAACAGAAAAACAATCGGTCCGATTCTGTAAAAAGTTACTACGTTAGTTGCTACTGAGTAACGTTGCTACGAAATAACTTTTATAGTAACATCGCCAAACAGTTGATATTCTCCAAGCATAAGCACAAGCAACGTTCTTATAACAAGTTACCTTTAGTAACGTTGCTACAAAAAACCATGAAGCTAGAAGTAGATTACGTTCTGCGCAGGCGAGGTATTCGTTTTCACTTGAGTTTGACATGTGAGTTTCGGAGGTTAAACAAAAAATGTTTTATAAACGAAATCAGAAAAAGAATTTCAAACAGATGGAAATTCTGTTGAATTTCCTGGAAAATAATCCGATCATGGTCGGTGATACATGAGTTTAAAAAATAATTGACAGGAACAAGTGGTGGTGCTGTGGTAATGTGCTATGAGGTTATTGTTCTCTATGTGATGGTACAAGTTATAGTCTAAATTTAAATGAATTGGGTGGAATATAGTTAAAAAAGTTCGGATAGCCATTGAACAGGCGCGCACATAGAACATTTAACTGGGAAGGGTCAATTTCGAAAAAATATCTGTAAAATAATACAAATGTATTGTTGTGTTTTTATGAACTTATATATTAATTTAATTTTGATAATAATTTAATTTTTATTAATAACAAAGATGATTTTTATTTTCAATCGCTTGGGTTTTAATAAATAAGTATATAATTTTTCAATTCCTGGGAGGAGAGTTCAGAGCTCGTCGACCACCCTCTTGTGTGCGCGCCTGCCTTTGACTCGTAGGTAATACATTTAAAAAATATTGTACTGTTATAATATTATAAAACAAATGTAAATAAACAAAAAAAAAAAGAAAAATAGAAATTTAACAAGTTATTTTGAAGTTACTAAGTGTAGCAACTGCTTTCTGTTAGTTGTTATCCATAATAACTATCTTAGCAACTAGTTACTAATTTCATAGTAACTGTTTTCTTACAGGATACAGATTTCGTGAAAGTTGCTAAAAAAGTTACTGACCTTATATTTAGCAACTTTTATTGTAACTTTTTCGTAGTAACTTGCTTACAGAATTGGGCCGAATAACTAGCAGAAATAATTATTTATTAAGTAGACTAACATATAACATAATATTTACTAATACTTAATATTTATGGACACTTTCATGGACAAGCCGTCCAATTTTGGATTTCAAATGTTCCTCATCCACGTTTTATACAATTCTGGAGCCACACGTATCTTCGGGTTTGGAAAGCGATATCTTGTAGGTTCACTACTATCACTCCCCAAAACAAAGCATTTAACACCCATTTTCCGAATTAAACAATTAAATTACAAAATTAGAGAAGACGATTTTGACACTAATTACAGATTTTGACGCTAATGACAGAAGCCGTATCAGGCAACATCCTGTCATGCACTTAGCTATAGCGACTGGCAGTGACTGGGGCGCTATTCGTGTTGGGTTATGGAACGTAATATGGTTTTCGTATTGCCATTAGAGTTTCACCCCCCTGCTAAATTACATACACATCTACTGTTTTTAGTCAGTCATTATTAGGTACATAAGATTTCACATACAAAGTTCAATCTTTTCAAAATTATTAAAATCATGAATGAGATTTTTCAACAAAATGTCCTTAACTTTATTTGAAAATCTCTGCATGTTGTTTAATCTCCTCGGGCAACACATTGAAAAATTTTATACAATAATAATTTTTGGATTTGTTCAAGCGAATGTTTTGATAACGGATATCGTTTTTTGAGCGAGTATTATACTCATGCGAGTCTCCAAGAGTACTGAATTTGCTCAAATTCTTATGTATTAGTAAGAAGCAATTATAAATAAATAATGGTGGTAAGGTCATTATTTTGAGACTTGTAGAATAATCTCGAAGATCGGCTCTGTAGGCAGCGTCGCCGATAATTCTGACAGCTTTACGCTGAAGGCTAAAAATTCTGTCAGCGGACGGAGAATGTCTCCCTATAAGTATACCATAATTTAGGTGGGATTGGAATAATGAAAAATAGGCGTTCAATACGACCTCCTTACATACTTCGTATTTCAATCTCCTCATCAGGTAGATAAAGGACCTAAGCTTTCGACTAAGAAATTCAATGTGTTGGTCCCAACGTAAATGAGGATCTATGTGGATTCCAAGAAACTTTACGCAATGAGGGTTTTTAAAATTATGTTTTCTAGTAGAAAACAGCAGGGTCTGGGATTTGTCCGTGTTTAAGCATAATTTATTGGTGTTAAACCAAGAATTTGCTTCGAAACTACCATCAGAAAAGACTGTTTACAATTGGTTTGCAGAATTTCGTCGTGGTCGTGCGTCCGTCAGTGATGAATCTCGTGAAGGTCGACCAAAATCGGTTGTGATTCAAAAATATATCGAAACTGTGCGTAAAATGATTGAAGAAGATCGGCATTTGACTTACCGTGAGATAGAGGCTTCCTTTGGCATATCGCAGACTGCAGCACATTCGATTTTGCATGAAAATTTAGCTGTGAAAAAGATCTGTTCCCAATGGATTCCGCATAATTTGACCGAAGCTCAAAAAAAGGATCGTGTTGATTGGTGTAAGGGAATGTTAAAAAAATTCAACCTAGGCACTGTAAAATCCATATACAATACCGTTACTGCTGACGAAACTTGGATTTATTCATATTAATCGGAAACTAAGCAACAATTCATTGTTTGGGACTTGCAAGATAAACCGAAACTCACAAAAGTTTTTCGTTCACGAGGCACTTCCAAGAAAATGATAACTTGTTTCTTCGGTTGTACTGGACATGTCCTAACCATTCCTTTAGAGCAGAGGTTCCCAATCTTTTTAAGGTGTTGTACCGGTATGTAGTAGAAAATATGGTGACGTACCAGTAGGTAAATATTTTTGGAAAAACGAAAAATTCCTAAATTCCTAAATTTCCTACAAAAAAAAAAAATCCTAAACTCTCAAGTGATGACTTTTTTTTTAGTCGTTTGTCTCTCTCAAAAATTTTGTCGAGCAAAAAAAAAACGACTAGTCCCACAATAAAACTTTTCTAAATTCTCAACTGACGACCAATTTTTTAGGTAAATAAGGTTTAGTGATGTATTGTATAAAAAAAATTGATGTGAAGTGTGAATTTTCACACATTGCAGGGTTTCGCAGGTATATAATAAGTGAAGGCGGCATGCTGAGTGTGTAGGACAAATTTTGCTTTGTAGTAACCACGGCAAAATGAACGATCTTTTTAAAATAATTTATCGTCTGTTAATCTCAGAGCTTTAAAAACAAATTTTATGTTAAAATATTTTTTTGTTAATTTTAATTCGAATACCTAATATCATTATTTAGGTTTCTAAATAAGTGCAGTATTTTTTTTATATAACAAGGTTCATTAAGATTTTGAAAATTGGGCCTATGGCTTTCATTGGTTGTCTTAAATCATACGCTGCGCCCCTCTGGCTTCGTATAAATGACACAGAATGAAAATATAATTCCAATTGGTTATTAAATTTACGCTCTTGAAAATTAAATTCAAAATGTGCTAAAATATAACTAGAATTTTAACAAATTAATTTAAACATAATAAATATGAAAAAAAAAAACAAAAAATAATATTGACTCCACAAGCCAGGAACGAACCTGTTTAGTGAATAACGATCCTGTGCAGTTGTCGAGCAACTGAGCCACTAGACCACCAAACGCTTATCAACTTAGTGTGTTATAAGAGTATAACATGTATGCATCGTCAACCAAAAAACACAAAAAATGCGTTATTTTCCGAAAACATAATCTGATCAAAAATTCCTGTTGTACTATTCCGGTTCACACCAATATACATTACTTAGAATTTTTTCACATTTTTAGTTTAAACCATCTGGGCTACAGGGTGTGGGACAAACATTTTTTTGCACAATTTTGGCAAAAATCGCCTCAAAATAATTTATTTTGCAAAAATTAAATTTTGATCCTTAATCCACGTACTAAGGGCTTTCATTTGATACCCTACTCAGAATTTTAAAAAAATATTTTTTTTTTCGATGAGCATATATTTGTTTATATTTTTAGGGGGATATGTTTTTTAGATGTTTTAGTATTTTTCCTATGTGCGGGTCAAAAAGTTGTACAAGCATGCCAATTTTCAACTCTCTAGGTTTAGCCGTTTGGCTACAATTTTTACCGAACAGACAGACAGACAGACAGACAGACAGACGACAAAATGACGGTATAAGGGTTTTTTGGTCATACCTACAAAACCCTAAAAAACATATTATTTTACGCAAAATATTGTTTTCATTATTATTTCATTCACTTATCGCGTGCCGGTAGCTCGACATTCACGTACCGGTGACGGTACGCGTACCAAAGTTTGGGAACGTCTACTTTAGAGGATCGAAGAACAGTTAATGCTGAATGAAATATAAAATTTGTTTGCCAGAAGTCATTGACAAAATCAGGAAAAACAACCAAAAACGTCGCATCTTCCTTTACATGACAATGCAAGCTCCCACACAGCACGTCGAATAAATGATTATTTAAGGAGAAAAACATCGAATTAATGTTTCATTTCCCGTATTAACCTGATTTATCCCCCTTTCTTTTGTTCCCCAATGTCAAACAAGAAATGCGTGGAGATCGATTTTCGCCACCTCAAAAAGCTATTGAAGCCTTCGAAAACCATGTTTTTGAGATACCAGCTTCAGAGTGGAAAAAATATTTCGAGAATTGGTTTGAACGCATATAAAAGTGTATAAATCTTAAAGGCGAATATTTTGAAAAGCAATAAAACAGTTTGTTCAAAAAAAAAATTTTTTTTCTTATTTTTTGTAAAAACTTAAACGGTAGCCCTCGTATAATGTACTATTTGCGACCACTTTGGTGGCCACTGCTGGCACTGATCACTTACTTGGTGCATGCAAAACCGTAATGTGTAAAATTCACACTTCACATCAAATTTTTAATTATCACCAGATATGAATAAAATATTATTTAAGTTGAAGTTTAGCGTTAATTTGTGGAACGTTCTTTTTGTTCTTGGGATAACTTTTTAATTTGCTAATTTCTAACATGCTATGAATAAGGTAACGCTATTTCAAACTTAGTTTCTATTCTAGTTTAATCTTGTTCTTCTTGTATAGCTTTGAAAATGTGACGACAAAAAAGTTAAACTTAGTTACAAAGTTATTTACTTTAGTTCGTACGGTATTATGACCGGAATAATGACAAAATATGTTTTTAAATTATTTATTTACTATAATGAATTCTTGTTAAATTTTAATCACAATTTAAATGTCATATATTTACATCAGGGGTTCCCAACTTATATCAAATACGGAACTCTTTTCCCCTTAATAGTAAATTGATTAAGGCGGCGCACAACCCTATAGTTCTCAATAGTTTCTCTAAAAACTAATAATCGGAAATAAAATTAATAACAATCTATATATCGAAATTTGCAGCGAATTTTTATCTATCTAATAGGATATTTTTAATTGTATAAAAAACTGTTATGTAATTGTAAATAAGCAAATTGCATTATAGACGCCATCTTGTAAACCAATTGACGCATATTGGAGTACGATGCGGCAAATTGTAGTTAAAGCTTCATTCTACATATATGTTTATAGCTATTTTGCTCTATTGTGAAAACTACTTATAGTTATTATACTTGGTAGTCTATTTTTGCCGCCATCTTGAATCTGCCGCGGTTTTCAAAATATGTGTTACAAGAAAAATGATTTAATCTTCGTAAAGAATACGTGTACCAAGTGGCATTCCATTATCATCAAGTATAATATTTTTCGACGAAGGTTCTAAGCTATAAGGAATCAAGTCGAAAAAAATGTTGACGTATTATTTGAACATTTATACACAAAACTATATAAATATAAAAGTTATTCGAAACCCACAAATAGATTTAAAAAATTACAGAACAATATCGCTGATGTCTATTTTCAAGTTATTGAGCGATAATATTTTTACAATAAATGTTTCTACAATTAAAAATATCTTATTAGATAGATAAAAATTCGGTGCAAAATTTGATGTATAGATTGATACTAATTTTATTTTAGATTTTTAGTTTTGTATAAGAAATTAGTAACCACTGGGGGTTATACGCAGCCTTAAAGAGTGAATTTTCACAAATTTCAGGGTTTTTTAGGTACCTAGTAAGTGATAACAAATTGTGGATCCTTATTAAAAACCATACATTTCGATAAATTTTGAAATAATAAATCACGTACTTCCATCTAGAGACTAACAACCATTTGCGATGCGCTCGCATCAAGACCCAGCTAAATTAATCCATTTCTAGTCAATCAAGATAAATATTGTAAGCACGGTATTGCAATAAAATCGATCTTTCAAAATAATCAGATTAAAGGGCCGAATTCATAAACTTTCCTAATCCTCACCTCATCCTCACCTCAACCTCAATTGGCAATGAGTCACTCATTTGGAATTCAGAAACAAAAGTTGGATATTAGGAACTCATTGCCCACTCTCTTATCTGTCAAATTTGAGTGAAGAGCGAGTGAGATTTGAGACCAGTAGCTGGTAACCTTAATTTGACTCATTTAAGATTTTGGTTTATATAAATATAGAAATACATTTGTGTCAATGTGTATAATGATTTTTTGGAGTTTGTAGTAGGTGAAAATGTTTATTTAAATGTGCATCGATACATTTGGAACGTAAAAAATAAACAGTAACCTATTTTTTAATACAAAATAATTGTTTTTATCTGGCGGTATATGCGGGACGCTTAAGATCCTCTTCAAAATATTACTAAGTATGAACTCATTCAGAGATTACATTTCTTAAGAAACACTATAACACATAAAATACTTCCTACAATATATCCAAAAATTGGGGTACTACAGAAGCATAGGTTGCCTATTCCTCCAGTTGTGGCATAATTTTATTAGACATGACAAATTATTTGTCTTACTTCATTATAATATATCTTTATTTAGGAGAACACATGGCGACTTACATTTACTTAATCAATCTTAGATCTGCAAAATAATATAATAAGTTTCCGAAAATATTGCTGTATACCTGGGTAGACATGTTAGATTTCCCGGAACTAACGAGAATATCGAAAAAAAATCTTTATGGATTTATATAATTAATATCGCTGGTTTTCCTGAAGTCACTGGTTGGATTGAAGGTACCCATATTGAAATGGGAAATCCAGGAGGCAGAAATGTGGAACTATTTCGAAATAGTAAAGGCTAGATGTGATTAAACGTGCAAGTAATAGCAGGTACAAACTGTGAAGTCTTGGACAATGATATTCGCTGGCTAGGATCTGTCCATGATAGCAGGATATTTAACAGTTGTTCTGTTAAAATGACATTTGAAGAAAATCGATTGTCTAGAATTATTCTCGGTGGTAATGCTATAAAAGCAGCTTTTATTCAACGCCATTTTACAAAGCAATAAAAAAATTAATTATAAGTATAATTATGTCGTATATTTATTTATAATACATTAGTTTTTCTAAATTTTTTGTTATTAAAGTTTCTTGCATTAATTATTCTTCGGCTATATTTTTTCTTATTTCTTGCTCTTCTACTTGCAGCTGTTGTTTATACATATATTTTAAGCCGATGTTCTTCAAGACGAAAGATATGAATTTCTTCATCTTGCGGGATATTTTTCTGAGCTCTTCCTTCTAACCAATTGTTTTTCAATTGCAATAGCTCTTGATGTGTACGCCGTTTTCTTATTTGTTTGTCTATTGTATTTAAATTATTTGCCCATTGTAAAATATAGCCAAAGAATAGGCTATATTTTTTCTTATTTCTTGCTCTTCTATTTTTCCTCTGTTTTTGTTACTTTTTGTTTATCTGCTTTTCTCAAACATGTAATGTATATATTTGGTTATATTTTGTACTTATTTTATATGTGTTTTATGTATGGTCACAAATGGGACTTCGGTCTGTAGTGTCCTTAATATCAATAAATTCTAAATTCTAATTCTAAATTCTAAATTCTAAATTCTTCTACTTGCAGCTGTTGTTTATACATATATTTTAAGCCGATGTTCTTCAAGACGAAAGATATGAATTTCTTAATCTTGCGGGATATTTTTCTGAGCTCTTCATTCTAACCAATTGTTTTTCAATTGCAATAGCTCTTGATGTGTACGCCGTTTTCTTATTTGTTTGTCTATTAGGTATTTAAATTATTTGCCCATTGTAAAATTTAATCTATTTAAAAATTACATCCTCTGGGAGTAAAGTCGTCTTTTGAAGGTGTAGTCGTCATCGGTATGCATTGAGCAGCGTCACCCGTCCTAAATATTCTACTTGCCATGATAAAAACAACAATATATATAAAATACACATTATTTTTTCGAATTGAGTTTGTCATGTATTATAATTATCATGCATCAATAGCACACTGAATGTGAGAAGCTTCCTGGCGTGAACGCGTCATTTTCTTCTCTAATTGTGCCAACGGAGTAGTCGAGCGCATTAAGTCGTGCGGTTTTAGACTGTTAGAAACAGGCGGGACTGGGCGGCCGGTGGTTCGAGCCTGCTTCGTTGATGATATTATTCGGGCGAGAATAATATGTTTACATTACTCTCATTTTAACAATCATTCACCCCTCATCCAGGTGTAGGAGCTCTCCCCCTGGCATCGGCGATTAGCCTCGTTGCAGAAAAAAAAGGTCGATGTAAAATAAATAATATTATAATAATAATAATAATCTTCTCTAATTGCAATATACACAGTTTGCCATTCAATGTCTTAGTGGCCAAAGCCCGCTTTGGCGTCAGCAAAGCTTGTGCAGCTTTACAGCACAGTCGATTTCCCAGAGACTAGTCTGAGGGGAAATTTGCTCGTTAATAAGTTCCTTTAGTCGTGCGAGGTCATCAGCACGAACTTCGAACTTATTGTATCCAAGCCGGGTACGTTCAGAATGAGGCGCGAGAAGGGCCAAAAAATTCTCTCGAAGAATTTTTTCCGGTGAAGAGAGTATAATTCCTGCATTTACTGGCGAAGAGCCAATGGGTGTTTGTCCACCAGACGTTGGTGTGCTTGCAGGTGTTGATGGCTGTGAAGGTATTTGTGACAGCCTTCTCGACTCTCTTCGTCTCGATCGCGCAGATTTTGTTGCGTCATGAAGTCCAGGTCAGGGTGAGTTTCACACCATTGTGAGTGGACTCTGACCATGTAGCCTCTGCGTTTGGGTGACACTGTGTCGTAAATCTTAAGCAGGCCTTCCTGCTCCTCGGGTGTCCACCTATGGCGGTCCCGATCTAGCGGGATTATAGCTTCGCCCAACTGTTTATGAGTCGCCATCCGAGAAGGACCCGTTGTGGGAAGCTCTATGGTTTCCTGTATTTTCTGGAACCATTTATACGTTTCATGGGATGGTTGGCCCCATAAAACGGTGGCAGGATTCATCGACCAGATGGTAGGGTTGACGTTACCCCCTATTGGTTCCTGCCGTGGTAACTTTGAAGTAGAAATCCGGAGGTAAAAGACGCTAAGCCTTTTCAGTCAAAATACCGCCGTACCCTGTTATTATTATTATTATTATTATTAATATTAAGGCGCCTATAGCCGGGGCCATATCAGCCATAAGTTATTTACGCGATCAACATCTATTAGGTAAACTTAAAATTTAACGTATCCAACAATACCATAATTAAATAATCTAAACAAAAAATAACATTACACTATATTCAAATGAATTTTTTCTTGAGTGCACAAAACTGATCTTTTAAGTGTAGCCTGTGTTACCTTTGGTAATATGCGACGCGGTTTTCTGTTAACAGTATTAACTATAATAGCTTTGTGTACATCGGTTACATTGTCATATATATTTTTATTTTGTTTTTGTAGACTTTATTTTACACTTAACATCGAAAATAGAAATCTAGGGGTTATCAAGCCTAGCATAATGGCATCAAATCTGGCTGACAATACAACCGGCATATAAATGTATTGGTGTTATATTTATCTTTGTTATCGGACAATAGATGGATAAACTCTTTTCATTTTTTTTTTGCACTAAATATCTGTTATATTATTTTCTTGTGGTTTGGACAAAAGTCAATCCGTCTGACAGTGCCTGAAAAGAAAGAGAAAGATTTCAAAAAATATTTATCAGAAGATATGAATAATACAGTCGATTCCGCTTAATTGGGACACATCGGGACTTAGGCATTTTGGCCCAATTAAGCGGCTGCCCCAATTAAGCGAATTTCACATGAAATTAAACAATGCATATTTTTCTTTCAATAATTTTACTTTATAAACTCTTGGACAAAACTATAAATTACATATAACCAAAAAATATAAACTTTTAAGAAAAAATAATAATAAATTCCAAAATAAAATAATAAATAGGTACATACAATTTAATTCAATGCAAAAATGCGTCAAGTGTAGTCTGTCTTTTGTTTTTGTAACATTTCACTTCTACAAAATCAGCACAGGTATTCAGTGCGGCTCCCTTCATTTCCTTCCTGCATAAAATAACGCTGTAATATTAAATTCTTTGTACATATTTTTTCTTGACAATATGTGTAACATAATATGTACTGTGATCTTAAATTTACTGTCCCAATTAAGCGGAATGTTGTCCCAATTAAACATGTAAATTTACTGTTGGTTCCTTGGTTTGGTTTCTGTTCTATGAGATTTGGCCCAAATAAGCGGCTGCCCCAATTAAGTGGTGGCCCAATTAAGCGGAATCGTCTGTATATAGAATTTCGGAAAATTTGATTACTAAAACTGACGCCGATCTTTCATTTTTTACACTAATCGTCAAATTTATTTAATTTTTTTTTATCGTTTTTAAGTATCGTGAAATTATTTGCAATTCTTTGCATGTTGGATAATGGCAGTAGCGGCTGGTGAGTAAAATATTTGGAGGGACACTTTTTGAAACATATATTGCATAATTTTTTGGAATAGGTTGACGCTAAAAGCAGTCCGGGACCACAGCAACCGTGATGGAAAGGCTGACATAGCTTGAAGGACATGATGGTAGCAAGAGTATTGCGCTAAGTGTATCCCGGCGTAACGGAAGCCGTGAAGGAAGGCTGGAGTAGCCTTTGGGAATCGGTTGTTTTGGAGGATGTAACCGGAATTTCGCCTATATTAAAAACTGTGCTGTGTCTTTGTGCAAACCGCTGCATATTTTATTTAATAAATCTCTAAAACATGGAGTATTTCCGGATAAGTGGAAACAAGCACTCATAACACCAGTTTTTAAAAATGGCTTGAAAAATAATATTGTAAATTATAGGCCTATATCAAAATTGAATATTTTTGCTAAAATCTTCGAAAATATTATTACTAAATTTATTTCTGTATCTATCAATTCGTGTATTATTCCTCAGCAGCATGGCTTTACTCCTAAAAGATCTATCATATCTAACCTGCTACCCTATACAGAATTTTTGCATTCTGTTGTAGGCTCCGCAGGACAGGTGGATGTTATAGGAACGGACTTTCGTAAGGCTTTTGACAAAGTCAATCTGAATTTATTAATTACTAAATTAATTTCGATTGGAATCCATGGCAATTTACTCAGATGGATTGAATCCTATATAAATAATCGGTCCCAGGCAGTTGCCTTAGATAACTGCATTTCTGATTCCGTTCCTGTAACATCTGGGGTACCGCAAGGAAGTCATCTAGGACCAGTTCTATTTATTATTTTTTTAAATGATATAACTGCCTGTTTTATGCACTCCAAATTTTTACTTTACGCTGATGATCTTAAAATATTTAAACAGATAACTAACTTGCAGGACTGCATCAACTTAAATAACTACTTACAGAACTTCTTTGCTTATTGTCAAAAAAATAAATTACATTTGAACCTTAATAAATGTCACTTTATATCGTTTAGGAGAAAGTTAAATCCCATAGTTTTTAACTATACAATTGATCTGTTCCCTTTAAAACAAGTTAATATATTCAAGGACTTAGGAGTTTACTTTGACAGTAAATTAAGATTTGATATTCATGTTGAAGAAACAATATCATCATGTTTAAAAACTATGGGATTTATATTACGTAACTGTCAAGACTTCAGCCGACCAGACTGTTTGGTTGGTTTGTTTAAATCACTTGTTTTAAGTAAGGTTGAATATGCTAGTATAGTTTGGAGTCCTTATTACACCATTTATATAGAAAGAGTGGAATCCGTGCAGCGCAAATTTACTAAGTATCTCGATTATAAATTTTACAGAGAGAATCCCTCATCGTATGCTGACCGGCTACTCGCTATCACTGAACCGAATTGTCTAAGCGTAGAATGATAATCGTTATGAACATATTATATAAAATTATTAATAATAAAATCGACTCTCCCGACTTGTTACAACACGTTAATTTTAACGTTCCTGTGCAGACTACAAGACATTCCCAGACATTTTACTGCAGTAACAGTGTTAGTAATGTTGGCTTTAATTCCCCTGTTATCATGATGCGATCAGTTAATGGATTTTCACAGAATTTTGACATATTTTTTATGAGTTTCAACCAATATAAAGCTTTCATTATAAATCAAATTATATAGATGTAAAATTTCTAATATATATATATATTTTTCTTTATATTTAGTTATATCTATAATGTAACTTACAAATGTTGTTGTAATAATTATTAATTTGTTATAACTTCTGTACGTGGGAATTTGCAGGAGCTTGTCTCCGTTTAATTCCCCTAACAAAATAAAAATAAAAAATAATTCAGTAGAGCTGTTTTGGATACCGGGACATGTTGGTATTAAAGACAATGAAGCAGTTGATGAAAAGGTAAAAAGCCGCCTTCCACAGATCTATGATCGATGTGAGTTTCATATTTCCAGATGACGCAAGGAGTCATCTGAAACATCTAGGTTTAGCCAGGTGGCAGCATGGGTGGAGCAGCATACAGTATGTTAAATTGAGACAGATTAAGAGAGACGTTAAACCATGGAATCCTTCCTGCAGGGAGGAAACCGCCATCACTCGCCTCCGTATTGGCCACTGTTGGTGGACCCATGGAAACATCTTCGATGTGAAGAGTCTTCTATATGTGAGACGTATAACACAGATTTGTCTGTGTTACACATTTTAACTCAATGCGTACAGTTCGAGCATGTCAGGGAGAGGTTAGGCCTGTGCTATGACCTGTCAGTTGCTTTAGCTGACGACAGAGTAATCAGGCCAGGCTGATACTCTTCTTGAGAGAATCGAATTACTGTTTTATCTGTGAATATTGCATCTTATTTTAATATGTTCTATTTCTAGAACATTCGATGGTAATTTGTCTCTTTACAGCCTTTTAATATCATCCTGCGTCTGTTCAATTTTTCGAACAGACTTTTAATCTTATTTATTTGTATTTGTCCGTGCAAGATTTCTTTTTTTGAGTATGCGTACAAGATTTTATTTATTTATTGTTTTTAATATGTGGTATAGTCATATAGATGAGCTGCGTCAAACGCAAATAGCCATCGCTGTTGTGCGCCAAATTTTTTAACTAACTAACTGACCGATAGTTCACCATTGAGATGTTGTGTTAATGTAGCGGTTACAGTCAAGACGCTTATACAATTGTTAATTCGTATTTAAAATCTAAATAATAAGGTCGTTACTAAGCTGTCAAGCAGCAGGCGATGTACTGAACGATGAAATGAATATCAAAATGCAAGACTTCGTGGGGAATCGAATCCCAAACCTTTGGATCTCGAATCCATGTTTCATACCAATGAGCTATGAAGGTATGAAAGAATAAATAATATTAATTGAAATGACACGTACGTCCACCAGTCGTTTTTATTTCACATTTATGGCCTTCGCAACTAAGGCAATTAGCCAGAACAGTTCTAATTATTGATGTTGAAAATTCCGTGCCTGAACTGGATTCGGAGCCGAGAGCTTAACAACGAAGGGCACGTCTGTTACCACTACGCTGTGTCAGTCGGTTCACAAATCTTACATTTTGTATAATGTACGGTAGAGCTGGTTTCCACGGAAACCAATTTGACAATGTGTAGTTGTGAAATACACAATAAATATTCGAATATCAGTAGACCTATCAGTAGAATATCAGTAGATTAGTAACTACGTCACAAAATGGGATTCAGTGCTGCCGTCTCGCGGTTGGATTCCTTTTATTTGAATTTAGCATGTTGTTTTTTTTGTTAAATTGTATTTTGGAAATATAAATTAAATTTTCAAAGTAAGAGAATGCTTCACATCAAAACTACAAGTCAATATTTATTTATTAAAATTCACTATTTTATACAATATAATTTAATGTCATTATTTTTGCAGAACAATATTATTTTGCAGATTAATTTTGAAAATGTTACGTTAATAATCGTTATTATGGCAAGTAACATAGCAATAAGTGTGTCTGCCGTATCTAAATGGTTTGAAGAAACAATATGTTGTTTTAATTTTATCCATTATTGTTTTTCATTTTCACCTGTCAAAAAACGAAAAAAAATGCAATTAAGAGTGTAGCTGTAATAGTTACAATTTGGAGCAAAACAATACACCATTATGCATTCTAAAACAAAATATTAATGATTACTTCTTGTTACCTAATTAAATAAATACTAAAGATATTTCGATTTTCATATTATTTAAAAACGTAACCTATAATATAATCTTTGAATCCTTATTTATATATTTATAAAATCATTATTCTATAATATAAAGTATCTGGACTGTATATATTAGTATATATTTATAAAAAATACATATTTTTTGCTCCAAAATTGAAGATATTCATAAAATTACGGTAACAAAAGTAGTGTCACATGTATTTTAAATGTAGTCAAAAACTTCCAAAGGATTCAGCTCTCAGATGGGAGCACATGTATGTGACGACACACTAATATGGTCTATTATTTACATCTGCACGGTTGGTGAAATCCGGTGTCAACTTAATTAATATCTTGTACATTTTTCACATTATCATTACTCATTGGTAGGAGATCTGGATGCGGGAACCAAAGGGTGGATGTTCGATTCCCTTCGAAGTCTTGAAGTACTATGATTTATTTGTACATACTCGTATTTAAGAAAAAAGTATTAGTGCTATTTAACATTTACTATAAATACTTACTTATTCTTCGAAGCAGACTAAAACAAAACAGGAGTTTTATAAACTCCTCCCAAGTGAAAGAAAATGAGAATCATTATCTATAAGAAGAGCTGTGTAAATCCCGTGACTGAAGTAGAGTGGGACGCCACCAACTTGACTCTCTTGCTATGCTGGTTGCATACACAACACTTTGCAAACAATGTTTTTCACGTGGAGTTTATCACTGGAAAATCGATGGAGTTTATTTTTCGACAAAGTTTTAAGTATACGCTTTATCTTATTTTGAATGAAAAGAAATATAGTATACTTTTAGACTACATTTACATTAGAGCTGAATAATTTTGTTTGGTTAGGTTAGAGAAATATTTAAGTTTGAACCAGGGACTGCACAAGCCCGATTGATCTCGTTGCAATGTGGGGGGTGGGGGGTTATTATTAAGTCTAAATCAGAAAATTTAATTTCATTCACATAATAATAATTCTTTAAACTCGAATGCGTTTAATCCGATAAGATGTCTCCGAAGTCTACCCCCTTCTCTTAGCCTGTTTTCTAGAATCATTGTGTGCAACCTAGAATAGTACGAGAGCTACTTTTTTCAAGTTCTGTTGAGTTAACAAAAACAAATAAGGGCAATAAGAAAAGTTACATCTTGCTCTATTTTTCTACATAGTTTCCATTTTTGTTTAAACATTTATCATAACGTTCTACAAGTTTTTGTATGTCTAAGTCATAGAAGTCTGCCGCCTGTGAGGATAACTAGTCTTCAACTGCTTCTTTCACCTCGTCATCTGTGATTAAGCGCTTGCCGCCGAGAATCTTCTTTACGTAGCGGAACTGGTGAAAGTCGCTGGGCGCCAAGTCTGGACTGTACAGTGGGTGGTCAATCTGTTCCCATCCAAAAGATCTGATCAGAATTTGGATGTGAATGGCAGAATGGGGTCTGGCATTGTCATGCAGCAACAAAACGCCACACGTCAGAAGGCCACGTCGCTTAGTCTGTATTGCACGTCGAAGTTTAGTCACGGTAGCGCAGTAAGTGGCTGCATTTATTGTTGTCCCTTGCTGCATAAACTCGACTAACAAGACGCCATGTCTATCTCAAAACACGGTTGCCATAATCTTGCGTGTTGAGTTTGTCTGCTTGGCTTTGACTTTGGCTGGTGATGTCGTGTGACGCCATTCCATTGACTGACGTTTAGACTCTGGAGTCATGTGATAAACCCACGTCTCGTCCTTTGTGACAATGTTCTCTAAAAGTTTATCACCTTCCTTATGATATCGGTCCAAAAAATCAAGAGCACAAGCCACTTTTTTCATTTGGTGTTCCTTAGTAAGCAGCCTGGGAACCCAACGTGCGCATAATTTGTGAAATTTCAAAATTTCAGAGACAATTTTGTGCAAAGTTGTTTTACCCACATTCGGAAATTCCAATGCTAAAGTTGACACTGTGAATCGCCGGTCTTCACGAATCCTTTTGTCCACGGTATTAACCAAATCTTCTGTGATCACTGATGATCGGCCCGATCGCAGTTCATCATGGACATTTTCCCGACCGTCCTTGAAAGCTCTCACCCATTTACGCACTTTGCTATCGCATTGGGGCCGTACACTTCACTTATCTGTTAATGAATTTCCGCTGCTGAAACGTTCTTTGCTGTCAGAAACCGAATCACTGAACGTATTTTACAGTCGGCGGGCTGATCAGTTGTTTTAAACATGTTGAACTGACTCTGCAAACAGCACACTGCAACAATACCAATGCAAATGATGTCGTTTGACGATTACAGTGCGCATGCGCGTTTCAATATTCGCGCGACATTCGATTAGTTACGGGGATTCGGACCTTAGTTTACGAATAACCCTCGTATGTACACAGGAGTTACTCATACATCTAAATTATAAACGTATAGGCTATTCCAAACGTTTAGGCGAAACTAGATTTAGAAATCTAGTAATTTATGTGTATTAATTCGGACTTTTGGTCATATTGCAAACATTGCAAATTCTAGATTAAATTGATTGTCATTATAAAATGTCCTTTTCATTGCATTTTATTTTTTTGTCATTCTTAATAAAATTCCCATTCATTTACTATGTTGTCTTCAAAATATGGAAATATGTATTAAAATTTTTGATATATGTCATTCGTTTCCATGGTTTCACTGTTGGAATTTTAAATTTTCACATACCAAACCTGAAACATGAAATACCCAAGCAAGGGCCATTTTCGTGACAACCAAAAAGAACGAAATTTCCATTTAGTTCCGCCTGATTCTTTGGAATAGAATTTTGATCTTTCCATCGCGTAATGGCACGTGTGTAGTTTGTTACTTTGTTTTTGGGTTGTAGACCAAGTTTGACATCCGTAAGGCCGCGAACATACAGAAATCCGGCACCGGCTTTACTGGCAACAAGCGCTGATCTGCCGCAGTATCTGTCCATGTTTTTAAATATAACCGCACACGCTGTATACTGGTCGGCGCCGGTCGGTGTCGGCTACCCGCTTACCGAAACGTTTAAGAAGTTTAAGAAGCTTGATGTCAGCGCCGAAATTTTTTTTTTTTTAAATCTTGTATCATCTTCTTTTAATTGAGGAAAAATGTGGTGGTATTTCCCATATTTACGTCTCTCTTGATTTATTGCATGAATACCTTTTCTTTTTGGTTCCATTTTTAAATATAGTGATTCTGTTAGAAACAACTCATCCAAAGATGAATCAGAACTCGCCATTTTCACTTATTTCAACATATAATTGAGCCAATATACGAAAGAGTAGCTATACACTTTTAAAACTAGCGTTCACTCTATGCTAGGCCAATATAATTAAAAAATGTACGATAAATAGGAAAAAATAAATAAAAACTTCAATATATAGGTTATGTCATTTGTCAGTGTCACATGCAATATCAGCGTTTAGCGTGTGCTCAACCAGTAACCCAGTACGCTTGTTTTCGGTACCGATTTTCAGCGCTGATTTACCAGCTTTCTGTATGTTCGCGGCCTAAGTCATAGTGGGGCTAACGCAGCTGTCAAAATCGTTTCTTTTTATTGTGGATGATAAGTTCTAATGAAATATATCTTTTAAGGACCAGAATTTCTTCCACCCCTGAGCTACTTCTTTTTATTTCCTTTCCTTGCCTGTTGTTGAAAGACAGTAGTTGCCCGAGGTATATTATTTCTTCTGCATATTCCAAACTATTTCCATGTATGCTGATGTTCTTCTTTTGTACATTTGTCATGACTTTAGTTTTGTTTTTGTTCATTTTTAATCCTGTTTTGGAATCGATCAGTTCTTCTAGTTCTTCAGCAGATTTGGAAAAGAGAATTATAACATTCGCGAACCGAAGATTTGTGAGCCTCTTTCCATTTATTGCATTGCCTTTGTTTTCCCACTCCAACTCGCGGAAGATATCTTCAAGTACAAAAGTAAATAAGTTTGGAGATAAAGGATCACCATGTCGCACACCCCGCCGTAGTCTGAAAGTAGGTACTGCTGTTTCAAGTTTGATTTTTGCGTAAATTTCTCCATAGATGTTTTTTTTTTCTTTTCTATTCCGCTTTTTTTCCAATGCTTTATAAATGAAGACTTTAAAAGTTGCTTGGTTTCAAAATCTAGTTCCACTAAACGTTTGGAATAGCCTATAGTTCTATATAGAACAGTCTTCTTCTTTTTTTTTATTTGACCCTAACATTTTGTCTACTCCTGAACATAGTTTTTACATTTCTTCCAGCATTTTGTAACCAGAAGCTTAAAAAGTTAAATTTTCAACAGATAATGTTGAATGAATATCTTGTAGATAAGACTATGACGCTATAAACTAGACCATTCAGAATAATATGAATGGGGAAATATATTAATTTTGTTTGAAACAGAGTTATTATCAGCAAGAGCAATATTTCTTCTCGAGATTGTTGGAAATAAAAACAAACCTAAGATTAATTTCTGTAGTCTTTGTAGAAAATGATAAAGTAACAGTTCATGAATATAACAAATTGATAATGGGAAAATAAAGTTACTAAACTACTAGTACTAAAGAAGTTTATTTATTTAACGACGAATAATTGAATTAGAAAATATACATTTTTTATTTTCTGATATATAAACTCTATAATGAAGTTATGTAATAGTTTTTTTTTTTTCGGACCTTTGCAGCGAAGGCTTGGTCTGGAGCTATATACTGTTTTTTCAAAATTTTGTATATAAATGTATGTCAGTATTTTTTATTTATTTTTAGGTGCCAGCCTAGGAAATTATAATATGCTTTTATGCATAAAACAAAAATTAACTATAAATGATCTTAAGGCGGCGCACAACCCTATAGTTCTCAATAGTTTCTTATACAAAACTAATCATCGGAAATAAAATTAATAACAATCTATAGATCAAAATTTGCAGAGAATTTTTATCTATCTAATAGGTTGTTTTTAACTGTAGAAAAAACTGTTATAGTCGGATTACTGATAGGTGTACTAATAGGTAGGTTACTAATAATAATCTAGTTACCATTTTTCAGCGATTTTAAAAATGTTTTTTGTTATTTGTCTTAGCTGCCAATGTCTGTTTATAATATTAATTAATAGAGCTTGCGGCCAATTATTAAATTCACAAACTTTAATTTTAAATCTGCTGGAATATTTTAATTCCGAAAAAGAGAACAATGGGCCACTTATCTCTCTATCTTGTGTCCATCAAAGAGTAGCAGCTGCCTTAAAGATTTCGGAATCAACAATTCGTAGTATGGTCATGAAGTACTAAGATTACCTCCTTATCACTGCCAGTTTAACCCCATTGAACTAATTTGGGGTATAACAAAAAATTATTATGCTTAACATATTGGTCAAAACGGATATAGTGATAACTAAGTTTTGAAAATGTGGCAAGTAACCTGTGATCAAATTAGTTAAGAAACTTGGACAAAATCTGTTAAAAAAATCGAAAATTTAATAAATGAATGGTGGGAAAGGGAAAGGATTGTTGATGATATTAATCCAATAATAATAAATACAAGAAATGACAGCTATAGTTCAGATGACGACGATATCATGCATTACAGTGACTAATTTTTAAAAAATAAAAATAAACATTTAAATACAACTTGTTATGAATAAATATATTTTTACTTAATATTTTATTACTTTGTACTTAGGGGAAACATAAAAATTTAATTTAATTAAACAACAAATTATAATCCAAAATTTACCTATGAGTATAAATTTTTCCTTATTTATAATTATTACCTTAAAATTAATAATTTTGTTTGTTTGAGTACTGCTGTGAATTTATTTTAGTGCTCTAATTAGTAAAGATATTTACGAATCATGCTGTTCTTTCTAATGCTTTGTTTTTTATTAAAATAATTTGGAAGGTAGTTGTCAACTTGCGTCACTATACATTACTATGGGCATACAAATAATTATAATGATACAGACAGAGAAAGCATATAGTATTGTATATCGATACTTGTAGCAACGAACAGTCACCTATCAGCAATCCGACTATATGTACTTGTAAATAAGCAAATTGCATTATAGACGCCATCTTGTGAACCAATCGACGCATGTTTGCGTACGATGCGGCAAATTGTAGCTAAAGCTTCATTCTACAAATATGTTACTAGCTATTTTGCTCTATTGTGAAAACTACTTATAGTTATTGTACTTGGTAGTCTACTTTTGCCGCCATCTTGAATCTGCCGCGGTCTTGAAAATAGGTATTACGGGAAAAAAATATTTAATATTCGTTAAGAATACGTGTACCAAGTGGCATTCCATTATCAAGTATAATATTTTTCGACGAAGGCTCTAAACTATAAGCAATCAAGTCGAAAAAAATGTTGACGGTATTTGAACATTTCTACACAAAACTATATAAATATAAAAGTTATTCGAAACTCATAAATAAATTTAAAAAATTACAGAATAATATCGCTGATGTCTATTTTTAAGTTATTGAGCGATAATATTTTTACAATAAATGTTTCTACAATTAAAAATATCCTATTAGATAAATAAAAATTCTGTGCAAAATTTGATGTATAGATTGATACTAATTTGGTTTTAGATTGTTAATTTTGTATAAGAAACTGGTAACCTCTGGGGGTTATACGCAGCCTTAACAAAATATCTGCTCTCATGATTTAGTTAGGAATTTTATTTTTTAATTTGATATATCATAAATTTGTAATAAAAAAATAATTAAAAGGACTCGTAACTTTAAAAAATAAATTGTTTATCATGATCTGAACTATTCTTAGATGAAATATTTTACGTTCATTATGAGTTACATCTAGTATATGCTGTATAAATGATTTTCATAGATATATTTATGTCACCAAATTTTAAAATAATGTTAAAAAACTTTTATATGATAATTTAGCTTTATAACATAAGTGCTGGATGTCACAACATAATAATTATAAATATAGTGTATAATTACTTTATATTAAAGCTGATAGAACATTTTTAAAACAATTTTTCGACACCAAATTGCTTATACAGACATTTAGTAGATTTGAAGGTTATATAAAACAATTAAGTTATATTTGTTGCCATAATAAATATGCTATATATCATTTAGGTTTTATGTTGCACGTTTTGTGTAAGTTGGGAAGCATGATACAAAATACAAAGACAAATACAAATTCCCTATATCCCCTACAAGAGAAGTTACGAGACAAATATATGAAGAAATCTGATTATTACATTATCTAACACTTGCTACACTCGATTTGTTCACGATATACAAATTGTACAACTTCAAAAGAACACACCTTTACAAAGAAAACATCGTATTCGTTAGATATTTTAAATCTTTCAGAAAAATGTGCAAATTCTTAAAAATAATTGAATTTTGTTACGTAGTAAGAAAAACAGATATGGAAATTTGTTTTTTAGAAATAATAAAAATGGAAAATATGGAATATATTTTGGGACGAAATAAAATTTTATCGTTTTTAAAGGTTAGGCGTAAAATATGAATTTGTTTGTTTTGAATTTTTATTGGATGATAAAAATGTGTAAAATTATTTTATGAACTACAAATAAAATTTAAAGTTAAAATTCTGATTTGGTCAGAAAAGTTTTTATTTCGGCGCTAAGAAAACTGTGAAAATGTAGAAGAAAATAATAAACAGTCATCGACAGTGTACACGTTAAGTATAAAAGTAATCATATTTATTATGGTCAAAAATATTTAATGTTTATACAATCGTCAATATTACAAATTTGAAATTTAAATAAATATACATTGTCTTTTAAAATTTAAAGGCGTCAAACAAGAGACTAATTACGGTACCGAATCTCATGCAAATCACTAAAGTCATTTGCAAGATATTCATCTGTGGAGTTTCAAATGCTTTGGCAGGTAAATATGTCTTGGTTACTTTTTAGGGCTTTGTAGGTATGACCAAAAAACCCTTATACCGTCATTTAGTCGTCTGTCTGTCTGTCTGTCTGTCTGTCTGTCTGTCTGTCTGTCTGTCTGTCTGTCTGTCTGTCTGTCTGTCTGTCTGTCTGTCTGTCTGTCTGTCTGTCTGTCTGTCTGTCTGTCTGTCTGTCTGTCTGTCTGTCTGTCTGTCTGTCTGTCTGTCTGTCTGTCTGTCTGTCTGTCTGTCTGTCTGTCTGTCTGTCTGTCTGTCTGTCTGTCTGTCTGTCTGTCTGTCTGTCCGTCCGTCCGTCCGTCCGTCCGTCCGTCCGTCCGTCCGTCCGTCCGTCCGTCCGTCCGTCCGTCCGTCCGTCCGTCCATCTGTCTGTCTGTCTGTCTGTCTGTCTGTCTGTCTGTCTGTCTGTCTGTCTGTATGTTCGGTAAAAATTGTAGCCAAACGGCTAAGCCTAGAGAGTTGAAATCTGGCATGCTTATACAACTCTTTGACCCGCATATATTAAAAATACTAAAACATCTGAAAAACATATCCCCCTAAAAATATAAACAAATATGTGCTCATCGAAAAAAAAAAATATTTTTTTAATTCTGAATTAAATGAAAGCCCTTAGTACGTGGATGTACATTGGTGTGAACCGAAATAGTACAATAGGAATTTTTGATCAGATTATGTTTTTGGAAAAAAACGCATTTTTTGTGCATTTTTGGCTAATAATGTACAAAAGTTATAGATATGTACCACGCTAGACTAGAAGCTGTATCCTGGTGTAGTGGTTATGGTGCTCGCTCCATACCCAACAAAATAAGTTCGATCCCTGCGAGAGGAGATATATTATTTTTTGTTTTTTTTTTTGTATTTTTATTTTGTTTAAATTATTTTTTCAAAATTAAAGACATAGCTTAATGACATTCATAATCATAATACTAGATACAAGAATGATGTATATCCTAAATTCAGCCGTCTATCAAAATCCAGAAATAGCACTACCTACTACGCTATTAAATTCTTTAATAAATTGTCAGAGTCAGTAAGACTTTTACCCCAAAATAAATTTGAAGCGTTTGTGAAGGATGTGTTAATTCAAAATTTATTGTACTCTGTGTCCGAATATTTTGATTTAAATTTTTAGAATTATCATTAGTTTTTTTGTATGTGATTTAAGTAGTAATAATTGTATCTATGTGTAACTCTTTTTGTGTAAATCTACACTATTTGCTTGATTTTTCTTGACTGACTGTAAACTTTTACAGTCGTATTTATAGTACTATGGAAACGTGTAAATTTTCGTGCAAGGTGCGTGGTAAAAAAAACATATATATTTTTTTAAATTTTTTGGTCTTAGCTACGATGGCCATTAACCAAGATATCTTTATTTTTGTTGATACATTAGTAATTTTTACAACAAATACAAACATCCATGCCATCACCGGGATTCGAACCCGAGCCCCCATGGTTAGCAGTCAAATGAGCTGACCACTACGCCATAGTGACCGGCAAACATATTTATAGACACAGTTTATGCGTGCAAGGAGGCCGTGCAGCTTCCACTGTTTAGTAATTTTTCCACGTATCAAAACTGTCGTGTAAGCAACGTGTAAGGAACTTTTTGCGAAAAGGTTATTATTAATTTCAATTTAAGTTATTTATATTATTAATTTATTATTTAATATATTATTATTTAAATTATGTCAAATAATTAAAACATATAAAATATCAATTTAATTAGATATGGATTTTGCGGAACTGCAATGGAGGATGGAAGATGTCCAAAATATTAGGAGAATCGGCCTACGCAATGCAAGGATAGAAAAGGTTTATAGAAATCGGATTAATCCACTTTATAAATATAATGATTTAGAATTTCTAAAAATATATAAAATGAGTAAAGATAGTGCTCGAAAAGTTGTACAATTGGTAAAAAATGATTTGGTGGCTATTAATAATATGAAAGGGTTACCAATATCTGTGGAAGTGCAAGTTTTAGCAACTATTCAGTTATTCTAGTTATTTAGCGAAAGGGGCATATCAACAAGACATTGCTGATTTACATGGTATTTCTCAATCGACCAGGTCGATAATAATAAAAAAAGTTGTTTGTGCTTTAGCGGGACATTTAAACAAATTTGTTAAATTCCCAAATACAGCAAATGAATTACTAAGAAAAAAATAAGAGTTCCACAAGGTTACGGGAATGCCAGGAATCGTGGGCGATATCGACTGTACCCACTTAAAAATAAAAAATCCTGGAGGTCCTAATCCAGCAATATACATCAACCGGAAAGGATATTTTTTCCTGAACGTTCAGGTAATATATGATGCTAACTACCAGATAATGGATATACACGCTAGGTGGCGAGGAAGCGCCCATGATTCAAAAATTTGGGAGGCGAGTACCATTTTCAGGGATTTTCAAAGTGGCGCGATTAATGGCATTCTAATTGGGGATGACTGATATGCTGCTACTAACTATATGTTAACTCTGTACTAAATCCTGCTACCCCACAGGAAGAAAGGTACAACGTCGCCAATTATTATGACATATGACTAATGTCACAAAAGCAAACGATACTGGCTTGCTGAGATTATACCAGAAATTTATAATTTGCGATGTTGTGACATAAAATTTGAATGCACGTTGCTAAGTATTGCACGGACGTGTAAATACTAATATACCAGGTCTACAAGTATGAAATGCGGATTTTTTTTTCAAACTTGCCGCGCAAACAGAGTGTATAGTTCAAAGTTTCAACACTTATGGCGTTTTGTTAAGTTATCATTAAGTGTCAAATGCGTATAGGTTATAATTTGAAAAGTGATCATATAGTTTTGTTTTACTGTGTTAAAAATGTCAAATTTTGTGCCAAATAAAGAGCATTCGCGGACAGTATTACTGTTTTGTTTTCATTTGAAAAAAACTGCTGCTAAATCATACCGACTGCTTCGAGAAGCTTATGGTGAATATGCTCCATCGCAAGATACGTGTGAACGATGGTTTCGACGTTTCAAAAGTGGTGACTTTGATCTTACAACAAAGAACATGGAAAACCTCCAAAAACAAAAATATGATGATACAAAATTGGAAACATTGCTACAGGAAGACGATAGTCAATCACAAAAACAACTAGCAGAGCAGTTAGCCGTTAGTCAACAAGCTGTTTCCAATCGCCTACGAGAGATGGGTAAGATCCAGAAAGTCAGCAGATGGGTTCCACATGCATTGAATGAAAGGCAGATGGAAAAACGCAAAAACACTTGTGACATTTTGTATGCACGATACAAAAGAAAGTCTTTTTTGCATCGTATCATTACTGGCGATGAAAAATGGATTTATTTTGAAAATCCCAAACGCAAAAAATCATAGGTGAACCCAGGCTCACCACCACATCAACTGCAAGACCGAATCGCTTTGGCAAAAAAACAATGCTCTGTACTTGGCGGGACCAAAAGGGTGTGGTCTATTATGAATTGTTAAAACCTGGTGAAACTGTTAATACCCAACGCTACCAACAACAACTGATCGAATTGAACCATTCGCTGCTCATAAAACGACAAGAATACGAAAGAAAACAGCACAAGGTAATCTTTCTTCACGATAACGCTTCATCACATAAGGCAAAAGCAGTTTACAACACATTGGAGGCACTCAAGTGGGAAGTGCTACCCCATGCCGCTTACTCACCAGACTTGGCCCCTTCAGATTACCACTTGTCCGCATCGATGGGTCACGTACTTGCCGAGCAGCACTTTTGTTCATTTGAAAATGTGAAAGAATGGCTAGATGAATGGTTTGCGGGGAAAGGGGAAGAGTTCTACTGGCGAGGTATTCACAAATTGGCTGAAAGATGGGAAAAATTTATGACTTCTAATGGAGCATACTTTGAATAAATAAACTTTTATAGTTCTTTTGAGATTAATGTGATTTATTTAAAAAAAAAAAATCCGCATTTCATACTTGTAGACCTGGTAAATACCATTATGATCCACCCGTATTTGATGCGTGGAACTGTACATAACAACCACGACTTTTACACGCTGATTATAAAATCGACTGTAATTGTATTGTATTGTGGTCAATATATAAATATTATATTATATTATTGACCTTATAAATATTATATTATATTTTAAATCTCCATTAATCAAAAACTCATACGCTTTCTCCTTGTTTAATGCATCCCTGTTGACATCCGCGATTTTCTCGTCCCCATTGGAAGGCATTACTGTGATGTCACAAGCGATTAATTTTATTTTCATGGGTCTTATGCTCTTATTAAATTATTAAATCAACAAAAATATTGCTCGAAAAGGAGCTTTTAAACTTATGTCTCGCTAAATCTTGGTAATATAAGATATTTAAAATAAAATTCAATTTACAAAACCTGTGATGTAGCTAATTTTCTCATGAATATACATAAATTTTATTTTAGTTGTAATTTATTCCTTTCATGTTAACAGAGCAATCATCAAAAAGCAAGCACGCTGCAGTGGTGGCCACGAATTCAATCATATTTATTTAAGGGATTTTATTTTACAGCCCGACAAAATAACGACAGATTAGATTTTTGAACGACAAAACAATATGCACGACAGATTATTCCAGTAACGATAAAATATTTAAATTACCGACAAAAATGTAGTTGAACGATAGAATACGCAGGTGATCGACAAAGTTGGTGCCATCTGTGAACACTTGTAGAGAACAACGTCATGAAATAATAATAGGTTCCAAACGCCTAGATAGGCGTATTGGGGTAGAGAAGGTAAGTTCTCCGTTTCAAGAGGGTCGGCCACAGATACAAAAGCACGTGACAAGTGGTCAGTGTGGCGTTTCGACTGGTCCTATCATCCCTGTATAAATTGGTACTCATTTTAAGTATTAAATACTTGAGGCTGAGTTGACCCCAAAACTGAGCTGACCCCCGATTTGTACAGTCACAAATCGGAAGATAAAAATCCGAAAGAGGTGGGATGATTCGAACCCGCGTCCTTGTGTTTCGTAGGCAACTGTCTTACACGGAGCCACGACAGCTTGAGAGCATCATGTGGAAAGTAAGAATGTATTTTAAGTATTCAAAGTAATATAGAGTGTACCGGAAAGTTTTTTCGTTTATTTGGTATTATTAAAATAGAAACAAATCGAAAGAAAAAAATGTACTTTATTGAGTAAAATAGTTACCATTGTGATCTATAACACTCTGCCATTTATCAGGAAGAGAAAATATTCCCGATTTATAAAATTCCTGATTTTTTTAAGGAAAAAATGGTTCAAGGCTCATTTTAACATGGTTCGTAGCTCTAAGTGTCTTGTTTCTTATAAAGTGTGCCAGTGACCGAAATAAGTGATAATCGGAGGGTGAAATGTCTGCTGAGTAGGGTGGGTGTGTTAAAACCTCGGAATCAAGCTCGGAATTTTTTTCACGTGTCTTTTTTTGATGAATGAGGTCAGGCATTGTCGCCTTGAAGAATAACTCCTTTTCTATTCACAATTTCTGGCTGATTTCTGGTCAAGTTCAGATTCAATCGATCCAATTGTTCACAGTGGAGATCAGAATTAACACTTTTTCCCGGTTTTAACATCTCATAATAAATTATTCATTTATAGGGCCTTCCAGATCGAAGTTTATCATCCAAGCATAAATTTCCTAATTTAAATTTTTTAAACCACTGTTGACACGTGCGTACACTTAGTTTATCAACATAAACAGTGCAAATGTTTCATGTAGCAACTGTAGCAAATTTATGGTACTCATACAACATTAAACAACATAAAAAATGTTTTATGAAAATTCTTCCGCCATTTTAAAATGCAAGGGTTTAAAATGAAACGAAAACAATAATTAGGTACTCAAGATTACAAAGTTTAATCCAAACGCAAAAGACGTCTGTTTAATTCAGTGAATAAGTCGTGACTAGTTTGCATACGGCACTAATAACAAAAACGAAAAAACTTCCGGTACACCTAATATTTTAGCATTTGAATGACTGAAAAGCAAACCGACGAGTTTTGATCTTTTTCAGCATTTTTGCACCCCAAAAATCTTTAATTTTCTAGACCAGCGCTTACCAAACTGTGCGCCGCGGCGCCCTGGGGCACTGCGAAGACCCAGGACTTTTGTTTCTTTTGTCATCACTTTGTAGTTTAGAAGTGACGACCTAAAAAATAGGTATTTTTTAGGTCGTCACTTGAGTCAAAAATGATATATACCAATGTATTGAATTGGGGCGCTGCAGAAAAATTGTAATACATTAAGGGCGCCGGGAACCGAAAAAGTTTGGGAACCACTGGTCTAGACACAAAAAAATCTTATAATGGTTTTGTTTTCTACAAGAGAATTTTTTTGGTACATTTATTCCACTATTCAGATGTGATGCTAACCACAACTTCTCTCGTTCAAATGTCATATCCTGGCGTGCAAGGAACCTAATCTGTCGTGAACTCATTTGTCACAAAAATAACGTAATTTGTCGGTCTGAGTACATATTTTGTCGTACCATTAAATTTTTCCCTTATTTAAGTAAAAAGAAAATATTGTTGTAAAACGAAATGTGGGTCATAGGTATTTAAAGTTGGAAGTTAGTATTTTCCTGCGGAAAACCTATATTATCTTGATACAATTGATTTTTAGATTTTCCACCATTACTATCTCGAGAACTATAATAGCTACGAGGTTGGTTAAATTAGACAACAATTGCCATTAAAGTGCCAAAATAGCTCACGGTAACGTTCTGGCATCTTAGTCTAATGACCTCTGTTCAAATCTCCGGAAATATTGTTTTTATTTTTAAAAAATATTTTAATTATTTATTTACAATTATATTTAAATAAATATATTTTTATTTAATAATATGTAACTAAGATTACGAATCAAAATAAAAAACCACCACTGCTGTAAAGTACGGGTGTTGGAATTTTAATATTATTAAAAAAAAAAATCTGTTTCTAGTTTTTACTGCCTTTCACTGTAATGTAGGTGTTACACTACGCTGGTATTGTGTAATACCCGTTGCCATCTATGTAAAAGTTGTAGGATACTGTTAGCAACGCCTGTTTAGTTTATCAATCATATAGAGCGGTCTACGGCATAAGAATGTCTTGACTAGGCGTTTACCTGATGCATGCCTGAAGGTGCCTACAGACGGGGTACCAGCGTTCGCCAATGCTGGTTTTGACGCTGGCCGTAACTTGTAGCTCTGGCGGTATCTTATACATGCGTACCTTACAGACGATGTGTCGATGAAGCATCATTGCTGGCCAGATACAAAAATAGTGAACATGGGCCAACGTTTGTAAAATGGCGTCTGACAGTGAAAGTGAGGTTATGGTCGCAGTTTGGGTATTGCTTTTGATATTTACCACGTCGCTCAATAAGTCTCCGGTCTAACTAAGTAAAACATTTTTTTTTTTTTAGAAATTCGGCTTTATTCAATATACTCTCCTTCAAGAGTGACATTCATTCCAACGTTCCTCTAACTTTTCGATGCCTTCTTTGTAGAACGCTTTGTCTTTGCCCTCAAAATAGGCCTCGGTTTCGGTAATCACTTCTTCATTGGAGTCAAATTTCTTTCCGCAGTGTTTCCTTTTGCATGTGAAGCCTTTTTTTCTTGATTACTACACTCAATCGATCCAATAATGCCATGTAGTATTCGCTATTGATAGTTTTACCTTTATCAAGATAGTCGATAAACAAAATACCATGCGCGTCCCAAAATACGGATGTCATAATCTTGACAGCTGACTTTTGAGTTTTGGTCGCGACTTTCACAGGCTGCTGTCCACTCAGCTGACGATCTTTTTGATTCAGGTGTGTAATAGTAGATCCATGTTTCATCCATTGTCACATACCGACGCAAGAAATCCTTTTTATGTAACTTGAACAGCTCCAAACAGCGCTCTGAATCGTCGACGCATTGTTGTTTTTGGACCGGTATAAGCGAACGCGGCACCCACTTCGAAAGCAATTTACGCATGCTCAAATTTTCGTGTAAAATTGTAAACACACTACCTTCTGATATCTTTAAGGTGTCAGCTATATCACGCAACTTCACTTTACGGTCTTTCAAAACTATTTTGTGGACTTTTTTTATGTTTTCCAGAACAACTGCCTATTTTGGGCGACGAGAGCGTTCAGCATCATCGGTGTTTGTACGACTGCGTTTAAATTCAGCATCCCAATCAGTAATAGTTGATTTGCCTGGTGCAGTCTCTATAACACTTATCAAGTCAATGTTTGACTTCAACAGTATTTTTTCCCATCAAAAAACAATGTTTAATCAACACACGGAATTCTTTTTTACCCATTCTTTTGAAAATTACAAAACCAGTGTAACCTCGAAACTAATTGTCATAATGTCAATTGTCACACGTATCGATTGAATGTTGGTACTATCCAGAAATCATATGAGTCTGTCAACAGTGTTGCCATATATATGTCAGACCGGAGACTTATTGAATGAAGTGTTTAATCATATTAAAAGAATAAAAAATTACTTTTTACCTTAAGTAGACCTCATAATTAAGCAAAAATGGTTATAACTTTCCTTTTGAGCACAACACTCTCGACTGATGTGATGACAAGGGTGTGCGCGTTGTATATACGGTGCTAACATGCATATACAAGTCTGCACCGATGTTGGTCAAACTTCTTTGACTTGTGATAGAATAGAATACCGCCTCGGAAGCAAACGTTGACCAGCGCCAAGCCCAGCGTACGTTGGCTGTGACTTGTGACTTGTTGCCCCTATACACGATCCATGGAGCTAGACAAGTATAAACATTGATCGAGACTTGCCATGCAGTCTGTAGGCGCCTATATTAGACCATCCCGACTATATTACTCTAAATTTTTGAAACAAAATCTGCGACCATCTTTGAAGCAGAGACATTTTTTGCAGATCCACTCATCAACTAGCATGACAATGCTGAAGCGCAAGTTACACAATTTGTTCAACGACTATTAAAATTCCAACCGTCGTAGAAGGAATATCATTAATTTTAAGTTCTGCTTGTATTAAATTTCACATAAACATTTTATTGTAAATTTAGTAATAACTTTATTTGTTATCATATTTATGAAATAATTAATATGTCGTAACTTTTGTAGTAAAATATTAATTAGAAGTTTTAAAATGATTTTGAATTTTTCATGTTCGTCGTCAACTTCATTTCCATTCTTCTTTATCAATCCATTATAATTTTGGTATGTATGTAGTGGAGTGAATACACTTTAGATTTATAGAGAATGCACATTTTAGACAAACTCCGACATATTAACCACTAGAGCACACTAATATAAAATACTTGCTGGAATACCCTTACTTCGTACAATTTTTGTGATGTATATTTTTGCTGTAATGTAAATGATAAGTGAGATAATTCAGTTTCAATTAGAACATAAAATAATTTTTTTTTATTCTAAACCACTTTTTAGGGTTTTGTAGGTATAGCCACTAAATCCCTTATAACGGCACGCATGTGTCTGTCTGTTTGTCTGTACGGTAGAAATTGTAGCCTAACGGCTTAACATACAGAGTGATTATTTAATGGCGAGACGACGTTGCCGAATTTTACGTGCCTCCTAGCAGAAATACTGGTGAATACTATGACTATAATAACCTTGAAGAGATATAATAACCATGATGCGCATGCGCGCATAATCGCCTGCTACGATGTGTATGAAACAGCAAATTATTAAAACTTCCATTGACGTCGTCTCGCCATTAAATAATCACTCCGTAGAAAGTTGAAATTTGGTATACTTATACAACTCTGGCCCACATATAGGAAAAATACTGAGAGTTCAAAAAAACACATCTCGAGATACAGTAGAATTTCCCGAAGTCGAATCATCATAGTTCACTGAAAAAATTCGAGATATGGAAAATTCGAGTTACAGAAATATACTGCGTGACATTAAAAAAAGAACACTCAGTAATAATTTGTTTATTTCCATAATTTTTAGTACACATGTTTGTTAGAGTAAGCTAAGTAAACGATCAAAATTTGAAGAGAATCTGACAGTTAGAATCTGAAAAATAATTAATAATAGGTTGAGTCACCATGGTGCACCATGCACTCATTTACACTTCTGGACATACTCCTAAGTAGGTAAACGATTTCCTCCTGAGATATCTCATCAACGTCTACCTGTACCTTATGACAAAATGCCACTAGAGTCTGTGGGAGACGGGATAAATTTAGCAATCTTCAACCCATAATGTCCCATACGTGTTCAATGGGTGAAAGATCGGGAGATTTTGGTAGCCAAAGCAACAATTTGATTTGATTATGCTCAAAGTAGTCCAACGCAACACTGGCTACATTTGGTTGCGCATTGTTTTGTTGAAACAGTGGATTGCAGAGGGTCCTGAGGTAAGGTGAGTAGAACTTGTGTTTCCACAACTTCCTGAATGTAATGCTGGGCGGTCATATTGCTTCTGATGAAGAAAAAAGTTTACTTACTGCCATAAGCAATAGCCCCTCACACCATAACTCTAACGGTGCGGTGCACTGGCCTTTCCACATAAAATGGAGGATCACGTCTTTCACCAAGTCGTCTTCTCACCCTTGCCCGACCATCATGCGTCACTAAAGATTACTACCACTCCAATCGGTTACGTGGATACTCAGGGGTAAAGAGTAACACAAGATGAAGACGGTATGGAATCAGTTCAAAACTTCTTATGCGGTGATAATCGATTCGCATCCCAATAGCCCTTCCATGTTCTGTAAACCATTGGTCCGCAATTACCCTTGTGGAAGTGAAGTGTCCCTTAGAGCCAAAAGTGTAAGAGTTCTTCGCGTTCTGTGGTTTTTCGGCGACGTTGTATACCTCCTGCTCTTCGTGTTCGGCCTTCCTGGAACCATGCCCGACAACAACCCACCACAGTATTGAGACTCCTATTCGTCCTATTGGCACTATCTCGAAAGGCCAAACCATCTTCTCGCAGACGTACTATTCGCCCCCAATCAAATTAACTAAGTTGATGAAAATATGCGTGTCTTCTCATTCTAGGCATAATGAGCAGATCAAAGAAACTCTTAGAAATGTACTGTACGAAAATCAAATGCTCACTGTACCTACAAAAGTCCATTTTCGCCTATTATGTTTTAAAAACAAAAATTTGCTAAGGCAAAAACCAGTGTATCGATATGGTTGAAAAATTTATCGTTGCTTGATTTAACCTAAACAAACATGTATCCAGAAAATTACTGCGATATATTCATAAATACTGGGTGTTCCTTTTTTAATGTCACGCAGTATAACTACAAAATAAGTAAAATAACGCTTTCATTTGAATTTATTGATGGTAAATACATATATGACTAAATTCGCCATCGATGACCTAGGGCTTAAATACAGGCGTAACTCGATATATGCCGGTTCGATTTAAGCTGATTCAATTTTACATCTGAATTAACTAATACGGAGAAAATATGCATTACATTTTTTTTTTTTTTTTAATTTTGAGTGGCATACCAAATGAAACCTCTTAATGCGTGGATCAACAAGCAAATTTTTATTTTTGAAAAATAAATTCTTTTTATGGGATTTTTGCCAAAAATATGTCAAAAAACTTTTGTCCCCCACCTTATCTCTCTAGAAGGATGGATCTAAAAATCTCAAAAAATCTCCATAATGAACACTGAGATGTAATAGTTCAACAGGAATTTTTGATCAGATTAGTTTTTCAAAGAATGTCGATTTTTTGGGTCGTCGATAATATATATATATATATATATATATTATAATTTTTTTGTTTGGTATCAAAAGAAAGCTCTTAAGACGCAGATTAAGAAACGATAGATCGTTTTTTGAAATTCGTTTCTTTTAACACGATTTTAGCCAAAAATGTGACTAACACAGTATTATATCAGCAGTGAACAAAATTATGACAGCCAGGATGATTGCCAACATCTAAAACACATAGGATCTTTAAGAAGAACGTTTGTGTATTTAAATTTTGACCAGTTTTACTATTATAATTGAAAATGGTTGCACCATTACCTAAGATGAAAGCTACTTTAATATAGATAGATAAATAGATAGATAGATAATCGTTTATTCATGCCTTTCGGCCTTGAATTTGTACATTAATTTTCCCAAAATACTATTTGTGTGATATCACATTCAATAATAATAATATAAATAATAATAAATTTCTAACAAATTAACAACAATTACATCAAAATTATACAATAATTCAAACATTCAAAACAAAAAACATATTCTGGCTCATTGGACTGCGCTTCCTAGTATCATCTTGTTTCTTTTCTTTAACACCTCTCTTCTTTGAATGACCTCCTTCATCTACAGATAGCCACTACCTGGCTCGTCCAACACTCTGTGTATATCCCTTCGTTCCTCTCCCACTCACTGCAGGACAGTAGGTGTTCTAGAGCAGTGATGGCGAACTTTTTGAGCTCGGTGTGAATTCGGTAAAAACCTAGATTAACTCAGGTGTCGTGTCACGTCTAGAAATATCCATAATTTTGTGATATTTGCAGCCCTAGTAAAAAAATAGTAACATTTTTGATATATTTATTTATTAAAAAAGCAAAAACAAATAATACTTTACATTAGTGACTTTGCTAAATCTTCAATTGAAGGTTGATATTTCGTGCACTTCAAGCCCAAACAAGCGCTACTAATTTCATCTGCCAGTCGGTTTGTTTTATTGGTTTTAATATTATTTAACGCTGAGAATAAGGTCTCACAAAAGTACGTAGAGGAAAAAATTGTGAATAAAGAATAAAGAAAAGTGCTAGAAGTATCCGGTAATCGGTTCCAAGCACTCCAAATTTCCTGTCCGTAGTGGCACTCTTTTTAGCTCTCCAAACGTTTTCTTTCCAGATTCTCAAGTTTGGACCTCAAGTCTACAAATACTTGAGCCCAGATGCGTTCACTGTTCTGGGCCGGAGACCGTCCGTAAACGATGCGTGTCATCCAAAGTGTCTTGGCGTGTCACCCGTGACACGCGTGTCATAGGTTCGCTATCACTGTTCTATAGTCTCGGTGGTTACCCCGCATGTTCTGCATGTCCTCTCACCGTCAGTTCTCCAGAAGAAGTTAGCCCGTTCTTCATTACCACACCGGAATCTAGCGATGGTCTTCTGATTTTTTCCTTTTGGCTTGGCGAGGTATAGGGGCACTGAGGGAAATTGTATGTTCTTGTATCCCTGATTATACCTTGATTTCTGGATTCTGTTTTGTTGCTCCTGTCTCTGTACGTATCTGTCTCAATCCTCTAATATATATTCTAATTCTTCTCCTCCTTCTTGTCTTCTCTTCTATACCATATCCGTTTCTTTCGAAATATTTATTTCTGTCTTCTCTCCAGCTGGTTCGTTGGCTTATTTCTTTATCTTTTCGGTATTCTTGTAATATGGGGTTGTTGTTAGCCTTAATCTTCTTTTCGTATTTTACCGCTGTTCTTCCGGTTCTTATCCTTAATTTGTCCCTTTTTGTCTCTTCTAGGATTATTTAGCTTGGGATTCTTTTGTCCAGTCCAAGTGTCCACCTGATAAAGCTTACATGAATTCTCTCTACTTCTTCATATACTTTCCAGCTCCATATCTCTGCTCCGTATAATAAAATACTCCGTATTAAGGCGTCGAATAGAAATATTCTTTTTTGGAAATCTTTTCCGAATTTCTTTTCCTCCATATTCCACCTGGAGCTAATTTAATATATAGCATGTCCCAAAAAGAATTGTAACGAGACTCTTTTATTATGTTAAGTGAATCAAATTGGTTGAATTATATTTTGTTTAGCTATTCAAGTAATAAATTAATTTTAATGCAAGGTGTAACTGTAGAGTGAAATGCATTCACAAGTTCTATGTATTGTCGGGAAACTACATGGTACATTTGTATTCAGATTTCATTATTGTGAGCAAAATATCTAATTCTAGATAGTCGGAATAAGAAATGTAACAAGTACAGTTTTTGTTCACAGGATTCCGCACTGTTTACGTAAAGACATGATTTAATTTATAAAATATTCATAAAGAGTAACATACATACATACATAATCTAAGACTCTTATACCCGAAGGTGACGAGCGTACATTTAATAAAACTAAATTTCTTGGTCGGCCGGTGTCTTACATAACTTTCTTCATTCTGTTCTATTATACGTCAATTTCTTCATATTTTGCGTATCTATTCCTTTATATGTAGCTGCTTCCTTGATACCCTCAAGCCATGTTTTCCTAAGTCTTCCTCTTGGTCTTTTTCCGCTCACTCTTGCCTCAAAGGATTTCTTTGCAAGTTTTTCTTTAGGCTGTCTTTGAACATGTCCGTATCACCTCACCTCAGTTGTTGTTCGTAAATGTTTTCAATTAGGGGCTTAATTTTCAGTACTTTCCTAATTTCACTGTTTCTTATCTTGTCTAGCCGCGTTTTGCCTACAATTTTACGAAGAAATCTCATTTCCATGGCTTGTAAGTTGCTTAGTTGTATCTTGTTTATGGTCCAAGATTCGCAAGAATAGGTTAGTGCTGGAACATAGACTGATTTATAGACCGCTACTTTTGTATCTTTCGGGATCTCTTTTTTGCTGAGAAAGGATGTCTTCAGTGCAGTAAAGATTTTCGCTGCAAAAGATTAACGAATAGATGTTAAAATACATCTGAAACAACGAATAACCTATGGTAGTAGTCTCCAACCAGTAGGGTTTCCGGACTCGACTCGACTGGACTCGGACGGTAGAATATTTGGGTAATTACTCGGACTGGGGACTCAACTCTAATAATCGACGAGTCCACGTTTTTAAAATTAAGTAAAAATCAGTAAATTTAAATTTAATTTATTGTTTTGAATTATACACATTGCTACGGACATTAACGGAGACTCATCTTCGCTAATCAAATTGGTGTACATTTGTTTAAACCACTTGAACGTTATCAACTTATTAAATTCAACCTGTTTTTACAAAATATTCGATGTATCTACAATTAACAGCTAAAATCAGATTGAAACTTGCTAACAAGTCCCTTAATTCGTTAGTATTTCTCAAATATTTCTACCTTTAAAAGTTTTTTGACAAATATTTGGCAAAAATCCCATAAAGAAAATTGATTTTTTTAAAATAAAAATTTGTTCGGTGATCCACGCATTAAGAAGTTTCATTTGGTATGCCACTCAAAATTTTAAAAAATATTTATTTTTTTATTAAGTACATAATTTTTTATATTTATCTCGGATTGTGTTTTTTGAACTCTCAGTATTTTTCCTGTATGTGGGTCTTATGCCCGGTTGCAAGAATGGAGATTAATTCTCAGATCAACTGTTCTCAAATCGCCGTTGATACCAGATTAAATTTTAACACCATTGTTTGAATGCAAGATCAGTTGATCCTGTACTCTGTGAGTTGATCGTTCATTTTACAATTTTTACCGGAGTAAGTAATTGTGAATGAACTATTCTAACCTAAAATTTTATTCCATCTGTCAAATTGTTATAGCGACGTAAACTTGCCATATTACACATAATTAGTTTGTTATTAGTTTGAATATTAGTTTAAATATTTGTTATTAGTTTAAAAATAAGTTTATTAGTTTAAATATTAGTTTATTTATTTACTCTCATTAGTTTTGTTACACTACAATAATTTAGTTTGTTTCTTTCCTTTTAGTTATTAATATTACATTTTAGTTAATATAGATATATATCTTCATATTTTGTATTAGATTAGTATTGCCTGTTAGTTGCTTAATTAAATTAAATTAGTTTTTGCCATTATTTTATAGATTAGTGTAGTTTAACAGATTGTTTATTCCATTATTTTATACTTCTAAATAGATTTTTTATCCATTTTCTTATATATTATTTTACTTTTTATACATTTTCTTATACATTATTTATACATATTAATAATTAATACATTTTAAAACTGTGTTATTATTTTAGGTTACTTTTTTTAACTTGTAAATTTTTATTAACTAAAACAAAAATTACGCTGTCTATTCGCGACTGCAAATAACAGTGAGACGTCTGGTGGTGACTAGCTAAATTAAACAGAAGCGTATATTTGGATAATATTTGTAGCGTGTTGTGCTGCAGTTTATGTGAATTAAGAAGTATTTTAAAATATAGTGACTTAAATACAGTGCTTTTTTGCCGAAATATTGTTTGAGCAAATAAATATTAAGAAAAAACTTTTGACATATACGCTTCTCGTGCGCCATCAGCTGTTGTACGCAGCGCCGCCAACGTAAAGCCTGGAACAGAATGCACAGGGCGCTACGGCGTCAGCGCGCCGGCATTTGCGACAGCGTTGCGTTAGCGCCGTTGAGAATTTTCGCCTGCACACAATGCAATAATTTTTAACGCCGCCAAGTGTCACTTGACAACCTATATCTGTGTTTATACGTGCGCTTTCTTTTATTAAAAGTATAATGGATGATGAAGACTTGTGAGTGATGTTATTTATGTTGTATGCAAGTTATTTATACATACAAACGCTTTATTATTCAGTAAAAACTGAGGTTAGGTGTTCTGCGTCAACGTTCAACGGCGTCAAAAGTTGGAAGTTGACGAACATTCAGTATCAACGGCGGTCGAACGGCGTAGGACGTTGTCCATTCTGTGTACTTGCGTACGACAGCTTGGGTTTAATTTTCTCCTGACAGATAGCGCCGTACGAACGGCGTCAACACGCCGTCAAACTCGTTGCATTCTGTTTCCCACTTTAGTTTCAGTCGCGAATATCTCCAGTAAATATGCTGTGCTTATATTACAGTATAAAAATGATTAAAAAAAGGGCAAACGATAATAAAAATGTTTCAAAACGAGATCTATCTCATACGTCAAAATATTTAACTTAAAATGGCGGTACGAATTTGGCTTAATCTCGACTTGATCGGTGAATTTTCGAAAGAGGTAATTTGTATTCTTGCAATAATTTGATACACAATTGGATGCAAATCAACGTTGATCGGATATCAAGCCATTTGATCCTGATTCTTGCAACCGGGCATTAGAGTTGTATAAGCATGCCAAATTTCAACTTTCTATGTTAAGCCGTTTGGCTACAATTTCTACTGTACAGACACATGAGGCATTAGGCATTATTAAACATTTTCACGTACGGTTTTAATACATCATAAACTGTTTCAACATTATTAATGGTGATTTAAATCGCATATGAGATACTTCCAATTCGTAATTAGAAGAGTTTTCATTAATTTCAATACTCCTGCTTATAAGCACTTGCAGCTTTCTAGTAATAGATGTGTCAGGTACATAAATGTTATGTTCATTTTGTTATGTTGGTATTTTACAGGTCAAAAAGCTTCTGACGTTAAATATTTTCATGCTAAACTGACTAGAACATGATTAAACTCATGAAGGAGAATGTCACGTGTTCAGTGTAATTACGGCAGAATAAATACCTGCCTAGTACTCCTGCTTGCCAAATTACTCTGTATAAATATGCTTTAATTTATTTTTCTACCAGGAAAAGGTGGACTGATGTATTTAGGACTGTTTATATTTACAAAAGGGCCGAAATTATTAAACAAAATAGTGCGTAGCACACTTAATTTAAAGGATGTATATGAATAACAGTACGTATAAACCCCATTGACTATAAGTTTCTTAAACAAAACTAGCAATCAGAAATAATATTAGTAACAATCTAGACATCAAAATCTGCAACGAATTTTTATTTATCTAATAGCATATTTATAATTGAATCGATCATTTTGAAAAGGGGTCATGTCCATTTTTTGAAAATTTTCAGGAGAAATAAAATAGTATATTGTGTAACAAGCGCAGAAAGTATACATTTGTTGATTGAGAAAGATATATCAGGTCTACAAGTATGAAATGCGGATTTTTTTCAAACTTGCCCTGCAAACAGAGTGTATAGTTCAAAGTTTCAACACATATAGCGTTTTGTTAAGTTATCATTAAGTGTCAAATGCGGATAGGTTATAATTTGAATATAAGTGATCATATAGTTTTGTTTTACTGTGTTAAAAATGTTAAATTTTGTGCCAAATAAAGAGCATTCGCGGACAATACTACTGTTTTGTTTTCATTTGAAAAAAACTGCTGCTGAATCATACCGACTGCTTAGAGAAGCTTATGGTGAATATGCTCCATCGCAAGATACGTGTGAACGATGGTTTCGGCGTTTCAAAAGTGGTGACTTTGATCTTACAGACAAAGAACATGGAAAACCTCCAAAAAAATATGAAGAAACAAAATTGGAAACATTGCTACAGGAAGACGATAGTCAATCACAAAAACAACTAGCAGAGCAGTTAGGCGTTAGTCAACAAGCTGTTTCCAATCGCCTACGAGAGATGGGTAAGATCCAAGTCGCCAGATGGGTTCCACATGCATTGAATGAGAGGCAGATGGAAAAACGCAAAAACACTTGTGACATTTTGCTTGCACGATACAAAAGAAAGTCTTTTTTGCATCGTATCATTACTGACGATGAATAATGGATTTATTTTGAAAATCCCAAACGCAAAAAATCATGAGTGAACCAGGCTCACCATCCACATCAACTGCAAGACCGAATCGCTTTGGCAAAAAGACAATGCTCTGTACTTGGTGGGACCAAAAGGGTGTGGTCTATTATGAATTGTTAAAACCTGGTGAAACAGTTAATACCCAACGCTACCAACAACAACTGATCGAATTGAACCATTCGCTGCTCATAAAACGAACAGAATACGAAAGAAGACAGCACAAGGTAATCTTTCTTCTCGATAACGCTCCATCACATAAGGCAAAAGCAGTTTGCAACACATTGGAGGCACTCACGTGGGAAGTGCTACCCCATGCCGCTTACTTACCAGACTTGGCTCCTTCAGATTACCACTTGTTCGCATCGATGGGTCACGCACTTGCCGAGCAGCACTTTTGTTCATATGAAAATGTGAAAGAATGGCTATATGAATGGTTTGCGGGGAAAGGGGAAGAGTTCTACTGGCGAGGTATTCATAAATTGCCTGAAAGATGGGAAAAAATGTATGTATGTAACTTCTAATGGAGCATACTTTGAATAAATAAACTTTTACTGTTCTTTTGAGTTTAATGTGTTTTATTTTTTAAAAAAATCCGCATTTCATACTTGTTGACCTGGTAAACCTTGGAAATCGGTAAATGTACTTTCTGCGCGTGTCACACATACTATTTTTTCTACGAACACCTATTTTAAAAAATTCAAAAAATAAGAAATAGAAATCATTATGTATGTTAGATAATAAGTGGCTTGTCGTTGCTACGATGTTCATAAACAATTAAACGAATGTCAAAATAATTATTTTAAAATACATTGGTATTTGTACGTTTGTTAAATAATAATGTATGAAGATGAAGTAAGCAACGAGGCTTTCTCTTGCCGCAAAAGTCAAGAGAAAGGTAATCATATATATATATAATATATGATTACCTTATATACTAATAGTATATACTCTTTGTTCGAAGGAGGAATTAATTTTAATACTTTAAATAATTGTCAAATAACAATTACAAGAAATAAACTTAAATGTGTAGTCTTATTTAATTTAAATTGACACATAGGAAAATACTTTCTGCTAGAGTTGAAAATATTTTTCGATTGGGTTGCCTTGGGTACAAAACACTCCTTAGCAAACACCAATTTTCTACTTTGCTATGGCAACAAAAAACGATAGCTTTCTGATCGGTGAGTAGAAAAACTATTTAACTTCCATGCATTATTAGGTAGGGTAACGTAGTATTTTTTTTTTATGTTTATAAGGCATCAACCCTGGTGCAAAAATATATTTGTTAATCTTTTTGGAAACTGAGGGGCCCCCAGAATTTTGTTTTTCTCTAGCACGAGATGTCACATCTAGATTTTCTCTAGATGTACTGATACAGTTTTCTGATGTCTTGCATTATTTTATTTATATTAATAGGAAGGTTTCCTTGATAAACAGGGTTGCTTTCAGGTGATGGAGTGAATAGCTGAGAGCTCTTGATGCATGCTTTCTTTAGAAGGAAACGGTGTTGCACAAGACTATCGATATAAGGTTTGGCTACTCCTGACTTTTCACTCATGAAAACGAATTCAAAAAACTTATTGTCAACAAATTGAATCTTTTGTTGTTGACTAATTATCTTTCCGTAACAGAACTTTCTTTTTAAAAAAATCTGGCCACCAAAATTTAAAAGCAGCTACGTTTTTATACGTTAAATGTTTCACTTGGAATTTCTGTGTGTTTTCAGAGGATACAATAAAATTTTCATATTCACCAGGGCAATATACTTTTCACCGGTTCAGTTTGAAAACGGGCTATCTCTCGGAGATAACTCTTTTTCAAACTGACTGACAGAAGCCTGGCCTTGTTAAAGCTGCTTCAGCTAGTGAAGAAAGACCCGTTTTCATACAAGAATAGACGAAATGGGCAGAATCTGGTAAAAGGTAGTTTTATGAAAAAAATTGACATGACCCCTTTCAAAATGACAGATTCAATTGTACCATTTTTTTTTTTTTTGTAAAATATGTTATCGTTCAATATCTTAATAATAGGTAGTAATAATAATAGCCAATTCTATGTACTTTTAAGGTTTTGTAGGTATAACCACCAAAAAACTCTTATAACGTCACTCATATGTCTGTCTGTCGATCTGTACGGTAGAAATTGTAGCCAAACAGATTAACATAGAAAGTTGAAATTTGGTATGCTTATACAACTCTTTGACCCACATATAGGAAAAATACTGAGAGTTCAAAAAACACATCCCCAGGTAAATATAAACAAATATTTAATTAATGAAAATATAATTACTTTTTTCAAAATTTATTGTGTGGTATCAACAGAAAGCTCTTAAAACGTGGATTAGGAACGAAAATTTGTTTTTTTAAATTCATTTTTTTTAACGAATTTGGTCAAAAATGTGCCTAAAAATTTCTTGTGGTATTTAGATTGGTACTAATTTTATTTCAGATTGTTAGTTTTGTATAATAAACTTGTAAGCTCTAGGGGTTATATGTCGAATTAATTAAGTATATGGAGCCGCGTTTTCAATATGCACTCCAATGTAAACAATTTTAAAATTTTGCTTAAACATTTTATAGTAGATAGATATAGTCTTTATGCATGCCTTGCGGCTTTGAATAAAGTACAGTTCTTACATAAATAAACCATAATTAACTTTTTGATATAAGTAACAAAAAATAAAACAAAAATAAATATTTGGTACTATTTACAAAAAGAAAACAATATATACATATATATACATTTATACATACTCTTATAACTTAAATATGTCCTTTTTACTTTGATATTGCTATTGCTCTTTCTTTTTCTCTTCTTTTCTCTAGCACCCTTTTCAACAATGTCAACCCGGTTCCCGACTCGCCCAACAATTCTTGGATTTTCCTTGGCTCTCTTCCCATTTCTGTACAATTTTGTAGGTGTTCCATCGTTTCTTCTGCTTCGCCGCATGTTCTACATAATCTCCCATTTTCTTCTTTCCAATATTTGCTTGCCTCTGCCTCATTTCCACACCTAAATCTTGCAATGGTTTTTTGGGATTTGTTGTTGTTTTGCAGATATTGTGGCAGCCATTGCGTTTGTATTCTCCCATATTCTTTAAAGTACCTGGACTTGTTGATTTTATTCTGTTAGTTTTGCAGCTGTACCTCTCTATCTCTTTCTGTTGTTATTTGTTCAATTGCAACTCCTTCCTCCTGCTTTCTCCTTATCTCGTCTGTGCTGTAGCTTTTTCTATCGTAATATTTTCTTCTTTCGGTTTTCCAATTTGTTTGTGTATTATTTTCTCTTTCTTTCCAGCTTTCCTTCAGGATTTCGTTATTGCAGCCTTGAACATTTTATAGTATACTGATGCATTTCTATCATATTGTTTTAAATTGTATCTAAAATATTATTTTGACTTAGGGTAATGCCGTGGACACCCGCTGGAATTATCTGCAGGACCCAGAGGAACCGGAGTCTACTGGACTGGTAGAAGCAGTTCGCGGTAGGTTTCGCCACGTGGGGGAGGTCCTGAGAGATGCCTGCAGGTTCCGGCGACCAGCCCGCCCTCCAGACTGGGAGTTCGATCACGCCAAGGATAAGGACCCGGACAATAAGGACAAGGAGAAAAAGGAGGAGAAAAAAGATGACGACCTTGATCATAGATGGGATAGATGGCTGATCATTGATACATCATTACAGTCACATTATAGGGTCAGTATACATTTATGTTTATTTGATTAAAAAAGGATTTTTAAACATTTAGATATTTAAAAATTTAATCAAGTTCAACTTAACTGCAATAACTGTCAGCCGTATGTTGCGCCATTTTAGATCCCCAGCGCAATTTTAGCCAAAAATTTAAACTTCCAGATAATATGTTTATTTACAATGCGGAAATGGTGGCCTTAAAGTTGAGTTTAGAGTACTTAGAGAATCACTTTCATAATGAATTTGTAATTTTTTCTGTTTGTAAAAGTACCGTCCAAAAATTGAGTTGCCCTGGATTTGAGAAAAAGATTTATCCACTAATTTATGATGTTATTAATTGTCTAAACGATTCTCAGACTTTGAGTTTGACATCGAAGTCGATAGCCAAACAAGCAGTTGTAAATGGCTCCCTCTTAAATATTCCTCTAAACAGTAATGCGATAATGTCAATCTTTAAATCTTCCATATACAACCAATGGCAACAAGAATACATAAATTCTCTACAGTTCCAAAGATCATAGTACAGTCAAATTCAACCTCTTCTTCCTAGAAAGCATTGGTTTTCTTCTCACCAAAGCAGATCTTTTATCCGGCTTAGATTTAATCACAACTTCTCTCCATATCATTTGCATAGAATTAATATGGTTTCGTCTTCTTTCTGTCCGTGTGATAATTTATCTGTCAGCGATTCGAACCATTTATTGTTCGAATGCCCAATTCACTTTCACAAACGTAACTTATTCATACAAAATTTAGTTTTCCAAGAAATATCCTTACCTACCAATATTCAGACGCTTCTTGCTACTAACTCTCTACATATTTATGAAATTATTTATAACTATGGTATATTAAATCAGAAAATATCAAATTATAAATGTATTTTTAAAAACCTGTAATATATTTATTTATTATAGTTGAAGGTAATGGGATTCGGACCAGTCAGAAAATTAAAAAAAAATTATTAACTTCGCTTACGTTTCGATTTAATTTAAATCTTCATCAGAGCTTAGTTAATAGTCACGATATAAAATAACAAATTAAAAATTAATAAAAAACACATCATATTGTCCGGTCATTGAACTCAGAGATAAGCAAATGACTGCAAATATTTATTTATATCTGGCTAATAGCCAAAGCATCTAAGCCAACAAATAAAAGGAAAAAAGAAAATTATGTCGGTCAAAAGTCACTTTCTTATTTCTTTTAACTGTAGATTTCTGTAGATAAATAGAAACACAAACCCATAAACCGTTGAACGCAAGCGCAGAAGATAGAACTGCTTGCCAAAATTTGAACAAAATATTAGAATCAAAACTTAGGGCAATTCCAGGTATCGGTTTACGTTTGATCCAATCACTTCAAGACATGCAACGTAAACTGAACGAACTGGACTGAAGAAGGCTCGAAAAGATTCTTCTATTTGGAATTGTTTACCAGAGATCCGACAACAAAAAATCCAGTCCCAACGGAATTGGACACTTATTTGGCATTACCATTAACATCATGTCATTTTCCATGGTGGAAAATTCATTATAATACATTTCCAAACTTCATTATCAAAAACATTTCTGTCATCTCCGGCAAGTACAGTCTAAAGTTATACAAAGTAGCGCAACGGCGGCCATACTGGGGCTAAAATTGTCCCTAACACAAATGATTTTCAGTGATTCCTACAGTAAAAAAATAAGAAACTAGTACTACCAACATTTTTAATTTAAACATTGTAATCACGATTTTTTAAACCAAAGATGCACTATAACAAAATTATGGTACACTTTCAATTATTTTTTTTATTTTTATTAAATAAAATGGATATAATATATAAATTTAAATGAAACTTAACCTTAAATATTCAAACCGCTGACAAAGGAGGTTATTAAATTAGAGCGAGAAAGAGAGATGTGACAGCGCAGACACAAACTTAAGAACGTAAAAATTGCTGCTTTAGTTTGCTTAATAGGGGAAGCAATGTTGCCAATCAAACCCTGGGGTCTGTCGGCTTCTACAAAGGCTTGCGCTACTTTGTATAATTCAGTGACTTTAGTACAGTCTATTCAGAAAGATTATTTTTTGAAGTTGGAAATGTTTACGAAGAAACCGCAACAGATTATTGCCTCAAAACGTATCCTTCATAACAATCTACCGCTTGTACTATACAATAAATAAGTAAAATATTTATATACTCTCGTTATTTTAACCCATTAATATCCTGAGGTAGAAGAAACAATTATTTCAGGACAAAATTTATTCATTATAAACAAATACACATATATTAAGATATAACTAAAAAATCAGCTGTGGCCACCACAGGACCGACCGCCATCGTAAAGTACTTATATAAAATACATTCTAGCAGCACAGTAGAAATAACTTGGCCTCATATTTTCTAACAGAGATATTATTTATCATGACCATGAAACGTTACATATAAGTATGAAAAAATTGAGAATTGGAAAAAATTTCGAAAAATTTTACAGAAATTATTCGAAATGTTTTGTTTTATCAAAAAACGTCTTAAATAAAAGTTATTAGTTATTGATTTTATAGCAACTTTTGTTCAATAATTTTTTTCGAAATATTTTTCTGTTGTGAAATATTCACAAAAATCTTATAATCGACACGAGTAAACTCCCATTTTTAGTCAGCCGATTTTTACCAAAAGTTGATCAACTCATTGCCAGTGCCATTGATGTCAGAAGCTTAAATATGAAGTTTCATAAAAATCCTTTTAGCCGAATTTGCTCTGCACGTGTACACAGACGGACAGACAGACAGACGGACAGACAGACGGACAGACAGACAGACGGACAGACAGACCGACAGACATCATGCTAAAAATAGTCAAAACGTTATGTAGGGACCTCAATTCGTGGAGATCCATCGAAATCTCGAAATGTCAAAATCGGTATGATCACAATACCTCCCTTATATATGTTGACGGTCGGTAAAAAACGCAAAACGATGGTAACGCACATTTGAATGTCCTTTCGTACTCCGCTAGGTCCTGCACTATCAATTTGTGAGCTAATATTTCCTTCGGCCTGATCTTCAGTTTTTATAAGAGAAACAGCCAAATATAATTTAAAGTCTAGCTGTGATATTATCAGAATAATTTTCTTAGCTTTACTTTTAGATGTTTTAGTAGAAACCTTTATTATTTTTAATATATCAGTTACTTCTTCAATAAATTGTTCTAAATCTAAAGTTTCCTCAAGAAAATTTGTATGAACTTCCTATGTTCCAGCTATGTCCGCCAAATCTTTCTCAATCTCACACATATCTTCATCAATATTTTCTTCGTCTGTGATTTCATCCACAGATGGTAGTATGTATACCGCCTCAATTTTTTCAGCTACTTGCAATTTTTCGTCCTCGACACTGAGCTCACGACGTAACTAACAAAAAATGAGGACCGCGTTTAGTAAAAATATAAATAAAAAATATTTGTGTAATATTTCATCATGATAAATACTCACTTGACTTAAATATTTCAATATATAATAACAATTGTATCACTAATATACCAACACGATTCATTTAGTGTGAATACATAAGTAAACTAATCGTATTATCAATGAAAATGCGACAACGGTTTTGCTCGAAAAAGTCTGGATTAGGGTTGAACATCGAAGGCAAAACATCGATGTATCGGAAACATCGATGTTTAATTAATATTAGAAAAAGCTATTTATTTATTTATATTATATAGGTTTTATTTAATAATGTAAAGATAAAATACGAAAAAAGTAACATATAATACACAAAAAGCATTTATTATATTTTGAAATATAAGTATTCCTTTTTAATAGTAATCAATTTCACATTAACATTATTATACCCATTATAATAATCCTAATTTGTACCTACAGTCTATTCCAAACGATTAGGTGGAACTAACCGCAATTTTCATTTTTGTAATTTGTCATTAGATATTTTTTTATATATTGAAGTTGACTTTTCCTGAACAAAATGATCAAAAGCTTCAATCAATCGGTAAAAATAACTAGAATTCAAAATCTAGTTCCGCCTAAACCAAAGGAACAGACCTTACTATTTTTACATTTCTAAAATGAAATATTGGATTTTATTACAATACTAATATAGTAATCTTAATGTTAATTTTATATTATTTAACATAAAAATAACACTGTCATACACAATTATTTTTATACTTTTTTAAGTTGAAATAAAGTCTGTTCCTTTGGTTTAGGCGGAACTAGATTTTCAATTCTAGTTACTTTTACCAATTAATTGAAGCTTTTGATCATTTTGTTCAGGAAAAGCCAACTTCAATATATAAAAAAATAGCTAATGACAACTTACAAAAATCCAGGGATTGGAGGAATAACAACTGTGAAAGTGTCAACAAAACTCAAAAAGAAAAAGTGTGTTGGCATCTTTGGTCGTTCGCATTGTTTGCAAAAATTAGAAGTTTCTTCTTATTTTTTCGTATTCTGCTAACTGCTAAAAAGAATAAGAACTAACACTATTAGTATTGTTATATCACAATAGATGGCGCTTATATTTTGTGTACTAATTTTAATAAAAATTAAATTTTTAAGATTCCAGTGCCTCTAGCGGTAGTTTCTGAATTTCAAAGTTTAAACATCGACATCGGTAGTAGACATGGATGTTTTATCGATACTATCGCCAGCTGACCATCGATGGTAAAAACATCGATGTTTTTTTCTCATCCCTAGTCTGGATACAAAAATATGAACATATTCTGTAATCCCAAAGTTGCGTAAACGCAACATTACAAGTAACCTCTCATTATACAAAAACTAGTAAAAATTGAACTATTGGCTAAAGACGTTATTCGATATTAAGTTTGATATCTAATTGTGTCATCTTTTATTTCTATATATATATATATATATATATATATATATATATATATATATATATATATATATATATATATATATATAATATTTATATATATATTTATATATTTATAGAAAAAAAATTTCGGAGATACATTCTTCCTCAGACAAACCACGTTTGAAATTGTACAAAATTATTGCACGATGTATCCGTCGCGTTAACTCATTCATATTGATAAGTTTACACTTGCACTGCAAACAATAGATTGACTACATAAAATTTCTTTATTAGTGTATCTATTATGTTTTGAATGGGCTGTTTAATGATGCAAGAATAAATTTGCTATGTATATTTATACAACTGTATCTGAAAACTTTTCTAGTTCCCTACGGAGTATATGCCGAATAATACGCAAATATTCGGCCGAACAACATATACTAATTCCATTATTCGGCCAAATATAAAATTTAGTGCCGAATATGCAGAATACCGATGTACTCGTCGCAACCTTAATATGTACAATACTCGCATTCTTTCTGTACTTTATATCGGAAAAGAAAAAAATGCAAAAATGGTTTGAAGTAATATATACAATTTATTGAAATGAGAAAGACTTTTGGCCCACTCGCTATATAGATTAGATAAAACAATTTACAAACATTTATCTTATTATTAATGTTTCCATTAATTTGTAAAATCTGCATTGTATCCTGAAATCTTTAAAGCTTGTTATGATTTTGAACGTATCTTAAATCAGGTCATGAACTTTACGGATTTAAAGAAGAAGTGGTGACATAAAATAATTTTTTACAGTGATGTACACTTGAGATATATAGCGCAATTATAAGTTTTTAATTTTCTTTCATTTTTATAGATGACGTAATAAACTTTAATGAGAAAATAAAACAGAATATTAACTTTGGAAGTAAGTTTATTAATTTTCAATATGAAGTCGTTTCAACACCGTTAAACTTAGTGATATTATTGGTTTGTCTAGGGTATTATATACCTATTATATAACAACATGTTGGGGTCCCTATTAAAATTATTAACTTAATAAAAGAACTATACCGTGAAGCAAGTTCGTAAGTCATGCATAATGGGATGAGAAATAAAAGTATTGCTTTCAAAACAAGGGTTCCTACTATGTCCTCTATTATTTAATACCTTACGAGGGTGGATCAATAAGTACCCGGGTTTGAAGACAGCTGGCGTTGCTGAAGGAAGTTGGCATTACCGTCATGTTCTGCCGTTTGTCAAACGATACCATACTAAATTTCAGATTGATTCATAGGTTGGTTTTTATTTGGCAGCTAGTTGTATCACACGTGTTTCGTATTTCTCGATAAAATGGAAAAGGAGCAATATCGATCCGTAATTCGCTTTTTATTTTTGGATGGCAAAACATTCGAAGAAATAAAAGCGAAGTTGGATGCTGTCTATGGGGACTCTTCACCATCTATGACAACTGTGAGATATTGGTTCAACGAATTTAAACGTGGTCTTACATCTGTTTTTGATGAGGAGCAGCCAGGCCGCCCGGCAGACGTGGTTACCGAGGAAATCGTTAAAGCGGTCCACGACATGATTCTTGCTGACCGCCAAACTTAGGTGCGCGAAGTAGCAGAGGCCGTAGATGTATCGTACGGAACGGAAATCAATATTTTACATGATAAGTTAAGTATGAAAAACTGGGGGCCCAATGGGTACCGCGATTGTTCACGGTGGTCAACAACGGATACGGCTATCAATGTCGAAGCAGTGTTTGGACCTCTTTAACCGAAATTTGCAGCAGTTTTTGCGTCGAGTCGTCACCGTTGATGAAACCTGGATACATTATTATACGCCAGAGACCAAGCGACAGTCAAAACAATGGATTTTTCCGAGTGAATCTGCTCCGAAGAAGGCAGTCCCATCGGCCGGAAAGGTCATGGCCACGATTTTTTGGGATTCGAAGTGAATAATCCTCATGGACTTTTTGCAGGAAGGAAGAACAATCACGGAACAGTACTACAGTGAATTGCTGGACCGATTCGATAAGAAATTGAAGGAGACACGGCCCCATTTGGCTAAAAAAGGTGCTGTTCCACCATAATAGCGCACCAGCACATTCATCCGGAATTGTCGCGACCAAATTGCATAAATTGCGATACGAATTGCTGCCGCACCCAGCATAATCGCCCGATCTGGCTCCCTGCGACTTTCTGTTCCCCAACATGAAAACATGGCTCGGAGGAAAAAAAAATAGCTCAAACGAGGAGGTTATTTCCGAGACAGAGGCGTATTTTGAAGAGTTTGACAAATCGTATATTTTGAGGGGTTAAAGAAATGGCAGAAACGCTGCCAACGGCTGGGTTCTTCGTAATGCGCTCACAGAACACAGAACAATACAGTGGGACTTCGAAAACCGTTTGGAGGATTTGCGCTATGTAGACGTTATATGCCTTCTGTCACATAATTACGAAAATATACAAGTCAAAATTTAAAGTATAGGCGAGAGTAGCCAAATTTGGACCACTTAAGAATTTTTTAATATATAGGGATCTACAAGTATTTTTAATAAAAAGGAAGTAGTGGAACCAAAAGTTATTGTTTATATCTTCAAAGAATATAATTTATTTTAAATAAATAATTATATTGAACAGTGAAAAATCAATACATAAAAATCGTGTCATCGGTCCAATTAAAGAAACTGGTTTCTTAGGATGGACCAGAGGTTTTCCAAGATGGACCATCAATATACTTAAACACAATTGAAGCAAAAGTACTTTTGATTTTTGCACTGACTCCAGCACACTGTGTATGGACCCAAGTGTGACATTTTAAGCATTGTATGTCGTCTGTAGTCTGAGTTTTTATTCTTTGTCTTTTTGGTCCATTATTGGGGTAGTTTTACTTTGTTAGTCTTTTTCTCTTTGACTTTTTCTAATTGCTTTTTATGAGGACTACTTGTTATTAAAATTGCTTTTTGGGCTATTCCTCCAATTCGAGAAGACGATGGATCTTGCTGTGGATTTAGTTTTGGTGGAGGTGAAATATCGTAAAGAATATCCTTACACTTTTTAATTTTTTTTCCCGAGGTACATAATCAACAGCAGAATCACTATTATTATTTTTACTGTCACTTAAAGACATAGATGTTGATGTATTAGGCCTACTTGTAGTATTTACTGCGATTTCAGCAGGGTTAGCGGAACACAGTAAAATATCGGATGCTGCAAACTGGTGGTCCTGAAAGATATGTCTATTTACAGGCCAAATACCAGAGGCACGAAAAGCACTTTCAGCTATAGCTACAGTGGCTGCTCGGCCGTATGCTTCATTTAGCAATTTAGAAATCTGAATTGGACCGGTCCAATTCAGGCGACTGCTTGTGTTCCAACTTGAGCTACTTTTATAAATATTTTAAAATGTTTCACCTAACCTTACATTTGAACTAGATTAATAAAACTATTATAGTAAATTGTAGCCAAACAAGTTTACTTTCTGCAGATATAAAAATATATTTTGTTACTTACTTTGAAACAGTCTAAAGACTATTGGCCTTATTGATAAAATATTTAATTGATGTTATGTAAATATTAATAACACTTCACTAACTGCAACCATGAGGTGCGCTGTTATAAAAATGATTGCATCAGACAAGTTTACGTCCATCCCCTTCTAAATTAATGTTTTGGTGCGTAAATGCCTTATACAGGTCAAGTTACGATGGTGGTCCAACCAAGGCGATGGTCCAAATTCGGCTACTCTCCCCTAAGTAGTTTGGCTAATTTAGTTGGCTTAAGCATATATAAAACGAAAGCTATAGTTCTGCAGATTGGCACTTATAACATCAACAGATTTTCCATCAAAGGCGAAGACTCCCTCGTAAATGTCTTATTAAAAAAATACGAGGGCTAACTTTCAAGTTTTTACAAAAACTAAGGAAGATTTTTTTTTTTTGGAACAAACTGTTTCATTGCTTTTCAAAATATTCACCTGTAAAATTTATACACTATTGCATGCGTTCAAACCAATTCTCGAAAAAAAAATTCCACTCTGAAATTGGTATCTCAAAAACATGGTTATCGAAGGCTTCAACAGCTTCTTGAGGTGATGAAAATCGCTGTCCACGCATTTTCTGTTTGAACTGGGGAATAAAAAAAAAAAGGCGTTAGGGGATAAATCAGGTGAATACGTGCTATGAGACATTAATTCGATGTTTTTCTCCTGCAAATAATCAATTGTTTGACGTGCTGTGTGGGACCTTGCATTGTCATGATGAAGTAATTTTGTGTTTTATTTTTCTTGTTAATATGGAATATCACATAGTAACGGACAAATCAATTTCTTACTAAATAAAGATGATAATAATAACTCTGTTATTCACGTACCATTAGTGGCACGCATACTACTGGTTGAAAACCGCTGCCATATGTAATTGGCGTAACGAGCAAAACTATAACACCCGAATTAAAACTAATATTGCCTAGTTTTATAACCTTCAAAATATTAACGTAGTTTTAAACTGGCCAGTGCTATAAAGGGACGCATATGGCCACAACAAAGTTTAATTGAAATTGCTGCAGTTTAAAATAACTAACTTTCAATTGAAAAACAATTACGAGAACTTTATATTACTATTTATTTTTTAAAAAACTTCAAACCTATGTATGTTCACATTATAACAAATATATTTTCGTGTTACAGTTTTGTAGAACTCGGATTTATTATTTTTCTTTTACTGGGTACTACGAGGGCTACCTTTTAAGTTTTTACAAAAACTAAGAAAGAAAACAATTTTTTTTGGAACAAACTGTTTTATTGCATTTTAAATAATCGCCTTTAAAGCCGCATTTAGAGCTCTTAAATCAATAACTTATAGACTGTATCATGTACTCTGCTTACTGTCACTAGAAGATTGTCATATGGTAAGACGTGAAACCGTTCAAACCTCTAAATTTAATATGTTGTTCGTTGTGGACTGTAGATAATTTTCTAAACTTAATAATAATAATAATATTTATTATGTGCTAAAAATGTTACATTTTTTACAATCGTCAATTCGTTGATAACATTACTTTTACAAAATATGTAGGGGACATTACAAGATGTATATTATAATATTTTATATATAGGTTATAAATGTGCAGAACGTTTACAAATGTCATACATAGGTACATGATATTTAGCTGGACAAACTGAGTGATCATAGAACCTCTTTCAAGTCTCTGAAATCCTTTAGCAGATACTCCTCAGTGGAGTAGAAGGCCCTACATATTAAATATCTCTTGGTTATTTTTTTGAATTTTGAAATGTTGACACATTTGATGGCTGAAGGAAGCACATTGTAGAATTTAATCGCGAAGAAATTTGTACTATACCTGGACATTCCAAGCCTTGTGAAGTCTGGACGTATCTCGTTTCTATTTCTAGTGTCGTGTCTATGGACTGAACTTTGGACTAGGAATTTGGTTTGGTTTCCATGAATGTAGAGGATGCAGTGGTGAATATACAGGGAAGATAACGTTAATAAACCCAACTCCACAAATGCTTTCTTGCAATCGCACCGGTATTGGATATTCCCCATAATCCTGACAGCTCTACGTTGTAGAGAAAATAGCCGTCCCACATGGCTGGGTTGACCCCAAATTAGAATGGCATAAGTCAATTGAGCTTAAATAGCGGCAAATTAGTAGGTTCTTTGAACTGCCTTAAACGCACACCATTTTAAGTTATTTAGGCAGTAAATAGACGAACAAAGTTTCTTGGCTATTTTGTCAGCATGCTGATCCCAAGTCAGCTTGCTGTCTATTTCTAACCTAGAAAGGATACCGAAACTGGATTGTTGGTGTCCTGTAGATTTCTAGTAGAGAAGACCATAAGTTGGGTTTTAGTCGTGTTCAAGGTTAACTTATTTGCCAGAAACCAGTTGTGGTAGTAGGACATGGATAATTCTCTATTATCTATAAGTGACGTTAGGGATTTGTTGCTATCGAGGACCGTAGTGTTGTCTGCAAAGAGGATGGTGTTAAACTCAATATTAACGAAGGGTAAATCATTGATGTATAGTAGGAATAGCAGATCCACTATGTGATATTATTAACAAATGCATTGAAAACGGTGTGTTTCCCGATAATATGAAAATTGCCAAAGTACGACCGATTCATAAAAAAAATGACCGATCTAGTACTGATAATTACAGGCCAATATCTATTCTTCCTGTGTTCTCTAAAATCTTCGAGCGTATCATAGAGAGGCAAATAACACAATTTTTCGAAAAATTTTCGTACTTTTCAACAAATCAATTTGGATTTCGTGCTATGCGGGGACCCATCGATGCAGCATTGACATTAATGAAGAACATATGTAACGCTCTTGAAAATAAAGAAGAATGCACCATTCAGCTATGCGATCTTAGTAAGGCTTTTTACCGAATGCCTCACAAATTATTCTTGAAAAAAATTGAATATTACGGCGTTAGAGGTACATTCCTTCAATTGCTCACGTCTTACTTAACAAATCGGATACAAATAGTTGATCATAACTCCGAATTGAGCAAGCCATGTAAGTTAAAAACAGGAATACCCCAAGGCAGTATCCTTGGGCCTTTATTTTTCATTATATTTATAAATGATCTTCCCAATAATATTTCCTGCAACAGTGTGTTATACGCTGATGACACAATTCTACTGGTGAACGACAGGGATGAAAATATGTTACAAATCAAGCATGATACTGCCAATCTCGAAGCTACTAAGTGGTTCCAGCAGAATTATTTAACTTTAAATCAGAAAAACACAAACTATTACCTTTACGTCCAATAGAAGATCCCCTAAACCTGGCGTAGCCGATTTTCTGGGTTTACGAATAGACTCTGCATTGACATGGAACTGTCATGTAACTCTCATTAGTGGTAAACTCAACAGAGCAATTTATGCTATTCGTCGTATAAGAAAAACAACCAACCAAGATTTAGCTTTGACTGTATATCACGCATTGTTCCATTCCATTATGTCTTATGGTCTATTAGTCTGGGGCAATGCGCCACAAGCAGAGAAGATTTTTATATTACAAAAGAAGGCAGTAAGGGCTGTAGTAAACGCACCAAAAACCTCTTCTTGTAAGCCAGTATTCAAGAAACTGGATATACTGACACTCCATTCGCAATTCCTTTTGCTACAAGCTCTAGAAGTAAAGAAGAGTAGTGGAAATCTTTCAACCCGCAAAGAGTGCCATTCCTACAATATACGTTTCAAATAGGATCTTAGTGTGCCAAGGTCTCGATTGCAAGTATCCAGCAAAATGAATATTGGTTACACTATATTCAATAAAATCCCCCTTTCAATCAGAAATAAAAATTTAAAACAATTTAAACTTTCTTTTAAAAATATCTTAGCTAGTAAGTCATATTATTCTTTAAATGAATTTGTAAATGATCTTTTGTAAAACCTTTTATTATTATTTTTATTTCTTTGTGACTTAACTTGTATTGTTTTGAAGTTAAATAAATGTTTATTATTATTATTATTATTATAATAGAACAGGGCCCATAACTGACCCTTGTGGGACTCCGTGTTTTACATACAATGTCTGGGAGGTCTCGTTTCCAGCGTGTAAAAATTGTTTCCTGTTTGTCAGGTATGACTCTATGAGACTGATGCTTTTGGAAGTAAACTTAATAGTAGGTTTTTTGTTAAAATATCGTGATTAACGCAGTCAAAGGCTTTGCTCAGGTCAAGAAAGCTACCTGAGCAGTAGAGCAGTTGGTGGTTGATTTGCCAGATATGATACCATATTGTTTGGAGGGAGTACATTGTGTTTTTCGAGGTAGCTTGTCAATTGGTTTTTTAAGACCTTTTCAATTTTTTTTTATAGCTAATGAGATGTTTTAATGAGACAGACATATAAACATATTAGCTATCTCAGTCTATCAGTGATACCGTAGTTATTGTATGGCTTTGTATAACCTAACAAAATGTCATCATTAACAAATCTTGCTCAAAATTACAAAGACGAACAGTAAATAAGATAAATTTAAGTAATTAGGTTAAGTTTAGTTAGTTAAAATCTAAGACAACAGAATTATAAAAACGATAATACATAGAAAACATTTTACGAAGCCATGTAGTTGGTTTAAAGACACACAGATATCGGACTATTCGTAGCACATTAATTTCTAGCTTGCTGTGAATGGTACGTAAAATGTTAAAACAATGCATAGAAACATAACTTACAGCGTAACAACAAACAATCTACACCGTGTTACGCTGCCTAAATATTGCCATCTAGTGGTCGTTTGTAAAAACATAAAAGGTAACCCTCGTATCAAATCGCTAATCGCCCTCTCCACTTACTAGGTATTGAAAACGCGTGCAATTTACGTAATTTTAATCAAACCTCGTTTATTTAGAGAAATTTACTTTTCTTACACAACAATATTAATTTGCTCCATCTTTGCTTGAGAAGGTTACATCTTGTGTAATGTTTTGAACAAACTCATTTTTCAATAAAAATGTATTTTGTTTTTCTTAACTTGTCTGTAATTTTTCACATTTTACTGTTGACTTCCTTTGTTAAATTTTAAGTAATTTAGTGGAGTTTTTTCATTAATTTTTTTATTATCCGTTAATTACAAAGAGTTATTTCTCTCTAATGTTTTACTTCTGCATTATTTTTCATTGTTTCGCTTTGACCTTCTGAAAAAATTGCGGTGAATAAACTTTGTTTCCAAATTTGGTAATTATGAAAAACGATTTTTTTTTATAAATTAGAATATAATTTAATATGGAAATGAAAACGTTTGAGTAAAGTTTTATTTCCTTTTTTAATCTATATTTAATTCAACCTTAAATAAATTACTAAAAAATTAAGCTTTTAAATATAAAAGCTAAAGCTTCTTAAATATAAAGCTTATCAAAAGCCTATCTTTTCAATAGGAGAGATAAAATTTAAATACATATGTGTGGAAATATAATATTATTTTTCCTTTTTAATATACTCCCCCTTAACTTTAATACATTTATCCGATCTTTCAATTAATTTATTTATAGCCTCGGAAAAAAAAAAAAGTTTTGTTCTTGTCCTCAAAATAGACTGAAACGGCATCTTTAACTTGTTCATCACTCGTAAATTTCTTCCCTCGAAGCTCTTTTTAGGGTTTTGTAGGTACGAAAAAAACTAAGTCTGTTGTCTGTCTGTCTGTTCGGTAAAAATTGTAGTCAAACGGCTAAACCTAGAGAGTTGAAATTTGGCATGCTTATACAACTCTTTGGCCTACACATAGGGAAAATACTAAAACATCTAAAAAACATATCCCCCTAAAAATATAAACAAATATGTGCTCATCGATTTTTTTTTTTTTTTTTAATTCTGTGTAGGGTTTCAAATGAAAGCCAAATTTTTTGCAAAATAAATTATTTTGATGCGATTTTTACCAAATTTGTGTAAGAGAAATTTGTCCCACATCCTATAGCTCAGATGGTTTAAACTAAAAATCTGAAAAAATTCTAAGTAATGTACATTGGTGTGAACCGGAATAGTACAACAGAAATTTTTGATCAGATTATTTTTTCGCAAAAAAAACGCATTTTTCGTGTTTTTTTGTTGACGATTTACAAAAGTTATAGTTATGTAACACACTAAACTAAAAAACGTATCATGGTCTAATGCTTAGCATGCTCGCTAGCTACCCAGAATTCTAGGGTTTGCTCCCGGGCACAGGAGACAATTTTATTTTTTGTTTCTTTTTTCTTTTTTATTTTCTTTGAATTATTTTGTCAATATTCTAGTTATATTTTGGCAAATGTTGCATTTAATTTTTAAGAGCGTAAATTTAATAACCAGTTGGAATGTTGGAATTATATTTTCATTCTATGTGTCATGTATACGAAACCAAAGTGGTGGAGCATATGACAACCAATGGAAATCATAGGCGCAATTTTCAAAATCTTAATATACCTTGCTATATGTATAAAAAAACTATGCACATATTTAGAAGCCTAAATAATGATATTAGGTATTCGAATTAAAATTAACCAAAATATATTTTAACATAAAATTTGTTTTTAAAGCTCTTAGATTAACAGACAATAAATTATTTAAAAAATATCGTTCATTTTGCCGTGATTACTACAAAGCAAAATATGTCCTACACACTCAGCATGCCGCCAGTTATTATATACCTGCGAAACCCTGAAATGTGTGAAAATTCATATTTCACATCAATTTTTTTAGTTTCGGGAAAAAATAATAGTCTGAGGGGGTAGGTCCGGACTGTAGGGAGGGTGGTTTAAAGTTTGAAAGCCATTTTTCTCCTCCACAGTTTCTTTTAACTGTTTCAGCAGATCAGTGTAGTACTGTCCAGATATTATGATACCCTTATTTTTATAGTCGATCAGCAGGATACCCTCCGTATTCCAAAAAAATGGATGTGAAGACTGAATTTTCACACGTTTCAGGGTTTCGCAGGTATATAATAAGTGAAGGCGGCATGCTGAGTGTGTAGGACAAATTTTACTTTGTAGTAATCACGGCAAAATGAACGATATTTTTAAAATAATTTTTAACAATTTTATGGCAGATGTAGTTCCATTCTTCTTGCAGTTTTCTTTTGAAAAAACTCTTCGCATAATATGTTCAGGTGGACATTTGGGTTATTTCTTGGTGTATGGCCTCCTTGGCAGCTTCATCTGCTTTTTCATTTCCCGGGATGTTCCGATGTGATGGAACCCATGATACTGTGATTTTCTTCCCCTGGTCAATAAAGTAGTGGATGTTGTCTTGAATTTTTTGGATGATGGTGTTTTTTGAATAGCTTTGTTTCATCGCTGCAATGGTGCTGAGGGAATCAATATGTATTATAAAGTCTTCTTTATTTGGAATGCTTTTTATATATTCTGTTGCTTGGAATAAAGCATAAGCTTTGGCATTGAAGACGCTCATCTTATTTGGAAGATGGTATTTTCTTGTTTCTTTCTTCTCAACTACCATTGTGGCCCCAGTTTACTTGTTTTTTCGGCAATATCTCACAGGCTAATGAAGCAATCAATTGAAACTTGGTACAGTTACTAATGATGAGTCATATAATTGAACTATCTGCACAGTTTTGTACAAACTCTCCGATATCCCTTTCATTCCGGGAACTTTTTGACCTCCCCTCGTATCTCTGAGAGTTGAATAATATATTATATATTTTTTAAAATAAAATTAATGACATTGAAAATAAATATAGTTTAGTGACATCGAAAAGATTTGCAAAGGCCAATTTTGAGGCTTGTTTTCGAAGTTCTGGCGATAAAATTATTTGCAAAATGTGACTACAAACAGCAACTCACGACTTATTAATTGCACTAATTTTCAAAACTCCCGCGAGATTTTTATCCGAAAACTACATATTTTCTGGAATAAATATCTACGAGAGATGCTTCCAAAGTTCTGGGAATTTAGCTATAATTTTTATTATGTGGTTAATTTTCGTCAATATTATTATTATTATTATCGGTTTTGTCAGGTCTTGACAAGCGTCCACTAATATCAAACTTCAGCAACCTTTTGAGCCGCACTGTAACCATGGACATACGCAGCAAAATCTCAAAGAGCAATAATTTTCTTTTTGTGGAAAGAAGGTGTGAAAACATCACAAATTATTCAGCGTCTGCAAGGAGTATTTGGTGAGTCTGCAGAATCCAAAAGTACTGTTTATCGGTGGATCGATCGTTTTAAAACCGGTAGAACATCACTAGAAGACGATCCACGCAGTGTCGAACCTACGCATCAGTCGAACACCTAAATCAGACTGAACAATATTACACTAGATAGTTGCATAAACATGTCAAGACTTGTGTGGCACCAATAACATTGCCTATAAGTTCTGCGTAATTTAATTATAGCACAATTCCCAGAATTTAGGAAACATCCCTCGTATATTATGATTATTTTTATCTTGATATCCTACATCAACTAACAGTGGTTGTTCAAATTGTTTTAGTGGCTGATGGTGGTATCGCTGGCAGTTTTATACAACATTATTTTCGTAAGCGGCAGGGCAGTTTTTTGGGAACTGAATAATCGCGTGCCTACCCTCTGGTGGATACTGGACTACCTCTGTGACTTCATTTATATACTGGACAACATTGTACGTATGCATGAAGGTAAGAACAAAAGTTAGCAATTATTTATTCTCTTTTCTAACTGTAACTGTTTATGTGAATATCAAACATCGTACACTGAATGGTTGTTTTATGGCGGCTGGTGCAGCGAGGGCAACGGGGCAATACCCTCCCGATTATTTACTTTTGAAAAAGAAACAAATCTTTAATAAAAAATAATAATAGTAACACTTATTATTTTCATTTTACCTATCATAAATTAATATTTATTTATATTGAAATGTTTATAACCTAAATTTGCATCTCCCGCGTTTCGCTTCCTAAAAAAAATGTTTTTGGAATGGACATACGCCAGGCAGGGCAAAAGAGCGAATGTCTCAATTTTTTGTACGAGTGTTCATGCGGGGTACAAGCGGGGGTGAAGGACGAGCAATAGTATGTGACCTGTAGCAGCCATTGCAAGTGCGTCAAACCATATTTTGTCCGTAGTTTCAATTATCAGTTGGAGTGCTTTATTTTGACTTTTTTTGTAGTTATGTGTTATTTGAAGGTTATGTATGTTCGATGTTTTAATAATACATTATTAAAATAGTGTTTTATTAGTATATTTATTATATAAAAGCTACTTATTTATTGTGTTACAAATACTCGAATGTATAAAACAATAGCCAGTTAAAAAAAAAAACATGTCTACTTGTACAATTGAAAATTGTTTAAAATAAAACGTCCTTCCAAGAAACTTTTTCAAGTAAATACCCCCTTTCCTTCTTTGATACAACTGCGATTTAGTGATAAAGGAATCTATCAATAAAATCGACTATATAAATCATTAAAAGTTATGTTCAAGTGCAATGAATTGTTTACAATAATTATCATTGGATTTGATACGAGTGTATCGATATAAACTATTAATTAATTAATTAATTCGAAGTGTTGCGGCGTGAAATTTAGCGATAGTTTACAACCGGATAGGTACAAGTGTAAATTAATAGGATTACTATATCTCTAGTAATTTCCACTCCTTGTAGTTCCATGTAATGCTGTCACTGTATTTCAAATTAAGATGTTTCTCGAAACACTGAAACAGAGAATCACGTTGCACATTCTATAAGAATAAATGTAAATTTTACTTTTTTCATTCATTGGTATTTAACAGTCGAGATTTTTCCTCCTCGTTGTTTATACCCATCGTTGATGAAAAGTCGTGAAAAGACTGCGAGGGCTACCTTTTAAGTTTTTGCAAAAACTTAGAAAGAAAACATTTTTTTAATTTTTTTTTTCCAAAATATTCGTTTTTAAGATTTATACACTTTTGCATGCGTTCAAACCAATTCTCAAAATGTTTTTTCCACTCTGAAGAATGGTATCTCAAAAACATTGGTTTTCCAAGGCTTCAACAGCTTTTTGAGGTGATGAAAATTGCTGTCCACGCATTTTTTGTTTGACATTGGGGAACAAAAAAAAGCGTTAGGGGATAAATCAGGTGAAAACGGGCAATGAGGCATTAATTCAATGATTTTCTTCTTCAAATAATCATTTGTTTGACGTGCTGTGTGGGAACCTGCATTGTCATGATGAAGAAAGATGCGACGTTTTTTGTTGTTTTCCCTGATTTTGTCGAAGACTTCTGGCAAACAAATTATTGTATAACATTCAGCATTAACTGTTCTCCAATCCACTAAAGGAATGATTGCGACATGTCCAGTACAACCGAAGAAACAAGCGATCGTTTTCTCGGGATTGCTTCGTGAACGAACAACTTTTGTGGGTTTCGGTTCATCTTGGAACACCCAGACAGTGCAACAATCCACTGTCTGGGTGATCTTAATTTTTGGTTCATATGAATAAATCCAAGCTTCGTCACCTGTAATGATGTTGTATACGGATTTTGCAGTGCCTAGGTTGAATTTTTTTAGCAGTCCCTTACACCAATCAACACGAATCTTTTTTTTTAGCTTCGGTCTAATAATGCGGAATCCATCGGGACAGATCAACAGATTTTTTCACAGCTAAATGTTCATGCAAAAGCGAATGTATTGCAATCTGCGATATGTCAAAGGATGCCTCTATCTCACGGTCACAAGCGGATGTTTTTCAATCATTTTGCGCACAGCATCAATGTTTGTTTTTAATCACAACCGATTTTGGTCGACCTTCACGAGATACATCACTGACGGACGCACGACTATGACGAAATTCTGCAAACCAATTGTAAACAGTCTGTACTGATGGTGCTTCATTACCAAAAGTTGAACGAAGCGAATCTATGCATTGTTGTTGAGTTAGGCCTTTATTAAAATCGTAAAAAATCATCCAACGAAAATCTTCACGAGTAATATCCATTTTTTGAGAAACTTGTTTTGTTTAAACGCTCACTCTCAAGAAACTACTCGGTCAATTTATAAGCTGCCACTGATTTCACAATAACAAATGTCAAATTTTACGAATATAGTAATGACACATTTTAATATTGCCATCCAGAGGTCGTTTGTAAAAACATAAAAAATAACCCTCGTATATTTAATAATAATAATTAATTGTTAATTAATAAATATTGAGCTACGCTGAAACTGGGATCACTTTGTAGCTCTAGAGTGATTTTGTTGTGTATAATCTCTCTAAATAAATAAATAAATAAACATCGTTTCTGAAATAAGCAGAAATTTTATAAATAGCATTTTATTTTATAAACATAATGCAGGTTATACTCCACGAGGATGAACTTTATAACATGAGCCGGAGGCGAGTTTTGTAGTCATCTGAATGTAATACCTATTATATGCGAGTCAAATGCAATATTTAATCCAAATAGGTAGTGATAAAGGCTAGGTAACTTTTGCAGGATTTCAATAAGATCATTTAAAAAGTAGAATATTTAATTTAACTCTGATTATTTCAACCCTCGCCTACGAATCGGGTAGTAAAACTCATCCCCGTGAGATGTAACTTCTACTATATGTGTCGCGCCCGCAAGGTGCGTAAAAAGGTTTGTGAAAAAATGAATATTACTCGTGAAGGTTTTCGTTGTATGATTTTTTACGATTTTAGTAAAGGCCTAACTCAACAGCAATGTATAGATTGGCTTCGTTCAATTTTGGTAATGAAACACCATCAGAAAAGACTGTTTACAATTGGTTTACAGAATTTCGTCGTGGTCGTGCGTCCGCCAGTGATGAATCTCGTGAAGGTCGACCAAAATCGGTTGTGATTAAAAAAAACATCGATGTGCGCAAAATGATTGAAGAAAATCGGCATGTGACTTATCGTGAGATAGAGGCATCCTTTGACATATCGCAGACTGCAATACATTCGATTTTGCATGAACATTTAGCTGTGAAAAAGATCTGTTCCCTATGGATTCCGCATAAAAAATTCAACCTAAGAAAAATCCGTGTACAACATCATTACAGGTGAAACTTGAATTTATTCATATGAACCGGAAACTAAGCATCAATCCACTGTTTGGGTCTTCCAAGATGAACCGAAACCCACAAAAGTTGTTCGTTCACTAAGCACTTCCAAGAAAATGATCGCTTTTTTCTTCGGTTGTACTGGAGGTGTCGCAACCATTGCTTTAGAGCAGAGCCCTTTTTAGAATCAATTCCTATGGCGGAGCCCCTAGGCCGACCCTATGTCTTACAAATTTATGGCTTTTAGAAGTAATGGTACGGGAGAGGGGGTAGATTTTTTGGTTAATATAAATTCACTTTTCTCTTTCACAGCTCGCATATTGATGGATAGACAAATTTTTATAAAATGAAGCAAAGAATCAAAATACACACAGATTATTTTAACAAAAACGCATCTCGCCGATCACATTCCAGGTAGTCATAGAGTTATAAACCGGGTAGAGTCAGAAATCACTCGGACATATGTTGTACATACATACATACAACTTGGCCAATTTTCTTTCAGAATGTAATTTCCAGTTTTCTTATATTTATTATATTTTGTTTCTTATTTCTAATTCTAATTTATTCCATTTTTATTTATTTTATTTCCTGGAACGGCTGCGGAGCCCCTGAGAAGTACACGCGGAGCACTGGTTAGGAACCGCTGCTTTAAAAGATCGGAAAACAGTTAATGCTAAATGGTATACAACAATCATGAAAAACACGCAAAAACATCGCATTATTCTTCATCATGACAATGCAAGCTCCCACACAGCAAGTCAAACAATTGATTATTTTAAGGAGAAACGACATTTTTTGTTCCCCAATGTAACAAATAATGCGTAGACAGCGATTTTTCATCAGCTCAAGAAGCTGTTGAAGCCTTCGAAAACCCTTTTTTTGAGATGCCAGCTTTAGAGTGGAAAAAATGTTTCGCAAATTGGTTTGAACGCATACAAAAATGTATAAATCTTAAAGGCAAATATTTTGAAAAGCAAGAAAACAGTTTGTTCAAAAAAAAAAAAATCTTTCTTAGCTTTTGTAAAAACTTAAAAACTTGCCCTCGTATTACTATTTTGGTAAACTTTGGCCAGCAAAAATATTTCCCAACTTACTCACACGTCACGTTTTCGAGAAAAATCGTATTCTCTCTATCTTGATACAGTCTGCATGTATAGATTTAGAATATTACCTGAATATGAATGATTATTAGAGTCCGGCAAAAATATGCAACGGTACTTTAGTTAGGTGTTTTTCAATAAAAAGCGGCACATGTGTTATCTGTAAATAAAATGTAATTATATATATTTGTAATGTGCTCTGCTGACAAATAGCGTAGCGTATAAAAATTTAATATCTTTTCAAAAAATGACCAATGACAAAGGAGTGACCGGAATTACCTATGTCGGATATAATCCCAAAATAATGAGGTGTCGTTATTAAGATAAGAATTTATTGCGGTACAAGTGTTTTATTCTTTTGTTTTTTGTTAAAATAAAGTTTAAAATAGCACGCCTATTGCAAAAGTACCATTGCATATTTTTACCGGTCTCTAATGATTATATATGGATTAAAGTTTGTTCTAAAACTTATAAATAGCACTATGTACTTGTATTTGCAAGTGCAGTATTTACTATACAGACTATACTAATACCTCAAGTTCTAATTTCCAATCACAATCATTATCGAGATTTAGAGTAGTTGTGTAAAGTTTGAATACAATGTGGTTTTCGCCATCATAGCCAGAGCAGGGCTGCAATGTACGGATGACCAGTTTTGAACGGGATTAATTCGTGCGGTAGCCGCATGCTTACCACATAACTTCACATAGGTCAATGCTGCTATGCTCCAATCCTTGATGTACGATATCTTACGTCTAAATCTAAATATAATTCAGGGTTAGAAGGACATTAATTTAATTAGTTTCAAGTTTTATTTCAAATTTGTAAATCTGCTTCAAGAATCAAGAGTTAATGTTATTAGATTAATAGAATTAGGATAGGTCACGGTCGGTATGTGGAATCGCTCCACAAATGGAGTAGAGCATTGTCTCCACAATGCCCTTTGAGGGCACACTATGGTCAATCTACAGACTTCCTGATTGCAACTCACATTGTAGTTAAATATATATCTAACTTGAATGATTGGCTGTATCGAATGTAATTTATTAGGTTGTGTAATAAATTCCCGCATTTTTAGGGTTTTGTAGGTATGACCAAAAAACCCTTATACCGTCATTTTGTCGTCTGTCTGTCTGTCTGTCTGTCTGTTTGGTAAAAATTGTAGCCAAACGGCTAAACCTAGAGAGTTGAAATTTGGCATGCTTATACAACTCTTTGACCCGCACATAGGAAAAATACTAAAACATCTAAAAAACATACCCCCCTAAAAATATAAGCAAATATGTGCTCATCGAAAACAAAATTTTTTTTTTTTAATTCTGAATTGTGTATCAAATGAAATCCCTTAGTACGTGGATTAACGATCAAATTATTATTTTTGCAAAATAAATTATTTTAATGCGATTTTTGCCAAAATTGAGCAAAAAAAATTTTGTCCCACACCTGTAGCCCAGATGGTTTAAACTAAAAATCTAAAAATATTCTAAGCAATGTATATTGGTGTGAACCGAAATAGTACAACAGGAATTTTTGATCAGATTATGTTTTTGGAAAATAACGCATTTTTTGTGGTTTTTGGTTCACAAAGTACAAAAGTTATACCAATGTAAGACACTCACATGCAAGGCGTGCGATAGCGTAATGGGTTAGAGCACTGGTGTCGTAAGCTAAAATGCGCTGGAAAACGAAGGGTTTCGAGTTCGAGTACGGAGTGAATTTTATTTTTTTTTTGCATTTTTATTATGTTGAAATTATTTTCTCAAAATTCTAGTTATATTTTGACAAAAGTTGTATTTAATTTTTAAGAGCGTAAATTTAATAACCAGTCTTATTATATGATTAACAGACGATAAATTATTTTAAAAATATCGTTCATTTTGCCGTGATTACTACAAAGTAAAATTTGTCTTACACACTCAGCATATCGCCTTCACTTATTATATACCTGCGAAACCCTGAAATGTGTGAATATTCACACTTCACATAAATTTTTTTTGTATTTTATCTCTTATGTTCACTTCTAAATGAAAGTGATGATCACTTTTCGTGATCACTGAAAACGGAAACAGATTGTTGAGCAGTTTCCGAAACGTCCGAATTTATTTTTTATATACTCATGAAGTATTATATCTTTCTGATACTAATACTCATTATATTGTACTATTCTAGCCTAGTACTATCAGCAATGGCAAACGTCCAAAATAACGGTGTCCGCGTTAAGTTTATATATGCATTATTAAGTGTTTTTCGTGCTCTATAAACTTATCTGCTTTAATTTTCGGAATTAATAAATTTTAATTGAATTTGAGGCTTTTGAAATAAAAGTTCCAGAAGGTAAAAAAAATCATTTTCGACATCTGCTCTATTTTGCCTTTCGTTGTGGTCAAAAAGCTACGGAAGCAGCTCGCGATATTTGTGACGTATATGGAGTAGATGCTATAGCTCCGAGGACCGCGCAAGATTGGTTTTCCTTTGGTGATGCACCTTGCTCTGGCCGACCTTTCGACTTCGACGAAGATCGTCTCAAGATGTTTTTGAACAGTCGTTCAGTTTGAGTTGGTCGAAAAGATGAAATGTGCCTTTAAGACCATCGCCAACAATTTTCACTCCATGGCTTTTACTCAAAAACTTGGAATTGGGTAAAATTTTACAGAAATTATTCGAAATTTTTCGTTTTATCAAAAAACGTCTCAAATAAAAGTTATTAGTTATTGCTTTTATAGCAACTTTTGTTTAATAAATTTTTTCGAGATATTTTTGATCAACTCGTGCCATTGGTGGTAGAAGCTTAAATATGAAGTTTCATAAAAATCCTTTCAGCCGAATTTGCTCTGCACGTGTACACAGACAGACAGACGGACGGACAGACAGACAGACAGACAGACAGACAGACCGACAGACATCATGCTAAAAATAGTCAAAACGTTATGTAGGGACCTCAATTCGTGGAGATCCATCGAAATCTCGAAACGTCAAAATTGGTATGATCACAATACCTCCCTTATATATGTTGGCGGTCGGTAAAAAGACAGCCTATTGTGGCTTATTGCCTTGTGGGTTCCAAAGATATAGCATTTAAATTGTAGAGTTCTGCAGATGTAAGAAGGTTGAAGACCACTGGACTAAACTAATGAAAAAGTAAAAATGCATGATTTTTCTCCATAAACGTTCATTTTAAGTAACACCTGTTTAAACTTTTCAATTGTAATGTAGTTTTTAATTACAGTTTTATTTGTATTTTGTATATTACAAATTGCAACGTTTTCAAGAGAAATATTATGTATTTTTTAGAGTCACTTAAAATTTCTATTATAAAAATATTATCACTTTGTATCTCAAAAATATTAACGTTTGTAATAATGTTTTTATTAATCGTTGTATGCAGGGCTGAGAATATTGAGTCATATTGTCTCAAGTACAACGCTTTCGCTTCTTGAAACTGCATTTTGTTTTAAGTGCTTTTATACTCTTAACATCAATAAGCTTAGAATCTAGAAAACGATACAATATTCTCGTATGTACCTTTATATTGAGTTACACAAGATTCTTAGAACCATCAATAATATATTATCTTATGCACTGAAAACAAAGAGGTGAACAAGAAAAATATTTACATTAACTGTTAAAGTTTACACTGTTATATTATAGTTTTGTTTTGGTTTCTGAAGATAATTAGCATATCAGAAACCGATATAATATAAACAAATTGCTGTGTTCAAAATTCACGCGGACAACACCGAAAAAGTGATAAAACTAACAAAACATGTCATTATGTCCAACATACAAGTTAAATAAATAAATAAATAAACACGTTTAAAAATAAAATGCAGTTTAACATAGGCAATATAAATAAAATGAGAACGTATAATGTGAAATTCCGCAAAATTAAATAATATATTGTTGTACAGGGTGTAGCCAGCATAATTTGCTGATTTGGATTGGGCGCAAGAAAGTGTCTGAAGCATTGCTATACAATATGATCGAGAAAAAAAGATGTCTAGATAGACATGGAATTCATTTCAACAGAATTTTCCACTTAACATTTTAAGTTCAGGGCCTACTAAACTTTTTTTTTCGATCATATTTTATTTTAAATGTATGTAATTTAGAAACCTATTAATTATCTTAAATATATACTAATAAATTCAGGTTAATTTAACATTATTTATGAAATTTATTTTTAAATTTGCAGTTTACAGTATTAAAAAAATTATTTTACTTTAATTCTTATCAGCAAAACATTGATGTATGCAAACTGTACAACTCCTCGGGGCAGCCCCCGTTTCCCCGCCTAAAGAGGCGTTGGCTTCATAACAACTCGTCCTCGTTCAGTCTCTATGTTATACTACCTCATTGGTGCGGATGGTTTCATTCAAATGGGTGGGTCGGGAAGTTTTTCTCCCTTCCACTTTAGTACCGAGAATGCGTTGAAGGAACAGCGCGCGTTTGCCGCAAAGGCTCAAGATTATTAAATTAAATGTTGTCTCGTAACTTGTAGTGGTGGGGGTAAATAGCGAACTTACCCGTAACTACCCTGATATTGATTACAGCAAATTGAAAAAATGCATAGAACAAATAAGATTTGTTTTCTTATAAACAATTTTTATTATATGGTTTTTTCTGTTAAGATAGTTCTGTTTATAAATGAAATATTTTAAGTATTTTAGTACCAGTTTTAACCCAGAAACATCCCCTAAGAAAGAAAATTTTGAGATATCATGAATCCCGCGCGGATCCCGTGGGATTGAAAAGTGTGCGGGATTGCAATCCCTAGTTTCAAAATGAAATAAGCATTCATTTTGTGAGTATGTGCTTCAAAGTCAGAAAATCATTCATTACATTCTTCAAAAAATGTACTCTTTTCATTTGCATATTTCACGTAGGTACATAGTTCTGTTCATTGAAATTTCTACAGAAATTTCCGGTCGAGAAAAAGGACAGCTTCTTTCCAAATCTGAAGGAATATTCACTGCATATTGGATTTGAGCTTTAATGTCCAGAATTATATGTTACGACCCATCTCTGTGAAGTTGGCCCAACTATTTAAATCAAGAAAATTGTGAATTTATGTTTAAATAAAGTAAATATAATTTAAGATAAATAGTTTTTAATAACAGTACCTAAAAGTATTTCAGTAAAATATTTTTTGATATTTTCAAGTATTTATTTAGCGTATGGCTGCATACATTTACATAATATAATCAAATCACATAATACCTATAAAATAACACAAATACAAATAGTGAAATATAATGTTTCTAGTCACAATATAAAAGAAAAAATTCTTCCGCTAGAATGCGTGCGGTTGAATAAAAATTAGCATCATGTCCAGTTTCCAAAATATGTAAACGTAATCCTGAATGTTCCTGGTTGTTGTTTTTAATATTGGTAATGTGTTGAGATATTCTTTTTTAGGGTTTTGTAGGTATGACCAAAAAACCCTTATACCGTCATTTTGTCGTCTGTCTGTCTGTCTGTCTGTCTGTCTGTCTGTCTGTCTGTTCGGTAAAAATTGTAGCCAAACGGCTAAACCTAGAGAGTTGAAATTTGGCATGCTTATACAACTCTTTGACCCGCACATAGGAAAAATACTAAAACATCTAAAAAACATATCCACCTAAAAATATAAACAAATATGTGCTCATCGAAAAAAAAAATATTTTTTTATAATTCTGAGTAGGGTATCAAATGAAAGCCCTTGGTACGTGGATTAACGATCAAATTTTTATTTTTATAAAATAAATTAATTTGAAGCGATTTTTGCCAAAATTGTGCAAAAAATTTTTTGTCCCACACCCTGTAGCCCAGATGGTTTAAACTAAAAATCTGAAAAAATTCTAAGTAATGTACATTGGTGTGAACCGGAATAGTTCAACAGGAATTTTTGATCAGATTAGGTTTTTGGAAAAAAACGCATTTTTTGTGATTTTTGGCTAATAATGTACACAAGTTATAGCTTTGTAACAAGCAACACTCTAACGTGTGTGCTGGTCTAGTGGTATTTGACGCTGACTTTTCACCCATGTAACCCGATCCGATAGAGATCGAACCCTGGAGAAGTTGACTATATATATATATATATTTTTTTTTTAATTTCTGTATTGTTTAAATTATTTTTTCAAAATTCTAATTATATTTTGGCAAATGTTGCATTTAATTTTTCAAAGCGTAAATTTAATAGCCAGTGGAAATTGTTTAAATTATAATTTAATTCTGTTTCAATGTACACGAAATCAGAGGGGCGGAACTTATAACAACCAATGGAAGCCATAGGCGCAATTTTGAAATTCTTAATGAACCTTGCTATATAAAAAAAAATACTGCACATATTTAGAAACCTAAATAATGGTATTAGGCGTTCGAATTAAAATTAACAAAAAAAATATTTTAATATAAAATTTGTTTTCGCATCCAAAATAATCATCATTCACTTACTAAATACCTGCAAAACCCTGAAATGTGTAAAAATTCACACTTCACATCAATTTTTTCAAATATTGTGTTGATTCCCCGATATATCTTTTGGAACATTCAGAACATGTAATTTGGTATATAATGTTGGGTCTGTCTAGTCTGTCAATTTTATCTTTGATATTTGTAATAATGGTATTTCTTATACTGTTGGTATTTTTTATAGCAATTTTTATTTTGATTTTTTAGTTTTATTTTCGTGTCATCTTTAAGATTAAGTAAGTAAGTAGGTATTTTTTACACTAATTATTTGACATCAGTATTAGTTGAACTAACGTTCATACCCTAATACCCGCAAAGCAAGGAATTTGCGGGAAAACTGCATGTACAAACGATTTAACACTTGCTGCCATAGACTTGCTCCTATGCTTGTGAGTAATTATTGTTTTTATAGAATCTCTCAATTCTCATTTGTTACGTACGTTAGAAAATATATACAGATATTCATTAATTCGTCTGCTTGTTTGTTGTTTACTCAGTAAGAAAAGTTATTTTCATGTGGTTTTCTATATTTTACTTGGTATTTTTATTCCATTTTTCCAAGAGTTATTTTAAGAAACATTGCTTTCGTATATTTTATGTATAACTATTTGCTGTATAGATTGAAAAACTCGCGAACTAGAAGAGAGATGGATTGAATTCAAGCGTAAATATGTCAACACAAATACGTAAATATAAAATAAACTAAAAGAACTGACATAGTGACCTTAACGAGCTTCTGTTATTCACGTGGTATATGATTAAGCGAATGAACATTTTAGACTATTTTAAATGGGGTAATGTTTCACCAAAAAATTACACTAATGGCCGGTTGCTAAATGACGAGTTAATTATTTTACCTCGCGTTATACCTAACTACAGTTAAAGCAACATACAAAAACATGTCATGTTAACTTGTGCGATAACTCGAGTAAAAACATTTAATTCGTTCTTTACGAGGGTTACCTTTTATGTTTTTACTAACGACCACTAAATGACAATATTGAAATGTGTCGTTACTATATTCGTAAAACTGGACATTTGTTATTATGAAATCAGTGGCAGCTTATAAATTGACCGAGTAGTTTGGTGAGCGTTAAAATAAAACAAGTGAAAAAATGCATATTACTCGTGAAGGTTTTCGTTGAATGATTTTTTACGATTTTAGTAAAGGTCTAACTCAACAACAATGCATAGATTAGTTTCGTTCAATTTTGGTAATGAAACACCATCAGAAAAGACAGGGGTTTACAATTGGTTTGCAGAATTTCGTCGTGGTCGTGCGTCCGCGATGAATCTCGTGAAAGTAGACCAAAATCAGTTGTGATTCAAAAAAACATCGATGCTGTGCGCAAAATGATTGTAGAAGATCGGCATATGACTTACCGTGAGATAGAAGCATCCTTTGGCATATTGTAGTCTGCGATTTGACTACATTTCATTTTGCATGAATATTTAGCTGTGAAAAAAATCTGTTCCCGATGGATTCCACATAATTTAACCAAAGCTCAAAAAAGGCTTGTGTTGATTGGTGTAAAGGAATGCTAAAAAAATCAACCTAGGCACTGCAAAATCTATATACAACATCGTTACAGGTGATGAAACTTGGATTTATTCATATGGAAACTAAGCAACAATCCACTGTTTGGGTCTTCCAAGATGCACCGAAACCCACAAAAGTTGTTCGTTCACGAAGCAATTCCAAGAAAATGATCGCTTGTTTCTTCGGTTGTACTGGACATGTCGTAAACATTCCTTTAGAGGATCGGAGAACAGTTAATGCTGAATGGTATACAACAATTTGTTTGCCAGATGTCATCGACAAAATCAGGAAAAACAACTAGAAACATCGCATCATTCTTCATCATGACAATGCAAGCTCCCACACAGTATGTCAAACAATTGATTATTTGATGGAGAAAAACATCGAATTAATATCTCATTGCCCGTATTCACCTGATTTATCCCCTAACGACCCAATGTCAAATAAAAAATGCGTGGACAGCGATTTTCATCGTCTCAAGAAGCTGTTGAAGTCTTCGAAAACCATGCTTTTGAATGGAAAAAATATTTCGAGAATTGGTTTGAACGCATACAAAAGTTAATTGGTTTGAACGCATATAAATCTTAAAAGCAAATATTTTGAAAAGCAATAAAACAGTTTGTTCCAAAAAAAAAATCTTTCTTAGATTTTGTAAAAACTTAAAAGGTAGCCCTCGCACTAGACATCAGCATTCTTCTGTCTTCTTCGCTGATTAAGTACCTGCCAAATCCTGAAATGTATGAAAATTCACACTTCACATCAGTTCTACAAACTCATAAATCATACAAAAATTATGTTTAATTAATAAAAATTGTCCTACAATAAGAAATAGCATTCACTCAACAAGTCTCCGGTCTGACATATATATGGCAACACTGTTGATAGACCCATATGATTTCTGGATAGTACCAACCTTCAAACGATACGTGTGAAAATTTCACGACATTCTGACTATTAGTTTAGAGGTTACAGTGGTTTTAGTGACTCCAGTTTTGTAATTTTCAAAAGAATGGATAAAAAAGAATTTCGTGTGTTAATTATTTGTTTTTTGATGGGAAAAAATACTGTTGAAGCCAAACAGTGACTTGATAAGCGTTATAGAGACTCTGTACCAGGCAAATCAACTATTACTGATTGGTATGCTGAATTTAAACGAGGTCGTACAAACACCGATGATGCTGAACGCTCTGGTTGCCCAAAATAGGCAGTTGTTCCGGAAAACATAAAAAAAGTCCACAAAATAGTTTTGAAATACCATAAAGTGAAGTTACGTGAGATAGCTGACACCTTAAATATATCAGAAGGTAGTGTGTTTACAATTTTACACAAAAATTTGAGCATGGGTAAATTGCTTTCGAAGTGGGTACCGCGTTCGCTTACACTGGACCAAAAACAACAACGCGTCGACGATTCAGAGCGTTGTTTGGAGCTGTTCAAGCAAGATAAAAAGAATTTCTTGCGTCGGTGTGGGACAATGGATGAAACATGGATCCACTACTACACAGCTGAATCAAAAAGATTGTCAGCTGAGTGGACAGCAGCCGGTGAAAGTCGTCCAAAGCGACCAAAAACTGAAAATTCAGCTGGCAAGGTTATGGCATCCGTATTTTGGGACGCGCATGGTATTTTGTTTATCGACTATCTTGAGAAATATAATACTATCAATAGCGAATACCACATGGCATTATTGGATCTATTGAGTGTAGTAATCAAGAAAAAACGGCTTCACATATAAAAGAAACAGTGCTCTTTCACCAAGACAACGCCCCGTGTCACAAGTCGATGGTTAAATTGAATGAATTACGCTTCCTCACCCACGATACTCTCCAGATCTAGCCCCTAGCGACTGCTGGCTTTTTGCAGACCTCAAAAAATACTCCAGTGAAAGAAATTTGACTCAAATGAAGAAGTGATTGCCGAAACCGAGGCTTATTTTGAGGGCAAAGACAAAGCGTTCTACAAAGAAGGCATCGAAAAGTTAGAGGAGCGTGGTATAATGAAATCAAGTTGAACTAACTCTCACTTTCAAATAAACAAGAGAAACAAAAAATTGCATATTTTACATCACAACTACGAATCAACATGTTTATTAGAAATTTCCGGATTAAATGTTCTATTGAAGGTTTGCTTTTTACCGAAGACGAATTATTTTATGTTCGTTCAATTAAATTCGGAGTGGGTCTTCCAAGTTTTTTTCTTTTTATATTAGCTTTATCAGAGAGTATGTTGATGAGTAAAGTCGAATTTCTAAAAAAAAAAAAAATCCGTTTTCTTAGTTAGACCGGAGACTTATTGAGCGACGTGGTATATATTAATAAAACATTTTAACAATAATTTTGAAACTATTTAGTAATTGTGCTGGTATCGTGACAATATAATCGTGTTTAGATGTCCAAGTAAACTTAGTTTTACGTCACGAAACCATAAACAAACAAGTGGTCGTCCTAAAGCCAAGTGGTTGGTTGCTTTCTGTTTTTAATTGGATCGAACGCGCGTGCGACATCTCATAGATGATAAATGAATCAATTATTGGTTAACACGCAAACCTTTAGACGTACAGCAGAATTAGTCGTATTACAAGTTATAAATTTAGTCATTAAGGGGAGATCACTCTGCAAAGTAATTGTTTCGCGTGTATCTTGTGCTGTCTTACTCCAGCGTCATGTTGGTTGCATACGGTACAGGGATTAGTAGATTGTAGTTTATATAAAGTAATGTTTAGTTTAATTTAGAATTAAGATGCTATTTTATGTTATATCTTTAATTACTATAAATGGCGGTGCTTAGCAAATGAATAAAAATATTACATTACGGATTATTTTACATTAGCTTACTAAATTTTGCATCCGTTATTTGGACCACCAGTATTATAAGTATGTAAATAAAATTGAAAGGATTCAGATTAAGCTTTAACCGCCCTACCTTTGGGCTATTATTCAAAAAGTAGGTAAAAAATCATCGGATTAAGATTTAATTAATTGCAGATATTTATACACGACCGGTAAATGAAAAACAAAAATAAATAGTCATGCATTTATTTTTTTGTACCTGAACGTACGGGATATGGCTTGTTGCATTCGGGCGATAATATAGCGGACGTATCACGTACGTTCGTATGGGTAGGGCGGTTAAAGTACCTTTGCTATAAAACACCCCTTATAAAAATCATGAATCTGCCTGTGTTGTTTCCAATATTTGAACATTAAAAAAGTGTGATTTTTCACACATTTCAGGGTTTTGTAGGCATTTAATAATTGTAAGAAGCCAACATAATACTGGATGTCTAGGAATATTGGTCTATAATCAAAATCAACAGATTTTTAACTATCATATTTATTCGTTATTTGAGAACTGAGAGCTTCCATTTAATTTTTCTCTTGTCTAGGAACACCAAGATCAGGTTATACCAAGTTATAGTATGTCTAGTACTTATGTATTGCTCCGAAACATGGCCCTTAACAAAGCGTGATCGACAACAGGTCATAGTTTTCGAAAATAAAATATTACTTGGTCCCATTCATATTGATGGTGAATGGAGAATCCGTAAGAACAAAGATATCTGAGAACTGTACTCAAGACCAAGTATAACACAAGAACTCAGAGGCAGACGATTACAGTGAATAGGACACGTTATGAGGATGAGGGAGGACATAATGGTTAGGAAGATATGGGAAGGAAGATAGAATACTAGTCGACCAGTGGGAAGACCTCGCAAGAGATGATATATCAGCTAACCGAAGATCTAACGAGTATTGGTATACAGGGTACTTGGCAAGACCTGACAATGAATAGATCGAGATGGAGGACTTATGTGAGTGAGGCCAAAAGTCAACCTAACTGATAGCGCCCAAAAAAGAAGAAGAAGAAGAAATCATAGACATATCTTACTGCATTGATTTACAGAATGACCTGCACAACTCTGTGAATGGCGTAACGCCACTGGATTATTCTTTAATATTGTAAAATGTATGATAATAACTTACTTCAGAAAACTTAATATTATAAAATATAAATACACTATAGAAGCAGTAGCGGCGCTAGCTCTTAAAATCTGAAGAGGCCAGGAAATATTTGAGGAGGGTATCATTTTTATCGTTATTAATAGACAGGTGAAAATACAAGTGACGACCTAAAAAAAAGGTTAGGTTAGTTAAAAAACAGATCCTTGTTGCGCACACATTTTTTTTTCAACCATTTCTGGAGGGGCCAACTGGGGGCCAGAGCAATTGGTATCCCCCCGGACACCCTCTAGCGCCGTCACTGTATAAGGGGTTGCACCGTTCCGCGAACAGTAATAATAAAAGATCTGAGAATCCTACATCTGACAAAAGATTTTCGCCAAAAATGATCATACATTGCCTTATTAAATTCCTGCGTAAGACCTAGGGGAAAGTGGAGCACAATTTTTCAGAACGATTTTTGTAACCAATAATTGAATTTCCTGCCAAATTTTGATAGAAACAGTTGGAACACTTGTTTCTGACTAATTTAGAATAAAACTAATTATACATATACAAATATAGTCGTTGCTTTTTTGTTTTTCTTATTTTGTTCAATAAAGTAAGATTTTAAGTATATTTTATCACAATATGTTTTTCTAGTCATAAGTTTCACGCAATTGGCAATTGTTGGTAAATTTTTCTTATACTTTTATCTAAATACGTATATCATTACTTTTAACATAACCTCAAAAAATATATGACTTATGAGAAAGTTAATGTTAGTGTGTTGGATGAGATACTTTTACCCAGTTACAGGTGGGGCAGATTTACACAACATTAACTATAAGATCTATTGCTTCGTTAATAAGCAAGCCATTCTTACAAGCATTTATTCCAACAAACATTATAAACTTTTTTAAAAATACTGGACTCTGGCCATTGGACAAGTTAGTATTTTCAGAAGAGGATTTTTCACCGAGTTATGTTACCGACCGAGACCGAATCATCGGAAGTATTCGTTACTGAAATTGCCAAAATATGCCATATCCTGAAAAGTCACCTATTAATGACACTGAACCTCATGCATCTACTTCTACCGCCACTGATTTAAAAATTGAGGAAAAAGTGGTTCAGAATTTAAACCATGAATCAATTGTAAGTCTATCGACTTGTTCTCCAGTTGTTTCAGGGAAAAATTCAGGAAAATTTTTAAGCAATAAATTAACACCTGAACAAGTTCGTCCGTTACGAAAAGCAGGGTTAAGTAAAGGAAAAACTAAGATAAACTAAAGAATGTCCAGAATTTATACAGGCAGAAAAAAACAGACTTGTTGGAATTGAAGCTGAAAGGAAAGATAAAAACAGAAATCAGCGGATGCAAAAAAAAAGATAGGTGACAAAGAAAATTGTTATGGACAGCAAAAAGATAAAGATAACTAAGAAATTAGAGCCTGATAGCAGTGATTCAGATATTTCGGTAAAGGAAAAAGAAAGTGATAGTGATCTTGTTTTAGATGAGTTTGTTAATGATTATAAGGAAGACGACTCAATACAGAAGGATGACTTCTTTATGGTTAAATTCGCAGGAAAATCATCAGTTATATTTTATGTTGGCCAAGTTTTAAATATTGATTATGAGATTACAGTAAAGTTTTTACGTATGAAAGCTTCTACAGGAACATTTTGTTTTCCATTAGTGGATGACATTAGTATAGTTGACAAGACGGATATTAAATGTAAATTGTCAACTCCAAGTTGTTCAGGAAAATCTAGAATGCCTTCTGAATATAGGTTCAATTATACATTTGATTTATATAATGTCCACTAGATATTTTTTGTTTGTATCTTATATAAATAAACAAAATTATTATTTTTGGTAATAAAATATTTCATTGGTAAACTGCCCCATCCCTAAGGCAATTGTGCCCCACCCGTGGGGCAGGTTTGTCCAAAGAAGTGCATATAATTAAATACTAATTGATAAATAGTTATTATAAACAACTTGATAATAACTATTGCAAAAGATGTTTTAAGGTTGTATCTAATCATCCAGTGTCTAAAATTGTCCAATTTCAATAGACAAGAGGCAAAATTTTTAATTAATAAAAAAAATGGCCAATTGTGCCCCAATTTTCCCTACTTGAATATGGTTTCATTATATGAGCACCATATCAAACAAAATATCAGAAAGAAATTGAAGGTATTCAAACTAGATATTTCGGTATTGTAGAATTACGAATGTCGGAGGTGTATCCAAAATACACATCTTCAGAAGAAATAGCTACATGTTGTGTCAGGATCTAGGCTGCGAGAAGGGAGTTATAATCTGATCGTCTGTTCTTATATTATATCGTTGTCGTTATCGTTAGTTATTGACGAGTTTCAACCAGATATTATGCCAGGTTTTGGAGAAACTAAGATTGAGTCGTTGTGCAAACGATTCAGACTGTCATTTCCAAAAACAGTTAGTATGTACATTTAGACAATACATTGACTACGGTGGGCTAAACATTCCTTTACTTAGATTTAAATCCATTATTTCAGTGTTATAAGGCAATACCGTGTAGTTCTGCTGAATGCGAAAGAGGATTTAGCTCTGTGAATTTAATAATAGTGCATGTGTCAAATTTAATGTTCATAAATTTGCATGGTCCTCCAATTGAAATTTGGAAACCACATAATCCCAATAATATAAAAAGCTTCTCCTGTCGATTCGTCCAGTCGGAATAATTCGGGATGATTCGTCTGATTTCGGAGACATAAACAAGAAATTCCAGACACCCCTATATACTTTAACCGACATGAATAATATTTTGCAGATTTCTTCTCTAAGAAAGTGGATAAAATAACATATGGAAATGTCTAGGGTTTTGTAGGCATAAACGAGATACTCTAAACTCTCCTATATCCTTTGACCGATATGAACAATATTTTCTAGATTTATTCTCTAAGAATCTAAGAATATAATTACATACAGAAATGTTTAGGGTTTTGTAGACATAAACGAAAAACTCTTGACACTCCTATATGCTTTGACCGATATGAACAATACTTTGCAGATTTATTCTGTAAGAATCTACAATTATAATTACATATACAAATGTCTAGGGTTTTGTAAGCATAAACAAGTAACTCTAGACACTCCTATAGCCTTTGACTGATATGAACAATATTTTGCAGATTTATTCTTTAAGAAAGTGGATAAAATAACATAAAGAAATGTCTAAGGTTTCGTAGGAATAAACAAGAAACTTAGACGCTCTTATAATCTGTAACCGATGTGAATAATATTTTGCAGGTTTATCCTTATATAATACTGACCTTATATTTATTTACATGATTATTTAATCTAATTTGAGATATTTAATATATTTTAGTAAATTAGTGTACAAATAAATTAAACGTATTAAATTATCTAACGTAATACATTTTCAAAAATGTAAATGAGTAAAACTCGCCTTGGTAAAAATTTTAATTTTTACCAAGAATTACCGACCGAGTTTGGTCATTCATATCAGCGCCACTAGGTGACAACTTATTTGTGTGAATTTAAAATTGGTTGAACTGAGTAAAAATGAATCGTTTTCTATCTTAAAAAGTTTATGAATAAATAATTCGTAATAATTATTTGTCCAGTTTTTAATAATGGGAGAAAAATTGATTCAATTTGAATTGGATGAAGTAGGGCTTATGGTCAAAGAAGTCACAGGCGTCCAGCAAGTTCCACATTAAGGTAATGATGTGTTTGCCAACACATTTGGCAACGGGTGCACTAGTTATTCAATAATAAAATATGTACCCCACATTATCTAATTGCATTAAAACATTGCTACGGTCAGAACTGCCTACGGCTTATTTTGAAATTCCTTACGTAAGTGGGGGAGAGCTTCCTCACTTTTACATTTAGCACTACACCACTGGATTGCTTCTATTCGCACTTCACATCAAAGTTTAATTGAAAACCGTTTGACAATTTTCAGTCAATACAAACCACCGTTTGAGAATTCCAGCTCTCAAACAAACGTCTGCTTCTGACAATTGGCAACTAAACATAACATTGTGACACTCCTTTGATATATCTAAGACGTTATATTTTTTCAAGAGATTTCAAAAGTTTAATATTTACTTTAACTACCGTGACAATTTTTGTTTCATTTCTAAACTTGAACGGAAACGGAAATCGAGTTTCAGAAACAGTAGTTGAATGCACTTCCTTTAAAAATTATAAATTTCGCTCTATTTTCTTTTTAGTTCATGGTATAGTGTAACTTTATCCGGGTCAGGATAGAAATGTTCATAAAAACGCTTTAAGATATATATGTGCATTTTATTTAGAAGCACATCTACGCCATTTATAATTTTGGAACAAAAAAGTAAAAAATTAAGAATTATGGCTAGCTGCAAGGTAAATAATAGGAGTAAGAACGGGGATAAATATAAAAATAAAAACTAAACTATTAACTGAAAAATGTTACCACCAACTTACCTATTAATTAATGTAAACTTAAAGAGATTCTCGCACGTTTATTTTATCCCGGCGTTTATTTTAAACAACACAACGTTTCACCAACAACATTGTTGGCTTCTTCACGTGCTATAACAATAACATACAATCAAGTAACAATCTTATATAGTTATAAATTAATTTACCTATGTTAGTTAAACGTCACTCTAACAACATGTACATCAGTCATCTCCAAGGATGGTGAAATTGCAGAAGTAACATTGACAAAATATTTTGTATTTGAAAAATACAGAAAATAGGAAAAACCGGAAATAAACTTAAATATCGTACATATATAATTAGCTACCGTGTGTTAGTGATTTTGTAACACTATGACGTCATTTTTCCTAAGGTTCTCGTGATTGGCTAACTGGGAAACAGGGTGTTCCCAGTTTGACTTGATTGACAGGTATTTTGCAGATTTATTCTTTAAGAATCTACGAATATAATTACATATAGAAATTTGTAGGATTTCGTAGGCATAAACAAGAAACTCTAGATACTCCTATATCATTTGACTGATATCAACAATATTTTGCAGATTTATTATCTAAGAAACTGCGAATAAAATAACATATAGAAATGTCTAGGGTTTTGTAGGCATAAACAAGAAACTATATACACTGCTATATCCTTCGACCAATATGAATAATATTTTGCAGATTTATTTTCTTAGAATCTACAAATATAATTATTTACAGAAATGTCTAGGGTTTCGTAGGCATAAACAAGAAACTTTAGACACTGCTATATCCTTTGACCAATATAAACAATATCTTGCAGATATATTCTCTAAGAATCTACAAATATAATTACATACATAAATGTCCAGGGTTTCGTAGGCATAAACAAGAGACTCCTATATCCTTTGACCGATATGAACAATATTTTGCAGATTTATTCTCTAAGAATCTGCGGATAAAATAACATACAGAAATATTTAGGGTTTCGTAGATATAAATAAGAAACTCTAGACACTCCTATATTCTTTGATCGATATAAAAAACATTTTGCAAATTTATTCTCTAAAAATCTGCGGATACAACATCGTATAGAAATATCTAGAGTTTCGTAGGCATAAATAAGAAACTGTAGACACTTCTATATTCTTTGATCGATATGAAAGATATTTTGCAGATGTATTACTTAAAAATCTGCGGATAAAATAACTTATAGAAATGTATAGGGTTTCGTAGGCCTAAACAAGAAACCCTAGGGTACTCCTATATCCTTTGACCGATATGAACAGTATTTTACAGATTTATTTTCTAAGAATCTACGAATATAATTATATGCATAAATGTTTAGAATTTCGGAGACATGAACAAGGGACTCTAGATACTCCTGTTTCCTTTGACCGATATGAACAATATTTTGCACATTTATTCTCTAAAAATCTACAAATATAATTACATAAATAAATATCTAGGGTTTCGTAGGCATAAACAAGAGACTGTAGATACTCCTATTTCCTTTGACCGATATAAACAATATTTTGCAGATTTATTCTCTAAGAAACTGCGGATAAAATTTTATGTATAAATGTTCTGGGTTTCGTAGGCATAAACGAGAAACTCTAGACAAGCCTATATCCTTAAACCGATATGAACAATATTTTGCAAATTTATTCTCTAAGTATCTCTATTCTCTATTTCTCGAAATGTCTAGGGTTTCGTAGGCATATATTAACGTCTCAAATTATTTTTAGTTTTAACAATATAAATGTAATGTACTAAGTAAAAATGAATCGTTTTCTCATCTTAAAAAGTGAATGAATAAATAATCTAACTATATAATTAGCAAGTGCCTGTATGTAGTGTCGGTAACATTATGACGTCAATTTTTCTAAAGTTCTCGTGATTGGCTAACTGGGGACACCCTGTTTCTTGATTGGCAGACAGGTGACGCCCTCTCCCGTGATTAGCTAACTGGTGATATCCTGTCCCATGATTCTCAGACTGGCGACGAACTTAGGATACGTTAAAAAATAAAACCAAATACACATACAAACAATTGAAATTTTTATATTATAAATCCGTCATTGTTGACGGGTAATAACCTAGTTATACTATAATAACCAATGGTAGTGACTGTTAGTAATTTTAAATTTTAAACAAAGAGACTAGTGATGAATATAATAATATCAAAGATTAACAAAATTCAAACATTATGAATGATAGTAAAACCGACTACCGCATCAATATGACAGGCAGTCACACTATCCTCCCTGACAACCTGATACGCACAAATCGCAAGGTTGACAGTATCACTCCCTGTACAACATGATGCAATAATCCATCTTAAAAATCATAAACCTCCACATCCAGGTAAACCAGTGAAAGAACCCAACAGGCAATGAAATCCGGAACAATCATACAATTCGACGTACCAATCCCCCAAAATCAATGGTACGCACAAGGGTAATGAGAGAATGGTACCTCGAACGGTATATAAAGACCGAAGTTCAAAACCCCTTGAGAGCTAAACACCTGTTAAAATACATAAATTGTAACAACGACGACAAATTCATCGGTACAAACACCGGAAAAAAACATTACATAACAGTGAGAAACCTAAAAGGACATAGAGAAATAAATCATCATACAATCTGACGTACTAATTCCCCAAACATCGATGGTACGCACAAAGATCTTGCGAAATGAGTATAAAACTTCACTATACTATGCCGTACTACGATCGACATAGAGCTAAACAAGACAATGCTATTAATTTCTGACACAATAACATCCACTCCCCTATATTGGCTGTCAACCCTTTTTCCCTAATTTTTGCTGATTGTATTTTTATGTTGTGTAATTCGTTTTGTTCATCCCTATTCAGAATAAACAAAAACTATTAAGCTCCTCGCTTACTGATCAATTCTCTTAACGATCTAGTCGTAAGAACGTCGTCCTCACTTTAAAATACAAGTGATGACCCTAACGAGGCCTTTTTGGAGCTCTTGGGGGGAGCTAATCACATATTTTGACAAAAACATCTTGGGGGAGGGCTCAAGCCTCCCTGACTCAGGGGGGCACACTCTTGTGTACCCCCCTGTGTGCCTGGTCAAGCTGTTGACGGTTGAGTATAAGGCATTATTTATAATAGATTCATAGCACAAGCAAACATAAGATTCACAGTACTATATCTGTTCTGTTTATTATAAACAGATGTGCAGAATAATGACATACCTTTGCACTCATCTTTATGTTCATGCTTTGCCTTTTGTTATGGAGCTATTATAAACCAGGATTTGAATATAAAATATTCGGTGTACCCAGAATGACTCGATGCTCGGCAAAGTGCGCACATCTATTTCAAGGTGCTTGTCATTTAGCGAGTAATAGAAGAAACTTCCTAAGCGCCCTGACATCTGGTGGCAATTTGCGGAAGATACGAAAGTGGCATTGTTTTGTTTTGTTCAATGGAGAAATACGTGTTTTTTTGTTGTTTGTGTTTTATTTTTGTGAATCATGGAAAAAAACAATCAATTTTGTTGTGTGCCGCAATGTAAATTGTGAATATAGAAGAATCCCTCTTCAACATTCCATAATTTACCTATATCGAAAAAAATATCAATTGAAACGACGTTTGGAGGCAGAGAGAAAGTGGATCGTAGGTTTTTATGGACCCAAAAACTAAAAATGGGCAAAAATCCAAGCCCATGCATGCACGTTTGTTCATTGCATTTTATGGAAAGTGATTTTTACGTCCAAGAAAAGACTGAAAAAAGCACTTACCCTACCCAAAATTTGCCTAAAACATCAGTTGATATATTAAAAGGCCGTTCTACTTTTTCAGGCAGAGATATTAATTTTTACTAATATATTTACCATATTTTGGTGCTATTATATTGACAGACAGTCAAATATAATTAAAAATACAGTGAAAAACAAAAAATTTCCTTAAAATTTTAGAATAGTATATTATTACAAATCTTGTAAATCGTAGATTACCTTTAAATAAAAAAAAAGCTCGAAAAACAGGAAAAATACAACTGGTGTTCATTTTCACCATGTAAACAAATACACGAGTAAAAGTTTAATGTCACTTTCGAGTGTTCCAGCTTTGGCGCATATGGCGCTGCGATCTTAAAAAGTTTCCCCTATCAGCGAACACCACGCCGAGCACCTTGACTATTCAGTATTTGGCGAATTTTGCATCTCTGGCGCCGCCTTTATGCTATGATTGTACAATGGATCTATTATAACCTCTGAATAACCAGGATTTTCTTGTAATATTCTATAGATATATCTATAGTTTACTTCAGTGTTCCGCAATGTGTGTGCCGCGGCACACTGGTGTACCATGGTCATTAGTTGGTGTGCCGCGGAAAAATGTCAAGTTTTGGTCAATACAATGGATAAATTCGTTAAACTTACCGCAAGTTTGTCAAGTGAAACTAATGATTCCCAAGAAGAAGCAGAGTCAACGAAGAAAAAACCTAAGCTTGTTACAAAACAGGCCGGTACTTGCAGCATAATTTGGAATGGCACGACTGCATAAGCATTTGCACAGACGGAGCAGCTATGACGGGAAAAATTAGGAGATTTATAACCAGGGCTTCTGAAAAAAACCCTAATATTAAAAATTTACGTTGCTTTTTACACAGGGAAACACTGATGACGAAGTCTCTGCCTGATGAATTGTTGTCTGTCCGACAAGAAGGCGTCAAAATTGTCAACTACATCAAGTCGCGACCACTGAACTCTCGTCTGTTTAATGCAGTGTGTCAGGAAATGGGAGCAGATCATCAGTCACTTCTGTTTCAAACAGAAGTACGATGGCTTTCTCTTGGCAAAGTGCTTTCTCGGATATACGAGCTAAAAAATGAGACCCAGACGTTTTTAGAGGCCCAGGGTTCAGATTTTTCTTCTCTGTTTAAAAAAGAAGAATAGGTAGCAAAACTTGCATATCTGGCAGACATATTCGCTCATTTAAATGAGCTCAACAAAAAAATGCAAGGCAGGAATGCTAATATTTTAACGTCATCGGACAAGATTGAAAGCTTTCGCTTTTGGTGTTATGGATCAGCCATGCTGCCAATGGTAGTAATGAAATCTTCCCAAATCGCATGGCTGCCGATTCAGAAAAAAAGTGCAGGCTTTGATAGTGAAACACTTGGAGCTATTAGCAGAAAAAATTAAATCTTATTTTCCTTAGTGTGACCTGCAACCTATGGACTGGGTACGAAATCCATTCTCAGATAGTATTTCCTTTGGAAACTTACCGATAAACGAGCAGGAAGAATTCAAGGAACTAAAAATTGATCGGACATTAAAACTAAAATTTTCCGAAACAGAGCTAGCACATTTTTGGCTGCATATAAAAAATTAGTATCCACTGCTTTCAAAGCGTGCTATTGCAAATTCTCTTACAATTTGCCCCGACCTACTCATGTGAATTGGGGTTTTCAACTCTCAGTACGATTAAATAAAAAGAAAGAGAGCGCCTGAGGACGATCGACGAATAGATGAGAGCAGCCTTATCAAATTGCTCCAAATTTTGATCGCCTGTTCTCAGTTAAGCAGGCTCACATTTCTCATTAAACATCTTTTCATATTATATTGATTTTGATAATAAATAAATATAAAATTGTTTTTTTCTTTGGTGTACCTCTAAAATTTCTTGATTTGGTAGGTGTACCTTAAACACAAAAAGTTTGTGGAACACTGGTTTACTCTATAGAGTTCATTGACCTTAACCTTATACATCATCAAAATATCTTAAATCATTTTCAAATGAAAATTAAACCCATAAAATAAAGTGACAATTTTTTATGTTGATACAAAAATCCTCTGTTGAATACTAACAAGCGGCTCTATTTTCAAAATCATCTATTTCAACGAACGTAGAGCGGCAATAAAAATGAAGCATATAAACCAGTAAATCATTCTCCATGCAGTATATGCAACATATATATCTTCAAACTACCGCAACGAATTCTTTACTTTGTACCGTGTTTGCATTTTTATAGAACAGCTACAAAGCGCCCGTGATCTCGGTAGACGTACACGAGATATAACATAGATGACGTTAACCTTTGTCACTTGGAATTCCACATACATTTATATATTTTGTGGGCACTATCTTATATAAAGCAATTATTGCTAAAATGTTATTTAATATCTCTTTAAAAACTAACTTAAATTATATGTACCACGTCGCACAATAAGTCTCCGGTCTAACCAAGAAAAACAATTTTTTTTTAGAAATTCGACTTTATTCATCAACATACTCTCCTTCATTCATTCCAACGCTCCTCTAACTTTTCTATGCCTTCTTTGTAGAACGATTTGTCTTTGCCCTCAAAATAGGCCTCGGTTTCGGCAATCACTTCTTCATTTGAGTCAAATTTCTTTCCCTGGAGCATCTTTTTGAGGTCTGCAAAAAATCAGTCGGGGGGGGGGGGCAAATCTGGAGAGTACGGTGGGCGAGGAAGCAATTCCAAGCGTAATTCATTCAATTTAACCTTCGTTTTCATCAACTCGTGACACGGGGCGTTATCTTGGTGAAAGAGCACTGTTTTCTTTTGCATGTGAAGCCGTTTTTTCTTAATTACTACACTCAATCGATCCAATAATGCCATGTAGTATTCGCTATTGATAGTTTACTTTTCTCAAGATAGACGATAAACAAAATACCATGCGCGTCCAAAAATACGGATGCCATAACCTTGCCAGCTGACTTTTGAGTTTTTGGTCGCATTGGACGACTTTCACCGACTGCTGTACACTCAACTAACGATCTTTTTGATTCAGGTGTGTAGTAGTGGATCCGTGTTTTATCCATTGTCACATACCGACGCAAGAAATCCTTTTTATCTCGCTTGAACAGCTCGAAACAGCGCTCTGAATCGTCGACGCGTTGTTGTATTTGGTCCGGTGTAATCGAACGCGACACCCACTTCGAAAGCAATTTACGCATGCTCAAATTTTCGTGTAAAATTGTAAACACCCTACCTTCTGATATCTTTAAGGTGTCAGCTATCTCACGCAACTTCACTTTACGGTCTTTCAAAACTATTTTGTGGACTTTTTTTATGTTTTCCGGAACATCTGCCGATTTTGGGCGACCAGAGCGTTCAGCATCATTAGTGTTTGTACGACCGCGTTTAAATTCAGCATACCAATCAGTAATAGTTGGTAACGCTTATCAAGCTACTGTTTGGCTTCACAGTATTTTTTTTTTTTATTAGAAATTTTCACACCTATCGTTTGAAGGTTGGTACTATCCAGAAATCATATGGGTCTCTCAACAGTGTTCAGACCGGACACTTATTGAGTGAAGTGTTACATTTAATCGGGGTGACCTTTCGTCGCAACCATTTGAAATTCATACTGGAGTTACAAAAAGAGATGCCACCTCAGCTTCGGGTCTACGAGGGTTACCTTTTATGTTTTTACAAACGACCAATAGATGGCAATATTGAAAATTACTATATTCGTAAAATTTTACATTTGTTATTCTGAAATCAGTGGCAGCTTATAAATTGACCAAGTACTTTGTTGACAGTGAGCGTTAAAAAAACAAGTTTGTGAAAAATTTGATATTGCTCGTGAAGATTTTCATTGGATGATTTTTTACGATTTTAGTAAAAGCCTAACTCAACAACAATGTATAGATTAGCTTCGTTCAACTTTTGGTAATGAAGCACCGTCAGAAAAGTCTGTTGGTTTGCAGAATTTCGTCGTGGTCGTGCGTCCATCAGTGATGAATCTCGTGAAGGTCAATCAAAATCGGTTGTGGTTAAAAAAAACATCGTTGCTGTGCGCAAAATGATTGAAGAAGATCGGCATGTAACTTACCGTGAGATAGGGGCATCCTTTGGCATATCGCAGACTACAATACATTCGATTTTACATGAACATTTAGCTGTAAAAAAGATTTGTTCCCGATGGATTCCGCATAATTTGACCGAAGTTCAAAAAAAAGCCCGTGTTGATTGGTGTAAGGGAATGCTGAAAAAATGTAACCTAGGCACTGCAAAATCCATATACAACATCGCTACAGGTGACGAAACTTGGATTTATTCATATGAACCGGAAACTAAGCAACAATACACTGTTTGGGTCTTCCAAGATGAACCGAAATCCACCAAAGTTGTTCGTTCACGAAGCACTCCCAAGAAAATGATCGCTTGTTTCTTCGGTTGTACTGGACATGTCGCAACCATTTATTTAGAGCAGGGGTTCTTAAACTTATGTAGTCCGAGGACCCCCTCTTGAATAATTTTTTTTTTTGCGGACCCCATCCCAACCCTAGGCATTTTACGTCGTTCTTAAGACTTAATTTTTGGATCAATAATCTCATAGACACTACGTTATAATAAATATTGGTAAAAATGTATCGCTGGTTATTTTAATAAATGGACTTACGCATTTATAGAGATGAACATTTTTATTAGCATATAGAATAAAAAGCATAAAATGAATAAAAATAGTAGTAAAAAGAATTAAAAAGTTACAAATTATAATACGTTAAAGTCATACAAACATCTTCTTGTACAAGATAAATCTTATTATAATATGTTTTCTGTAAATAATTTGCAGTTGAATAAAAATAATTAAATTTTTACTAATTATTGTTTAGTTATGTCAATAACTAGTTAGATATAAACAGTTTTGACCATGTAGTATTTTTATTAATTGAGTTATTGGAATAAAAGCGAAAAGTTGGGGGATGTCAAAATTGTTTCGCGGACCCCCAAGGTTTCACGGATCCCAGTTTAAGAACTGCTGATTTAGATGATCGGATAGCAGTTAATGCTGAATGGTAAAATGAAACAACCAAAAACGTCACATTATTCTTCATCATGACAATACAAGCTCCCACACAGCACCTCAAACAATTGATCTGTAATCTATAAATATTCTAAACATTTTGTTTTTTCTATTTGGTCAAGTTTACCCCGTATTACGGAACTATATTTATAAAGAAACTGTAAAGTTTTAAATTGAATTGTTTCATTACTTACGTTTCAAAGCCATTAACTTCGGTTTTAAAATTCTGGACTGTTTTGTACGGTTATATTTTTTCAAATTTCAGTAAAAAAATAAAATATAATACATATCCCATCTATATACCTATGAAAATTTATTCTGTATCTTATTTATTGATTTATTGTTATTCTTTTGTCTTGTAACAATATAGCTACAAAAGAAGCTCTCTCGTCCGACAATCTTACAAAAGAAATATGTTTGCGAAACTGGGATACAACCATAATAAGACTTAAGACTCTGAACATTCAGTAAGCCCTGTAAGGACATCGCAACGTGATGGTTTCCATGACAACTACATTCATTCATGCTAATATTATGAACGAGCCAAATACTCTTGATGCCGAGGAATTAACGAATTGAGACGTAAAAATAACAAGACTTTATTAACTTTATTACTCAAAGGTCATTGAAATGAAATATGAAATTTGAATTAACTCTCTTAGGGCCGGTGTCTGGAACATTTTTTTATTGACACGATATTGCCTCAATAGTTATCGATACAATATACAATAAACATTATCGAGTCGATATATGCTGTTCACTTTTGTAAGAACAAACTAAGAGGATAGTTTGCATCTTTGAAATTGTATGTCATGTTGGTATTAAAAAATGTCTATTTGACATATGTCATAACAAAAAATGATATCTAAATTATAGTGATCATACCCTTCAAAGTTGAAGTATGATTTACAACACAAGGAAATTTTTAAAATTACATCTAAAGTCAGTAATACACTATAAAAGTAACCAAAATAACTATGCTCTATGTCACCTTAAAAAAATGTGTGTAAGAAGATAAGAGCTGTTTGTCCTTGCTTCGGATTGGTTTAGAACGTCATCCCTATTACACTGTTAAAATATTGTTTTTAGTCCAAGTTGACAGATGTTCAGTGTCGTACATTGGAAATACATATTATTGTATCTGTCTCATTTTGTAATACGAAACTAAGAAGAAAATTTCATTTTTTATGTTGTATATTTAAAATATCATCTTAGGGTGGTAATTCTGAAGTGGCACCTTTCAAAATATTTCACATGTATATCACAATTTTGACATGTCAATCGCGATTTTGACATGTTATTTGTTATCTGACATATTTAGTTTTTGAGTGAATATAACCTCGATATAATAAAACTTAACCAAATATTTAAAAGCCAGATTTACAAGTTCACATGTTTCCATAAAAGTCTATTTACACCACAACAGTCACCAAAGTAACCAGATCTAGTTTCATATTACAAAATGAGACAGATTATATTATTTATATTATTTTATTTTTTTCGTATATTTTGTTATTATTTACATATTTAGACTTTTATTTATATTCTTGGCGTAGATTTTATGGAGAAAATTCTCCATGTAATTTGTTTTAACGCAGTTGTATATTTTTTAGGTTATCTGACATATAAATATTTTTTGACACTTGACAATTAATAGATCAAGATAGAGGACTAATGTGAGGCCAAAAGACAGCCTAGCTGATAGTGCCCAAAGAAGAAGTTATTGATATAATTTTTAGACCTTCATATATAAATTTATTTTTAATTTTTATTGACAATAAATATTTAAATAAGAAACTTTAGCTCTGAAGATATATTGTTTGTTTTATTGCTTTATTTAAACACTTTTAGCCAAATCTCTCCTTTTATATGTAGTACATAATTTTTTAAAATTAATATTATTTTAACTTTTTCAAATTTCCTATTTAATTGAATTTATGTATAAATAATTTAAGAGTATTATCTGCCTTGTATATTTCAATATCTTATTAACCATTTTTATATTAAAAAAAAAATCACTTGCTAACCCATGCTCTAGTTGTAACTTATTTTAAATTTCCCGGTATACTGTATTTGTCCAGTGTACATTGTACTTCGTTCGCAGCACTATCTACTTTTTTCTAATTTGAAATAGATCATGATCTGGTTTGTCCTTACAAAAGTGAACAGCATATAACTTTTAGACGGTTTCTCGATGCTCATCTGTAGAGCCCTGCGCGGATAAGCTTTTCTGTATCCGCATCCGATCCGCATCCGCACATCCATGATCCGCATCCGATCCGCATCCGCAGTTTTTGTAAATAACAAATCCGCATCCGATCCGCATCCGCAAAAATATCCGCACTATCCGCACTACAGGTTTTGCTGTCAGTTTGGAAAGAACTAACATATATCGCCTGTTTAGGTAATCTCTGCTCTAAAACGCTACTGAAAATTTTTGGATTTACCAGCTTATTTATTACTAACCTAACCTAAGGGACCTCAAAAGTTTTAAGGCCTAGATGCGCTAATAACTTATTTAAATCTAGAGAGAGATAACAATTTTGGGGGGCCTAAGCGTTCTTTTTCGTAGGGAGTAAGTGGCGTGCTGCTTTTTTTAATATTGAATTTAAAAAAAAATCAGAAAAGTTACTTGATAGAAGGTGCTTCATATTTTTAGGATCAAGTAATTCTCTTACGCCATTTCACGCATGAGTTAGGCGTTGCAACTTTTTCAAATAGCAACACGTGTCATTTTTCAAATTTTTGGGATCTGCAAGACTTTTTACTTCGGGTAGTATAAAAAAATTGGCAGGTTACATAATAAAATTTTCGGGAAAAAATTATGTAGGTAAATTTTGGTATTTAAATAAAACTTACTAATCAGTTTTATGTAAAAAAAAAACCTCTATCAGATTTAAAAGCCAGAATTAGAGCAGAGGTAGGAAGAATTACGTCGAAAGTGTACCAGGAAACTTTTGTCCAAAATATTATTTTCTATAATATATTCAATAATAAAAAGAAAGTTAAGTTGATTGCCTCAACTCAGTCTTGATCATGGACAATTGTCTTAATAAAAATAACATAAAGTGAGATTGAATGCTACAAAATATCATGTATATACAGACAACCGAAAATAACCGAGGACTGCGTATTCAGAACACAATTGCTTGTTTCTCCGAAAGTAACCGAAGATTTAATGTTCACGCGGATATTGCGGATAAGCGGATATGACATTTAATCCGCATCCGATCCGCATCCGCATGGTTTAAATGATAATTTATCCGCATCCGCAGAAAAGTTGCGGATATCCGCGGATAATCCGCGGATACCCGCGGATTTGCAGGGCTCTACTCATCTGACATGTTTATTGTATCCAATAACTAATGTAGCTATATTTATGCATTTCAATTCACACAACCAAAATATTTTCAAAATCTCTTGTCATTTATGTGATTAATTGTTCACAAATGACAATAGTCTATGTCAGTGTCAAACATAATTTACAAAAATATATATTTTTAACAATTAGTTTAAAATAGACTGTTAAAAAATTGCAGAAAAAATGTGTAAAAATTTCACACAATTTGATAAAGAAGATAACGGCATTAGTATTTAAAGATTCAAGAATAAAATTGTTGAAAACAATAAAACAGATGCTGTAAGCAATGAAAAAAGAAAAATACGTGGGACAATATCCAAATGGAATACAATAAAAATTGTCAGAGTGATCCACGTACTGTAAAGCAAATAAAAGATTTGTACACTTTTTTAAAAAGGTCCGCAAGGCGAAGAAATAATGTAGATCGTGTGGAACATTTTAAAACTTGGGGAGGCACATTTGTTCCGTCCGAAGATGATACGGACTATAAAATTTTATCATCTTTAAAGGAACATTTTTTGCCGGACAAACAACCATACAACTTTAGTTCTGAAATGTAGTCTAATTCGCTATAAATGTGGAATGGGTCAGTTTTATCTCTCACAGTTCTTCGATGTAATAAACATACTGCAATTACAACATCCTTATCAAATTCATCAGAATTTGAATTGTCCATTTTACCTCTATAATAGTATAAGAATATCTTAATTTATATGATTTTAAGAACCAATTATAATCCGTCTCAATTTGTAATACGAAACTAGATCTGGTTACTTTGGTGACTGTTGTGGTGTAAACAAACTTTGGCGTATCCGTCTGAACCAATACTATAATAATATTATAAATGTATTGTCAATATACAACATAAAAAATGAACTTCCCCTGTTAGTTCCGTATTACAAAATGAGACAGATAATACTAGTATTATCTTGTAATATAAATATATTTTTTTCAAAAATATATTTCAATTGCGAAATAATCTGATCTATCTTATATCAGAACCAGAGTTGCCAGACGTCCCGATTTTTGCGGGACGTCCTGCTTTATGAACAAGAATAGATTCTCCCGCACGGGACAGCTAAATTCACGAATTATTCAAAAAGAAATAAATCGTGATTAAAAATGGCATCAGTTTAGGCTGACCAGATTTTTTAGAATAGAAGTAAAGACCTTTTTTTTGTTTTGCTCGTTATTTATATTTTGGGAGTGAGGACCTTTTTTTTGCTCATCACTTCTATTTTGGGAGTGAAGACCTTTTTTTTTGCGCATCAGTTCTATTTTGGGAGTGAAGACCTTTTTTTTTCTCGTCACTTCTATTTTGGAAGTGACACCTTTTTTTTTAGTATACTCTTTTTCTATAAAAAAAAAATTTGGTCAGCCTACTTTGAGATAAACATTTTGAAATATTTTTAACTGTACATTTTATTACGTTGTCCCGCTTCTTGCGCCTTAATCCCGATTTTTTTATATTTAATTGATAAAAATCCCGATTTGGTAAAATAATAATCTGGCAACGCTGATTCAGAACTGACATTAGATGACAATTCTCATATATATCGATACGATAAAGGGTGCTCATGGGCAATATAACGTATCAATAAGTTATGGGTTCGATATTTCATCAATAAATAGAAAAATACATTCAAGAAACCCAAATTGTGTTACTGTGTCGATAAGTTGCAATATCCATGGATATCGATACGATATCTACAACTGAATTTTTCGAGAAACCGGCCCTAAAACATGATTCTGTAAATATTATAAAAATAATTTTTTAATAGTGGCGAACTGAGTTACTCACACCACACCACACTACACTCTACACTGTAAAATATTTCTTATTAATCTAATGAAGACTTGAATACGAAGCAAATGCAGAAAAAACGCTGGGATATTTGGCAAATTATTTAAATATTGTTTAATTAAATTAAACGGAAGCTCATAGTTCTCAAATAACGAATAAAAGTGATTATAAAAAAACCGTTGATTTTGATGTGATAAATATACCTAGACATCCAGTATTATGTTGGCTTCTTATACTTATTAAAAACCTACAAAATCCTGAAATGTGTGAAAATTCGCATTATACTTAATAAATAAATAAGAACGTCACGAGTAGATTTTGAACACCTTTTAGATACATAATTGATCTATTTTTTTTTTCATATTCATTTTCTCGTTTTAATAACACAATGCAAAAATAAGAAAAGAATTCAATATCTTAGGATAAGTAGACTGGCATCCTGCAAGTTGGAACTCGTTCGTTAGAACGTTAGTGGAAGCAAACGGGATTGATCCGTCCGTCTGAACCAATGTTGTTTACACAGAGGATATAGTACGAAGGAACTGGACTGCCGCTATCCACACACGAATGAATTTCTTTGCAGATCCGGCAAAAAGTCCACTCGTGTATAGCAAGCTATTCACCACAATTTATCTAACAATACGGGTAAACGAATAAACTCCATTTACCGTAACTATGAAATGACGTCACAGTTGAAAAACTCACCTTGTTGCCAATTCGTAATCTGTCAAAAAAAGTTAGGTTATATCGAACAACTTCTAAAAATATATTGAAAACCTATATTTCCTATGGAGGAAAGGAATTAATGTAAATTATGATGCACAGCAGTTCTTTCTAACCGATTTGTCGCGAAATTTATGGTTTATATTATATTAAGTGTGTAATGTAGTATTAAAAAAAAAATTATAAATTTCAGTGCATAAGAATCATCAGAAATATTTGTTTTTAGAAATGTGTCGTGTTCTTTTAATACTTTTTATAAAATTTACTTTCATTTTTCGCTTGGTGTCACATTGACACAGCGGGTTCGGGAAACAAACACGGAGTCACACTGTTTAACTCCAGACCGCTCGAATAAACGCGTTAAACCTTTTCTCGAACGCTCCGAGCTTGCTTCATGAACTCACTAAATGATATCGGAAAGCAATGATAAAGAGTCAAATTTTTTATTATTCGAATAGAAATTTTTGAATTTCAGATGTATTGTATCTAATTTTGTTTCGAATAATGAATATTCAAATATTATTTCCAGCCGAACAGTTTATTGCCACTAGCTGCAAGTGTAAAATGTAATGAGTACGCTAAAATTTCTTTTCCTTTGCATTTGATGATAATAAACCGTTCTACGTAACAGACCTGTAGGTTAAAATTACAAAAAAAATAAAGAACGTAACCAATGTAAATAGAACATATTTTATTAATCATATATAATATTTGTTTATTTACCAAGATACAAAATTAAATATTGCTTTTGTTCACTTACATTACAAATTATAAAACCTTTTAAAATATACAAACACAATATACAGATAAAAGTACGTTATAGAAATATCACCCAACATGGAAAATACTTAAATATACAAACAGTTCAAAAAATAAATATATATAACGGCTACGTCGAATCAACGACAGCCCTTCGCTACTAAAAGACAAATATTTCACAAACTTTGACGAGATGCCTATTCATGAGTGAACAGGCCAATTCTGGATACGAACATTTTGCCACAACTTACTTTTTAAACTTAAAAGAATTATAAAGATGCATTATGGTCCGAATATAAAAGCATTTGTTACTCTTACTTACTTACTTAATCCTGAAGCCTTTCTACCTTGCGGTGTAAGGCTATAGTCGAGTTACTTATTTTCTGGTGTTGTTCTCCATACTTCTTTTTATCGTGTTCTGTCCTTTGTATATTTTCTTATCTCCTCCCACATTACGCCTCTCTTCGTTGCAGCTTCTTTTGTTTCTTGGTGCCAGGTTTTTCTCGGTGTTCCTGGTCTAACTTTCATCACTGTTCGGTCTTTATAAACTCTTTTTACTATTTTGTCTTCACTCATTCTGTGTATATGTCCCAGCCATCTTAGCTGTCCTTCTTCTATTATAGTCTCTACTGGTTTTGTGCTTAGTTTTTCTCTAAATACTTCATTTCTTATTCTGTCCAATTTTGTTTTACCTTCGATTATCCTTAAAAATCTCATTTCGGAGCTTTTTATTTTAGACCTGTGCGTCTCTGTAGTGGTCCAGGATTCTGAGGCGTATGTAAAAATTGGTACTGTCACTTTTTTGAAGATCTCTACCTTGATGTTAGTTGATATTTCTTTTTTAGTTAAGAACGATGATTTGATGCTATTGAACATTATTCCTGTTGCGCCTACTCTTTCCATAATTTCTTCATCCATTTTTCCATCTTCCGCGAAAACTGTGCCTAGGTATTTGAATTTTCCTACCTGTTCTATTATTTTGTCATATATTTTTATTTTGTGTTGCATTTTTGTCATGCTTATTACTATTGTTTTTGTTTTTTGTGTGCTAATTTTCATATTTATTTTTTTCAATTCTTTATTGTATTGGTTCAGATTGTTTTGTAGTTCATCCTCGTTCCTTGCTATTATGACCATGTCATCCACATAGCGAAGTTCTGCTTCTTTCACATTTTCCATTTTCCAGTAGCCCACAGAATATTCTTTAATATTTTGTCTTACTTCTTTTATGGCGGTGTGTAGAACCAGTGGGAACAGTAGCGGACTGAGTACGCGTCCTTGTCTGAGTCCGTTTTCCGTTATAAAAGATCTAGATACTTCATTTATAATTCTGACATAATTCTTGCTCTCGGTATACAGACTTTTAATATGTGAGATGGTGCTTTCATGAATGCCTCTGTTTTTAAGTGTCGACCAGACGTCTTCTCTGTTCACTCGGTCGAAAGCTTTCTCCAGGTCTATGAAGCATAGGTGGATTTGGCTATTTGTTTTTAGAGCTTTCTCGCTTAATTGCCGCAACGTGAATATTGGGTCTTGCACCCCTCTCTGTAACCTAAATCCATATTGAGTGTCTTCCAAGGTTGCTTCCAGTGCGTTTCTGATTCTTCGCTCGAGTATTCTTGCGTATAATTTTCCTATGTAATTTGAGCATTCTTTACTGTCGCCTTTCTTATATATGGGTGTTATAATACCAACTTGCCAGTCTAGAGGGGATCTACTTGTTGTTATCGCCAGATTCATAATTTTCAAAAGTTTTTCTTTTCCGTGTTCTCCTGTGCATTTAATCATTTCGCTAGTGATGAAAAAAAAAATGTTACTCTTTTATAAAGTATAAATGACTTCTCGTATTTTGGGGAAAATAAAATACATTTTATAATGTAATGCGGCATGTATTAATTTTGTTTGAACATGTTTTGATTTATTAAATGTTAAAGCATTTAATGCTAAATTTTAACTAAACTGCTAGACAATTAAATTACAAATACAAATTGGCTGTAAATATTTTTTAAATACATTTTATTTGTCTGTTCAATATTGCACACGAATATTTAAATAATTTTATGTTAGTAACAGGTTCTGACAAATAGGCTCTTTCTTAAATGAACAAGTTGTTGCTTATTCTTTTACCAATATTTATAAGGTTTGCATCAGTATTTTATACGTTCTATAAAAAAAAAAAGATCAGGTTAATTAGGTACTTTGTGTTAATAAGTAGAAAATTTACGGTAAAAATGCCAAAGTGGTGATAATTTGAAGACAGCATTTTGTAGCAGGCTAGTGGTTTTTCGATTTAGTATTACGTTGGTACCAAGAAATAAATAGCGACCTTACGGTATACCGTTAACATATCGAAATGCTTACTGTTCAATTTATATAATTATGATGATTTAACGGCCTATCCAGCCTCCAATGTGGCATCACCACACTATTTCCAGACTTCGTGTTGGATGAAAGAGCCTGTAAACCGTGGACCCGTGTTCAAAAACAATTTTGTAATCAAAGCCAATTTTGGCATGCAATTTTGTAAATAGATAGTATAATACTAGAATGAGATTTCAGAATAAGGAATTCGAAACCAAGGCGCTTTTTGCCCAGGGTTTAACATTATGATAGGTGAATTTAATGATATATTTTCGTACTTTCCAATCGATGGATGATCTGGAGGATGATCTGAATTGTCATTTACACTTGGAATTTAATGTAAGGAGTTACACCACGTACAATAACAGTTGATTCAGAATTAAGTTTAAATTTATTAACCCTTTACCGCATAGTGTGCCATAAATGGCACATTCCAATTTTAATTTTTTATTTTACTTTTAAAACTGAATCAGAATGTTACTTCATGAATGTTCATATATGCCACATACACAGCAATGGATTCTGCAGTATCTCAAGTAATGGGCTGCAATAGATTTGAGGATATCAAGCGGAATTTGCACTTCAACGATAACTCTGAATTTATTGAGAAAGGACAACTAGAAGATACGACCTTTTCTTTCAAAAATTCGAGGGCGACTGCTTTTAATCCCTAATACAGAACACCTAGCAATTGACGAGCAAATAATACGGAATCATTTTCTTTTGTAACATAATGTAGGATCAGAATGTTCCATGTATGGCACAAACCCCAAATTATTATTTAAATTATTATTTTCTCATAAAAATAATAATTAATATTATAAATATATTTTTTTAATTAATTTTTCTATCAATAAGAACCAATTCATAATGCCTATGAATTATTTCAGCCAAAAATAAAAATTCATGCACTAAAGGGTTAACATAAAATGTACAATTGAAATATATTTGAAAAGTTTAATATAATTTAATATTAGGCCAGAACGAGTCTTACAGATCACCGGATAATCGACCGAGAGTATCCTTGAAGAAATCAGAGTTTCCGTATGCTATTGGCGATCCGAACTGAAACTATGTATCTATCTATCTGTCTGTCTGTGTGTCCTCTATTCTAAGTTGAAAGAATATTTATATATTTACCAAGTATAACAATATTCCATGAAATTTTAAATGTATTAATTTTTTCTATTATCAGTCAAATTTTGAATAATACAAAGAAACATTGATTAATACCTAGTAGGGACATAAATACTGTTACAAATATTTTATGAAATAAAATGAAAACTACAATTAAGTTTTTCACCAAATTTTATTGACATTTGTACTTATACATAAGTTATTCATAATTGGTATAATTATTCAAAATAACCACCTTTTGGCTATAATGCAGACGTTAAGTCGTACAGGCCAATCATCGAATGCCACACGTACGACTTCCATGGGAAAATTGGCTACAGGTCGAGTTAAAGCTTGTTTCAGAGATTCAATATTTGGATATCGTTTGTGGCAAACCATATCCTTTAAAACGGTCCATAGCTTGTAATCTAAAGGATACAAATCTGAACTTGCAGCGGGCCAATCTTCTACCCCGATAAAATCGGGAATATTGTTTAAAAGCCACGTTTCGGTTGTTTTAGCCTTATGGCCTGAAGCAGAATCTTGCTGGAATCTCCATGACTGATCTTGAAAGAGAGTATGATTGAGGGGTTTCACAACATCTTCCAGGACCGTTTGTTGGTAGACTCTAGCTGATGTTTTCACCCCTTTTTCACAAAAATGAAGATCAGTTACTCCATCATAGGAAACGTCCCACCAAACCATCACTGAAGCTGGGTGGTGACCTTTTTCTATCCTTGGAACTACTTCCGAGGCTTCAGTAGATGACCTGGCATAAACCCTGTCATTTTGTTTGTTGATTTTTTCCTGTATAGTAAAAATTTTCTCGTCGGTAAAAAGGATTTTTTTGTGTTTGTCGTCTGCGTACTTGATTAACAAGCGTTTCGATTTTTCGACCCTATGTTTTTTAAGAGACACAGTTAGTAATTGTCCAGCGCGCCGTTTGAAGGCCCCAAGACCCAAGTATTTTTTCAAAATGTGCGTCATTAATTTTCGCAAAATTTTCATTTCGCGGGACATAATTTTTTGTTTTCGCAACGGATTTATTGCTATTTTGACCTTAACAGCTTTGATAGCTTCTGGCGTGCGTACTGTACTCGGGCGCCCGGATCTTTTTCGGTCTTTTATGTCCCCAGTTTCCTCAAACAATTTAATGCACCGATACACAAACATTCAACTAATGCCGAGCGGACGTAGCGTCTTAAAAATGTTTGATTTTTCCATCTTACATTTATAAAGCGCAATAACTGCAATTCGGTTTTCTTTGCCTGACCATTCCATGGTAACACACAACACAAAATCAAATTCTTTCCACAGTAAAGTAATTTACAGGTTAACTCACGATTATCAACTGTATAAATTTGTGTGCGTTCATTTGTATTGTTTTTATTGCGTGCATTCATTATTGTAACTGTATTTATGTCCCTACTAGGTACACAATTTTAATAATTATGAAACCCTAAAATATTTCCTGCATAACAAATAAAATTAAATGCATAAAGGGTTGACCTCTGGATTTTTAAACATTTTTTAAGGTGATCTACGTGATTCATTACAATTTTAAATGATTAATAGGGGATCTTCTCAAGGAAAAAAAGCTAGTTTTTTTAATGTATCCTGAAGTATGATAAGTAGAGCCATAGACAGATGTATCGTGTTGTTATACATTCTAATCTATCTAAACTATTGCACAATTATTGTACAACTATTGTACAATCTAAACTATTGCATAACTATTATCTTGTATAAAATAACAAGTATTCCCTTTTACTTATTATTATTTTTACTTCAAAATGCGGAGCTGGAAATGTTAGATTTCGTGGTGGTCACCAAAACCGTACAACCAGAGCACAAGACCAATATATACGCTTGATTTTTGGAAGAAATTTTGTACAGAAAACTTATTCCTTCCCTGCTGCCTGGAAAATTGGCCGCATTACTCCAATATTTAAATCTGGAGACAAGTCTTGTATAAACAATTACAGACCAGTAGCTATACTTTGTAATTTTAGTAAAGTATTGGAAAACATTATATACCGGACAATTTATTTTAATATACAGGGTTCTTTATCTTTTTCGTAACATGGATTCATGCAGCGCAGATCTACTGCCTCAAATCTAAGCTACTTCACCCATTACATATCATCCTTCCTTGATAAAAAAAGGGCAGGTAGACGTCATTTACACTGACTTTTGCAAAGCGTTTGATAGTATTGATCATAGTGTTGTTACTCGAAAACTTAGTACTTTTCTCTCCCCATCATTATTATTCTTAATGTCATCATATATATCAAATCGTTATATTTTTATTAGTTATCGTGGTTACAATACTTCCAAATATCTGGTAGATTCGGGTGTACCACAGGGCTCAAATTTAGGACCTCTTATTTTCTTAATATTTATAAATGATGTAAGTGAGGTACTTAAAAGTGATCATTTAATTTTTGCTGATGACCTTAAAATTTTTCGTGAAATCTCCTCTCCTCAAGACTGTAAAATTCTTCAGGATTGTCTTTCTAATGTCTGTCAATTTTAGTATCTGCAAACTTTTTTCCATACACAAGTGAAATTAATCTTACTCTTATTCTTTTTGATTTTCTTTAACGTCAAAAATAATAAATGACCCACTTCAATTGTCCAACAGTTTATTGTGTATTGCTTTAAATGTGTATAATCGTAATGTCTTAGTACCGTTTCTTTACAATGAATTTGACACATATCTTATTCTAAAAACCTCAAAACGTGTCTTGAATTTCAAGAATGACAGTAAAACATTAAGGTAAAATCGTAAAAATTAAATATTAATATCAACGCTAACTCGTGCCTGTTGATTTATTTTTCATGTACAGGACGTTTTTACGACATTTAACTTTAATTGAAAACGGTAGTAATTGTATGTTTGATGATTGAGTTAGAAGTATTTGGCGATGAGAAATGAGAACTTCTATTGAACTGTAAATTGGTACGTCAATAGTTTATTTCGAGCAGAAGTTTATAATGAGAGCAAGCAAGCTCAAGTATTTATTACAGTTAGAGAAATAGTGATGCTAATTTCTTCTAGAATTTTGCAGAAATCTCTACTTATTTAATGTAATTGAGTCGTTTATTTCGCTGAGTTTATTGTAGATTCATATTGTTTGTAGCATGACCTTCGTGGTCATGCTAGATTATTATTATTTTATTTATTTTACATTGGCTTATTTCTGCAACGAGGCTTATCGCCGATGCCAGGGGGCGAGCTCCTACACCTGAATAAGGAGTGAATGATTGTGAAAATGGGAGTAATGTAAGCATATTATTTTCGCCAGAATTTATCAAACCGATTCAATAGTTTCCCAGATTACCCCGAAAATTAACAAATTAGGTGTTTTATATTATAATACGAAATAATAATAAGATAAGATATAAAGTGAGATATTTCAGGTTTAAATATAGGTAGCGACACCATAACCCCCAAATATTAATTTTATTAAGAACTGCACTACTGAACAGAAAATAATCGTTTTTTTTTTTTCATTTTTGCAAATTTTACTCTATATATTTTTTAGGTAAAAAAAATAATATCAGATTTCAACATTTTAGTCTAAGGTATCCTCTCGTAACTACCCAAATATGCATCAAATTAAAAAAAAAACAGCTTTGGCCACCACAGGACCGACATAAAGAACTTCTATAAAACACATTCTAGCAGCAGAATAGTTATTATTGTAGAAGACAATAACATATTATATTACGTTGACAATTTCATAATATGTATTTATTTTTTCTTTAACGTCATATTTTTTCGTGCCATTGATGTCAAAAGCTTAAATACGAAGTTTCATAAAAATCATTTAGCCGAATTTGCTCTGCACGTGTACACAGACCGACGGACAGACAGATAGACAGACCGACAGCCATCATGCTAAAAATAGTCAAAACGTTATGTAGGGACCTCAATTCGTGGAGATCCATCCAAATCTCGAAACGTCAAAATCGGTATGATCACAATACCTCCCTTATATATATTGGCGGTCGGTAATAAAATGCAGAAGACAAAAAGATTTCTTTTCTTATTTTAAATAACAGCATAAGCACTGTAGGCTTCTCTAATCGTAGTACTTGTAATACATACGAAGAGTTCCGAATGTACACGAAAAACAACAGACAGAGAGAGAGAGAGAGAGAGAGAGAGAGAGAGAAAGAGAGCGCGCTTTATTATAAAAGATGTTCAAAGTAGTTCCTACAATAATAATTCTTTCATTCTTTCCCTACATAACTTCTTAAAAACTCCCAACCAATCTTCTTTCGGAATTCCTTCCTTCTAAATAATCATAAATTGCAGCATTAAACTCTCCTTTATATGACGAGCGTCTTCACTGCCGAAGCTTATGCATTACTCCAAGCAACAGAATATATAAGAAGCATTCCAAATAAAGAAGACTTCATAATACATATTGATTCCCTCAGCACGATTGCAGCCATGAAACAAAGCTATTCAAAAGACACCATCATCCAAAATATTCAAGATAACATCCACTACTGTATTGACCAGGGGAAGAAAATCACAGTGTCATGGGTTCCATCACATCGAAACATCCCGGGAAATGAAAAAGCAGATGAAGCTGCCAAGGAGGCCATACACCAAGAAATAACTCAAATGCCCACCTCATCATATGATGCGAAGAATTTTTTCAAAAGAAAAATGAAACATCATCCGCCACAAAATTCAAAGTCCGCGAAAGTATACAACAAGACATGAACAAATAATTCTAACAAGAATCAAAATTGGACACACACGACTCACACATCAATACATATTCGAGAAAAAGACACCACCCATATGCCCCACCTGCAACACACAACTTACGGTGGAACACATACTTCTAGAATGTTCACAATATACAGTACAAAGAATCAAACACAAACTTCCAACAGACTCACTACAAATTTCAACAAATACGTATGAAAAAAAAAATTTAGATTGGAAGTATTTGTATCTTCTAGAAAAAAATTTCTAGAAGATACAAACCTACTCGACAACATATAAAATTTCACATAGTTTCTAATAGTCTAAATTTATTATAATAAATATTCATATATTATATTGATTATGTATTTATACTAAATTTGTAAAACAGATATTCCGAGGTGCTAATAACCAAGCAGTTGAAGCACCCCTAAATAAATACAGTCGATTCCGCTTAATCAGGACACCGGTTAATCGGGACAGTCGCTTATTAGGGACAAATCCTAAAGAACGGAAACAAAACCGAGGAAATATCGTAAATTTACTTCGCTTTTTCGGGACAATATTCCGTTTAATCGGGACAGTAATCGTGTGAATTCCCGTGGCGCCGGGAATTCATGTTGGAGTGGGGATTCACTTTGACATCATTATGTATAAGCGTGGTTTTTGTGGTCGAGTTAACGTAAATTTAGTGTAGTGACTCACTGACATAACCCTTACCGGAATGCCAAGAAAGGATTTGACACATTTGAAAGCATTGGATTTAGTACGTATATAATTTTTTAATATATATGTATACCTACGTATAGTTTTGTGACTTGTTTTATTTTTCTGCAATTTATCAAATAAAATACGTATAAAAAACACTAATCCTTTAATTTTTGTGAAACTTCGGGTAATTGGGCCAGCCGCTTAATCGGGACAAAATATACTAGTCCCGATGTGTCCCGATTAAGCGGAATCGACTGTATATTAAAAAAAAAACTTCCTCAGATGAAAATCTTTCACCCAGTGATTTTTTTAAGCTCAAAATAATAACAAAAAATCTTTCACTGCCAAATCAGGTAAATAAAGCGGGTGTTGTATTACTTTTATATTGTTCTCCGCCAAAAACTGTAGAGTTGAATCTCTGATATGGGAAGACTTATTATCATGATGTAACAATCCCTTTCTGTGAAACTCTACTGAGCACTTCAGAGAAACATTTTTCAATGTACCATTTAGCTGTAATTGTCTTCTGTCCATCCAGCGCGATGATCACAACCCTTGTTATGGTTCGGGTGGTAAACTTCGTCCTTGTGTAATATAGCCTACATTATATGCTTGTTAAATAAAATACTGTTATAAAAGCAACAAAATAAGATTACAAAGGACTCTAAAATCTTTTTAAATTTCCATTTGAGACGATAGTGAAGCTTAACGTATTTTGCGAGACAAACACATATATAATTCATTCGTTTAATCCCGTATTCCAAATCCTCTCAGGAAATTCCCTAACTAGATAATCTTGTCGTACACGTGTCAGTTTTAAGTTACCGTTTAACATTTATCTGTAATAATTAACTAAACGTGGTTATAATTTTAGTATTTCACTTATAATCTACTAGGATAAATGCCCTTCTTTCGACGGGGTAAAAGTAATCAACAAATTAAAAAGAAACTCTCGGTACAATATTAGAACAGTGGTGGCGTTTATTGATAAGTCTTGTACCTAGCTTTCTTGCTAAATATAATAAATTGTCAAGTAAATACCCAGTTAGACAAAGGAAATAAAATTGGTATTGGTAGAGTTTTTTGACGCCAGAAGTGTTAAGTGGGTTTTACACGATTCAATTAATTGATCAATTAATTGAAAAAGTTGACATTCAATTAATTGATGTGTGTAAAGCGTAAAAATTTCGTCATTTAATTGACAAAAAATTTGATCAATTCATTTTGAAAATAGAACAAGTTCTATTTTTCGTCAATTTTTCATCAATTTTTTAGGGAATTCTAGGTATATTTTTATCTGTTAAGATATTGCCAACTGTTTAGTTGTAGCATAACCTCGAAACATATTATTTTTGTTTCGTTTTCAAATCTAACATAACCTGAAAAGTTCTAATTTATCATCATCTAGGTCAGTGTTTCTCAATCTTTTATAGCATGGAGCCCCCCAAAATAACGTAAATATGGTCTGCGGCCCCTCTACATATATATATATATATATATATATATATAGAGAGAGAGAGAGAGAGAGAGAGAGGGGGGGGGGGAGGAGTGATCACAAGGTGTATCAAGATAAAGAAAACACGATTTTTCTCGAAAAGACGATGTGTGAGCCAGTTGTGAAGAAAATTTGGAGACCAGAGTTTAACCAAATAATTGGATGGTAGTATTTAAATTCTCCGGAATAAACCGGAAAGTACAAGGTATCAAGGACAACTTCCTTATAGGAATGTATGGCGTGTTGGGTATATAGGGATAAAGCTTTTGAAAAGAAACAACTTTTACATAAACACGTTTTAAATATCTGTTACGGTTACCTATAATGGCTTGCAAGTATTTTTATTTATAAGTGTTCAAAGTTGCTTTCCATTTTGAACGCTTTCGCATCCTTACTCTATAGTTAACAGTAGCTCGAAGCATCAAAAAAAATATATTGCACGTTCAAATCGTACCTTCTTGCAAGCACTTGAAGTACCTCCAACTCGAACCGTTTTGATTGGTTTAAATTAGTTGTCAAAATAAGTATAATTTATCTTATTTATGTTTAAAAAGTATATTTTAATGAATATAAATGTCATATATTTATGAATATATCTTGCAAAATTGAGCGTTTTTTTTATATATATATATAATTTCATGCTTCGATCTTATATGATTTTGTGGCCCCCCAACGAGTTTCACGGCCCCCCGGTTGAGAAACGCTGATCTACGTTATTTCTTTTGTTTTTGTTCACAGCTCGTAATTTTGTGAAGATTTTTTCAATATTTTCATTTTGATAAATATGTCAACATGTTTTACAATTGGTAATGTAAAAATTTTTAAAAAAATTGATAAATAAATTGATGTGTGTAAAGTGTTGTTTTTGTTCCCAAGGTTACCAATAAATTTTTCAATTAATTGACAAAAAACTTGATCAATTTGTTGATCAATTAATTGAACTGTGTAAAACTAACTTGAGTTAGGATAATATTTTCTATTTTATTTTTTTGTAATTTCTGTATAAACATGTTTAGTTTTTTATAATAAGACAAAAAAATCGTTATTCCCATGGCCTGACAATATACAGGGTATTCCATTTAAAAAGATGTTTATTTTCAAAATATCTGGTCAATGAAACACACAAAAATATTTTTGAGCCTATCATAATATTTCCTACAAAAAATACTCGAACTTTGTTCATTTATTCGAATCTCTATCTATATTATTAACAAAGATAGCAATGGTGAGCCACTTTTCTGGGACACCTGTATATATATTCTTATTAATCTAATGAAGCCTTGAATACGAAGCAAATGCAGCGAATTTTGGCAAATTATTTAAATTTTGTTTAAAAAATGAAATGAAAGCTCTTAGTACTCAAATAACGAATAAAAATGATTATCAAAAGTCTGTTGAATTTGATGTGATTTTAGAACAAATATTCCTAGACATCCAGTATTATGTCGCTTTTTACACTTAATAAATACCTACAAAACCCTGAAATGTGTGAAAATTCACACTTTGCATAAATTTCTTGATATTTGTAAATAAATAACAATTGAAAACAAAGTAAATTTCTCAACTGTGACGTTATTTCATATTTAACTTGTACAGACTTAACCATCCCTATTATAGTCCAGGGCGGATCTGTTTTGAGATGGATGTTGAGAGGGGGCACGCTAATTTTTGCAGAAATTGCTTCGAAATAACTCACATAACAATAATTGAGTTATCCTCCCCGCCAAAAAGTTCGGGAACATTGTTTAAAAATTGAAAATATTAAAAAATTAAGAAAAAAATCATTTTTTTTTTCTTTTTGAGCCTATAGCTGTGAAATTATTCATTTCTGAGAAAAGTTATGACGAAATAAAAGTTTCGTAATTAAATTTCCTACAAGATAGGATTGTTTAGAAATTTCAAAAATTGTTAAACTTTCTGCAAAATAGCAATAACTGCTGAAAAAAACAATAAAAAACATGTTTATGCATTTTACTTTTTTTAATGACTTGTATTGTACTTAGGATCTCCAAATTTCACCCTGTAAAACTTTATGATATGATAAAACAACATTGTAAATTTCATTAGGATCGGTTCGATAGGTTTTGCAAAATAATTTTGCAATACAGGATTTGCAAAAAAAAATTGCAGTTTTGCAAAATATTGCAGGACGCAAAGTAAAGCAGATAGAAGGTTGAAGGTTTTTTTACATATAGAAGAACACTTCACCTTTCATTTGCAATTTGCAGAATTGAAATCGGTTAATTAGGACGGCGTTGGGAATTTTTTAAAACAATGTTAAAAAATTTTCGTTATAAACAAATTGAATATCTTTGCAACTACACAACCAAAATTAACTTATTAAAGCTCATTGGAAAGGTCTTTAAAAGACGGAAGGTCTTGGAAAGGTCTTAGAAGCTCAAAAAATGACAAAACCTCGCAATTTTTTCGTCCAGCATCGATTTGGATAAAAATTTGGAATTAAGCTCATTTCACCCTCTATTTCATTTTCTACATTGTGCCGTTGTACGCTTTTTGTTTTTTAATGGTGAAAACTACCCCTAATTGTAAAAAAATATAAAATAACATTTTAAACCTTAATATGGATAAAATTTGGTTTGGATTAGCTAAATATGAATCGTTTTATGCTTTAGAATACAATTTCATAATGTTTTAACCCTTAAAAATCAACCCTTGTTGGAGCTTAATGTAAAAAAAAAGTATTTATCTTAAAAAATGATCTTGCATCGATTTGCACCAAAATTTGAAATTAGGTTCGTCTCACCCTCTACTTCAAATTTTATATCATGCTCATGGGTACTGTTTATTGTTTAAGGGTGAAAACTATCCCTAATTGTCAAAAATTATAAAATAACGTTGTAAACCTTAAGATGGGCAAAATTTGGTTTGGATTAGTTGAATAATGATTGTTTCATGCTTTGGAATACAATTTCTAATGTTTCAACCCTTAAAAACCCACCCTTGTTAGAGATTGATATAAAAAAAATTATTTATCCTAAAAAAATTATTTCGTCTTTCATCGATTTGCATAAAAATTTGGGATTAGGCTCATCTCACCCTCTACTTCAAATTTTAGTTTGAATGGAAAAAGTGGAACATGTAACGTATTGCTGCCGAAAATACTGGTTATGTAGATTATTACGCTCCGAACCGTGCTATTCGAATGTTTCGAAAAAAAAATTTATTGGTTTTTTAAACATAGCTCCTTCATTTTTAGTGATAGAAAGTTTTTTCCAAAACGATTTTATAGGGCTTTTCAAGAGCTATAAGACTATGTAAATTAAATTCCTTAAGATTCCTTAGTTTTTAAATGGGGTGAGTTTGAAGGGCTCGAATAAGGTGGTGTTCGCTTGTAAATAGAGGTTTTAAACGGTTTTAAACTATATCTCGCCAAATATTCACTGTACAAAAAATATATGCACAGGAAAATTTAAGTCATTAAAAAGCTACAATTTAGTGCTCTATCATTTTTTTCGTATCTCCAGTAATTTCGGAGATATTTTGAAGAAAAGGGTGAAAAATACGAAATCGCAAAAAATCGTTTTTTCTTTAAACTCCAATTTTTCTAAAATTAGGCATTTTAAATTGGTCAAACTTCTTGGGTGTACTGAAAATACATATATGAAGAGAACCACGGAAGGGTGAGGATAAATTTTAATTAGGGGTGTAAATAGGGGGTTGTTTTCACTGATTTTTTCGTAGAAAAAAGTAGGTACCGACCTTATTTTGATCATAAGTCGCTTAATTTTTATGCTAGAGCCTTTTTTGTTTTTTTGTTTGAAAGGTCTAATCAAATACTTTAAAAAAGATTCAATGAGTTTTCCTCGAAAAATGCAAATTTTTCCTGTTATTTGACTTTGAATCTTTCAAATTATGCATTTGGCGAAAAAAAGTTAACCATTAACATGCCGTATCTCGTTTCTTATTGGTCGTAGAAAATTAATAAAAAAAGGATTTTGTTTGCTTTTTAAAAGCTACAATTCTGCTTTCTACAGTTTTTTTGATAAAATGCATATTTTTCGAGTTATTCGCAAAAAACTTTTTAAAAACATCGTTTTTTTCGTCGAAAAACTGTTACTTTCAAACGCGAATAACTCAAAAAATATTAGTTTTACGAAGAAAAAGTAAAGAACATTTTTTTACTAGAATTACTTTTCCCATCGATTCCTATAGTTAAAATGTAGTAAAAAATTTCCACCACCGAGATGGGGTGGCAACCACCCCCAAGGTTTTAGCGTACACCGGCATGATGTAAAAAATGATCCTTGGGCTACTCCCTATCTTCTGTGAAAATTTCACGTAATTCCATGCTGGACGAAAAAGTTGCGAGCCAAAATGCTTCATTTCCTGTACTATATGATAAACTAAACGTTTTACTACGTTCCCATTTTCAAGGAAGTCTGCAATATACAAAAAGTAACTTTTTGTTAATAAGTTTTCATATGATTTGAGTATTTTCACAAAAAAAACTTAATCTCTATCCCCATTTCTTACATCAAAGAGATCCGGGCGTCTTTCTTACCTTATTCACTGGTGCAATCATGCACAGACAAGGTTGTTCTCGCTAGCAAAAAATGCATAAAAATTCCTATATGCTGGACACAGCTGTTTTATTGAAAAACCTGTGAGTGGAAAAAAATCAATTCACAGATCCAAATCAAAATATGAGAATAAATATGATATTTCTCTCCCCTCTCCTTGAATACCTTGAACATTTGGTCTCTCGTACATAAATTCTTTACTCCGGGCTTAGATGCGAAGGGAGCGGCTCCGGGCCCTAGTGAAACACTAATTCCAGACCAAAAAAAAAAAAAAAATCAGCTGTGGCCACCACAGGACCGACCGCCATCACAAAGTACTTGTATAAAATACCTACATTCTAGCAGCAGAGTAGAAATAACTTCGCCAAATATTTTTTAGTAGAGATATTATTTATCATAACCATAGAAACGTTACATAAAAGTATGAAAAAATAGACAATTAGAAAAAATTTCGAAAAATGTTTCAAAATTTTTTCGTTTTATCAAAAAATTTTAACTAAAAGTTGTTAGTTATTGCTTTTGTAGCAACCAGCGGCGGTCGGTGAAGCATGTTTGGGAGGGCAATTAGTATGATCGGACACGCTCGTGCTTTGTCGTTGCTATACTACTGTTGAGCGATATAGTACGAGGTTGTCGGATCATACTAATTGCACTCCCAAACATACTTCACCGACCGCCACTGGTAGCAACTTTTGTTAAATACATTTTTTGAAGTATTTTTCTGTTGTTCAATATTCGCAAATATCTTAAAATTGACACGAGTAAACTCCCATTTCTAGTTAACCGATTTTTACCCGGAATTATAATTAAATAACCGGAATTTTAATTTTCTTAAGTTGTCACGAGCTAATTTTTCAATATTTGAAGTTGGCTTTTGCTAAATAAAATAATCAAAAGCTTCAATCAAACGTTAACAGTTACTAGAATTCAAAATTTACTTCAACCAAAGAAACAGCTATAGTGCCTGCAATGTAAGTATGATTTGCAAAGAAATTTTCTTGCTTTATTGGTTTTTATTTTCTTGGGAACTCGTTAACATTAATTACGGGTTAAATTTTTATTGGAAACAAGTTTTAAAATTGAATTCACGCTATTTTCATTCTCATTCATTTTTAAAATTTATTTGTTTATTTATTTTTTTTTCCAAAATTCGCCACTTACATAAAACAAATCACATAAACTTAAGGAAATGTAGCGTTTAAATTATTATCAAATACATTAATAAATCACTATTTTAAATTTTAATAATGTAATTATTAAAATTACAGGGAGGGGCAAGACCAAAACATAGATATAGATGTCATATTCGAACAATGCTTTCCACGTGGCGGGTCTCGCAACGATCCCCGCTGAGGATAAACATTTATTTTCTAGTTAAAAATGTGTTCTCTATAGTTAAAAATCATCGATTTAGTAAATAAGAACTATCCTGGCTAATAGCCAAGATTGCTAAAGCAAAAATATAATAATAAACAATCGTTTTATTTTATGAATTTTATATTCAAATAATACATTTTTTTTTTTCTTCTAAGATACGAATTGGTAATTGGTTCCGAAATCCAGGGGGGGGCAAATTACCCATCTTGCCCCCTCTTGCGGACGCCTATGATCGAACATACATAACCTTCTAATAACACAGAACTACAAACAAATGTCAAAACAAAGCATTGCGACTGATAATTAAAACTACGGACAAAATACGTTTTTATCCCCTTGCAATGGCTGCTACAGGTTACATACTATTGCTCGTCTTTCATCCCCGCTTGTACCCCGCACCGACACTCGTACAAAGGTGTGGAGACATTTGATCTTTTGCCCTGCCTGGCGTATGTCCATTCTAAAAACATTTGTTTTAGGAAGCGAAACGCGGCGCGATGCGAATTTAAGTTATAATCATTTCAATATAACTAAATATTAATTGAAAATGAGGGCATTGCCCCGTTGCTCTTCCTGCACCAGCTGCCACTGGGCTATACCAGCTATCAGTTACCTCCTATTTAAAATGTTTTAATTATAATAATAAACCTCATATATATGTAAGCTTGAGAAATATCAGTTTCTTATATTGTAATCGAATTCAGTACGAACCCACTTATCCTAATTATTCTTTGTTCTAATAATAAGGTAATGTTATGTGTTATCATGCAGGTTATCTGGAACAAGGGCTACTTGTGCGAGACGCCAGGAAATTAAGAGCGAACTACATCAAGAGTAAAGGCTGGAGGACTGATATCATCTCACTACTACCTACGGACCTCGCGTACATCTGGTGGAGTCCAGGAGAATGTAGTAATGTAAGTAATTAAAATATATCACACTTTCAATTAAAACTTTAAACACTTCTATTGGAACATTTCCAGCTACCAGGAATGTAGCTTTAAAAATTATATAATAATAATCCCAACGTCGTGTCCGAATACGAGAGTCATATAAAAACAAATATATACATATTGTGCACACATGCACATTAATAAGATGTTCTAGAGCAGTGTTTCTCAACCTTTTCTGGCATGGGACCCGCCCAAAATAACGTAAATATTGTCTGCGGGCCCCGTATATGTATATTATATATATAGAAAGAGAGAGAGATAGAAAGAGAGAGAGAGAGAGAGAGAGAGAGAGAAAAAGAGAGAGAAAATTATATAATAATAATCCCAACGTCGTGTCCGAATACGAGAGTCATATAAAAACAAATATATACATATTGTGCACACATGCACATTAATAAGATGTTCTAGAGCAGTGTTTCTCAACCTTTTCTGGCATGGGACCCGCCCAAAATAACGTAAATATTGTCTGCGGGCCCCGTATATGTATATTATATATATAGAAAGAGAGAGAAATAGAAAGAGAGAGAGAGAGAGAGAGAAAGAGAGAGAGAGACAATATATAGGAGAGCGAAGGAGGGAACAAGATAGAGGAAACATGATTTTTCTCGTAAAGACGATGTGTGAGCAAGTTGGGAAAAAAATTTGGTGACCAGATTTTACCCAAATAATTGGTAGTATTAAAATTTTCGGAATAAACCGGAAGTACGGGATATCAAAGACAACTTCGATTTTTTATATAGGAACGTATGGCGTGTTGGGTATAATTGGATAAAACTTTTGAAAAAAAACAACTTTTACAACGATTACCTATATGCTTGGATTACCTCCAAGTTCTATTTATCATTTACACCCTATATATTTTTATTTTTTGCGTACTGTAATATTGAAATTACTTTTAATCCATAAAAAAATTTGGCAGCATCTATGAAAACAAATGGGAACGTATTTTAAATGCTTTGTTTTGGCATACTTTTTAATAAATATGGTTTTAAAAATGATTTATATGCAGAGTATGAATCGTTAGTACGAGTTTTCAAGTCAATATATCATAAGTTGTACTTCCGTATTTTGTACTGATAAATGTTGTTTACACTGGAGAAAGCAATAACCGTTTAATATCTTACTTTTACGTTAGCATGAATTACGCTAAGCGATCCTTGGACGGTAATTTTAATGAGAATTTTGAATGTTTACATTGATCGTTTTGCAAATGTAATGCAGGACTTAAAATATTACTAAACTTTTTTAGAGTTTTGTAGGTTTGACTAAAAAAAAACCTTATAACTTCACTCATGTGTCAGTCTGTCTATCTGCCTGCCTGTCTGTCTGGTTATCCGTCCGTCCGTCTTTTTATCTGTATGTCTGTATGTCTGTATGTCCGTATGTCTGTATGTCCGTATGTCTGTATGTCTGTATGTCTGTATGTCTGTATGTCTGTATGTCTGTATGTCTGTATGTCTGTATGTCTGTATGTCTGTATGTCTGTATGTCTGTATGTCTGTATGTCTGTATGTCTGTATGTCTGTATGTCTGTATGTCTGTATGTCTGTATGTCTGTATGTCTGTATGTCTGTATGTCTGTATGTCTGTATGTCTGTATGTCTGTATGTCTGTATGTCTGTATGTCTGTATGTCTGTATGTCTGTATGTCTGTATGTCTGTATGTCTGTATGTCTGTATGTCTGTATGTCTGTATGTCTGTATGTCTGTATGTCTGTATGTCTGTATGTCTGTATGTCTGTATGTATGTATGTCTGCATGTCTGTATGTCTGTATGTCTGTATGTCTGTATGTCTGTATGTCTGTATGTCTGTATGGCTGTATGACTCTATTAAAGATAAAAAAACGATCAAACAATTTAAAAGCGAGATCAAAATACTTGTGATAGAAAATTGTGTTTACTCAATTGATGAATTTATTTCTGTCTTGTGTACGTTGACATAATAATATTTTAACTTCTAATGACGTATGATTTTTGTAATTTTAATTTTTTACCAAGATTTTGGGCATTTTTTAATAATAATAATAATAATAATAATAATAATAATAATAATAATAATAATAATAATAATAGCCTCCTATCGAAGGGAAATCGAGTCCATTCCCGTCTGTAGATCTTCTGCCAACTCTTTGATCTGCAGGATGCAGAAAGCAGTGCTGCTCGGGTCACTCCGCATTGTGCGGGCACTGGATCTAGCGTAATTTCCGCGGCTGCATATCGCCAGGGTTTGGGATGCAGTCGTATGTATTTAGCTCCACTAGTCTCTAGTATGACGCGGCTCAAAAGGTTGCTGAAGTTTGAGATTAGTGGACGCTTGTCAAGAACTGACAAACCCCATAATAATAATAATAATAATAATAATAATAATAATATATATTTATTGACTAAGTTACATTCAAAGTGATTTTAGTCAGTCAGATTATAAAAATAAGTAAGTAAAAATTTGGTACAGTAATAATTTGTACCATTTCTTGATTTAGTTAAGCGTGTAAAGTTAGGATATATGTTTCGCTTATTTCGAATATTATGAGAGTGAACCTGTTCAAAAGTTGTCGTATGGTTTAAATTTTTGTGGGTATATAGAAGGCAATGATAAATGTAAAGGGATGGGAAAGTCTTTATTTGCAATTTCGTAAAAAAATTCTGATTGCACGGCGTTGAAAGGAAAATATTCTGAATGCTGCAGCAGATTGTCCCCAAGCTAACAGGGCATAAGATATGTGGAGTTGAAATAGTGCAAAATACGAAATGCGTAGAATATCTTTGGAAACGGAATTGTGGAGGTTTCGAAATAGATAAATTGATTTACAAAGTTTAGATGCCAGATAGTCAATGTGTTGAGTTCATTTTAGAGTAGGATCAATATAAACACCCAAAAAATTAACAGAGCTAGGATTGACATATTCATGATTTTTAAAAGTAATGAGAATTTGCTGAGTTTTATCAACGTTAAGTACTAATTTATTAGAAATGAATCAGTTATTTGTTTTGTCAAGTATAATTAAGTTAAATTTAATAGATTTGTATAGTTTGCTGAACGAGTAAAGAAGGTCGTGTCGTCTGCATATAAAATTGATTTTGCACCTAAATAGTTTGGAAAGTCGTTAATATATATTAAAAATAGCAAAGGTCCCAAGATTGAACCCTAATATGTTATTTGTATTGTGATTATTTTATTTTCCTGCCTTCATGTATTTTTAATATTCTTTTGACTTGTGGAAACATTCTCTGAGATGTAAAAAACACCAATAATGATTATTATTATTATTATGTATGTATGTCTGTAAGTCTGTATGTCTATATGTATGTATGTTTGTATGTCTGTATGTCTGTATGTATGTATGTATGTATGTCCGTCCGTCCATCCGTCCGTCCTTCTGTCTGTATGTCTATATGTACGAGTACTTGAGTACTCGTTCCATTTTTTCTAAATTATTGAATAGGACTACTTCCAGAATTCCTGGAATTTGATGTTCCATTCGTTCTCTGGAATACTTCGGACATACGATTAAGTGTTCTACAGTGAGCTGGGTAACGCATATGTTGCATTTAATTGGATTCAACTTTTTTAATGTATGTTTATGGGCAGTGGCGCCCCTATCATTTGCGGGGCCTGGGGCAAAACTGGAATTGCGGGGCCCCAAAACTGAATTTGCGGGGCCCCACCTATATATATATATATATATATATATATATATATATATATATATATATATATATATATATATATATATTGAATAACGATATTTTCTTTAATATTATTAACTTTTAACAAAGTACACATACTTATATTCAATGAAAATATAATTTTTTTCCAAATATTTATAAAACTTGGAATAATATTTTATTATTTTATTACTTGATGGTCGAAGCGCGGGGCCCTTAAAGGCGCGGGGCCTGGGGCAGGTGCCCCACTTGCCCCCGCCTAGGGGCGGCCCTGTTTATGGGTTACTGTAGTGTGGCCAATTCGTAGTCTTGTAGAAATTATCTTGTTTCCTCTTTGTAAATGTATGCCATTTTTTTGTACTTTCTTTTATGATTCTTTACTTTTTATTAGATGTTTCTCTCCACTTTATTTCCCGTTCTTCTAATATTTTTTTTTATTATTGTGGCTTTGATATCATTGCGAAGGATCTTCATGTTAATCTGTTCTAGGTTAGTGGCTAATTTTGCTGCTTTTTCTACCTTCTCGTTCCCTTCAATTCCACAGTGAGATGGTACCCATATGATTGTTAGCTCTTTGCTTGAAGTACAGATTTTATTGATGATATCCTGGATTTTTTGTATTAGAGAATTTTTGGCATACATTTGTTCTAGAGATTCAATTAAACTTAATGAGTCCGTGATGATAGCAATTTTTTTATTGTTTATATTATTTAATATCATGTAAGTTGTCTGTAGTATACTGTATACTTCTACTGTGAACATGCTTGTTACTGGTGATATATGGTATTGGTGTTCTTCTTCTCCTAGTAGTACAGCTGCTCCGGTTTTGGTTTCAATATTTGATCCATCTATATATATGTTTATGTGGTCTTGAAAGTTATCCATGATTTCCAGGAACCTCTTCTTGTATATTGTAGGGTTGGTTTCATCTTTAACAAGTCTGCTTCTATGTTGTACTTGGGTACTTCTTAACCCGTAGTTGACCAAAATATACACATCCAACCAAGTGGGGTGTAGTATACCCTATGATTTTCTCATTTAATATCAATTAAAATAAGGTAAAATTTATGCAATTAGATGCTGTCAAGCCTATAGAACAATATTACAAAAAAAAAATCAAAGTAATTATTTAATGCTTTTTTAATAATTTTTTCAATAAAAGTCAAAATCACGCCAATTTCTTTCCTAAATTGCATCATACTTCAAGTTTCGTCTCGTGTTGACTGACAACATTGCATCTCTCGTTCACACCAACTCTCACACATACTAATTTAGCTAGCTCTCTGATTGGTCTATGTATTTTGGTGGGGGAGACAATTTCTTTCTCATTTCTCAAGCAAAGCTTGAATTTTGAATTATTTGCTATTAGATACTAACAACGTTTATTTATTTATAATTCGTTCGAAATGCGCTGTTGCCAAATATAATTTAGACATATTTTTTTGTAAATGGTGTTTTTGATTTTTTTGTTGATAAAAATTAAATTATTGTTAAATATTAACTAATTCATAAATATTGTCAATAGATACATCATTTCCACTATTAATATACTAGGGTGTGACACACCCCATTTGGTCAAGCTTGGGTTAACCATGGTGAAGTACTGTTGTAGGTTATATTTTGTATATTGTTAAAAGTTACGTTGGCCATTAATTTAACTTTAGATGTAAAATAATTAAAAGGGTAGGTGGTAAAGCAGTGTAAACAAAATCTGTCCAGTAAAGAGATTTGTTATTATTATTATTTCAATATTAATTTCACTACGTATGAAATGTTGTTATAAATAACGAAATGTTATTATAAACTATAAATGTTATTATATATAACTATAAATGGTATTATAAATAAAATGATACATTGCTAAAATATGACTGTATGAAATTTTACCGTGTTTTTCTTGGAATAAGACACAACAGTCTGGAAAGTTTTGAACTATAATATTTCAAGTTTGCGACGAAATTTTAAACTGAATTATGTACAAACTGATGATAGTATTCACATGCCGATAGACATAATATTAAGTTGGAAAATACTATGGAATAAAATTTTATAAAACATAATTAAATTATTTTAGCTGCTGGAAAATACATTGTCATTAATTTGATACATATACGAAATTACCAATCGCGTAAATCAGGGATCGGCAACATTATTTACGTCGCCGGCCGCATTCTTTAACAATTTTTTTGGACGGGCCATACTTCGTTTTATAATTTCTATATTTTATTATCTTTAGTTCTTATTTTCGCCAGTTTACACGTATTTGCGTCAGCGTAAATCTTAGCAGCGAGTTTGGACCTGCATCTGAACCCGATCCCGAACCGAAAACCCGAAAAAGTCTTTTTTTTTTTGAACCCGAACCGTACCATAATATTTCACAATCAGTGAATCAAAACCTAAACCCGAATCTTTTATTATTAATCGGTAAACATGTATTTTTAATAGGTTCAGGAAATTATTTTAATATAGTCATTTTTAGGATTTTGTAGGTATGACCATCGAAAAACCTTTATAATGTCACTCATATGTCTCTCTGTCTGTCTGTCTGTCTGTACGGTAGAAATTGTAGCCAAATTTTTGAACATAGAAAGTTGTAATTTGGCATACTTAATAAACAATTGTTTGACGTGCTATGTGGGAGCTTGCATTGTCATGATGAAGAGTGATGCCACGTTTTTGGTTGCTGTTCCTGATTTTGTCGATGACTCCTGGCAAACAAATTGTTGTATACTATTCAGCATTAACTGTTCTCCGATCCTATAAAGGTCGACATGTTTAGTACAACCGAAGAAACAAACGATCATTTGCTTGGAAGACCCAAACAGTGGATTGTTGCTTAGTTTCCAGTTCATATAAATGAATCCAAGTTTCGTCAATTGTAATGATGTTATATACGAATTTTGCAGTGCCTAGGTTGAATTTCTTAGCATTCCCTTACATCAATCAACACGAACCTTTTTTTTGACCTTCGGTAAATTATGTGGAATCCATCGGGAAAAGATCTTTTTCACAGCAATGTTCAGGCAAAATCGAATGTATTGCAATCCGCGATATGCCAAAGGATACCTCTATCTCACGGTAAGTCACATGCCGATCTTCTTCAATCATTTTGCGCACAACATCGATGTTTTTTTGAATCACAATCGATTTTGGTCGACCTTCACGAGATTCATCACTGACGAATGCACGACCACGACGAAATTCTGCAAACCAATTGGAAACAGTCTTTTCTGTTGGTGCTTCATTACCAAAAGTTGAACGAAGCGAATCTATGCATTGTTGTTGAATTAGGCCTTTACTAAAATCGTAAAAAATCATCCAGCGAAAATCTTCACGAATAATATCCATTTTTTAACGCTCACTGTCAACAAACTACTCGGTCAGTTGCCACTGATTTCACAATAACAAATGTCAAATTTTACGAATATAGTAATGACACATTTCAATGTTGCCATCTACTGATCGTTTGTAAAAACATAAAAGGTAAAGCTCGTATGTGTCGCTTTTAGAACTTTTCAAACAACCCTAATATAGATTGAACAGCGGAAAAAGACTAAATACTTATTTCAAGAATTCCACTTTGCAAAAGAAGTGCAGACAGACCACGCACAAGATAGCATGTACAGCATGACCTACAACTGCTAAATGTCAACAATGGATGCCAAGACGAACAGTGAATTGTAGTGCCATGAAAAAAGAATAATATTGTAACGGGCAACGTTTCTCAGTGGTGAATTAACAAAAATGTCCACACCAAGTACACACAAAGAAAGTCACAGTCCGAGCAGTATCTATTTATCTATTTATTTCTTATTTACACTTTTATATCATACTATATACCTTATCTAATTAATTATTTATATTCTGTCAAACACAATTACTAACTACTACTGTCTTTTTAGGGTTTTGTAGGTATGACCAAAAAACCCTTATACCGTCATTTTTTCGTCTGTCTGTCTGTCTGTCTGTCTGTCTGTCTGTCTGTCTGTCTGTCTGTCTGTCTGTCTGTCTGTCTGTCTGTCTGTCTGTCTGTCTGTATGTCTGTATGTCTGTATGTCTGTATGTCTGTATGTCTGTATGTCTGTATGTCTGTATGTCTGTATGTCTGTATGTCTGTCTGTCTGTCTGTCTGTCTGTCTGTCTGTCTGTCTGTCTGTCTGTCTGTCTGTCTGTCTGTCTGTCTGTCTGTCTGTCTGTCTGTCTGTCTGTCTGTCTGTCTGTCTGTCTGTCTGTCTGTCTGTCTGTCTGTCTGTCTGTCTGTCTGTCTGTAAATATAATTTAAGATAAATGGTTTTAATAACAGTACCTAAAAGTATTTCAGTAAAATATTTTTTGATATTTTCAAGTATTTATTTAGCGTATGGCTGCATACATTTACATAATATAATCAAATCACATAATACCTATAAAATAACACAAATACAAATAGTGAAATATAATGTTTCTAGTCACAATATAAAAAAAGGAAAAAATTCTTCCGCTAGAATGCGTGCGGTTGAATAAAAATTAGCGTCATGCCCAGTTTCCAAAATATGTAAACGTAATCCTGAATGTTCCTGGTTGTTGTTTTTAATATTGGTAATGTGTTGAGATATTCTTTTTTAGGGTTTTGTAGGTATGACCAAAAAACCCTTATACCGTCATTTTGTCGTCTGGTTGTCTGTCTGTCTGTCTGTCTGTCTGTCTGTCTGTCTGTCTGTCTGTCTGTCTGTCTGTCTGTCTGTCTGTCTGTCTGTCTGTCTGTCTGTCTGTCTGTCTGTCTGTCTGTTCGGTAAAAATTGTAGCCAAACGGCTAAACCTAGAGAAATGAAATTTGGCATGCTTATACAACTCTTTGACCCGCACATAGAAAAAATACTGACATCTAAAAAACATATCCCAGATGGTTTAAACTAAAAATCTAAAAAAATTCTAAGTAATGTATATTGGTGTGAACCGAAATAGTACAACAGGAATTTTTGATCAGATTATGTTTTCGGAAAATAACGCATTTTTTGTGGTTTTTGGTTCACAAAGTACAAAAGTTATACCAATGTAAGACTCCCACATGCAAGGCGTGCGATAGAGCACTGGTGTCGTAAGCTAAAATGCCCTGGAAACGAAGGGTTTCGAGTTCGAGTACGGAGTGAATTTTATTTTTTGTTTTTTTTTTTTTGCATTTTTATTATGTTGAAATTATTTTGTGAAAATTCTAGTTATATTTTGACAAATGTTGCATTTAATTTTTAAGAGCGTAAATTTAATAACCAGTCTTATTAAATGATTAACAGACGATAAATTATTTTAAAAATATGGTTCATTTTGCCGTGATTACTACAAAGTAAAATTTGCCCTACACACTCAGCATGCCGCCTTCACTTATTATATACCTGCGAAACCCTGAAATGTGTGAATATTCACACTTCACATCAATTTCCCAAAGTTGGCAACTCGTATAACTTAAACATTTTGCGGCTTGCCTACTTAAGGTCCATAGATCGTAACAATATTCATCATAAATTCTGATGAACTGCCAACCCATTATTCGACAAAAAATAAAAAATTTGCTGATCTCTAACAAATGTAATTTTTGAAAATTTATCAGTAATTTCCACTTCATTTCATAAAATGCAACTCACTGAACAATCCTGCAGTCAACAAAAAATTACGCTGATAATATTTTCATTTAGGCATTTAAATCAAACATTTAAAAATATAAAACGCGCTGCACACTTATTGAAATGTATTACACTTTTAAAATTGAAATTTATTGACAAAAAATTAATTGAGGTAAAAAATTTAAAATCAACTCTAAAATTTAAAAATACAGTAAATCAATAACGTTGGAAATGTAGAAAAACTGTGAAAATTTAATTACTGCTAGTATTCAAATAGAATTTTCAACTTTTCCTGTTTACGTCACTTGGGAAAATGTTAAAAGGGCAAATGTTTGTGTCCCTTTGTGCTACTTTGTGTAGAATTATAAAGCAGCAATTAAAAAGTTTAGTTTTAATGAATAATATAAATCATTTATTTCTGATGAAATAGTTTTCTACAAGTTTTGTAGTAAAAGTAGTAAAACAATAAATCTGCAATATTATAGTTGTATGCAGGGCCGTGCCGAACAATTTTTGCCGAACTTACGGCCGCGCCTAGACTTACAATGCAAACGTGTTCGCCCGAACTGTAAGTCGCGCGGGCTTGCCGCATTCGGTCTACTGATTCAAGCGTGTAGAAGTCCACATGTGTGTATTATAAATTGCGCGAATAGTTGATCGCCGCTTCACAAGTTCAAACTTGTTTGTTTTCTTCGCGCGAGTATGCGTTCTACCAATTTTGGATGATACAACCAATTCCGGGAAAAAAATACAAAGAAAATTTTAGTAGAAAGGATCAAAGAAAAAAAAATCCAGAAGCAGCATTTTGTTGACTAATTGATAACGGAAAATGGACACGGCAAGTGTTAAGACTCCCTCTCTATCATTGTAAAGGGTGATCCAAATTGGACTCCGGGATTTTAATTGCGCGCCATTTTTGTTCAGTGAATGTTGGAAGTTTACATTTTTACAGTTGGTATCTAAACATATTGAAAATTCATCATGGTATACTGTGCAGCAACGCATAAATATCGTGCAAGTTTATTATGAAAACAGGCGATCAGTTACGATTACGCGAAGAAAACTTCCACCACTTTTTGGACGGAAAAATGTTCCAAGTAAGCGTGCAATTCGTGAACTACTGCAAAAATATTGAAACAAGTGGTATGCTTGTTGATACACCAAGAGTTTGCTATCAACGCAGAGGTCGATCAGGTGAAAATATTGGTCGTATGAGTGAAAGTGTGCAAGAAGAACCAAGCACATCAATCCGTCACCGTTCACAGCAATTGAATCATATGGCACTACTCAACGAATTTAAAAAAAGAGATCTGTATTTAAAGGTGTATAAAATTCAACTGACGCCTGAACTGAAAGTAGCGGATCACCAGAAACGCCGTACATTTGTGAACTGGGTTTTAGAAAACACAGAAGTTGATGCTGATTTTTGCAAAAAAATCATATGGAGCGATCAAGCTCATTTTCTTTTGAATGGGTTTGTTAATCGCCAAAATTGTCGCAACTGGGGTAGTGAAAATCCACATGCTATTCAAGAAAGACCAATGCATCCACAAAAAAGCACTGTTTGGTGTGCATTATGGGCTGGAGGAATCATTGGCCCGTACTTTTTTGAGGACCTGGTAACACTGTTACTGTCAATGGTTATGCACTATCGAGAGATGCTAAACAATTTTTTTTTCAATGAAACCAACGATTTGAACTTAAATGAAATGTGGTTTCAACAGGATGGAGCCACATGTACACAGCACGTGACACACTCAGTTTACTTAAAACCAAATTTCCTGGTCATGTTGTCTCTCAGAGGGGCGACATCAATTGGCCAGCGAGGTCTTGCGATCTAACCCCATCAGAATTTTTGGAGGTATTCTCTGGGGCTATTTGAAGAAAAGGGTCTATGTCAACAAGCCTTCTACGATTCCAGAACTAAAAGAGAACATCAGAAATCGAAGCATTTATTGTAAACGGTTACGGAAAACTTCGCTAAAAGTATCATGTCAGCGGAGTCGTGGAAGGCCAGGTCTCTACTTTACGCTAATAACAATAAAATTCGGATTTTTCCAATATGTTCTGTTTTATTCAAAAAACAAATCCTAGAGTCCAAATTGGATCACCCTTTATATTTAATCCAATTGAACTTATTTGGACTAGTTAAAAAAAAAAAACATAAGAAAACATAATACTGCACCTACAGTTAGTGAATCAGTGCTCACTCTAATTCGGGATGAAGTAGCCGCTGTTACACCCGAATTATGGAAAAATTGTGTCAATCACGTGACGAAAGCCAACTTCAAAATGCAAGATATAAATCAACTAGTAATTAATTTAGAAAGTAGTAGTGACAGTGAATTTAATTTATGTGACTCAGGGCCGAGAGTTCCAGTTGCTAATAAACTGTCCAATAAGTTTATTAGAAACATAATTTTTTTTCCGAGAGTTCCACCCCGAAATAGTTATTAGGTTGCTAATAAACAGGCATATTTGTCTAATAACTTATAGGCAACATGAAGTGCTTAATAACGTGACATATAACCAAAAACAAGTTCGCAAAATGTGTTAATATTTCAATTTTAATTGAAAACCAGTATAATTTTAAAAGAATATACGAATGTGTAGTTTTTAAACATTTCTATAATGGTGATTTTAGTGTTTTATATACATTTAAGTTGTATTTTGGCGAAATCGACGATCTGTTTGGATGAATTTATAAATTATGGACAACCGTTTTTAGAATATTTTGGGCATTTATTGTAAATGTGATATATAAAGAACAATATATAAATATATATTTTCAAATAAACATTGTCTTATCTTATTTTTACATTTGTATTTATTTCAATTACGATTACAACATATTACAAACAATACTTTAAGCATTACTATTTATATAAAAATGATAGAGAATAAGAAGACAGACGCAATTATTGGCAGAATAACAAAGATGTGTGGCTGAAAATTGCTGATAAGTTTAATTCATATTGTTTAAGGAATGTAAAATAAAGCAAAATATGGCTGTCTTCTTATTTTCAGGCACTTTTGTATTATAAAATGCTATTTTTATTAACTTCTCTTCTATCTATATTGTCCTCTTTTTCTGTGATAAAATTTGTTGAACGCCGTTTAATTGTCATTTTAACAGTAACACAAAAAATATACGTAATGTCATTGAATGTCAAGTCAAACTATTTATTGTCAAAATATTTAATGTCAAAATATTCAGTGTCAAAATTTCATCTCACTTTAGCTCTACAAATTTACGTATAGCTCTATCCCTCTTGCACCGTGTTACTATTTTCATAAGAAATACCAATGCAAAAACAAAAAATTATGTTGCTAATAAACTATTAGAAGGATTTTGTAACTTGGAAATCACCAATAAATTTATTACAGTCTGTTTCAAACACCCGGGTGCCACTGGTATGTAATGACCTTGGCTCGAGTTTTAGTTTTCTGGTATATTGGTAGATGGTGACATAGTGCAAAATTAATTACGAATACACCCGACTTCAAACGATCAGAAACTTCGTGTTCTAGTTGTCGATCAGCCGCCATTAGCTGTCAAACACATGACAGTTGGTGTGGAAGTAATACGCATTTAAGCTTGTTAATTTTCAAATACGTGGTTCAAATAATAGAGTTTTATTTCCAATTTTGGTCATCTTATACTGTATTTGATACATACATTGTACATCTCGGGAAGACGGACAAAAATTGTTTATTTGCGGATATTGTCTTATAATGATTTGAAATGTGTAGAAACCAAATATGAGGCCGAAAAAATAAAAAAACAGGTATAGCCTCCAATTTTATTAATACATTGTTTGTAATTAGTAATTATAATGTTGCGTTTAAAATAATATTTAATGTTGTGTATAATTTTGTGTTTCAAAAATAAATAGCTTATTATCTGTCTCATTTTGTAATACGGAACTAACTGGAAAAGTTCATTTTTTATGTTGTATATTGACAATACATTTGTAATATTATCATAGTATTGGTTCACACGGATACGCCAAAGTCTGTTTACACCACAACAGTCACCAAAGTAACCAGAGCTAGTTTCGTATTACAAATTGAGACAGATTATACACCTTTTATTTAGATTTATTTATTTAAATTCCTTATTTATATGTTATATTAATGTATATGGATTATAAAATATATAAGTATTTCTTTTTTAATTGTAAAACTTTTGATAATATAAATAATATAATATATTTAATACAATAATAATGGTAATTATGAACGTAAATCAGATAGTAAAATTTAAATTTGGCGGTTGTTGTTGTTTAGTTCTTTGGTATATTCCTAGAGGGAACGTACTAATTTTTTTTGCTGCCAGTGTCCGTTCTTAATATATTGTGTTCTGTGGTTTCAAACGGTTAAGCGGAACTAGATTTTGCAATCTAGTTACTTTCATCGTTTAAATCGTGCCTTTCGGCCGTTTTGTTTAAGCTTTGTAAATCATACTTACAATAAACATTTTTTGGTTAAGGTTAATATCATTTTAAAATGTCATTTTCTTTATATTTTGATTTTTTGTGTCCTTCTTAATACAAATTTCCCATTTATTTATTTTTTTGTCATTAAAATTTCTAAAAAAAATATTAAATTTTGACATATGTCATTCGTTTCCATGGTTTCATTGTTGGAATTTTAAATTTTGACATCCCAACGTGAAAAATGAAATAACCCAAGCAAGGTCCTTTCTCGTGACAACCTAAAAGAACTAAATTCCCATTTAGTTCCGCTTAACCGTTTAGAACAGACTGTAGCTTCATAAATATATTATGTGTCAAATAACTATTAGGGAGTTTATTAGGAACTGGAACTCTCGGCCCTCAGACTATCTTAACTGTATTTTTTAATTATTTTTATGTTTCGTTTCTTATAAAACTTTTATTAGTGTTTTTTTTTTCTTTCTAATATTATTTAATATTGTAAATAGTTTCATTTCTTAGTATAAACAAATTAGTATTATTAACAAATAGTACCATTATTATTGTAATTTGTTGTCCGCAATAAATGTATTATTTATTTATGTGTATATCAATACACTTTTTTATAACTTCTAAGAATTTGAAAATATTGATTTTATTAATTAATTTTAATACCTACAGTCTTCTTAATTATTTAAGTTAAATAAAAAAAAATAATTAATTTAAATTTAGATTGATAATATTATAGTTACAAGAATAAGAAATCAGTAACACGAAATCCCTGCGCCACTGACCGTGGACTGTTTACAACGTGGTTGTAAACATGAACCCTACTTCTTTTGTAGTTTAACAATGTGATTATAGTTATACGGGATAATTATTTTATGCCGATCTTCGAGTCCCGCCCCAAACATGAGTCCTTTGTTCGGCACTGCATATAGACAATTTCTAGGACGAGCCGCATGCGAGATACATAATACTATTATGTAAAATTTGTTGTTTACAGTAATTTAAATTGTGTATAATAATTGTTGCATATATGGAAAATTTAGTAATGAAATTTTACTAAATTAGCTTTATACAAAGTAAAACCCTACTGACCTAAATAAATATTGTACAAGCAGGACGTTAAAGTTTACTTTTATGTCCAGAAAAGAAAAAAAACAATAGAAACTCACATTGTGTGTTATCCAATTATTTACACGAAATCACCCATTGTTTTGTTTCAGATCCAGGTCCCATGTTCAGTGATCGTGCGGTTAAATCGTCTATTCAGGATGAACAGGATGAAAGAGTGGTTTAACAGAACTGAAACGGATACGAATTATCCTAATGTTTTCAGGATATGTAAAGTGTTGTTGGTGATCCTAGTGTTAATTCATTGGAACGCGTGTCTTTATTTCGCGATTAGTTTTGCTATCGGTTTCGGATCTGATAACTGGGTTTATAATAATTATGGAGAAAAAAATTCTTCGTTGTCTAGGCAGTATATTTATAGCTTTTATTGGAGTACTCTAACTTTAACTACTATTGGTAAGTTATATCTTTTATTATTATTAGTACCATTTATTTACCGGCATCTAGGCCAAAAACAATATACATATAATATACAAGTAGTAACAAACAAAACAAACAGATAGTGAACAGAAGAATTACACTGTGCGACAAATAAAAACTTTTTTTTCTAACATGGATAAAATTAACTATTTTTATATAATACTGACCTGCTCAAAACGAAAATGACCTTCAAATTTTCCTAACACGTACAGTTTTTACCGACCGCCAAGATTTCGATGGATCTCCACGAATTGAGGTCCCTTCATAACGTTTTGACTATTTTTAGCATGATGTCTGTCGGTCTGTCCGTCCGTCCGTCTATCTGTCTGTCTGTCTGTCTGTCTGTCCGTCTATCTGTCTGTTCGGCTGAAAGGATTATTATAAAACTTCATATTTAAGCTTCTGCCATCAATGGCACGAGTTGATCAACTTTTGGTAAAAATCGGTTGACTAGAAATGAGAGTTTACTCGTGTCGATTTTAAGATTTTTGCAAATATTTAGCAACAGAAAAATATTTCGAAATAACTAATAACTTTTATTTGAAACGTTTTTTGATAAAACGAAAAATTTCGAAAAAATTTTATATAATTTTTCGAAATTTTTCTATTTTTTCCTACTTATATGTAACGTTTCCATGGTCATGATAAATAATATCTCTGTTAGAAAATATTAGGCCAAGTTATTTCTACTGTGCTGCTAGAATGTATTTTATACAAGTACTTTATGATGGAGGTCGGTCCTGTGGTGGCTACAGCTGATTTTTTTGTGATGGCCAGGAATCATAAATCAATAAGTACACTGATTAGTTATTTATCAAATACGTTATTTCTTTTTATTAAGTTTATTCTGCAGTCTAATATTACGAAATGAAGAAAATGAACTATTTCTGAACTATATTTTATCATATTTTAATTAACCACGAACAATAAAAATAAAAACAAACATCAAATTAAGGACTTTCTCTTATGGCTTGACGAGTCCTCCCGTAGCATCAATTAGCAATAATCTCTCAACAATTTTGAATTCCATTTTCGATAGTAACGTTCCTCTAATCTTTTTATGTCCTGATGGAAACGTTCTTCTTGTTCGTCACTCACCATTCCAAGATTTGTGGGGAAAAAGTCGAAATGGGAATACAAGAAATTTATTTTTAAAGATATTCGGCAACCCAGTATTTGATACGTTTTTAATAAATTTTCTACTAAAGATTCAGCTTTATCAGCCATGTGGTTACCCAAAAAGCCTTTGATTACATCTTTTAAAGTATTCCATGCTGCCAATTCTTCATTCGTGATCAAAACCTCATCAAAAGTGAAGAACCTGGCAGCATGGTTATTTTAAAGCATAATGCATATTTGCACTTAAAGCATACCCCAACTGTTTGTTAAGCCTGGTTTATAATAAGCCCATAGCATAACTGCATATGCATTAAACAATAGATTTGACCCTTCAAAACATCTGTTTGTAATAAACAGAACAAAGAGAGTAGTGTAATTTTTATGCTTATGTTCCATAACATATCTGTTATAAACCAGGCTTTATTCTATTTTGCACAAACATAACGCTAGCGCTACAAGATCTGTCCAAGCAGGGCCGGCGCTAAGCATGTGCATGATGTGCAGTGGCACATGGCCTCGCGCATTGTGCGAACTTTTTGAACCGCGCGTACTCGCGTACACCAAACTCTCATCTAAATTGTATATGTAGATTTAGAGCGCGCTGAAATTAGAAAGAAGAAAACGGGTGGGGTGCTTTGCATCAGCTGTGAAGCGCTGTGATTCCCCGAATACGAGAAAATATCACACAGCCGAAAGTTGTTATTGATAGATGCCACAGATAAAAATAAGTGTAACATTCACTAAATGTATCTCTCATTAAAATATATACATTTGAAACATTATAGGGGTATCTAATATATAAAAATAGCGTGGTAGCGGACAGCACCAGGTTAGGAAAATTACATTTTGACTGATGTATCTTGTTCATTCCGTCATTTTGCGTGGTCTATCATTATTGAACCAGCCCTTTTTGACCACCGCGTCAATATAATTTTTTCTTGTCAATCTCGCACATGGCCTCGCGCCTGCCCTGGCACATGGCCTCGCAGCTGCCCTAGCACATGACCTCGCAAATCCTAGCGCCGGCCCTGTGTCCAAGCCATTTATAATTCGGAAGGCGTTATTATAACGAACTCTGAATCTATGTCTAATTGCTTTTGTTGCATTTGTTCATAGGGTTGATGCATTAACACAGGCACAGTATGAGTTGAATAGGCAATAGCGCAATTATTATATTATGCAAATTTAATTTCATCATTTTTTTTTTTTTCAAAATAAAAAAAAAACTTATTCCTCAAATTGATGATTATATTTTATTTTATTTATTATATTAGAATAATTTTTAACGCCCAATTGATATAATAGTAGAAGTAGGAAAAAATTTCACTCAGCTTTTTTAGACAGAACGTTTATTTAAGTAACAACGTTTTGCCAACTATTCGTTGGCTTCCTCAGGTGCTATACTAATTTTAACGTTATTCTAACATCATGTACATCGTCCATCACCAGGAATGGTGAAGTTGCGGAACTGACATTGACAAAATATTTTATACTTGAAAATCCAGAAGGATAGGAAAACAGGAAAAATAATTTAATATAACAATAATAGGTCTGACTGTGAGTTAAATTTTGGCAAATTACCCTATAAATTACGTTATATAAAAAAATAACAATATTCAAAAACATTTAAGAATTATTCCCAAATAAACCATTACATCAATATGACAGCCAGTAACACTACCCCCCCTGACAACCTGGTACGTACAAATCGCAGAGATTGCAGTGTCACCCCCTGTACAACATAATGTAACAATAAAATTGAAAATCAAAAAATCCCATATCAAGATAAAACAGTGAAAGAACCCAAACAGACATTGAAAACTGGAACAATCATACAATTCGACGTACCAATCCCCCAAAATCAATGGTACGCACAAAGACAATGCGAGAATGGTACCTCAAACGGTATATCAAGACCAATAATCAACTAACCTGGTGAGCTAACAACTTAAATAAACGTTCTGTCCAAAAAAGCTGAGTGACATTTTTTACTACTTCTACTATTTATTATATAATAATATAATTTGTAAAATAAATGTATCAGAAAAAATAGTACATTTATAAATTGTAACGTGGATTCTAGTGTTCTGATTTCTCGACATATTTCATTTCTCGAGAAATGAAAAATTAGACTTATTTTCTCGAGAATTCTCGAAAGATCTCGAGAAAAATAATTATTAGTATATATATATATATATATATATCTTTTTTTAATGTCGAAAATATTGTAGAGTATAAAAACATGTTAAAATTATAGTCAACTTTAAAGTACTAAAGTATTCATTTCAATAACATTAGACCAAATGAGAAAAAAGTAGATCTTTCCTTCAAAATTATATTTTTATACTAGATCAGGGGTTCTTAAACTTATGTAGTCCGCGGACCCCTTCTAGAACAATATTTTTTTTGTGGAACCCATCCCAACCCTAGGCATATAATAATAATAATAATAATAACGTCGTTCTTGAGACTTAGTTTCTGGCTCAATAATCTCATAGGCACTACGTTATAATAAATATTGGTAAAAATGAATCGCTGGTTATTTTAATAAATGGTCTTGTGCATTTATAGAGGAACATTTTTATTAGCATATAGAATAAAAAACATTAAATTAATAAAAATAGTAGTAAAAATAATAAAAAAAGTTACAAATTATAATACGTTAAAATCATATAAACATTTCTTGGTCAAATATTGATCAAAATAGATCTTATTATAATGTTTTCTGTAAATAATTTGCAGTTGAATAAAAATAATTAAATTTTTACTAATTATTGTTTAGTTATGTCAATAACTAGTTAGATAACAACAAATACAAAAAGTCTTGACCATGTAGGATTTTTATTAAATTAGTTATTTGAATAAAAGCAAAAAGTTGGGGGATGTAAAGTTAATGTCAAAATTGTTTCGCGGACTCCCGGTAATGGTTACGCGGACCCCCAGGGTTCCCCCGGGGTCCCCAGGGGTGCGCGTAGAAATTGAAAATTGAACTGAAAATTATACAAAAATTTTTCGAAAGTTTTCGTTTTATCAAAAAAGGTCTCAAATAAAAGTTATTAGTTATTGCATTTATAGCAACTTTCGTGAAATAAATTTTTTCGAAATATTTTTCTGTTGCTAAATATTTGCAAAAATCTTAAAATCACCACGAGTAAACTCCCATTTCTAGTCAACCGAATTTACCAAAAGTTGATCAACTCGTGCCATTGATGTCAAAAGCTTAAATATGCATTTTCATAAAAATCCTTTTAGCCGAATTTGCTCTGCACGTGTACACAGACAGACGGACGGACAGACAGACCGACAAACATCATGCTAAAAATAGTCAAAACGTTATGTAGGGACCTCAATTCGTGGAGATCCATCGAAATCTCGAAATGTCAAAATCGGTATGATCACAATACTTCCCTTATATAGGCGGTCGGTAAAAAGAAAAACGGAATGCAAAGACTAATTCTTGACAATAGAACCAGTGGCGCAGGCGGGTGGCATTTGGGGGTTAGAACCTCCCATGAAGTTGGATTTTTTATTACTTCGATGCATTTTCCTTGTTTTGTCATTACTTCCATACGTCACATTTTATAACCCTCCCCACTCATGAAAGTATTTTTGCGTCACTGAATAGAACTTTTGCGAATTTTATTTTTTAAACAAAAACCATTTGTTTTAATAATTTTAAGAAAGACTCATATTAAAAATGAGGAATTGGAAAAGACTTTTTGATCTTTAATATATTTCATCATATTTTATATACATTTAATTTAGATAATTTTCTTTACTAATCTTCTTCATTTTCTATTATATCTAAAAATTACACTTAAAATCAAATGTCCGCCATTTTTATCTTCATAAGAACTAAGTTATTAGTTATACACCAGCATTTGGTAGTTACTATGATAGGAACTTTTATAGTAACATGTTACATGTTTAATATTTATTGCAGTAAGTTTTGTCTTACGGAATACGATATACCCCAAAGTTACTATGATAGTAACTGACCTTGCTCATAGTGACAAATTTAGTTACAATGATCATAGTAACTGAGTTACAGAATTGGTCTGTCTATTTATAACCCTCGCATCTTCCTTAGTCCTTAATATTTAAGTTTAATCTTTAAACTTAAATTTTAATCCTTAATCTTCATTCTTAATCCTGATGTATCATCTTTTATCCTTGTCCTTAATCCTTTAATCCTTAGCTAAAGTTGTTTTTTAATTTCATTGAGTTATTAAGTACAAAAAATTCACCTACATAAAATAAAATGCCAGAATATATAATATACTAGGGGCCTCAGCCCGGCTACGCCGGGCTTCTCCCCCTACGTTGACAAAACTCGTCGCTTCGCGACTCGTTTTAATATAATAAGGCATTTTGCCGCAATGTCGATTATAACACTCGGGAAGTTCTAATCTATACATACAATGTTCAAAGGATTATTCAAATCAGTTAATTAATTTACGTTTGTACCATTTAAACGTAACAATAATATTTTATTTCACTATAAAGAATACATGGATTCTGAATAAAATAGAGAAAAATTAATAAAATAGTTAAATATTATTGCATATGATTCACTATTAATTATGTCACTTGGAAATTTAGAAAAACTGTTGAGTAACACTGATAGATGTGAAATTTGCGGATTTTCGTTGTAATAATATATTCGTTGTAGTAATATTTTACGTTATTAAATTTAGTATTTTGTTTAACTATTTAAAAAGGTATTTATAATTTTCAGTTTTTTTGAAAATAATTTGGTTTACATGTAAATATATTATAGTCGTTTTTTAATTTATTTAATCACTAAAATTTCACCTATACTTGTTATAATTCAGTAATGCGAAGGAATTGCCTCCTAAATTTGAATGTCGATAGTTGTTTCGTTGTGCGAGAGAGGCGCTGATGAATACTTTTATCATAATTTTTTTTGAAATACGTCTTAAAATTAGCATTTTTACTGCAAAAAAAAACAGCGGAAGACCTTCATGATGATAAAAAAACACTTTCATCCTATAGTAATCAATTATATAAAGAAATAAGATATTAAAATGACATCTGGGTATTTTATACTTCAAGATTTAACACAATTAAAATTACGCGATTACTAAATATCGAATATTATTCTGTCTTATCTATCCTCCTAATACACTCTACTTTATACTTTCGTTAATATAGTTAGTAAAATAGTTAATAACATACAGTTTCCAGAATTAAAATAACAAAACTACTTAACACATCTATCCTCACCTTGAAAACTTATTTGAACGTATTCTACAGATAGGTTTAACATTTAAAACGTTCGAACGACCCTTAAAATATATTTTGATAACTCAAAACTGATTCTTACTTTCTTAATTCTTACTTTCTTTTCCGTTTAATAGCATTTTTAACTGAAGACAATTTTATGATCAGCAAAAGTTTTCAAAATTTATGAAAATGTGTTAAAACCTTAAAAAACTGCATTATCTTTATCAACTCTTATGTATTTTTTACACATTTCATCAATTTTATTAATAAAATACCTTCAACTGTAGTTTTTCAATTCAGTTTTGGTCTGAAATCGCCTCCTAAATAGTAGAAATATGAATAAACATCTTTTATCGTCTGATACAACCTATCCGTGCCCATTGCTCGGCACGGATCGGTGACAATCAACGCCACGGTTTCGAGGAAAAAATGCATGATTTTTATCAATATAAATTAGTCAGTACCCCCTGTCGAAATAAAATTAAGCCTAAGCACTAAAAAAATATTACGCGGATAAGACAGCGGTTCATTTTCCTCTCTCAGCGTTACCGAAAAAATGAAGATACACCAGAAGTTGAATAGAACATACATACCAACACTTGTACAATATAATAGTAGACTAGGAGCTTAGTCGGCTTCGCCGACCTGCGCTCCTACGTGAAGCAGGGGGCCTCCGGCCCCCTGCCTGTACAGTGGTTAATGAAAAGACGCACCGCGGGCACGCCCGCGGAACTTGCTGTGATGGTGCATAGAATCACGATAGGTAATATTTTTGTAGAGGAGAACAAAATTCCCTTTAACTTCGATTATTATTATTTTTACTGTTATTAGTATTATTATTAAAATAGTTAAAGTTAATGTTATTTTGATTATTACCTGCGCTCTTACGTGCTGAGTAGCCGGCCTGCGAAAATGAACAGGGCACGAACAGGGATGCACCGCGGGCACGCCCGCGGCACGTCCTGAGCTCTACCGACCTGCACTCATACGTAAACAGGGGGCCTCCGGCCCCCTGCCTGTCACGTAGTTAATACAGGGACGCACCACGGGCACGCCCGTGGCACGTCTTTTGCTTCGCCGACTTGAACTTCTACGTAAACAGGGGGCCTCCGGCCCCCTGCCTGTCTCGTGATTAAAAGAGTGATGCACCGCGGGCACGCCCGCGGCACGTACTGTGATGGTGTACAAAACTCGTCGCTTCGCGACTCGTTTTAATATAATAAAGCATTTTGCCGCACAAAAATCGTTGCTTTGCGAGTCATTTTTAATATTTCACGTGGTTAATGAATTAACGCACCGCGGGCGCGCCCGCGGATGTTCCACGAAACGTCAGCAAAAATTATTTTTATTATAATTATTTTTACATTATTATCAATATCACAGTCCCAATCCAAATCCCAATCCCAATCTCAATTCCAATCCCAATCCAAATTCTAATCCCAATCCCAATCCCAATCCCAATCCAAAAACATATCCAAATCCCAATCCCAATCCCAATCCCAATCCCAATCCCAATCCCAATCTCATTCCTATTCCCATTCCGAATCCCATTCCGATTACGATTCCGATTCCGATTCACAATTCCAATCCCAATCCCAATCCCAATCCCAATCCAAATGCCAATCTTAATCCCAATCCCAACCCCAACCGAAACCCCAAACTCAACCCAAATCCCAATCCCAATCCCAATCCCAATCCCAATCCCAATCCCAATCCCAATCCCAATCCCAATCCCAATCCCAATCCCAATCCCAATCCCAATCCCAATCCCAATCCCAATCCCAATCCCAATCCCAATCCCAATCCCAATCCCAATCCCAATCCCAATCCCAATCCCAATCCCAATCCCAATCCCAATCCCAATCCCAATCTTAATCCCAATCCCAATCCCAATCCCAATCCCAATCCCAATCCCGTTCCCATTCCCAATCTCAATCCCAATCACAATCCCAATCCCATTCCCATTCCCAATCCCAATCTCAATCCCAATCCCAACCCCAACCCCAACCCCAAACCCAATCCCAATCCCAATCCCAATCCCAATCCCAATCCCAATCCAAATCCCAATCCCAATCCCAATCCAAATCCCAATCCCAATCCCAATCCCAATCCCAATCCCAATCCCAATCCCGTTCCCATTCCCAATCTCAATCCCAATCACAATCCCAATCCCATTCCCATTCCCAATCCCAATCTCAATCCCAATCCCAACCCCAACCCCAACCCCAACCCCAACAATTTTTATCATTATCATAATCATTATTATTAATATTTTTATTATTATTATTATTTTATTCTTATTATTATTTTAATATTATAAGGCATGTTAAATATTTGTGCATGGGATACACTATTAATTATTCAAATTTAGAAAATTTATTTAGAAAAACTTTTTAGATACACTGTTTGATGTGAAACTTGCAAATTTTCGTTGTATGTGTATCAGTAACATTTTACGTTATAAAATTTAGTGTTTTGTAAATAATTTCCTCTGCAAGTGAATACATGAGAATTACCTCCTAAATTTGAATTTCGGTAGTTGTCTAATTCTCCGAGAGAGGCGCTGAAAACACGTAAATATTGAGAGGCGAATGTAGACATAATAAATACTATGTTCATATTAATTTTTATGAAATTTGTAATTAAATTAGACTTTTTACTGCAAAAAAACATTGGAAAACCTTCATGATATGTTAAATAAACACTTTTCGAATGTAATAATCACATTTATACAGAAATAATAAAATAAAATTACATTTGTGTATTAAATACTTAAGAATTAAACTCCCAGGAAATTAAGGGCGTGTCCCGACATTTACGTCTTGGTTTTTTGTGATATTTTACGACCCAAAAGTCTTAAATATTGTTTGCAAAAAACCTTCTTATGTTATAAAAGAAGTACTTACATGTTTTAAATATATATTAGTTGTATTAAATTATATTTTTAAGTTAAAAAAATGATTTCTAGCTGACCGGGAGAATTCAGTTTTTACGGTCCTACACTTGGTTAGCGATGAAGTAACCCTAATATTTTTAATATGCTCAAATCTTTTTTTAACACTATTTTATTGAAATTTTCTCTGCAAATGTCTTATACTTTATCGTTAACTCACCTTAAAACCTTAATTAATTTTCTTCTGTCAAGAAATACGTTCAAAATATGGAATCTCGTCACGTTTTGAAATGCTAAAAATTTGACAGCCGTCATGTTCTGAAATCTTGTGATATTTTATGACCCAAAATTCTTAAATATCGTTTGCAAAAAACATTCTAATGTTATAAAAGAAGTACTTACATGTTTTTGGTTCATTTTAATTGTGTTAATTTATATTTTTAATTAGAAAATATAATGATTTCTGGCAGGGAGAATTCAGTTTTTGTTAACCTACGCTTGGTGAACGCTGAAGTAGCCCTAATATTTTTAATATGCATAAATATTTTTTTAACACTATTTTACGAATTTTCGCCCTGCAAATGGATTAAACTTTATCGTAAACTCACCTTATAACCTTAATTAGCTTTCTTCTGTCAAAAAATACGTTCAAAATATGAAAACTCGTCACTTTTAAAATGCAATTAATTTTGACAGTTGTCAACTCTTGAAATCTTTTTAACATATTTACACCTCAAATTGCACAGATAATGACCCAGATTTTTCGAAAAATGTCTTCTGATGTCTGAAAATAGTATTTAACACGTTAAAAAAGCTATTTTGAACCGAAATTACCATTTTTTCACTTTGATTCTCTTCGTAAATGTGCGTGAACGGCCATGTTGGATTTTTGACAGTTAATTCTACGGGTAAAATTTCAATTGTTTCCTCTCAAAAATCGAAACATGACCGAAAGAAAACGTTAATTTTAAAAAATTTCGACCCCCCAGAGACATGAAAATGTCCGAAAACAACACACGAAAGATTAACAAACCTTATTCAGTTTAGTTTCACGCTCTACACGTCGCCGTAAGAAAGCCTTTAGAAAAAGAAATCAGGAACATGCATACAAATATATATACATATATATATACATATATATAAACATATCCACACTCACAAAATATAATAAGAGACTAGGAGCTTAGTCGGCTTCGCCGACCTGCGCTCCTACGTGAAGCAGGGGGCCTCCGGCCCCCTGCCTGTACAGTGGTTAATGAAAAGACGCACCGCGGGCACGCCCGCGGAACTTGCTATGATGGTGCACAGAATCACGATAGGTAATATTTTTGTAAAGAACAAAAATCCCTTTAACTTCGATTATTATTATTTTTACTGTTATTAGTATTATTATTTAAATAATTAAAGTTAATGTTATTTCGATTATTACCTGCGCTCTTACGCGCTGTGTCGCCGGCCTGCGCTTAAAAAATGAACAGGGCACGAACAGGGACGCACCGCGGGCACGCCCGCGGCACGTCCTGATTCACTGACCTGCACTCATACGTAAACAGGGGGCCTCCGGCCCCCTGCCTGTCACGTAGTTAATAAAGTGACGTACCACGGGCACGCCCGTGGCACGTCTTTTGCTTCGCCGACTTGCGCTTCTACGTAAACAGGGGGCCTCCGGCCCCCTGCCTGCCACGTTGTTAAAAAAAGAACGCACCGCGGGCACGCCCGCGGCACGTACTGTTATGGTGTACAAAACTCGTCGCTTCGCGACTCGTTTTAATATAATAAAGCATTTTGCCGAACTTATCAATTACAAAACTCGTCGCTTTGCGAGTCATTTTTAATATGTCACGTGGTTAATGAATTGACGCACCGCGGGCGCGCCCGCGGATGTTCCACGAAATGTCTGCAAAAATCATTTTCATTATAACCATTTTTACTTTATTATCAATATCAAAATCCCAATCCCAATCCCATTCCCAATCCCAATCCCAATCCCAATCCCAATCCCAATCCCAATCCCAATCCCAATCCCAATCCCAATCCCATTCCCATTCCCATTCCCATTCCCATTCCCATTCCCATTCCCATTCCCATTCCCATTCCCATTCCCATTCTCATTCCCATTCCCAATCCCAATCCCAATCCCAATCCCAATCCCAATCCTATTCCAATTCCCATTTCTAATCCCATTCCCATTCCCAATCCCATTCCCAATCCCAATCCCAATCCCAATCCCAATCCCAATCCCAATCCCAATCCCAATCCCAATCCCAATCCCAATCCCAATCCCAATCCCAATCCCAATCCCAATCCCAATCCCAATCCCAATCCCAATCCCAATCCCAATCCCAATCCCAATCCCAATCCCAATCCCAATGTCAATCCCAATCCGAATCCGAATCCGAATCCGAATCCGAATCCGAATCCGAATCCGAATCCGAATCCGAATCCGAATCCCAATCCCAATCCCAATCCCCAACCCCAACCCCAACCCCAACCCCAACCCCAATCCCAATCCCAATCCCAATCCCAATCCCAATCCCAATCCCAATCCCAATCCCAATCCCATTTCCAATCCCAATCCCAATCCCAATCCCAATCCAAATCCCAATCCCAATCCCAATCCCAATCCTATTCCAATTCCCATTTCTAATCCCATTCCCAATCCCATTCCCAATCCCAATCCCAATCCCAATCCCAATCCCAATCCCAATCCCAATCCCAATCCCAATCCCAATTCCACTCCCAATCCCAATCCCAATCCCAATTCCAATCCCAATCCCAATCCCAATCCCAATCCCATTCCCAATCCCAATCCCAATCCCAATCCCAATCCCAATCCCATTCCCAATCTCAATCCCAATGCCAATCCCAACCCTAACCCCAACCCCAAACCCAGTCATTATCATTTCTTATTATTTTTATTATTCATATTTTATTATCAGTTAATTATTATTATTACTATTATTTTATTATTATTGTTTATATTATTTTAATATTATAAGGCATCTTAAATATTTGTATATGGGATACACTATTAATTATGCCACTTTGGAAATTTAGAAAAACTTTTTAGATACACTGATTGATGTGAAACTTGCATATTTTCAATCCCAGTCCCAATCCCAATTTTAATCCCAATCCCAATCCAATCCCAACCCCAACCCCAATCCTAACCTTAACGTCTACACGTGAATATATTACATGTTAATTACCTCCTAAATTTGAATTGTCGGTAGTTGTTTAGTTTTTCAAGAGAGGCGCTGTAATAGTATCGAGAAGTATTTGCAGCGTGCGAATGTAAACACACAATTTAGTATGTTTCTATTACTTTTTTCTTAATTTCTTCTAAAATCAGTCTTTTTACTGCAAAAAAACATTGGATTTCTTTAAAAAATAATTTCTAATGCCACAAAATAATATTTCTCTCTTTAAAACAGCCATTTGGGCCATAAATGTAATTTTTAACTTAAAAATTAATAGAAAACTTTTGACATCTCCCAAAAACCATTTTATTTCATGTAATTCTTTTAAAATTTTCTCTTTGCACTTACCAAAACGTGTCCAGAAATGAGTCTGGATATATTTTTTATCCAAATTCTATTCCTATCTCATATCTTCATATCTATTCATATCTTAAAAATGATAAATAATGGATTTTACCACATGAAAATTTTCACATTTACGTCTTTCCAACGCATACATGAATTAACCATGTAATTTTTAATATCTATAAATCATTTTAACACTATTTTATGGAAATTCGGTTTGAAAATGTATTTAAATATATCGGAAATTTACCTCAAACCAAAAAATAGCTTTCGTCTGTGGAAAATACGTTCTTTGAAGTGTCGGTAGTTGTTTAATTTTTCAAGAGAGGCGCTGTAATAGTATCGAGAAGTATTTGCAACGTGCGAATGTAAACACACAATTTAGTATGTTTCTATTACTTTTTTCTTAATTTCCTCTAAAATCAGTCTTTTTACTGCAAAAAAACATTGGATTTCTTTAAAAAATAATTTCTAATGACACAAATAAATATTTCTCCCATTAAAACAGCCATTTTGGGCCATAAATGTCATTTTAAACTTAAAATTTAATGGATTACTTTAGACATCTCCCAAACATTATTAATTTCATGTAATTCTTTTAAAATTTAATCTTTGCACTTACCAAAATGTGTCCAGAATGAATTTGGATATTTAGTTTATTCATTTAATATTTCTTTATATCTTAATATTGATTAATAATGGATTTTGCCACATGAAAATTTTCACATTTACGTCTGTCCAGCGCATGCATGATATAACCTTGTCATTTTTAATTCCTATAAATCTTTTTTAACACTATTTTATGGAAATTCAGCTTGAAAATATCTTTAAATATATCGGAAATTTACCTGAAACCAAAAAATAGCTTTAGTCTGGCGAAAATACGTTCAAAATATGAAATCTCGTCACGTTTTGAAATGCTAAAAATTTGACACCTGCCATGTTTCGAAATCTTGTGATATTTATGACCCAAAAGTCTTAAAAATCGTTTGCAAAAAACATTCTAATGTTATAAAAGAAGTACTTACATGTTTTAAATATATTTTAGTTGTAGTAAATTATATTTTTAGGTAGAAAAATGTATTTTTGGCGGCTGGGAGAATTCAGTTTTTGCTAGCCTACGCTTGGTGAACGCTGAAGTAACCCTAATATTTTTAATATGCATAAATATTTTTTTAACACTATTTTACGAATTTTTGCCCTCCAAATGTCTTAAACTTTATCGTAAACTCACCTTAAAACCTTAATTAACTTTCTTCTGTCAAGAAATACGTTCAAAATATGAAAATTCGTCATAATTTAATATGCTGAAATTTTGACAGTTGTCAAATCTTGAAATCTTTTTAACATATTTACACCTCAAATTGCACAGATAATGATCCAGATTTTTTGAAAAATGTCTTCTGATACCTGAAAATAGTATTTGGCACATTAAAAAAGCTATTTTGAACCGAAATTACCATTTTTTCACTTTGATTCTCATCGTAAATGTGAGTGAACGGCCATGTTGGATTTTTGACAGTTAATTCCATAGGTAAAATTTCAATTGTTTCCTCTCAAAAATCGAAACATGACCGAAAGAAAACGTTAATTTAAAAAAATTGCGACCCCCCAGAGATATAAAAAAGTCCTTAAACAACACACGAAAGATTAACGAATCAGATTCAATTTAGTTTCACGTTCAACGTATTGCCCAAAAAAAGCCTTTAGAAAAAGAAATGAGGAAGGTTTGCGGAACAAACATACAAATATATATACATATAAACATATCCGCACTCACAAAATATAATAAGAGACTAGGAGCTTAGTCGGCTTCGCCGACCTGCGCTCCTACGTGAAGCAGGGGGCCTCCGGCCCCCTGCCTGTACAGTGGTTAATGAAATGACGCACCGCGGGCACGCCCGCGGAACTTGCTGTGATGGTGCACAGAATCACGATAGGTAATCTTTTTGTAGAGGAGAAGAAAAATCCCTGTAACTTCGATAATTATTATTTTTACTGTTATTAGTATTATTATTAAAATAGTTAAAGTTAATGTTATTTCGATTATTACCTGCGCTCTTATGCGCTGTGTCGCCGGCCTGCGCTTAAAAAATGAACAGGGCACGAACAACGACAGAGCCCTGAGCTTGCACTCATACGTAAACAGGGGGCCTCCGGCCCCCTGCCTCTCACGTAGTTAATAAAGTGACGTACCACGGGCACGCCCGTGGCACGTCTTTTGCTTCGCCGACTTGCGCTTCTACGTAAACAGGGGGCCTCCGGCCCCCTGCCTGCCACGTAGTTAAAAAAAGGACGCACCGCGGGCACGCCCGCGGCACGTACTATGATGGTGTACAAAACTCGTCGCTTCGCGACTCGTTTTAATATAATAAAGCATTTTGCCGAACTTGTCAATTACAAAACTCAACGCTTTGCGAGTCATTTTTAATATGTCACGTGGTTAATGAATTGACGCACCGCGGGCGCGCCCGCGGATGTTCCACGAAATGTCAGCAAAAATAATTTTTATTATAACCATTTTTACTTTATTATCAATATGAAAATCCCAATCCCAATCCCAATCCCAATCCCAATCCCAATCCCAATCCCAATCCCAATCCCAATCCCAATCCCAATCCCAATCCCAATCCCAATCCCAATCCCAATCCCAATCCCAATCCCAATCCCAATCCCAATCCCAATCCCCATCCCCATCCCCATCCCCATCCCCATCCCCATCTCCATCCCCATCCCCAACCCCAACCCCAACCCCAACCCCAACCCCAACCCCAACCCCAACCCCAACCCCAACCCCAACCCCATTCCCATTCCCATTCCCATTCCCATTCCCATTCCCATTCCCAATCCCACTCCCAATCCCACTCCCAATCCCACTCCCAATCCCACTCCCAATCCCAATCCCAATCCCAATCCCAATCCCAATCCCAATCCCAATCCCAATCCCAATCCCAATCCCAATCCCAATCCCAATCCCAATCCCAATCCCAATCCCAATCCTAATCCCAATCCCAATCCCAATCCCAATCATAATCTGAATCCCAATCCCAATCCCAATCATAATCCCAATCATAATCCCAATCCCAATCCCAATCCCAATCCTAATCCCAATCCCAATCCCAATCATAATCCCAATCCCAATCCCAATCCCAATCCCAATCCCAATCCCAATCCCAATCCCAATCCCAATCCCAATCCCAATCCCAATCCCAATCCCAATCCCAATCCCAATCCCAATCCCAATCCCAATCCCAATCCCAATCCCAATCCCAATCCCAATCCCAATCCCAATCCCAATCCCAATCCAATCCAATCCAATCCCAATCCCAATCCCAATCCCAATATTAATCCCAATCCCAATCTCAATCCCCATCCTAATCCCAATCCCAATTCCAATCCCAATCCCATTCCCAATCCTAATTGCAAGCCTAATCCCAGTCCATATCCCAATCCTATTATCATTATTATTATTATTATTATTTTATTATTATTATTATTATTATTATTATTTTTATTTTAATATAATTACGCATTTTAAATATTTGTGCATGGGACACACTATTAATTATGCCACTATGGAAATTTAGAAAAACTTTTTAGATACACTGATTGATGTGAAACTTGCAAATTTTCGTTGTATGTGTATCAGTAATATTTTACGTTATTAAATTTAGTGTTTTGTAAATATTTCCTCTGCACGTGAATACATGAGAATTACCTCCTAAATTTGAATTTCGGTAGTTGTCTAATTCTGCGAGAGAGGCGCTGTAAACACGTAAATATTGAGAGGCGAATGTAGACGTAATAAATACTATGTTCATATTAATTTTTATGAAATTTGTAATTAAATTAGACTTTTTACTGCAAAAAAACATTGGAAAACCTTCATGATATGTTAAATAAACACTTTTCGAATGTAATAATCACATTTATACAGAAATAATAAAATAAAATTACATTTGTGTATTAAATACTTAAGAATTAAACTCCCAGGAAATTAAGGGCGTGTCCCGACATTTACGTATTGGTTTTTTGTGATATTTTACGACCCAAAAGTCCTTAATATTGTTTGCAAAAAACCTTCTTATGTTATAAAAGAAGTACTTACATGTTTTAAATATATATTAGTTGTATTAAATTATATTTTTAAGTTAAAAAAATGATTTCTAGCTGGAAGGGAGAATTCAGTTTTTACGAACCTACACTTGGTTAGCAATGAAGTAACCCTAATATTTTTAATATGCTCAAATCTTTTTTTAACACTATTTTATTGAAATTTTCTCTGCAAATGTCTTATACTTTATCGTTAACTCACCTTAAAACCTTAATTAATTTTCCTCTGTCAAGAAATACGTTCAAAATATGGAATCTCGTCACGTTTTGAAATGCTAAAAATTTGACAGCCGTCATGTTCTGAAATCTTGTGATATTTTATGACCCAAAATTCTTAAATATCGTTTGCAAAAAACATTCTAATGTTATAAAAGAAGTACTTACATGTTTTTGGTTCATTTTAATTGTGTTAATTTATATTTTTAATTAGAAAATATAATGATTTCTGGCAGGGAGAATTCAGTTTTTGTTAACCTACGCTTGGTGAACGCTGAAGTAACCCTAATATTTTTAATATGCATAAATATTTTTTTAACACTATTTTACGAATTTTCGCCCTGCAAATGGATTAAACTTTATCGTAAACTCACCTTAAAACCTTAATTAGCTTTCTTCTGTCAAAAAATACGTTCAAAATATGAAAACTCGTCACTTTTAAAATGCAATTAATTTTGACAGTTGTCAACTGTTGAAATCTTTTTAACATATTTACACCTCAAATTGCACAGATAATGACCCAGATTTTTCGAAAAATGTCTTCTGATGTCTGAAAATAGTATTTAACACGTTAAAAAAGCTATTTTGAACCGAAATTACCATTTTTTCACTTTGATTCTCTTCGTAAATGTGCGTGAACGGCCATGTTGGATTTTTGACAGTTAATTCTACGGGTAAAATTTCAATTGTTTCCTCTCAAAAATCGAAACATGACCGAAAGAAAACGTTAATTTTAAAAAATTTCGACCCCCCAGAGACACGAAAATGTCCGAAAACAACACACAAAAGATTAACAAACCTTATTCAGTTTAGTTTCACGCTCTACACGTCGCCGTAAGAAAGCCTTTAGAAAAAGAAATCAGGAACATGCATACAAATATATATACATATATATATACATATATATAAACATATCCACACTCACAAAATATAATAAGAGACTAGGAGCTTAGTCGGCTTCGCCGACCTGCGCTCCTACGTGAAGCAGGGGGCCTCCGGCCCCCTGCCTGTACAGTGGTTAATGAAATGACGCACCGCGGGCACGCCCGCGGAACTTGCTGTGATGGTGCATAGAATCATGATAGGTACATAACATTTTTATAGAGGAGAACAAAAATCCCTTATACTTCGATTATTATTATTTTTACTGTTATTAGTATTATTATTAAAATAGTTAAAGTTAATGTTATTTCGATTATTACCTGCGCTCGTACGCGCTGTGTCGCCGGCCTGCGCTTAAAAAATGAACAGAGACGCACGAACAGGGACGCACCGCGGGCACGCCCGCGGCACGTCCTGAGCTTCCCTGACCTGCACTCATACGTAAACAGGGGGCCTCCGGCCCCCTGCCTGTCACGTAGTTAGTAAAGTGACGTACCACGGGCACGCCCGTGGCACGTCTTTTGCTTCGCCGACTTGCGCTTCTACGTAAACAGGGGGCCTCCGGCCCCCTGTCTGCCACGTAGTTTAAAAAAGGACGCACCGCGGGCACGCCCGCGGCACATACTGTGATGGGGGGGGATAATATAATAAAGCATTTTGCCGAAATTGACAATTACAAAACTCGTCGCTTTGCGTGTCATTTTTAATATGTCACGTGGTTAATGAATTGACGCACCGCGGGCGCGCCCGCGGATGTTCCACGAAATGTCAGCAAAAATCATTTTTATTATAACCATTTTTACTTTATTATCAATATCAAAATCCCAATCCAGATCCCAATCCCAATCCCAATCCCAATCCCAATCCCAATCCCAATCCCAATCCCAATCCCAATCCCAATCCCAATCCCAATCCCAATCCCAATCCCAATCCCAATCCCAATCCCAATCCCAATCCCAATCCCAATCCCAATCCCAATCCCAATCCCAATCCCAATCCCAATCCCAATCCCAATCCCAATCCCAATCCCAATCCCAATCCCAATCCCAATCCCAATCCCAATCCAAATCCCAATCCCAATCCCAATCCCAATCCCAATCCCAATCCCAATCCCAATCCCAATCCCAATCCAAATCCCAATCCCGATCCCGATCCCGATCCAGATCCCAATCCCGATTCCAATCCCAATCCCAATCCCAATCCCAATCCCAATCCTAACCCCAATCCCAATCTAAATCCCAATCCCAATCCCATTCCCAATCCCAATCCCATTCCAATTCCCATTCCCATTCCCATTCCCAATCCCAATCCCAATCCCAATCCCAATCCCAATCCCAATCCCAATCCCAATCCCAATCCCAATCCCAATCCCAATCCCAATCCCAATCCCAATCCCAATCCCAATCCCAATCCCAATCCCAATCCCAATCCCAATCCCAATCCCAATCCCAATCCCAATCCCAATCCCAATCCCAATCCAAATCCCAATCCCAATCCCAATCCCAATCCCAATCCCAATCCCAATCCCAATCCCAATCCCAATCCCAATCCCAATCCCAATCCAAATCCCAATCCCAATCCCAATCCCAATCCCAATCCCAATCCCAATCCCAATCCCAATCCAAATCCCAATCCCGATCCCGATCCCGATCCAGATCCCAATCCCGATTCCAATCCCAATCCCAATCCCAATCCCAATCCCAATCCTAACCCCAATCCCAATCTAAATCCCAATCCCAATCCCATTCCCAATCCCAATCCCATTCCAATTCCCATTCCCATTCCCAATCCCAATCCCAATCCCAATCCCAATCCCAATCCCAATCCCAATCCCAATCCCAATCCCAATCCCAATCCCAATCCCAATCCCAATCCCAATCCCAATCCCAATCCCAATCCCAATCCCAATCCCAATCCCAATCCCAATCCCAATCCCAATCCCAATCCCAATCCCAATCCCAATCCAAATCCCAATCCCAATCCCAATCCCAATCCCAATCCCAATCCCAATCCCAATCCCAATCCCAACCCCAACCCCAATCCCAATCTTAATCCCAATCCCAATCCCATTCCCATTCCCATTCCCATTCCCAATCCCAGTCCCATTCCTCATCCCATTCCCATTCCCATTCCCATTCCCATTCCCATTCCCATTCCCATTCCCAATCCCAATCCCAATCCCAATCCCAACCCCAACCCCAACCCCAACAAATATTATCAATATCATAATCATTCTTATTAATATTTTTATTATTATTATTATTTTATTCTTATTATTATTTAAATATTATAAGGCATGTTAAATATTTGTGCATGGGATACACTATTAATTATTCAAATTTAGAAAATTAATTTAGAAAAACTTTTTAGTTACACTGATTGATGTGAAACTTGCAAATTTTCGTTGTATGTGTATCAGTAATATTTTACGTTATTAAATTTAGTGTTTTGTAAATATTTCCTCTGCACGTGAATACATGAGAATTACCTCCTAAATTTGAATTTCGGTAGTTGTCTAATTCTGCAAAAGAGGCGCTGTAAACACGTAAATATTGAGAGGCGAATGTAGACATAATAAATACTATGTTCATATTAATTTTTATGAAATTTGTAATTAAATTAGACTTTTTACTGCAAAAAAACATTGGAAAACCTTCATGATATGTTAAATAAACACTTTTCGAATGTAATAATCACATTTATACAGAAATAATAAAATAAAATTACATTTGTGTATTAAATACTTAAGAATTAAACTCCCAGGAAATTAAGGGCGTGTCCCGACATTTACGTATTGGTTTTTTGTGATATTTTACGACCCAAAAGTCCTTAATATTGTTTGCAAAAAACCTTCTTATGTTATAAAAGAAGTACTTACATGTTTTAAATATATATTAGTTGTATTAAATTATATTTTTAAGTTAAAAAAATGATTTCTAGCTGGAAGGGAGAATTCAGTTTTTACGAACCTACACTTGGTTAGCAATGAAGTAACCCTAATATTTTTAATATGCTCAAATCTTTTTTTAACACTATTTTATTGAAATTTTCTCTGCAAATGTCTTATACTTTATCGTTAACTCACCTTAAAACCTTAATTAATTTTCTTCTGTCAAGAAATACGTTCAAAATATGGAATCTCGTCACGTTTTGAAATGCTAAAAATTTGACAGCCGTCATGTTCTGAAATCTTGTGATATTTTATGACCCAAAATTCTTAAATATCGTTTGCAAAAAACATTCTAATGTTATAAAAGAAGTACTTACATGTTTTTGGTTTATTTTAATTGTGTTAATTTATATTTTTAATTAGAAAATATAATGATTTCTGGCAGGGAGAATTCAGTTTTTGTTAACCTACGCTTGGTGAACGCTGAAGTAACCCTAATATTTTTAATATGCATAAATACTTTTTTAACACTATTTTACGAATTTTCGCCCTGCAAATGGATTAAACTTTATTGTAAACTCACCTTAAAACCTTAATTAGCTTTCTTCTGTCAAAAAATACGTTCAAAATATGAAAACTCGTCACTTTTAAAATGCAATTAATTTTGACAGTTGTCAACTGTTGAAATCTTTTTAACATATTTACACCTCAAATTGCACAGATAATGACCCAGATTTTTCTAAAAATGTCTTCTGATGTCTGAAAATAGTATTTAACACGTTAAAAAAGCTATTTTGAACCGAAATTACCATTTTTTCACTTTGATTCTCTTCGTAAATGTGCGTGAACGGCCATGTTGGATTTTTGACAGTTAATTCTACGGGTAAAATTTCAATTGTTTCCTCTCAAAAATCGAAACATGACCGAAAGAAAACGTTAACTTTAAAAAATTTCGACCCCCCAGAGACATGAAAATGTCCGAAAACAACACACAAAAGATTAACAAACCTTATTCAGTTTAGTTTCACGCTCTACACGTCGCCGTAAGAAAGCCTTTAGAAAAAGAAATCAGGAACATGCATACAAATATATATACATATATATATACATATATATAAACATATCCACACACGCAAAATATAATAAGAGACTAGGAGCTTAGTCGGCTTCGCCGACCTGCGCTCCTACGTGAAGCAGGGGGCCTCCGGCCCCCTGCCTGTACAGTGGTTAATGAAATGACAAACCGCGGGCACGCCCGCGGATGTTCCTATAATGGTGCACAAAATCACAATAGGTACTTGCTGTGATGGTGCATAGAATCATGATAGGTACATAACATATTTATAGAGGAGAACAAAAATCCCTTTTACTTCGATTATTATTATTTTTACTGTTATTAGTATTATTATTAAAGTAGTTAAAGTTAATGTTATTTCGATTATTACCTGCGCTCTTACGCGCTGTGTCGCCGGCCTGCGCTTAAAAAATGAACAGGGCACGAACAGGGACGCACCGCGGGCACGCCCGCGGCACCTCCTGAGCTTCACCGACCTGCACTCATACGTAAACAGGGGGCCTCCGGCCCCCTGCCTGTCACTTAGTTAATAAAGAGACGCACCACGGGCACGCCCGTGGCACGTCTTTTGCTTCGCCGACTTGCGCTTCTACGTAAACAGGGGGCCTCCGGCCCCCTGCCTGTCACGTGGTTAAAAGAGTAACGCACCGCGGGCACGCCCGCGGCGCGTACTGTGTTGGTGTACAAAACTCGTTTAAATATAATAAAGCATTTTGCCGCACTTGTCATTTACAAAAATCGTTGCTTTGCGAGTCATATTTAATATGTCACGTGGTTAATGAATTGAAGCACCGCGGGCGCGCCCGCGGATGTTCCACGAATTGTCATCAAAAATTATATTTATTATAACCATTTTTACATTATTATCAATATCACAGTCCCAATCCAAATCCCAATCCCAATCTCAATCCCAATCCCAATCCAAATCTCCACCCCAACCCCAATCCCAATCCCAATCCCAATCCCAATCCCAATCCCAATCCCAATCCCAATCCCAATCCCAATCCCAATCCCAATCCCAATCCCAATCCCAATCCCAATCCCAATCCCAATCCCAATCCCAATCCCAATCCCAATCCCAATCCCAATCCCAATCCCAATCCCAATCCCAATCCCAATCCCAATCCCAATCCCAATCCCAATCCCAATCCCAATCCCAATCCCAATCCCAATCCCAATCCCAATCCCAATCCCAATCCCAATCCCAATCCCAATCCCAATCCCAATCCCAATCCCAATCCCAATCCCAATCCCAATCCCAATCTCAATCTCAATCCCAATCCCAATTTTAATCCCAATCCCAATCTTAATCCCAATCCCAATCCCAATCCCAATCCCAATCCCAATCCCAATCCCAATCCCAATCCCAATCCCAATCCCAATCCCAATCCCAATCCCAATCCCAATCCCAATCCCAATCCCAATCCCAATCCCAATCCCAATCCCAATCCCAATCCCAATCCCAATCCCAATCCCAATCCCAATCCCAATCCCAATCCCAATCCCAATCCCAATCCCAATCCCAATCCCAATCCCAATCCCAATCCCAATCCCAATCCCAATCCCAATCCCAATCCCAATCCCAATCCCAATCCCAATCCCAATCCCAATCCCAATCCAAATCCCAATCCCAATCCCAATCCCAATCCCAATCCCAATCCCAATCCCAATCCCAATCCCAATCCCAATCCCAATCCCAATCCCAATCCCAATCCCATTCCCATTCCCATTCCCATTCCCATTCCCATTCCCATTCCAATCTTAATCCCAATCCCAATCCCAATCCCAATCCCAATCCCAATCCCAATCCCATTCCCAATCCCAATCCCAATCCCAATCCCAATCCCAATCCCAATCCCAATCCCAATCCCAATCCCAATCCCAATCCCAATCCCAATCCCAATCCCAATCCCAATCCCAATCCCAATCCCAATCCCAATCCCAATCCCAATCCCAATCCCAATCCCAATCCCAATCCCAATCCCAATGCCAATGCCATTCCCAATGCCAATGCCAATGCCAATGCCAATGCCAATCCCAATCGCAATCCCAATCCCGATCCCATTCCCAATCCCAATCCCAATCCCAATCCCAATCCCAATCCCAATCCCAATCCCAATCCCAATCCCAATCCCAATCCCAATCCCAATCCCAATCCCATTCCCAATCTCAATCCCAATGCCAATCCCAACCCTAACCCCAACCCCAAACCCAGTCATTATCATTTCTTATTATTTTTATTATTCATATTTTATTATCAGTTAATTATTATTATTACTATTATTTTATTATTATTGTTTATATTATTTTAATATTATAAGGCATCTTAAATATTTGTATATGGGATACACTATTAATTATGCCACTTTGGAAATTTAGAAAAACTTTTTAGATACACTGATTGATGTGAAACTTGCATATTTTCAATCCCAGTCCCAATCCCAATCTTAATCCCAATCCCAATCCAATCCCAACCCCAACCCCAATCCTAACCTTAACGTCTACACGTGAATATATTACATGTTAATTACCTCCTAAATTTGAATTGTCGGTAGTTGTTTAGTTTTTCAAGAGAGGCGCTGTAATAGTATCGAGAAGTATTTGCAGCGTGCGAATGTAAACACACAATTTAGTATGTTTCTATTACTTTTTTCTTAATTTCTTCTAAAATCAGTCTTTTTACTGCAAAAAAACATGGGATTTCTTTAAAAAATAATTTCTAATGCCACAAAATAATATTTCTCTCTTTAAAACAGCCATTTGGGCCATAAATGTAATTTTTATCTTAAAAATTAATAGAAAACTTTTGACATCTCCCAAAAACCTTTTTATTTCATGTAATTCTTTTAAAATTTTCTCTTTGCACTTACCAAAACGTGTCCAGAAATGAGTCTGGATATATTTTTTATCCAAATTCTATTCCTATCTCATATCTTCATATCTATTCATATCTTAAAAATGATAAATAATGGATTTTACCACATGAAAATTTTCACATTTACGTCTTTCCAACGCATACATGAATTAACCATGTAATTTTTAATATCTATAAATCATTTTAACACTATTTTATGGAAATTCGGTTTGAAAATGTATTTAAATATATCGGAAATTTACCTCAAACCAAAAAATAGCTTTCGTCTGTGGAAAATACGTTCTTTGAAGTGTCGGTAGTTGTTTAATTTTTCAAGAGAGGCGCTGTAATAGTATCGAGAAGTATTTGCAGCGTGCGAATGTAAACACACAATTTAGTATGTTTCTATTACTTTTTTCTTAATTTCCTCTAAAATCAGTCTTTTTACTGCAAAAAAACATTGGATTTCTTTAAAAAATAATTTCTAATGACACAAATAAATATTTCTCCCATTAAAACAGCCATTTTGGGCTATAAATGTCATTTTAAACTTAAAATTTAATGGATTACTTTAGACATCTCCCAAACATTATTAATTTCATGTAATTCTTTTAAAATTTAATCTTTGCACTTACCAAAATGTGTCCAGAATGAATTTGGATATTTAGTTTATTCATTTAATATTTCTTTATATCTTAATATTGATTAATAATGGATTTTGCCACATGAAAATTTTCACATTTACGTCTGTCCAGCGCATACATGATATAACCTTGTACTTTTTAATTACTATAAATCTTTTTTAACACTATTTTATGGAAATTCAGCTTGAAAATATCTTTAACTATATCGGAAATTTACCTGAAACCAAAAAATAGCTTTAGTCTGTCGAAAATACGTTCAAAATATGAAATCTCGTCACGTTTTGAAATGCTAAAAATTTGACAGCTGCCATGTTTCGAAATCTTGTGATATTTATGACCCAAAAGTCTTAAAAATCGTTTGCAATAAACATTCTAATGTTATAAAAGAAGTACTTACATGTTTTAAATATATTTTAGTTGTAGTAAATTATATTTTTAGGTAGAAAAATTTATTTCTGGTGGCTGGAAGAATTCAGTTTTTACGAACCTACGCTTGGTGAACGCTGAAGTAACCCTAATATTTTTAATATGCATATATATTTTTTTAACACTATTTTACGATTTTTCGCCCTGCAAATGGATTAAACTTTATCGTTAACTCACCTTAAAACCTTAATTAGCTTTCTTCTGTCAAGAAATACGTTCAAAATATGAAAAATCGTCACATTTTAGAATGCTGAAATTTTGACAGTTGTCAACTCTTGAAATCTTTTTAACATATTTTCACCTCAAATTGCACAGATAATGACCCAGATTTTTTGAAAAATGTCTTCTGATACCTGAAAATAGTATTCGGCACATTAAAAAAACTATTTTGAACCGAAATTACCATTTTTTCACTTTGATTATCTTCGTAAATGTGCGTGAACGGCCATGTTGGATTTTTGACAGTTAATTCTACGGGTAAAATTTCAATTGTTTCCTCTCAAAAATCGAAACACAACCGAAAGAAAACGTTAATTTTAAAAAATTTCGACCCTCCAGAGACATAAAAAAGTCCTTAAACAACACACGAAAGATTAACGAATCAGATTCAATTTAGTTTCACGTTCAACGTATTGCCCAAAGAAAGCCTTTAGAAAAAGAAGTTAGGAAGGTACCGGAACATACATACATATATATAAACATATCCACACTCACAAAATATAATAAGAGATTGGAATTGAAATAAAAAACACAAACAGAAATTCATATCTTTTTATCCTCACTGCTCAACGTTTTTGACACAATCAGTTAATTAAATAATCTTTATATTAAGCTGTAATATCCAGCACTCATGTTTGTTTGTTTAATTATGTAGGTGAGACGCCGGTGCCTGAAAATGACGCTGAATACCTTTTCGTCGTCGCTGATTTCTTAGCTGGAGTATTGATATTTGCTACCATTGTCGGTAATATTGGTAGTATGATATCAAACATGAATCTTGCAAGAGTCGACTTTCAAAACAGAATGGATGGAGTTAAACAATATATGGCTTTCAGAAAAGTATGTATCTCAAATTGTTTATTTTTATACTTGTATCATATAGCCCTTTGTTCTTTTGTTGGATCTTTATTGATATATTGGGAACATTATTTTTATATTATCATACAGACAGATTTCTAAGAGAAAAATCACAAACAAAAAATAACATTTTACCAGTTGGCTTTCATACTGTATAGAACGGTTTTAAAATCTTGTTCTTACATTGAGGGAAAACGCCAAAGAAATTACACTAGGGTGACCAGACGTACTCTTTTTAAGAGTATTATACTCTTTTTTGAGATTACTCAAAAAAGAGTATAATACTGGTTAATAGTTTAATATAATTTTTATATAGTTTAATATAATTTTGAATTTTTGGAGTGTAACCTTTTTTTTAGTATACTCTTTTTCTGTAAAAAAAAATCTGGTCAGCCTAAATTACACCGGCTTTTAAAAGTAGTCTATAGCAGTGTTTCTCAATCTTCTCTGGCATGGGACTCCCGAAATTATGTAAATATTGTCTTCGGCCCCCGTATACAGGGTGTTCAATCTAAGTGTGCCACCATAGCTATCTCGAGAACTATAAGAGCTACGAGGTTGGTTAAATTAGCAAAGAAATGCCATTTTGCAAGACTATTACAAAATTATTAACAAAAAATTTTTATGATCAGTGGTTCTCCAAATATGGGACCCAACTTTCTTATTTCAAATGAGAACATACTTTTTTATATTTTTGTTCGGAAGGGAATTTTATTCTGAATTCAACGAATACACAGTTTAGTACCCTTACACCAAAAATTTTTGAAAAAAATACATATTAAATTGACATTAATTTAAATCAAATCGCATAGGAATCAGCATGCTATGAATGAAACAAATGAACAAATCATAATATTTTTGTTTGCTTGATTAATTATTAAATGCCGGTCACCATGGCGTAGTGGTTAGTGTACTGATTTCTAGGCCATGAGGGCTCGGGTTTGAATCCCGGTTATGGCATGGAATTTTTCAATAAATAAAATGCACCTGGATAATGGCCTCAGCAGCTAAGTCCAAAAATTAAAAAAAAAAAAAAAAATTATTAAATGTCAATTTGACTATTTTGTGAAGAATTTTGTTAAATTGGTGAAGAATTTTGTTAAATTTGTGAAGAATTTTGTTTAATTGGTGAATCTAATTAAAAAATGTATCAATTTACACATGTACCAAAGTATACATTTTATGCCGTAAAAATGCTGGAGCTGCGGTAAATGGTAACCAGACAACTGGGGCCGTAAGACAATTCGGGTCGTTCACAATTGGGGCTTTTCACAACTGGAACCATTAACAACTGGGCCGATGGACAATTCGGGCCCTTCACAATTGGGGCTTTTGACAACTGGGGCCAGAAAATTATAAAAAGTTTATTTTTAAGGATTGAATTATGTATTAATAAGAATGAAGGCAATTTAGAGCAATATTTATAATTAAAATTGTACTATATCATAGATTTAAACTGTTCAATACATTTTGATATTAATTTGTTTCATTCATAGCAGGCTGATTCCTGTGCGATTTGATCAAAAAAATAATGTCAATTTATATGCATTTTTCTCAAAATTTTTGTGATTTAAGGGTTCAGAACTGTGTATTCGTGGAATTCAGAATAAAATTCCCTTCTGAACAAAAATATTTAAAAAATATGTTCTCATTTAAAACAAGAAAGTTGGGTTCCATATTTGGAGAACCGCTGATCATAAAAAAATTTCGTTAATAGTTTTGTTAATAGACTTGCAAAATGGTATTTCTTTGCTGAGCACCCTGTTGAGAAACGCCGGTATATAGTCCATTTCAAATAAGAATATAGTATAATATAAACTGGATATAGTGCGTTGTGAGAAATTTGAATTAAAAATCTCTATCTCTCTATACAGAGTGTTCATTTTAAATTGCTCACCGTTGCTATCTCGAATACTATAAGAGCTACGAGGTTGCTTCAATTAGACATCAAATACTATTTTACTCTCATTTTTATGGTTTTGTAGGTATGACCAAAAAACCCTTATACCGTCATTTTGTCGTCTGTCTGTCTATCTGTCGGTCTGTCTGTCTGTCATTCTGTGCCTGTCTGCCTGTCTGTTCGGTAAAAATTGTAGCCAAACGGCTAAACCTACAGAGTTGAAATTTAGCATGCTTATACAACTCTTTGACCCGCACATAAGAAAAATACTAAAACATCTAAATAACATATCCCCCTAAAGATATAAACAAATATGTGCTCATCGAAAAAAATATATATATTTTATTAATTCTGAGTAGGTTATCATATTAGCCCTTGGTACGTGGATTAACGATCAAATTTTTATTTATGCAAAAAAAATTATTTTGAAGCGATTTTTGCCAAAATTGTGCAAAAAAATTGTCCCACACCCTGTAGCCCAGATGGTTTAAACTAAAAATCTGAAAAAATTCTAAGTAATGTACATTGGTGTGAACCGGAATAGTACAACAGGAATTTTTGATCAGATTATGTTTTTGAAAAAATACGCATTTTTTGTGTTTTTTTGCTAATAATATACACAAATTATACTTATGTAACACGCTAGATTGGAAGATATATCCTGGTGTAATGGTTATGGCGCTGGCATATCACCCAACTAAATCAGTCCAAACCCTGCAAAAATATACTGCACATATTTAGAAACCTAAATAATGGTGTTAGGCACTCGAAATAAAATTAACCAAAAAATATTTTAACATAAAATTTGTTTTTAAAGCTCTTAGATTAACAGACGATAAATTATTTAAAAAATATCGTTCATTTTGCCGTGAATACTACAAAGGAAAATTTGTCTTACACAGTCAGCCTTCACTTATTATATATCTGCGAAACCCTGCAATGTGCGAAAATTCACACTTCACATAAATTTTTAAAGGATGTAATCTCTATGTCTTTATACAGAGTGTTCATTTTAAATTGCTCACCGTTGCTATCTCGAATACTATAAAAGCTACGAAGCTGCTTAAATTAGACGTCAAATACTATTTTACTTTCATTTTTAAATCGGAATGTTAAATTTGGACACCTGTTATTAATTGATGCATGAACCCTAAAAAATTCTGTCATAAACAGCAATCAATACATTAATTAATGACAATTACAAGTTTGATATTGTAATTATCAGTTTTCGTTGAACTATGTTGTAGGTTGGTCGTGAATTAGAAGGCAGAGTAATCCGCTGGTTCGCCTACACGTGGTCGGAGAGCGGCGCGTTAGACGAGGAGAGAGTGTTGTCTGCTCTCCCCGATAAACTTAAAGCTGAGATAGCAATCAGGGTTCATCTCGACACCTTGCGCAAGGTTCGAATCTTCCAGGACACAGAACCGGGATTGCTTGAGGCTTTGGTGCTTAAACTTAGATTACAGGTAAGAATATTGTTTGCAGTCTGTTTAGTTTTTAATTGGTATCAACGCAAATTAGGGGCGTCAACTGACCTTTTTTGAAAAGGACAGCAATTTTTTAACATCTGGCTGTCTTTGTCCTTTTTACCGACCGTCAACATATATAAGGGAGGTATTGTGATCATACCAATTCGAAGGTTTCGAGATTTCGATGGATCTCCACGAATTGAGGTCCCTACATAACGTTTTGACTATTTTTGCATGATGTCTGTCGGTCTGTCTGTCCGTCTGTCTGTCTGTCCGTCTGTCTGTCCGTCTGTCTATGTACACGTGCAGAGCAAATTCGGCTGAAAGGATTTTTATGTAAGCTTCTGCCATCAATGGCATGAGTTGATCAACTTTTGGTAAAAATCGGTTGACTAAAAATGGGAGTTTACTCGTGTCGATTTTAAGATTTTTGTGAATATTTCACAACAGAAAAATATTTCGATAAAATTTATTCAACAAAAGTTGCTATAAAAGCAATAATTAATAACTTTTATTTGAGACTTTTTTTGATAAAACGAAAGTTTTTGAATAATTTCTGTAAAATTTTTCGAATTTCAATTTTTTCTCTTCAAGTCTCAATTTTTTCATACATACATATATGTATGTAACGTTTCCATGGTCATGATAAATAATATCTCTGTTAGAAAATATTAGGCCAAGTTATTTCTACTCTGCTGCTAGAATGTATTTTATACAAGTACTTTACGATGGCTGTCGGTCCTGTGGTGGCCACAGCTGATTTTTTAAATTAGAAATGGACGCCTTTTGTCCTTTTTTCAAATATTTCAGGTACTAGTCAAATTTATTTTATTGTATTTTCAATTTTCGTTAATTTCATTCAATATTTCCTCGGGAAAAGAGCCTTAGGAATGGTAATTACTGATCTTAAACATCATGATCCACCTCTATTTTGTACTCTTCAAATTGATGCATCAAATTACAAAAATATGAAAATGTTTCCAGTGTGCATACGGTTTTTTAATATCAAACTTGGCATTGCGAATTATGTAATAGAATTCTTCTGAAAATTCAGACGAAAGTGACAATTGGACAAATTGGAAATCGATTGGAATAAAGTATCAGCTTTTTAGCGCAGACCATGCTAATAGGGGATACGCATAAAATTTATATTTTCTTAAAAGTACATTTTTTTGATATGTTGATATTATAGTGCGTTCGAAGGTGAGTTTGCAGTATAGCTCTTATGGAAAATGGGAGCGGTGTTGCCAAATGTTGTAAAAGTGTCAAATGTGTCAATTATAATAATATGAAAAACTCGTATGATTTACAAAAATCTACTCTTATAAAACTCAAAATAACAGTCAACAAAAACAAATGGCCATTTGTAAAATACTGCGTCTTCACAGATCAGCGCGTTTTAGAGCTGGCAACGTCGACAAGCAAGAAAAGGATAGTGTCATTGTGTAAACCCATTAGAGAGTATGAAAAAGAACTACTCCATATGCCCTGTACTGCAAACTCACCTTTGAACGCACTATATTTATGTCACCTAACAAAACAAAAATCACATTTTAATTAATATTTCAGCGAAATTTTTTAATTAAAATATTTTTACTTCGATATATATCGAATATCGATATCACACTTACGATATATCGAATCGCGCATATATCGATATTCAAAAATAAATTCCCATCCCTAGTTACAGGTCTTCTGGATACAAATCCTTGTTTCCTCAATCGTCTTTGGACAGTTCGTGATGAAATTGCCAAATTTCTTGTGGCTCGTGGATGCTGTTCGCTGATGACACTTTATAGTGTAATTAAAAGAGTTTTTGGTTACATCCAAAACACCAGCGATATTCTAATACTACTATCATCTTCATATAATGGCGTAGGTCGTACGTTTTCCGGCCACAATTTAATTTTATTGCACAAAGAAAGACTTGCAGAAGTTTAGAAATCTCTAAAATGGGTAACTAATGGCAAAAAATTATTAAATTTACACAGTTAATATGCAATATCAATATTATATAGTCTTCGTTCAAACGGGTATTATTTATTGTTACAGCCTGTGTGTAATATATATTTGTTTATGCAGATATTGTATTACCTTCCATTACTTACATTTTCCTAATAAAACGGTTAAATGATTATAATATATAAGCCTTTAAAATACAAAATTAAGAGTCCCATTTTTTATCGGCGAGTGAACATTTTTCTTTTTTTATTTCATAATCGATTATTTTTTACCAATTTAATCGAAAACCGATTATAACATTTCGATTAATCAAATGATCAATTTATCGATTGATTAATTTTTATTGCCATCTCTAGCGTGTGTAGTGATTGTTTGAGAGTTTTGTATTTGTTTTTAAACAATTTTTCAACGCATTTATTATTAAAATAAATGCGTGAAATGCGGCAGTTTTTGTTAGGGCTCAGAGTGACAATTTACCCAACATGCTTTTCTTCCTTTTCTTTTGTTTTTAACCATTAGGTAATGAAATAAATTGTTTTTGTGGAGTTCTAAATAAAGTATTTGTGCACATCGTTACTAAACAATATTTTCGATGTTTCGAAGTACTGGAGGCCTGATTCATCCATATTTTATATATTTTTATATAAAATTTAATTCGGTAAACATGTAGAATAACTTTATTTGAATTAAAATCACTCTAACTTTACACAACCTATAAAAGTTATACAATCAAATAAGTTCACGACAGACTGTGTAGGCTGCAGGCTGTAGACTGGGTAGGCTGTGACGTCACAGCCAAGTTTGTAAACAGTCGGAGCATTTTTCGCGCGCTTCATAAATTAATTATTTTTTTTAAGCCTTCAAATTGAAAAAAATGCAAAACTGTTTTTTATGTTTATATGCAACATAAGGAATATAATAAAAAATAAAATAAAAATCATGCCTATCCTCTATTATAATTTTGCAAGGAAACACTCCATGTAAACTAACATTCTAAAGGTAAATGAAAATTTATTAAAGCAAAATGCCACATAAAAAATATTTCGCCGCATACGTGGACCAGTCCAAGAAAAAGATCGTTGGCGCATAAGATACGAAGGTTTTATGTTTTTACAAATGACCACTAGATGGCAGTATTGAAATGTGTCATTACTATATTCGTAAAATTTGACATTTGTTATTGTGAAATCAGTGGCAGCTTATAAATTATCCGAGTAGTTTGTTGATAGTGAGCGTTAAAAAAAACAAGCTTGTGAAAAAAATTATATTACTCGTGAAGGTTTTCGTTGGATGATTTTTTACAATTTAAGTAAAGGCCTAACTCAACAAAAATGCATATATTCGCTTCGTTCAACTTTTGGTAATGAAGCACCATCAGAAAAGACTGTTTACAATTGGTTTGCAGAATTTCGTCGTGGTCGTGCGTCCGTCAGTGATGAATCTCGTGAAGGTTGACCCAAATCGGTTCTGGTTCAAAAAAACATCGATGCTGTGCGTAAAATGATTGAAGTAGATCGGCATGTGACTTACCGTGAGATAGAGACATCCTTTGGCATATCGCAGACGTGCATTAATCCAATGAAAATGTTTGATGTTTAGACATATTTAATTTTTAAAGTTTTTTACGAACTTTGTGACATACTTCCTTTGATATCGTGGATCCTATAGTGATTTGTATAGACCTACTTATAAACGTGGCTTCCGAACCATTTTTACTTTATTTTAGGAAAAATGTTATTGCCAAATACCTCTGGACCAATCCCTCAACTTTCCGAGGAAAAACAACTGAGAAACTATTTTTAGAATATTTGAGGGTGTTCTTAAAATAAATATAAAGATGTTTATAATAAAGATTCTCCCTAAATCCAAAGTAGTTTAAAATTTTTCTTATCGGAAAGATTTCTGTGGTGATATTCTTTAATATTTCAGAGAGATTTGAGGAAACTTTATATTTGGTGTCTATTATATCCCACGAACGGACACTGGATCAATACAATCTATAAAATCTTGGCAGCTACTTATATTTTTCATATTCACACTATGACTACAGCGCACATCAATATTTAGATTAGAATTTTTCAGAACTAACTGAAGAACTCATACTCGTAAATGTTTTGTAATACCGTAAAACTGGGTGAACATTAGCAGTTTTCAGGTTTAAATTATTATATATTTGTGGACGTTAATAATTGTTTTATTTTTTTTTTTTCATACTAGGACATAGGTAATGATGCCCTCTATCAATAACTATAACTTTTTTATTTTTTGGATCTTAGCAATATTACTAAAAAAAAAAAAAGAAAAAACTCATCTAGTCAATTCCAACCCAGCCGAGCGGATCTTGACTGAGTATTCTATTTTGATTACAAAACTACTTTTACGCATAAAAAGGTGAACTTGCCCACAGCAACACATTTTAATAACATCTATAAGTTCAATTTTTCATAATGCAACAACAAAATTGAGAAAATTGCAATCAAACTAATGATTGAGGATTGAGATTAAAAATTTAGTTTTAAGACTTGGTTAATGAGTAAGGTACATCACTCATAATGCAGTTATTCACATTGGTAACTAAATTAATTATTTACTGACCGTCATGATTAAATTTTTAGTTATGATTGAAACTAAAATAAGGATTGAGATTTGATTTTTTCACTGTCACTGTTCATTGACATTTAGTGTTTATACATTGTACAGTTACAATTACAATTATATATCAGTCAGCCAATGATGGTAAAAGAAGAAATGTTTTATTTAAATTGAAAATGGTAGATGGTATGTTTTTCTTTTTCAATGTTTAGCCGAAAAAAGCTATGTAGAAGAAAATAAGGTCATGTCAACCTAAAGTTGAAATTAAAGGATATAAAAATAGTTCATTGAATTTTATCTCATTTTAAAAGACGACACTGAAACAATGCATTTCTTGCATTTAAAAAAACATATTGGTTCTAAAGGTAGACAAGTTATATCCAAGCGATTCAATTTTTTTTGACCAAATATCACCATATGATTAAAAACTAATGATTACCATTTAGTTGATTACATTCATTATTGATTGAATAAATAGTGATTAGTTTAGTTTGATTTTTCATTCAAATTTTTAGTTGATTGGAAAATTAGTTAAATAATGCCCAACTCTGCACAACATACAATACTAACTGCAAAAACTATAATTTTAAATACTATTAAACAAAATTAAATAACTCATATTGAAATTTAATGCTACAAATTTACCCCCTGATCTTCCTCTTTTCCCCTTCAGGTATCTCGGTATTCCTATCACTCTTATCCCTTTATATCTTTTCACACTCCGCGATTTGTCTATTCTGTCTGTTTTTTCCTGTTCCTGTATCTCCCTTATCCCTCCTTCTCAATTCTTCTACTATATTTGTTCATCCGTTTATCTTTCTCTCTGCTTCTTTTCTTATGTTCATTCCACAACTCCAAAAGCACTATTTTCTTGTCTCTTCCCATGCCGATAATTTGCCTTTTTGTTCTTCCTTCATTCTTTCTTCCTAGCATTCCCTTATTATTTTTCTATTATCTTCCCTACTGACTTTCTCCTCATATTTCACTGCTCTCGCTCCGGTACCCACTCTCAGTTTTTCACTTTTTATTTCTTCTCTCACAACATAGCGCGGTGTCGTTCTGTCTACCCCCAATGCCCATCTCATGTAGCCCTCTTGTACCCTTTCCATCATCTCCCGTTCTTTCCATCCCCAAATCTCCACTCCGTACATAAGGATACTTCAATATTGCATCGAATATCTTCATCCTCCACTTGATATCAACATTAAACCTCCTCTCCCCTATGGTCCATAGCTTTCCCATAACCATCCTTGCTTTCTTTACTCTTTCCCTAACGTGTTGCTCTGCCCTGTTGGTCCTCGTTAGCACGTATCCCAGGTACTTTATACTCGTCTCTTCTTCAATTTCTCTTCCTGACCATTCCCATATTACTTTCTTTCTCCTTCGTCCCCCTTTTCCGAACACCATCACCTTCGTTTTGTCTATGTTTACCTCTAATTTCTTTCTTTTAAAGTACTTGTCCGTCTGGTCCATCATCATCATCAGTTCTTGTTCCTTCTCCGCCATCAATGTCATATCATCAGCGTACCCTAGTGTCCATAACTTTCTCCTTCCCACCACCACTCCTCCGTCTTCCCCTTCCTCATTGTTTTTTTTAAATCAACGTATAGGTTGAACAGCGTTGGGCTCAACGGGGAACCCTGCATCACCCCCTTATTCACCCAGAAACTTTGTGACTCTTCTACTCCCACACTCACTGTGCACCTCGTCTCTCGAAATATTTCTTTTATCTTTTTTATCATCTCTTCTCTTACACCCCTTCTTTCCATTGCTTCCCACATTTCTTTCCTTTCCAGCTTATCGAACGCAGCCTTCAGGTCAATAAATGCCATATACACCTTTCCTCTTCTCTTCTTTATTCTCGCTGCGACTATGTGATATAGCCCCCATTATATGCTTGTTAAATAAAATACTATTATAGTCGGATTGTTGATAGGTGACTGTTCGTTGCTACAAGTATCGATAAACAATACTATATCCTTTCTTTGTCTACATCATTATAATTATTTGCATACCCATAGTAACGTATAGTGACGCAAGTTGACAACTAACCTTCCAAATTATTTTAATAAAAAACAAAGCATTAGTAAGAAACGGCATGATACGTAGATATCTTTACTAATAAGAGCGCGAAAATAAATTCACAGCAGTACTCAAACAAACAAAATTATTAATTTTTTGTATAATTAAATTAAATTTTTATGTTTCCCTTAAGTACAAAGTAATAAAATATTAAGTAAAAATATATTTATTCATATGATATATTGCTACAAATTGTATTTAAATGTTTATTTTTATTTAAAAAAAAATAGTCACTGTAATGCATGATCGCCGTCATCTGGACTATCGCTGTCATTTCTTGTATTTATTATTATTGGTTTAATTTCATCAACAATCCCTTCCCTTTCCCACCATTCATTTATAAAATTTTCGATTTTTTTAAGAGATTTTGCCCAAATTTCACAACTAATTTGAAACCATATTTTAATTAATATTTATTACCAGACACTGACAGCTAAGACAAATAACAAAAAACATTTTTAAAATCGCTGAAAATGGTAACTAGATTATTATATGAATGCACTACTTGATACATACATGTAACAGCCACCTATCAGCAATCCGACTATATGATACAATCGATGGGCAAATTGTTTTCTTTATTTTTTTATGTTATATTGCTTTGAACTTCTGTATATTATGTGACATGAATTAACATAAAATTTGATATAACATTTTGGTTTGTGTAAACAATATACTAAAATAATATTAACCGTAACGCCCACCAACTCTTCTCCCTCTCATTCGCTCGATTATGTAGATAATAGGTGTTCCAATATTGAATAATTAAATCATGAACATGAAAGCATTGATATTTGGCATTGATTAAAAGACCGGAGTGTTATGATTTAATTTTAATATGCTAATCTTTGGCAGGTCCTTTTCCCTACTCATAAACAATGCAAAACAATGTAAAACAAAATATTTACAACTAGTTACGAAATAAATCTTTAAAATGTAATCATCGATGATTGGAAATTCTGCACTGCAGTCATATGATTTGGGATTTCATCAGGTCTGTCCGTTTGTGTTGTTCTAGCTTGTCCTTAAAACAAGGCTGTGACGTTATCAGAACCTTATTTCACAGGGAACAAAAGATGGTACAAACTAACGTACTTTGATCGCGTACAGCATTTTGTGAGTTTGGAAACATTTGATTTAGGCCCGGTCTTTCCACCTTCGGATAAAGTTCCAGGTAACTATCTGACAGATAAGGTTTTTTGTAACTTCATCTGCTGAGTAAATGTCATCCCTTCTTTCTATACAAATGTATCTATCGGATAGTTATCTAACAGATAATGAAACTGACGTATTGGATTCACTGACTGGTATTGAGCAGATGAGCAGAGGACCATTTATTTAGCAGATGAAGTTACAAAAAACCTTATCTGTCAAATAGTTACCTGGAACTTTATCTGAAGGTGGAAAGACCGGGCCTTAGATGCTTAAAGAGGTATTAATTGCTATTGATGAAGCAGAAGAATTAATGGGCCATGTTCATAATCTTTTACTAAATATTGCACTAAGTGTTTGAGGTTGGTAACTGCTTACAGGCACTAAAGCGTGGATTTCTTATTTTACTTGGCTGCCTAATGAGAAATGGACTAACAATCTCTGAAGACAAATCTAAAATCGTGCTCGTTAACAGGAAAAGAATCAATCTTAGTGGGTCAATACTTCATTTTGGTAAACATAAAAATTCCATAATAGCGAACTATAAGTATTTGGGCCTGCATTTTGATCAAATGCTAGCCTAGGGTACCCATCTAGCTCAGCTCAAAAGTGAATGTGATAGAAGATTAAATGTTCTTAGAGCGATGGCTCATTGCTGGTGGGGAGCACATCCCTAAATTCTCCTCACATTCTATATGGCTTATGTGCGCTCAAAAATTGACTATGGATCTCTCTTTTATTCTTCTGCAACAAACACTATGTTGAAAAAAGTTGACAGTATCCAATACAAAGCGATGAGAATATCTATAGGAGTTATGCAGTCTACTCCAATCAACTCATTCGTAGCAGAATGTTCCCACTAAGTCATTGTCGTTTCAAGCTTGGCTTCAATTTCGTAAATAAAAAATATTGTAGTGAAAACATACCCTTATTGCCTCTTAATAAGTTGTATCAAAAATACCTAATGAACCTAGTGGAATTAACCATAAACTGCCTGTTACCTTGCCTATCTTTGAGAAGTTAGTGCTCTACCATTTTCTTATTCAAGTTTCTCTGCAGAACTCGTAGCCATACTAAAAGCGATTTCTCTGGCAACATCCTCACCAAGTGACAATTTTTTTGTGATTATTTCTGATTGTCAGAGTGCATTTAAAGCCATTAAAAGTAGTTCTTTTCAGCATAACATTAACACTGTACAGAAAACAGTCAATCTGTTGAACACAGCGAAAAAAATAATATAACGATTGCCTTTATGTGGGTAAAATCGCATGAAAGTATATCTACAGGCAATAACAAGGCAAATCAACAAGACTTGATCTTTATTATTTTTAAGTAAAACTGGGTAGGGCTAAACATTGCACACAGGAAGAACGTCAGTTAATTTTACAAATGTTAAATTCTGGTAAATTTATTCAGAATGTGCTAGGATGCTCCACTAAAATGGTATATAATGCCAAAAAGTGGACTCTAGAACCTGAAAGTCGGGGTCGGATACAGTCAAAATGGCGCAATATTCTTTGATCTGAAGAAATAAAAATCGTTTTATTTAATACTGGTATCTGCCAAAAGCAAGTACGCAGGCCTCCATTCACGGTGTACAATCCTAAGTACATTACAAAGACAATAAAACATGGCGGTTGTAGTGTTATGGCATGGGGATGTTTTTCTTGGAACGGAGTGGGCCCTATTTTCTGGATTAAAGATATAATGGACGCGAATATTTAGTATGTTATGTATCCCTTTGCAGAAGAGGAAATACCTTTAAAACGGACATTTAAGCAAGATAATGAGTCAAAGCACAGCTCGCGCAAGGCAAAAAAAATGGTTTAATGAATATAGGGTTACTGTTCTGGGTTGGCCAACTCAATCTTTGGACTTCCGATAGAAAACTTGTGGGCTGATGTAAAAATTAATATATCTTCTTCAAAACCTGCTAACAAAAATAATTATGGAGAGAAATTGAAACAGCTTGGAAATCCATTCTCTTGGAGAAATGCCGGAGACTAAATGATTCAATGCCGCGAAGATGTGTAGAAATAATACGAAAAAGAGGTCATGGAACCAAATATTAAAGAAATAATAAAGAATATTTAATGTTAAAATGAGTTTTATTTATTTTATGAAGTGTACTGCTATATTTATGAACAGCGTAATGAGCATATTTTTACAAATACTATATATTTTTTTAATGAATCGACAAAAATACTTTCTTTTTATTCAATATAATGAATTTGATATTAAAATATAATATATCAGTTATATTAAAATATAATATATTAGACTGTATGCCTATTTAGACGAAATTAAGTTCTATCATGCCTTATTCTACAACTTATTAGTTACCCTGTTCTGAATTAAAAGGGATACAAGGCTTTATGCCTTTTGCTATCCGCATCTGTACAATTTATCGAAAATTCCATTAGTTGATACGTTAGAATCCATACATGTTTTTGTTTGTTTTGTGATAAGTAGCCGAGTGGTCAAGGGCCCCATCGAAATATTTGGTATACTTTGGTGAGAATTGACGTAATGATTTATGGGTCAATTCGGTGCAAACCGTAATGCGTTCCGTAAGCAGTTGTTTGGCTTAAGTGTACCTATGGGAAATTGTTTAATTCTGCGAGAATTTGTAATATTTATGTGTGACTTTAATCGACCAATTGCTTATGGGTTCTTAACGCGTACGGAATGTTTTACGGGTTGTCCAGAATTGAACCATTAAGTCATTAATGGAATTAACGTTTCACGTTAAGTTTTGTTGACTAAACACATTTGCGATAGCGTTATTTTCCTTACTATTATCCATCAGTGTTGAGGTGATATCGCACTTGTGAAACTGAATGCTATCGGGTCTCAAGTTGGGCGCCAAAATGATATGATTATGGAATCTGGCCGAAAGTAACGTTCTAAATTGTAGCCAAAGTAAAAAAGCAATTGTTAATAAACATAGAGAAGTGAAATTGACTATATATACTAAGACTTCAAAAAAGCACATATAAAAATGTATTTGAGTAAGGTATATTTTTTGTATACGGGGATTAACGATCAAAATTTTATTATTGAAAAAATATTATGTTCAAAGGATTTTTGCTAAAAATATGCTTAAAAATGTTTATGCCAGAATTTGTAGCTCAGAAGAGTTAATCTAAAAATCTAAAAGCAAATCATGCACAGTCAAAACGAGTCATGCACATTGATGTGAACGAGAATTGTACAAGCATTTTTAATTAGATTATTTTTTCGATTCAGGGATCGAATCCCAGTTCTGATGAATATGTATGTTTTGTGTGTCATTTTAAAATGCAGTGCTTAGCTAGCTCTCTACCCTTTAAAATTAAAATTACCTAATATGCATCTTTATGCAAATTCTTAATGTTGGGCATTTGAATTAACAATTCAAAGTTCAGGGATTATTTTATGAAGCAATAACTGTTTATGACACTAGTTTATTATACTTAAAATAAACTAGGCGTGTTTTAGAAGGCACTGGCGTATTCAGGGGGGGCAATGGGGGCGCGTGCCCCCACTTTAAGATCAATGAAATGAAAATTTTAAAAATTCAAAATAATCGTACTGTAAATTCACGACGTTGTACAACATATAGACTATTTTTTATAAGATCAGTGTTAAAATTAATATAAAATGAATATTCCTATGTTCTCTGTGATTTTTTGTTTTCGTAGGTTTGATTAAGAAATCCTTAGACTGCCACTCATCAGTCTATCTGTTCGGTAGAAACTATGGCAAAATTGCTGGAGTAAGAGAATTGTTATTTGACATGTATATAACTCTTTGCACCACATATATGTAAAATTTTGGGGGTTATCAAATGAAAGCTCTTGATATGTGGCTTAACAATCACATATTTTTTTTATCAGTAAAAGATGAAATTATCTTTTTTTGACATTTACACTAATATCCTGCAATCAATCTCATTTGGATCGAGGGCCATTTTTCATACAAAAGAATAATATGCAGCAATGGAATTACAAATATCCCAAAGGGCTACTTGTGTTTTTTTTTTCCTCAAAAACCAAACACAGAAAATAAATTATATTCTTATAAGGAGGCATAGTAAACTACAAATATACTTATTTCTTCGCACTATACATGTACACGCACGTAGGCACGTCACTGAAAAAGACAGCCACAAAGACATACCTAAATATGCAAAAAATGCAATTATTTTCATGTATTTTCCAAAAATTTTCTTCCGGGGGAGGAACCCTCTGACCCCCCTTTCTTCCACAAAGTATTGGATACTTAAATGAAGAGGTACCTTATTACTTATAATTTTTCATAGTCATCATTTAGAATATTGAGACAGTTTAGACAAATTTTGGTCATAAAAATCTGCCAGTTTCTCCCTGTTGTTTTCATTTCGTTGTCTACCACCCAGAAATTTCTTGAGATGGGAGAGTAAATGATAATCATTTGGCGCAAGATCGAGGCTTATGATGCGTAAAAGTGTCCTATTGAAATTCGGCAAGTCAAGTGTATATATTATATTTCAATGTATAGGGTGTTTTTTTTAGAGGTATAGAACTTTAAATTGCAATAAAACAACGATGGATTATTCGATTGACATGAATTTTTTTTTATTCGAAAGATAATCTTGTGGCATTACATTAAATCATACCAACAAGACGGCGCAACATGTCACACAGCTCGTGCCACAATCGATTTATTGAAAGACACGTTTGGTGACCGCCTAATTTCACGTTTTGGACCTGTGAATTGGCCTCCAAGATCTTATGATTTAACACCGCTGGACTACTTTCTGTGGGGCTATGTAAAATCATTGGTCTATGCGGATAAGCCACAAACGCTTGACCATTTGGAAGACAACATTCGCCGTGTTATTGCCGATATACGGCCACAAATGTTGGAAAAAGTCATCGAAAATTGGACGTCCAGATTGGACTACATCCGAGCCAGCCGTGGCGGTCATATGCCAGAAATCATATTTAAAATGTAATGCCACAAGATTATCTTTCGAATAAAAAAAAAATTCATGTCAATCGAATAATCCATCGTTGTTTTATTGCAATTTAAAGTTCTATACCTCTAAAAAAAACACCCATTATATATGGACCGCCTCGATAGGGGTCCGCCAACTTCAAAAAACATAACTGGAAATGCCAAAAATATTGATAAACACTGATTTATATCATCAAATTGTATTTCGTTTATTATATTCGCGTACCAGCTACGTATTTTTGACTAGAATGTGGTCCTTTTTTACCTGCGGCCCGCAGTCCTACACCCCCTTCTTATAGATAATCATAATAAGTGCCCCCCCTAACCTTGAATCCTGGATACGCCACTGATAGAAGACATTCTCATGAAATCTATCTCATTTAGCGGATTACCTTAGAAGGGCGTGCATACAGATGCTAAAGCAACATCAGAGTCACCTGCGGTGTATTTGAGCAACATCAATGTTAGCTTAGATCATTGAAGCGAATCGTCTCTGTACTTGAGAAACGTGTCTAATCTTTGCTTCTTAGTCTTTCAGCCGTAATTTAACGATTTAACCTACTTCACAAATAGTTAAATTGGATATATGCAGATATGTAGAACCAACCGCCAAATTTTAATTTTTGTATTAGTTACTTTTTTTAGGTATGTCTGTCTGGCTGTCTGTTCGGTAAAAATTGTAGCCATGCGGCTAAACCTAGAGAGTTGAAATTTGGCATGCTTGTACAACTCCTTGACCCGCATATAGGAAAAATACTAAAACATCTAAAAAACATATACCCTTAAAAATATAAACAAATATGTGCTCATCGAAAAAAAATTTTTTTTTTTTTAAATTCTGAGTAGGGTATCAAATGAAAGCCCTTAATAGGTGGATTAACGAACAAAATTTTATTTTTGCAAAATAAATTATTTTTATGCAATTTTTGCCAAAATTGTGCATAAAAATTTTTTGTCCCACACTCTATAGCCCAGATGGTTAAAAATCTGAAAAAAATTCATTTGTGTGAACCGGAATAGTACAACAGGAATTTTTGATCAGATTATGTTTTCTGAAAATAACGCATTTTTTGTGTTTTTTTGTTGACGATGTACAAAAGTTATAGTTATGAAAATTTTATTTTTTGTTTTGTTTTCCAGTTTTATTTTGATTAAATTTTTTTGTCAAAAATGACAATTTTATTTTTTATTTTTTTTCCAGTTTTATTTTGATTAAATTATTTTGTCAAAATTCTAGTTATATTTTGGCAAATGTAGCATTTAGTTTTTAAGAGCGTAAATTTAATAACCAGTTGGAATTGTGGGAATTATATTTTCATTCTGTGTGTCATGTATACGAAACCAGAGGGGCGGAGCATATGACTTAAAACAACCACTGGAAGCCATAGGCGCAATTTTCAAAACCTTAATGAACCTTGCAATATAAAAAAAAATACTGCACATATTTAGAAACCTAAAGCCTTTAAACAAAATAAAAATGGGAAAAAAAAACAAAAAATAAAATTGTCTCCTCTGCCCGGGAGCGAACCCTAGTTTGCTGCGTAGCAAACGAGCAAGCTAACCATTAGACCAGGATACGCCTTCTAGTATAGTGTGTTACATAACTATAACTTTTGTACATCGTCAACCAAAACAACACAAAAAAATGCGTTAGTTTCCGAAAACATAATCTGATCAAAAATTCCTGTCGTACTATTCTGGTTTACACCAATGTTCAATACTTAAAATTTTTTCAGATTTTTAGTTTAGACCGTCTGGGCTACAGGGTATGGGACAATTTTGACAAAAATCGCCTCAAAATAATTTATTTTGCAAAAATAAAATTTTGGTTGTTAATCCACGTACTAAGGGTATTACATTTGATACCCTACTCAGAATTTAAAAAAAATATACTACTATTTTTTTTTTTCGATGAGCACATATTTGTTTATATTTTTAGGTAGATGATTTTTAGATGTTTTAATATTTTTCCTATGTGCGGGTCAAAGAGTTGTATAGGCATACCAAATTTCAACTCCCTAGGTTTAGCCGTTTGGCTACAATTTTTACTGAACAGACAGACAGATAGAGGACAAAATGACGGTATAAGGGTTTTTTGGTCATACCTACAAAACCCTAAAAAATCAGTCCGGTTACTTAATTTACACACCTCGTTTATTCGAGTTACATCAAGTAAAATTATCAACTAATCTATATTTTATACTTTTGTTGTCTTTACAGGTATTTTCTCCCGGCGACTACATCTGTCGAAAAGGAGATGTTGGCAAAGAAATGTACATAGTAAAAAGAGGCCAACTTCAAGTGGTAGCAGATAATGGAACCACCGTTTTAGCAACACTGGGAGCTGGATCTGTATTCGGGGAAGTCAGTGTGCTAGACATCGTCGGGAATCGAACTGGAAACCGTCGAACGGCAAATGTTCGATCCCTAGGTAATCCTTAACGTTTTACAGGATGTTTCGTAAATAATGTTAGTGACAAGATAAATAAATAAGAAGGATGTTATTTTTCTTGATAGAAATGAAGTGGACAGATATTTTAGACAGGGGATTTGCTTTGATATATATTTCTTGTTTAAAATGAGGTTTGAGAAAAAGTTTGTTCTTTCATAAAGTACGCAAGCATAGGCGCCCGCAAGGGGGGGCAAGATGGGTCATTTGCCCCCCTCCCCTGGATTTCGGAACCAATTACCAATTCCTATCTTAGAAAAAAAAATATTATTTAAATATAAAATTCATAAAAAAAAAATTGTTTATTATTATGTTTTTGCTTTAGCAACTTTGGCTATTAGCCAGGATAGTTCTTATTTACTAAATCGACGATTTTTAATATCTATTTTATATATCTATTGTTCTATATCAGTGATGGGCGTTTACACGTAAACTTTAATTGTTTACGTTTACATGTAAATTTATGTAAACAATTGGTAAACTTGTCAAGAATGTAAACAATGTAAACTATGTAAACTGTCAAATAATGAAGTTAGTTTTAGTTATTTAATACCAATAATAGAGAACTTAATGAACAAATAGATCAAAATAATAAGAAACCGAAGGAATAGCTATGAAAAGGTTTTATTTTAATAAAAGAAAAGGAAGGAATATTTTCTTAAAGGTAAAATTTAATGTATATTTTTATTAAAACATATAGACTAATATGTATTGGCTTGTTCTAATTTTATATATTATATTTATTTTTTCTTTTAAAATTCTGTTATTTATAAAAATGTATTGATAATGGGGTTCTGTAATTCAAAATAAGTGCGCATGTCTAAATTGTTTACATTGTTTACGTTGTTTACATTGTTTACCAGAGTTTTTGTGTTTACTTTACATCAATTGTTTACGAGTCAACAATGAGGTAACTAACTTACATCATGTAACTTACGCGCCCATCACTGTTCTCTATTGAGAATAAACATTACCTATAGAGGCGCTGTTGTCGCTTACAAAATGGCGATTGGAATAGGATATTTTTGACATTTGCCATTTGATACACAACAATTCACATTGCAGTTAATTTTCTGTTGCGATTTTAAAGACATTTTATTAAAGTTTTCTTTACTTTAACACATACAAACAATGCAATTAAATGAGCCACATCCAATAAAATCCTATTCCGTTAAGTTCCAAAATATTCCGCTAGGCGTCACTTCAGTTATTGTCAGTTCTCAATAGAGAACACATTTTTAACTAGAAAATAAATGTTTATTCTCAGCGGGGATCGTTCCCAGACCCGCCACGTGGAAAGCATTGTTCGAATATGACATCTATATCTATGTTTTGATGAGAGGCTTATAAAGCACGTATACTTTTAAAATTACTGTAAAAGCTTACATTCAAAATTTACTGTCATTACAATCTGTCATTGTTTAGATATTGTAGTTTTCATATACGCCGTTCGACAACGCTGCCAAAAAATTTGCATTCAGTCAAATTCACCCGTAAGTTTGAACCGGTAAGTCACCGATGAGTCTGCTGAATGCGGCCTATGTACGCTGCACTTGTTGAAGCAACAACATTACTCTCCGCCATCGTTGATACTACTTACTTTAAATAAATATGTGCGTGGATATAACTGAAATACGTGGAGCGCGATTTTACGCGCACAAACAAGAGAGTTGTGTGTGCAAATATTTTTTACCCGCACGTAAATCCGTGCGCGTACAAATGCTCAAGTCAGTACGCACCTTAATGTTTTAGAACAAATAATTAAATTGTACATACATTTTAAATTTAGATTTAACAATACTATATTAAAATTATATAAGTATTTATTTAGGACACAAAATGAGAATCTACCTAAAAGTGAAAATTATTTTGAAGCAGTAATACCAAGATTTAATTCTAATATATTTAAAAACCAAATGAAAACAACTGAATCCAAATATTACTTTTTATCCCCACCACACTTATTCATTCCAGCCGTTCGACTTGAAATCATCGAATGAGTAGAATAAATAGAATCAGAATATTGTCCCAACAAAACGCGTATACTGATTAAACCGAAACCTGACCTGGTACAACAAAACGCAGCCAATATGATTGTCGTGCAAGGGTGGCGGGTACGCTCGTGATGCCCTTGCTTGTATAAGTTTTGCTCATTTTAGGCCGCGAACATACAGAAAGCCGGCATCGGCTTTACTGGCAAGAAGCGCTGATCTGCCGCAGTATTTGTCCATGTTTTCAAACATAACCGCACACGCTGTATACTGGTCGGCGCCGGTCGGTGTCGGTTACCCGCTTACCGAAACGTTTAAGCAGTTTAAGCAGCTTGTTGCCAGCGCCGAAACAAAAAAATATTTAAAAAATCTTGCATCATTTTCTTTTCATTGAGGTGGTGGTATTCCCCATATTTACATCTCTCTTGGTTTATTGCATGTATACCTATTCTTTTTGGTTCCATTTTTAAATATAGTGACTCTGTTAGAAACAACTCATCCAATGATTAATCAGTACTCGCCATTTTCACTTATTTCAATATATAATTGATCCAATATACGAAAGAGTAGCTATACACTTTCAAAATTAGCGTTCACTCTATGCTAGGCCAATATAATTAAAAAATGTACGATAAATAGGAAAAAATAAACAATAACTTTATAAAACAATATATAGGTTATGTCATCTGTCAGTGTCACATGCAATATCAGCGTTTAGCGTGTGCTCAACCAGTAACCCAGTATGCTTGTTTTTGGTACCGATTGTCAGCGCTGATTTATCAGCTTTCTGTATGTTGGCCTAATTCAATATTTCAGCAATTAATGACACCTCTAGTGTTATTAATTAGATTGTGACAAGTGAGACAAAATATGCGTTGCATGTATCTTATTAGTTCGTACAGTTAACTGTCATGGTTCAAGCCAAACAAATCAAACAAATATTATTAAATTAAATCCTCTTATATATTTGTCCATTACACCTACGTCTATTTCCTTTTCCTTCCTTAAACATTTATATAAATGCACCTCCTTACATTGCAATTAAACAAAGTTTATTTACAAATACATAAACACAATTCTCTGTAAGCATCCCTAAACTTACATTTTACACAACATTAACTTTTCTGTAGGATACTCTGACTTATTCTGCTTGGCCAAGCACGATTTGTGGGCAGCACTCGCCGATTACCCAGAGGCAAGAACAACACTCACTGAACGTGGTTGTCAACTACTAAGAAAAGATGGTCTTCTCGATGAAGAGGTGTTTAAGAATGCAAGAGATGCACAACATTCGATGGAAGAGTCAGTTAAGAAACTGGAATCAACGGTTAAAACGCTACAGACCAGACTCGCTAGATTAATGGCTGAATTTGGAGCAACTCAAGCGAAGCTCAAACAAAGATTAAGTAAAGTTGAAAGGTTAGTAAGAGAAATTTAAGGTAATTTGTTTATTTATTATCTTTCAAGACAAAGAATCAGGTTACTTTGACAAAAATAAGAAAATATAGAGTAAATCAAAATTATTGTAACATACCTATAGAGATATATTAGATGTAGGGATTTTCACGGTTAATTTTTTACACGACGGAGTCGGCATTTTCTTTTCTCTTAGTGAGTTCCTAGTTAGTGTGAACTGCTTAAAGTAGGTTAAACACCACATCATCATCAAATAAACGTGTTGTTTAGGAAAAAAAAAATGTTTTTTTGAATTGAACAGCTGTATTTTTAGGGTTTTGTAGGTATGACCACCAAAAAACCCTTATAAAGTCACTCATCCCTGTCTGTCTGTACGGTAGAAATTGTAACCAAACGGCTTAACACAGAAATTTGAAATATGGCATGCTTATACAACTCTTTGACCCACATATAGGAAAAATACTGAGAGTTCAAAAATACACATCCTGAGATAAATATAAACAATTATGTATTTAATAAAAAAATTAATATTTTTTCAAAATTTTGAGTGTCCAAATAAAATCCCTTAATGCGTGGATCAACAAGCAAATTTTTGTTTTTGAAAAATCTATTTTTATTATTGTTTTTTTTTTTTGCCAAAAATATGTCAGAAAACTTTTGTCCCCTACCCTAAGTCATTAACGGAAAGGTTATGATTATTGGTGATCATATGTTCTGCTATGTTGGACTGTTCTACTTTTTTATTTTGGATGGCTTTCAAATGTTCACCAAATCTTGTAGCAAATTTTCGACCAGTTTGGCCTATATATATTGTTGAACAATCTTGGCATGATGCTTGATAAACTCCACTTTTGTTGTGTAAATTAGTTTTATCTAGTTTATTATTAACGAGTAAATTTTTAATTGTATATAATTACAAGATTGAAAAATGAACTTTATTTGTTATTCATATACAAATATAATAATAAAAGTATGCACTCTGTGTTCTTCAAACACATTAAAAGTCTAGAGTTGTCCACCGAACTCACGTTCTCGTTTCTTAAGTCTGCTGGTTTGAGATCGGAAACAGAAGGTTTTGTGTTTGCGTGTCAGGATGGTGTAATAAATATTTTCGCGTACAGGGCCCGCATATTCCAAATAGCGGAGTCCACACTCTGTAGGTTGTGCCACCACCATCCTGAAACGATTATGCACATTCTATCTGCTTGTCCATCTCTTGCAGCGTCGAGCTACGTGTCTCGACATAATGCTGCTCTCCGCGTGCTCTACTATCATCTTAGACATGCCTATGGTATTGACCAAATACTGGTTATACCGTACGTCTCTTCTGACATAGAATCGGTAAATCGGAAAAATTCCAAATGCCGTATTTATTGGAATTACTGACAGCCACTAAGCCGGACATAACCCTCCTGGATATCGAGACCAAACAGATGTTTGTGATCGAATTCTCAAGTCCAGCTGAGAAGAATATCTCTCTCAAGGAG